>OY998251.1:84293589-84895634 GCA_963922045.1 Persicaria maculosa | reverse complement strand
AAGGGACAACCGATACACATTGGATATCAAAAACTTGGTACAAAAAGCACTTTATCAGCGGAAGCTCTAGCACTCAAGCTGGGGGTACAACATGTTCTTGATCTTCATATTGACAAAATTCAAATTGAAGGAGATTCCAGCATAATAATAAATCACTTCAACAACAAGTCTAGATGTCCTTGGGAAATCGAACTCATTTTATCGGATGTCCAACTTTTACTATCGACTGTGAAAGAAGTTTCTTTTTTTCATGTACCCCGTATGGGCAATAGAGTGGCGGATAAGGTTGCACACCTTTGCCACTCTGCCCGGGGAGTCGATATTTACAAGAACCCTGATCTTTCAGACCTCATCCGCAAGGATGCTTTCGGGTAGAGTCCGCTCACCCGAATATTTTCCTAATCAAAAAAAAAAAAAAAAAAAAACAAAGAAAGAGGAGATTTGACAGCTGTCAAGTAAAGCGTAATTTTTAAGCTTGCTTGCGTAAGAGGATATCGATTGTAGCATATTTTGTTTAATTTCTTCTGGAGCAATCATTAAGGGTACATCACTTCTCCGCGCCTGCAATCTAACCCTGTTTTCTTTCTACGCACGCTGATCAATTCGATCGGCAGCAAGTCAAGTCGGCAAGTTCAAAGCATATAGCACCCATCGCCCTCTTCCTTCCGACCATACCTCGCGATCCGCCTGAAAACTTTTCAGAAGCTCTTCAGATTATCATCGGCTCCTCTTTCGGCGTTTGCTTCCGTTCCTCTTCCGGCTATTCTCGTCCAAATCGCAGATTCCTCCCATCCGCAATTCCGCCCGCCGCCGATTGACATCCGTAAACTCCGGTCCAAACGACTTACGAAGTTACGAAACCCTAATCATACGCCGTTTCGCAACTGCCGTCGGCTTCTGCTTTCTCCGTACTTCCGGCTCATTCTCTCGGTCTCGATCCTTTCGCCGGAACCCTAACCCTAACGAGCGATATGTGAGAGGTGAGCGAAGGGGAGTCGGTGGTTGGAGAAGGCGGCTCCGATCTTCAGTGGTCACGATTCCTTTTCGTTCCTTGGCCGGATTGCAAGGTGTGTATCTACTTGTCTTGAAACAGGTCTATCATCCTAATCCGAGCGTAATTTAAGTCGAACTTGCTTCTGTTTGTGTTTTATTTGGTCGTTTATTTTAATCTGATCTTTGTTTTCAGGCCGATTTTGCTTGTGCTCGGAAGTCAGATGCGCCGTCAAATAGATAGCGGATCGGGTTCGCATCCTTAATTCCTTATGCTTTCCTTATTTAATCGCTCTTTGTTTGAATTTGACAGTATATTGTAGTTTGAATTTGAGAGTATCTGCTTTGCTACAAACAACGTGGAGGATGACAATGCTTCTTTTCTTTATTAATATTGTTATTTTTTCAGAGTTAGTGATCCTGATATCAATGCTCTTTTTGTTGATCAACTATACCATTCATGTGCGTGGCTTAATTAAGGTTTACATGCAAGATACTGTGATCAATTGGGATGAGTTTGATCATCCTAGCTAGAAGGCTTGATAATATTTTATAAATGGACATGTATATATAGTTGATTTGACGTCTTGTTCTTGAACTGTGGTAAGAAATCTCTTACACTTGCCGCTTTGAATTCTCGGTAATTTTAAGTGGAATATGTGGAAAAGGTGTTGATATTCATATGAATGAATATAGAAGGGTGTTTTCAGCCTTCAATGAAGAGCTCTATGAGGAAATAACTAAGTACTTGGCCTCGGACAATTTTATCACTTTGTCCTAACTGACTAATATCTTGAGGGTACTATTGAAATCGATGATCCATGTCTAAAATAACTTGAAATCGATGATCCAGGGTGCTATTGAAATCGATGATCCATGTCTAATACGAATGGTTTATTGTCCATATAATGGCAAAATGCTATCTGGAACTGGATGATCAGGGAAATTCATTTTCAGATGTCTTTTACTTGATTGATTTCTTTGTACTCATTGGTATCCGTGTTGTGTCATTTACCTTTAGCCTTTGTTACAAATACTTTGCAGATTCTTCTGCTACCATATGATTGTGGAGCCTCACAAGTTGCATTGGACCTAGTCCTGATAAAACAAGCCTAACGAGCTTACGAAGGTCAATCCTTTGTCTTCTGTAATCATAATATGAGTGTTTAATATTCTTCAAATTTGCCTCTATTAATATTTATAGCTGATTGTTGCATTTGCAGGCTTACTTTGGTGCCAGTTTTCAACAACTACTTTTGTTCTCAAAGTTAGGAGAATCGGGCCATCAAGTAGATGCTGATGTACATTCCACCTGATGTCTTCCACAATTGTCCTGAATAGTATTATCCTTCTTTCAAGTACATGCTTGGTGATGGCATTGGTTGGATTGTTTAGTACTCTTTTGTCTCCTATTCCAATTTTCTCACTATTACTTTTTGAACTTGTTATGCAGGTTTTGAATATTTCAAAGATCAACCCTGGGGAGCCTAGCATGGAATTCAATGTGATTTTTTTATACTTGTCATACTAAATATCATCCATCTATCTGCCTATCTGTTTAGCTTTTACCTTCTGCTTTCTAATTTTTAAATTATATGCTTAGGTTCTGTATCTGTCTAGGTCCATCATGAAGTAATTACCAGCCGTAGGTGTCCAAAAACACTGCTACTTGCCCCTCCTGCATTGCAAAGTCTTCAAGTGTGATGATCATGATCAACTGCCAAAGTGTTTGTACACCTCATATATCGTTCTCTTCTTCCTATTCATTCACCTGTTTTTTTTGCTTGAAGAACGGTCAATGTTTTTTGCAAGATCAAAGGAGCAGTAGTAGCATCTTGACCAGGAAAGGAACTTGAGGTTTACGTTAGTCCTATCAGGTGATGGACATAGTATCAAGCCGATGATGACATGGTAACACCTATTTTGCACTTGTTTAAAATTTGAACTTAATATTTCTAGAATATGTTATACTCTTGCCTTTCTAATTACTTATACTATTTTTCAGGGTTTTACATCTTAAAGTTGTTTTACAAGATGCTGATCGAATCAAGTATTACTGTACTAGCCATTATGAGGTATATATTGATGCTTTATTTGTTATTTCCCCACCATTCAAGCTCTCTACAAACATCTTGATGGAACTGAAGATTTCCTTGAATGGATATTAACCTCGAACCCTTGGATAAATATTTGCTCATAAGTATTTGTTTATGTTTTCATTCTTGAGTATTTTTCGTAGTATTGATAAATGTCCACAATCTTAGGTGAGGCTGTTCAAAGATGTATAGAATTGGTTGATCAGGAAAGTTCACTCTCAGTTGTGTTTTGCTTGATCAGTTTCTTTGTATTAACTAGCATAGTAAGTGCTTAAAACAAAAATCAATGAGGAGATTAGATTTCCTTGCCGTAAACCTCTTTTTCCAACGAAGAAGCCCTGCAGGAATGCAAGTTACCATTTATATTTAAAGAAAACGATGAAGTGCAAATGCATTGATGAAGCTAATTAATAAACCGTTTAGGAAAGTTTAGATGAGTGAGTATTTTCCTTCATGAATTTCCATGAGAGGCTATCATATGCTTTTCTAAGATCAAGGTTTAGAAGGCACCTCGGACTTATCCTCTTTCTTGTATACTTCCTGATGAGTTTTTGGAGTAGCATTACATTTTCTCCCATGACCCTTCCTTCTATAAATCCAACTTGTGCAGAGGACATGAGATCTATTAGTTCTAGATCGAGTCTAGAAGCCAGGATCTTTGAGATGACTTTGTAGGTTACATTGCTGCATGATATTGGTCAAAAACTCCCACTCTATTGGCATTTTGTGTCTTAGCAATCAGAGATATGCTAGTGTGGTTGATTTTTTAAGGAGCTTGCTAGTTTCAAAAAATTCAAGGACAGCATCACAAAGTTGTCTCCCTGTTGTACCCCATCTTTCTTTGAAATTTTTTGAAGTGTAACCATCTGGACCCGGGGACTTGTCATCTCCAATGGACCAAGAGCAGATTTGATTTCTTCTTCCGTAACCGGATCAGTCAAAGCCTAGTGACTTTGAGCTTTAAGATGGCTCCTCCTTCTCTAATAATCCTTGCATTAGCAGCTTTAGTGTCTTTCCTGGTGCCTAGTAGATCCTTATATAAATGTTCAAATTGCAGTCCCCCAACATCTAAAGAGGTTGTTTCTGTGCCATCTTCTTTGAGGATAGAACTAATATGGTTTCTTTTCATACTCTTTCTCATAAGTCCACGGAAATAGGCATTACACTTGTCTCCTTTGAAAGTGTGTCTTGCCTTAGCAAGTTGTGAGTTGAACTTAAAATTCAACTCTCAGCTAGCCAAGGCTAAACATAACTTTGAAGGAGATAAATGTATAGCTTACTTTTATGGGCTTATGAGGAAAAATATGAAGAGGAATTATATAAGCTGCATTAGAAAGAGTGATGGCTCATAAACTTCCTCCCTAGAAAAAAAGGCGGCTCAACAATTTGAATACTTTTATAAAGGCCTCTTAGGAACCCGTATAGATACTACTTTAGTTGACTAGAGAATTATCAGAGATGGGGAGTGTAATCTTACACCAAGACATACATCAATTTCTCATTAAGGAAGTGACAAATGAAGACATCAAGGCAACTTTATGGTCCATTGGAGTTGATAAATCTCCGGGGGAGGCCCCTGATGGATACATCTCCAAGTTCTTCAAAGTAACATGGCAGACCACAGGAGATCAGATCTTTAGAGCTGTTCAAGAATTTTTTGATTCTGGCCAAATGTTGAAATAGATAAATCACACTAGCATCTCACTTATTGCAAAAACAACAAATGCTAGCATTGTGGGAGAGACTACAGGCCTATATCTTGCTGTAACGTCACATATAAAATCATCTCTAAGATAATAGCCGAAAGACTAAAATCTGAACTGATGACTCTTGTCTCTCCTGCACAATCTGGTTTCATAGAAGTAAGGTTGATGGGTGAGAAAATTATGCTATTAAAGGAGCCTCATCATAAGGTACTCAAGAAAAAGGTAAGCCCAAGATGTCTCCTAAAAATTGATCTAAGAAAGGCTTATGATTCACTCTCGTGGAAATTTATTGAAGAAATGCTTGTCCATCTCGACTTCCCTCATATTTTTCATCAATTGGACTCTACAATGCATCTGCACATCATTTTTCTCTTTGAATATTAATGTTCACTTGCAGGGTTATTTTCATGGCAAAAGAGGGCTAAGGCAAGGTGATCATATCTCCCCATTCATTTTTGTTCTATGCTCTGACTACCTATATAGGATCTTAAAATGTAGAACTAGACACTCATTTAAATTTCATTCAAAGTGTGGCCTATTGCAGATTACTCATTTAGCATGTGTATATGATCTTGTTCTTATTTCAAGAGGGGATAGAGGCTCCATAGACATCTTAATGGAATCATTAGAATACTTTAGGTCAATCCTGCAAAGTCATCATTGTACTCAGTAGGTATCCAAGAAGCTGACAAGGAGTACTTCTCCAGAACAGGTTTTAGCGTAGGAAGTTTCCCTTTCATTTACCTGGGTATCCCCATCTCATTTGGAAAGTTGACTATAGTTCCAATACACTCCTTTCATAGACAAGTTTTTGACTAACCTTAACTACTAGAATTCCAAGACTGTCCTATGCAGGTAGAATAGGGAAGTTGATCAAGCACTCTTTTATTCTCTGGCTAGCAACAAGGGAGAGACTGGCCACAAAAGACTGATCACATATAGGGAAGTTGATGAGTTGATCAAACTTTTTCTTTATGCAACCAAGCAATTGAAACACATGATCATCTATTTTTCTGCTTGTGATTATTCTTCTAATATTTGGGTGCAGATAAAGCAATGGCTCCAGATTAGGATGGGCACGTCAACAATGAAGAGCAGGCTTACTTTGGTGTCAATTTTTATCAACTACTTTTGTGCTCAAAGTTAGGATAGATGGGCCATCAAGTAGATCTGACCTACATTCCATTTGATGTCTTCCACAATCGTCCTGAACAGTATATCCTTCTTTCGAGTACAGGTTTGGTGATGATACTTGTTGGATAGTTTAATACTCTTTTGTCTCCTATTACAATTTTCACACTGTTACTTTTTTAACTGGTTATGCAGGTTTTGAATCTATCCATGCTCACCTTGTAGTCAAGATCCACCTGAGGAGCGTCGAATCTATATGGAGCTCAAAACGACGGTGTGATTTTTTAAACTTGTCATACTAAATATCATCCATCTGTCTGCCTATCTGTTTAGTTTTTACCTTATGCTTTCTCATTTTTAAATTATAAGGTTATGTTCCGTATCTGTCCAGCCTCATCACAAATGCTGAAGGGGTCCAATAACCCTTCTACTTGTCCTTGCTGCATTACAATGTCTTCAAGTGTTGTGATCATGATCAGTTGCTAAAGTGTTTGTATGGTACATTCACTTGTTTCTTTTTGATTGAAGAATTGTCAATGTTTTATGCAAGATAAAAAGAGCAGTAGTAGGATCATGACTAGGAAAGGACCTTGAGGTTTATGTTAGTTCTAGAATATATTAAACTCGATCTTGCCTTTCTAATTACTTGTACTATTTTTCAGGGTTTTACATCTTAAAGTTGTTTTACAAGATGCTGATCGAATCAAGTATTACTGTACTAGCCATTATGAGGTATATATTGATGCTTTATTTGTTGTTTCCCCACCAATCAAGCTCTCTAACATCTTGATGGAACTGATGATTTCCTTGAATGGATATTAACCTTGAACCCTTGGATACATATTTGCTCATAAGTATTTGTTTATGTTTTCATTCTTGAGTATTTTTCGTAGTATTGATAAATGTCCACAATCTTAGGTGAGGCTGTTCAAAGATGTATAGAATTGGTTGATCAGGAAAGTTCACTCTCAGTTGTGTTTTGCTTGATCAGTTTCTTTGTATTAACTAGCATCCTTGTGTTGTATTATTGACCTTTGGTCTTTTTGATTGACAATTTCCCAGATTCTTCTCCTTCCATAAGATTGTGGAGTCTGGCACATTGCATTGGGGCTAGCCATGAGAATGTAGGCCTAATGAGCATATGAAGGCCATTCCTTTATCCTAATACGAGTCTCTAATATTCTTCAGATTTGCTTCTGTAAATATTTATAGTTGTTCTCTGCATTTACAAATTTTTCTTTTGTGTTGGTTTTCAGCAACTGCTATTGTGCTCAAAGTCAGGACTTATGAGAGAAGGGCCATCAGGTAGATCTTTGAATGCTTTGCAATGTTGTATTCAACTCTTGTAAAGTCAATTAATCCTTTAATCCTTTTTTTTATAAAAAAAATTAATCTTTTTTTTGCTGTCCTTAACTTTTGTAATCTGCAGATCTTCATCAATGCCATGATGTAGGTGGCCTCCTCAGTCCTTGAATATAAATTATGCCATGAAATTCGACATTAAGATGAAGAATGAACAGAAATTAGATTCCACTAGATTTCTTCCACAATTACTTTTGAACAGTACATCCTTCTTTTAAGTTTTAAGTACATGCTTGGTGATGATATTTGTTGGATAGTTTCATACTCTTCTCTTCGATTCGAATTTCCTCACTATATTACTCTTTGAATTTATTATGCAGGTTTTGACTCTTTCCAAGTTCACCATATTGCGAATTCAAAAGGAAGGCAGGCAGCATCTGCAGCCTCGAAGTAAGTCTGTTTGCATCAAAGTATTAGTATATATGGTGCATGCTTCCTTTTTCAGTAGAATGCATGAACCCTGTCAGATACCCCTCACGGTCTGATTATTTCTGGATTGTTTTACTTGATCTATGAACATTATATATTAAAATATTCATGTACTACTTGCAAGCAAAGACAACCTTCCACAAGCAAGGACAGTGGTGCTCTTATTAATGTGGATGAAATCCAGTTG
Organism: Persicaria maculosa; assembly: GCA_963922045.1. Lineage (NCBI taxonomy): Eukaryota > Viridiplantae > Streptophyta > Magnoliopsida > Caryophyllales > Polygonaceae > Persicaria > Persicaria maculosa. Next base: position 84,887,733 of record OY998251.1, on the reverse strand, counting down.
GGAAGAAGCCCTTTAGGAAGCAATACATCTTGGGCAAAGTTAGTCATGGAGATGTACCCCCGTGGATCGTCTTTTAGGTAAGCTAGAATACCAAAGCCATGATTTCCTTTTAACTTCTCATATCAGCGATGATCTCTTACATCACTTCTTGAGGTGTGATCAATAGCATTGTTACATTCTGATCTCAGTTTTGACAAAAGTCTAGAAATGTCAAAAACTATGCTTCTTTTACTGAATGATAATATAGTATATCCCTCCAGAGTGGAGTCCTTGGGGTTGAGGTACTGATTGAAAATATCATTACTATAAAATCATAGACATTGTTTAGTGGAACATAAATATTTAATGCTGATAGAGACATGCCTATTGTAAGTTCTATGTTAGAAAGCTTTATCTAGAATACAAACTTCGTTTGGTATTGTGTCAACCAGGGAATAAAAACATATTCAGCTCCCTTGATATCAGAATATTTTTGTTATTGTTGGAACAGTGTTCTGCTTAGTATGCATTCCCATCTTTGGCACATGAAACCACTTGAAGTATTTCATGATTATTTACGGATTGTGTGGAACAATATGAAAATTGAATATATAGTTCACCGAAGAAAGAATATGTGTTGCTTGAGTACATAATTCGTTTTAATTTTTGGTAGATATTGGTGGGAGGATGAAAAATAGGTGTTATTATTTTCCCTCTATGGTCAATTCTTTTAGAATAGAAGTATTTCTCCCTCGCTTGTTAAAAAAGAAACAACGATCCAGTTTGCACTTCTTGTTCTACCTATGTCATTAGAGTTTCACATGTATAATATTTATTTAACTTCATGGTTTAGGCTGACAATATCTGCTTTGTTTGTATGCTTGTTGTATCAGGCAGTGGACTTGCACTTACTGCAGTGTTCTGCAGGTAATATATTTCTACTTGTACATATGTTGATAAACTGATTCCCTAAAGATGTTGGGTCTCTTGGTTCTGGTATTTGTATCTTGATTATGTAAAAGAAAAAAGAACATATTTTTACATGTGATTCCATTCATGGTTTTCGTATTTTAGTGACTTAATGCTGTTGTCAACAACTTTAACTGTCAAATCTCCATAGAGAAGCTTCTCGTTTAAGCATCATAGAAATATCAAAGACATAACCCAACATGGTAGAAGATGTAAATATTTGTAGGTTTGTACTGCTTCATTCTTGGCTTTTGACCTATAGTTAAAACAAGAGGTGGCATGATATATCTTTTAAACTTCTCAAACCTAAATCTTAAACTAATTTAATCCTTATTCAAAATTTAATCTTTATAGTTTTTCCTGGCATGGAGCTGAAACCTGCATAAAAAAATTGTGGTGTCTTGCGAGTTTCTTTGCTTCTGCATGTTTATAATTGACATGTGCTATTTATAAGAAACTTTAAAGAGTACATGTTGTACAACAAGTCTTTTTTTTTCATTGATTCATATATGTGGAATTTATAGTCTTCAGAGATTCCCAAACTCAATATTGTCAAACCTTTGTGTGATGTTTTGCAGCCTCCATGAGCAAAGCATTTTCATGATTGTGATAAGTGTGTGCTTCAGTTTGATCATCACTGTGTATGGCTTGGTACGTGCATAGTACAGGGTAATCATTGTCGATTTTGGTGAGTTCACAGTTGCATAATATAAAACCATAATTTTTCCTGTTATTTCTTGATTGAATCCTATATTTTAATCTCCGTTGGTAATCATAAGAGTTTCACTAAAATGGATAAATTCAAATAATATAATATCTATCCATTAATTTTTTTTACTTATTCCTCTCTGCTACTTATATGATGATTATCAGTGTGACATTTTTCTTTAGGAATTAATCATTTTTTGTCTGACATTGCAGTTGCATTAATATAAAAATGTGTTTCAGGTGGTACATCTGTAAAGAGACAGCACTATGCCTTTGGACTGGTTTTTTTGTATGTCGCATACCTGAAGGCTAATATATCAAGATCATTGTACGTTTTTTTTAAGGTCTTGAACTGTGTTTTTCCTTCTTCATGTTTTTGTTAAAGAAATTGCTCATATTTTGATCATTTAGACATGTAAAGTATGTACCCGATGGTGTCATAAGTAGTATTTGGTTGATTACAAATTTGAAGTTAATGTTGTAGAAAAAAGACATGCAACAAAATAGAGGATGTGTGTCAGTTTTTGACTGTATCTCATCTGTCGTTTCTGTTAAATTATGAGATAGTAGTTGCTGATTATAGTCCTAATGTTCTTTCAGGTGGATGGACACAATCATGATATTGCTGCTCATCTTTTTGGCAATATCCCTGACATTTCTTGTTCTGTTATTTCTTTTTCACAGGTTAGAATTCACTGCTTTTCTCTGAGATTTGGTTGCATGACGTGATTAGGATTTTTCCTCATGATTGCATTACATTTTAGTATTTTGATCTCTCTTTTTTCCCCACTATTCTCCAATTGTTAATTATGCTTTTGCTTGTTCTTCTTAACAAATAGGAAATATGCATTTACATTCTGCTTACTCAGTTTGTTGTGCTCACGCATATTTTATCCTTTTCTTCCTGTTCATTCACATGGTTTGTTTAATTTTATTCACTTGTTTTGTTTATTTGAAGAATAGTCAATGTTGTAGTTTTTTCCTAAGCATTTTCCCCTTTCCATTGCTGAATCCCCTTTCATTCATGTAGGGTTTCTTCTTTCTTCAGCCATCGTGGCTGAGAAAGTTAACCCTCGTTTCTTAATGCAAGATCAACGGAGAAGTAGTAGCATGAAAATCTTAATGCAATAAAGTTAATCCCCTTTCAGTTATTCAAAATCTTAATGCAAGATCAATGGAGCAGAAGGTGGAACTTGATGTTTATTCCTGTCATATCTGGTGATGGACAAGTTTGAATACATTATCATCAAGCTGATGATGTAGCTTATGTTGGTCAGGAGCTTATCAAGAAGAGGGGAGTATTGAGCCACTGTCAGTTTTCTAGAGGAAATAGGAAAACTTAGGTACTTAAAAGGTAGGCTACCTTGACTAAAACCTGTTCTGGAGAGGAGGTAGTTTCTGTCATCTTCAAGAACTCGAGCTAAGTAGTAGGACGATTTTGTAGAGTGAACTTCAAGACCAGAGACAGCTTTGAAAAGATCGAAGGAGTCTTAAGAGAATTTTCATGGAAGCCTTGTCTCCTCTTGAAAGCAGAATCAAATCATCTACATAGGCATGTGTAATCTGTAGAAGCCCACATTTAGGATGAAATTGAAAGGATGTGTGAGCCTAGTCCTGCATTTCAGAATTCTAGAGAGATAGTAAGTGCATAAAACAAAAATCAATGGGGAGATTGGATCTCCTTGTCGTAAACCTCTTTTTCTAGGAGTGCAGGTTACCATTTATATTTAAAGAAAAAGATGAAGTGCAAATGAATTCAAGAAGCCAATTAATAAATAGTGCAGGGAAGTTTAAACGAGTGAGCATTTTCCTTCATGAATTTCCAATTTTCCATTAGAGGGTATCATATGCTTTTCTAAGATCAAGGTTTAGAAGGGACCTCGGACTTATCCTCTTTCTTGTATACTTCCTGATTAGTTTTTGGAGTAGCATTACATTTTCCCCCATGAGCCTTCCTTCTATAATCCAACTTGTGCAGAGCAGATGAGATCTTTTAGTTCTGGATCGAGTCTAGAAGCCAGGATCTTTGAGATGACTTTGTAGGTTACCTTGCGGCATGATATTGGTCAATAACTCCCACTCTATTGGCATTTCGTGTCTTAGCAATCAGAGATATGCTCGTGTGGTTGATTTGTTTAAGGAGCTTGCTAGTTTCAAAAAATTCAAGGACAGCATCACAAAGTTGTCTCCCTGTTGTACCCCATCTTTCTTTGAAATTTTTGAAGTGTAACCATCTGGACCCGGGGACTTGTCATCTCCAATGGACCAAGAGCAGATTTGATTTCTTCTTCCGTAACCGGCTGAGTCAACGCCTAGTGACTTTCAGCTTTAAGATGGCTCCTCCATCTCTAATAATCTTTGCATTAGCAGCTTTAGTGTCTTTCCTGGTGCCTAATAGATCCTTATAGAAGTGTTCAAATTGCAGTCCCCAACATCTAAAGAGGTTGTTTCTGTGCCATCTTCTTTGAGGATAGAACTGATATGGTTTCTTTTCATACTCTTTCTCATAAGTCAATGGAAATAGGCATTACACTTGTCTCCTCTGAAAGTGTGTCTTGCCTTAGCAAGTTGTGAGTTGAACTTAAAATTCAACTCTCAACTAGCCAAGGCTAAACATAACTTTGAAGGAGATAAATGTATAGCTTACTTTTATGGGCTTATGAGGAAAAATATGAAGAGGAACAATATAAGCTGCATTAGAAAGAGTGATGGCGCATAAACTTCCTCCCTAGAAAAAAAGGCGGCTCAACAATTTGAATGCTTTTATAAAGGCCTCTTAGGAACCCGTATAGATACAATTTCCGTTGACCAGAGAATTATTAGAGATGGGGAGTGCAATCTTACACCAAGACATACATCAATTTCTCATTAAGGAAGTGACAAATGAAGACATCAAGCCAGCTTTATGGTCCATAGGAGTTGATAAATCTCCGGGGGAGGCCCCTGATGGATACATCTCCAAGTTCTTCAAAGTAACATGGCAGACCACAGGAGATCAGATCTTTAGAGCTGTTCAAGAATTTTTTGATTCTGGCCAAATGTTGAAATAGATAAATCACACTAGCATCTCACTTATTGCAAAAACAACAAATGCTAGCACTGTGGGAGACTACAGGCCTATATCTTGCTGTAACGTCACATATAAAATCATCTCTAAGATAATAGCCGAAAGACTAAAACCTGAACTGATGACTCTTGTTTCTCCTGCACAATCTGGTTTCATAGAAGTAAGGTTGATGGGTGAGAAAATTATGCTATTACAGGAGCCTCATCAGAAGGTACTCAAGAAAAAGGTAAGCCCAAGATGTCTCCTAAAAATTGATTCACTCTCGTGGAAATTTATTGAAGAAATGCTTGTCCATCTCGACTTCCCTCCTATTTTCATCAATTGGACTCTACAATGCATCTGCACATCATTTTTCTCTTTGAATATTAATGTTCACTTGCAGGGTTATTTTCATGGCAAAAGAGGGCTAAGGCAAGGTAATCATATCTCCCCATTCATTTTTGTTCTATGCTCTGACTACCTATATAGGATCTTAAAATGTAGAACTAGACACTCCTCATTTAAATTTCATCCAAAGTGTGACCTATTGCAGATTACTCATTTAGCATATGCAGATGATGCTATTCTCCTTTCAAGAGGGGATAGAGGCTTCATAGACATCTTAATGGAATCATTCGAATACTTCAAGTCCTGCTTAGGACTAGCGGTCAATCTTACAAAGTCATCTCTCTACTCAGCTGGTATCCAAGAAGCTGACAAGGAGTACTTCTTCTCCAGAACAGGTTTTAGCCCAAGAAGTTTCCCCTTCACTTACCTGGGTATCCCTATCTCATTTGGAAATTTGACTATAGAGTCCAGTACTCTCCTTTTATAGACAAGTTTTTGACTAACCTTAACTACTGGAATTCCAAGACTTTGTCCGATGTAGGTAGAATAGAATTGATCAGAGCTGTTCTACAAGGGATTGAAGTATTTTATATCTCCATCCTACCATCACCAACACTTGTTATATAGGAAATCAATAGCCTCTGTGCAAAATGCTTATGGAAATCTCATAGAATCAGATGGAAAGATGTATGCTTGCTCAAACAAGAAGGTGGTCTTGGACTCAAAAATCTGAAAACAGGGAACAATGCTTTTCTCAGCAGACTTTGGGACATTTTGAGAAAGAAGGATAGCATGTCGATGAAATGGATACATCATCAATACTTGCAACAACAAAATATCTGGAGGTGGAATGTACACAAGTCAATGACCCTCCACTCATCAAGAGAGTCCTATCTTTAAGAGATCAGATTTTAATTCAAACAGGCTCTGAGCAAGCTGCAGAACAGCTACTGCATAGTTGGGGTTCTGAGGGGAAATTCAAAGTTGGAAGCTCCTATGAATAATTCAGAAACAGGCCCACCAAGAAGATATGGAGTAAAGTAGTATGGGATAGATCTCTCTCACCAAAACACTCTTTTTTTCTCTGGCTAGCAACAAGGGAGAGACTGGCCACAAAAGACTGATCACATATAGGGAAGTTGATCAAACTTTTTCTTTATGCAACCAAGCAATTGAAACACATGATCATCTATTTTTTGCTTGTGATTATTCTGCTAATATTTGGGTGCAGATAAAGCAATGGCTCCAGATTAGGAGGGGCATGTCAACAATGAAGAGCAGGCTTACTTTGGTGTCAGTTTTCAGCAACTACTTTTGTGCTCAAAGGTTTGTTGATGGTACTTGTTGGATAGTTTAATACCTTTGTCTCCTATTGCAATTTTCACTCTGTTACTTGTTTAACTTGTTATGCAGGTTTTTAATCTTTCCAAGTTCACCTTGTAGTCAAGATCCACCTGAGGAGCGTAGAATCTATATGGAGCTCAAAATGACCGTGTAATTTTTTAAACTTGTCATACTAAATATCATCCATCTGTCTTACCTATCTGTTTTGTTTTTACCTTCTGCTCTCTCATTTTTAAATTATATGGTTATGTTATGTATCTGTCCAACCTCATCACAAACTAACTACCTGCTGAAGGCATCCAATAACCCTGCTACTTGCCCTTGCTGCATTATAAAGTCTTCCAAGTGTTGTGATCATGATCTGTTGCTAAATTATTTGTATGGTACATTCACCTGTTTCTTTTTGCTTGAAGAATTGTCAATGTTTTATGCAAGATAAAAAGAGCAGTAGTAGGATCATGACTAGGAAAGGACCTTGAGGTTTGTGTTGGTTCTAACAGGTGATTGTAACACCTTTCCGGTACTTGTTTAAATTTTGAACTTTATATTTCTAGAATATATTAAACTCGATCTTGCCTTTCATATTACTTATACTATTCTTTAGAGTGTTCCATCTTAAAGTTATTTTGCAAGATGCTGATCGGATCAAGTACAATCCATTATTAGGTATTTGTGCTTTATTAGTTATTTGACCACCTATTGTGCTCTCTTACTAACATTTTGAAGGCCGTTCACCTTTAATATATCAATATAATATATCAATATAATTAAGGAATGTTGGTTGCAAGATTAAGCGAGCAGCGCCCGAATGAGTTGTCTGAAAGATGAACATGGCGGTGATCTGTACTTTACTATTTTTATTATGCCTATTTTTAGTGCTTTTTTCAATTATTTTGTTCCATTTAAGAGAAGAACTACTTAGGTTAAACGCTAAGCTATCTCAGGCTTGCTCTTAAGGGGGCTCTCAAACATCACTATGCCAAAAAAATTTAATGCTCTTCCCATCCAAGAATATTCCAATACATTCTTGTTTTAACTTCAAGTAAATGATCATTGTGTGGGAGGGTTCTTCCCTTCCAAGAGTATTCCACCCCCTTGTTTGGATTCCTAAATACTTGCTGCTAGAGTGGAAGAGGATTCCCACGTGCCTGAAGTTAGCTTTGCATCTTCATCCTTGTCTCTCTTAGCTTCTATCTAATTTCTCTGTCCATCTTCATCGCCGCCTTATGGTTAGTTGCCTTCTTCTTCTCTTACTATCCATCTTCGTCTTTGTATCTCTGAGATTCTGTTCGCTTCCTCTATTCATTTATTTTATCGGCCATGGATCTAGGTATGTTCTAGCCGGCTCTGATTTTTGCTTTCTTCTCTTCAATTAGGTTTTGTCTCCAGCTTCCTCTAGTCACCGCCTCCTCTATTCATTTATTTTATTGGCCATGGATCTAGGTATCTTCTTGCCCACTCTGATTTTTGCCTTCTTCTCTTCAATTATCCTACCCATCAAATTATTTTCAACATTATTGTTACATAAAATAAAATCAAAGCATCACACATAAGTCCCAATTTCCACTAACTGTCTCCTGAATTTTTTCCATTTCCTTTTGCTCATACCTTTCGTATTGCTAAGTTTAACTCATTCCATGGTAGGTACTCATTTCATGCATCTGACCAATCTAGCTCTTCCGTCTAATTCAATGGGTAGAATGATGTTATCTTATTATCTATTGAGATTGTTCAAATTTTTGTCTTCCCATAAAAACCTTGAGGGTACTACATGTAAACATTTCTCTTTGAGTGAGTTCCTTATGGCACTGATTCTCTGATCCTGATTTTAGGTAAAAGAGTCACCATCTTTTTGGGAGTATCCTTATTCTGCCACTACCTCTTGGAAGCCTAGTGCAGAGCTACGTAGTAATGGGATATCAGGTGCTTATTTTGGACATTCAAAGGGAAATAAGTTGATTACTATCATTTTGGTAGACCATGAGATATGCATTACTGTTTGGATATGGAATATCAATGACCTTTAACAAGGATATTATATGAACCAAATTTGTAACAGAGTTGCTAGAATTGGCTTCTAGGTCTCCAGTCTCCACCTGAGATAGTTGATGTAAATATATCGCTTGACATGTGTAGGCTGTATTTATTTTAGGTGATAATGTTTAACTCATTACTGTGTAGTGTGTACCCACTCTTGCTAATTACTTAGTTATTGGCTGCTTGCAGATCTTCCTTCAGAGAATGAAACCAATGGATACATATTTATTCATGCGGAGGGTGGATTAAATCAGCACAGCATTGTTGTATGATCCTTCTTTTTACTTTCCTCATGTTGCATTTTGCTTTCAACTAGATTGTATAATTGACAAGTTCTGTCTGATTATGATTCTTTCTGAAGCATATTAACAGGTCCATTGTCATTTAAACTCTATTCATATTCATATGCTCTTGCACCTATCATTGTTCTCTTTTTTCTTTTCCCTACCAATGTGAAGTTACACCCCCTCCCCCCACACACAAAAAAAATATTTATTTTTCACCTGCAGCTTTGGGCCTGTAGGTTTGAATCAAGGATCGATTTGTGAATTCCGCTAATGTTTTCATTAGATACCTCCCAAAATCTGTTGAGATTATTATATCATATTTAGTCACATAGACAACATTAATCTTGATTGAGAGTTATATTTTTCCATGAATAGGCATTCTGTAACTTTGGCGAATAAAATATCAGCATCAGCTCCACTTCTTTCAGTTTTACAAGTGGTGAACAGGAGGAGACGAGAAAAAAGGTAAACCTGAATGGATAATTAGTCTCTTATCAAACTACACCATCAGTTTGTTTTTGGTGTTGTTTGATACAAATATTAATTTATTCATTCTTCTTCTCATTTATTTTCAAAATTGGAAAAAAATGCATGCTAAGAAAGTTGAGAAGAGTCAAATTCAAGAAAAACCAGTGATATGTAATCTACATCTTTAGCGTATCTAACTATATTGTCAAATGTATTTCCGTCTATTAGAACCTTTTTCATTGATCAGGTTTCATTTATTCTTTTTGTTTCCTGATGTCTTTTCATCTGTTAAACATTTTTTTAATTGATTAGATTCAGTAGTTTTCTGATTGCACTCTTAATATACTCTTACATATCTGGTCATGTGCATTTTGTGTTGTGGGGATTTCAATCTTTCTTTTTTTCCCTGGTTTTACAAGTTCCCTATTTTTATTAATATCTCCCTTTTTTTTTAAAAATATTGGTATAAATCTCTAATGGGACTCCCCAATTCTGATATTCAGTAGCTTTTCGGTGCGCCTGCGAAAAGCCATCGAAAATATTGGAAGCAACCTTTTATTGAAAAATGTTGCTTTTTCATGCGAAAAAACAGACAAGGTACCTTTTATTCTTAATACTTTTACTTGCCCCTATTTTCTGGTTTATTTTTGGCTTCAGTTTCAATTGTTTTCTGATTTGGATTTAGGTTTTGTTTCTTCTCTTTGTACCTATATCTCCTATTTGTTCAGTTCTTTCATGGTAGCAATTTTTATGAGGTTCTCTCTTCCTTGTTATAGTGGAGATTCCATATTTTAGTTCATTCTTATTCTTATTGTGGATGAATATGGTGGTTGATTTCATATAAATTCCTAGCCAAAGAGATCCAGGGTCGAGGATACAATTGAATTGTTTTATGTTTGATTTCATTCTCTCATGAGTTTGTACTAACTTTCATAATGCATCTTGGTTTTCTCATCGCCTTAACTTGATTTTTAGGTGGACATTATGTAGAAAAACACACAACGTAAACTTGAAGTCATGAATTATCATTATAATCTTCACCAGCTTCTTTATGTTAGATTTTCTACCATGGTTTTATTGTTAACTTGTGTTACATGCCAGCGCCGTGCTCCCATCCCTACTATCTTGTAAATATTTCTTTAAAGGCTTCAATATATTATACCTTACAATCGGAAAAAAAGAAAAAGAAAAAAAGAAGCTGCTTCATATTCCTCCTCAGCCAATTTAGCTCTTGCTGCAATGCCGGAGAAATGCAATTTGTTTAACTCTTTCAATGGTTACTTGAGTTTCTGTAGTTTCTTTCAATGGTTGCTTGAGTTTCTGTTGTTTCTTGCAAAGCCTATACTGCTGATACCCCAACCTGTAGAAAACTAGTGCTACGTAACAGTCTCTTGAAATGTTTGGATGATCTAGCCACAAATCCAATTCGAACTAAGGATTCTTGTGGTTCCGGAGGATCCAGCTACAACTTCGTAAGTATATTTTAGACAGATAAATCATTCAAATTATAAAGAAGTGAATGGATTGACAAGTTTCAAGCCTAGTAGATCTCCTATTCTGACAAGACTATCAAACATGCTACCCTTTGTTTGCTACCAGTCCTAGCCAAATTTATCCTCTTTTTTTTGTATCTGTAAATTTTGGAATTATCACCATAAAGAAAAATGTTAAAAAACTTAAAAGGACCTTTCTTTTTTGCTTGCTGATCAAGTACTTGAACTACCACTTGACAGTGATCTGAGAAAACTTTGGGGATGAGATAGGAGGCTTCACCATAGTAATTCATGGAAGCCCAGTTGTCATTTATCATCACTCTATCTTAATAGATTTTCCCCCTACAAAACCAAGTATGCTCCTGTCCAGTGCTCGTAGCTGTGTAGCATCTATAAGGCCAGTTTCTGCACAGCAATTTCAAAGGTCTGCAATCTTATATGCTGTTACTGTTGTCCCATTCTTCCTTTCACAAGATCTCATCACAACATTGAAATCTCCCATCACTAAGCATGGGCCTTGCCTCCTGCTGCATTCTTGAGCTAACTCTTCCCACAAAGTTCTTCTCTTGACTACAGTATGTATGACCATAGACCTGTGCAACTTCTAACTCTTCCTACAAAGTTCTTCTCTTGACTATAGTATGTAGACCATAGACCTGTGCAACTTTAAATTCCTTTCCTGTGATCTTACATCTTAGCTTCCCACTTATCATTTGTTCTGAAGTCCTTTTGTGTTCAAAGACAACTATATTACTATCCGAAATGATGACAATTCTCCCAGCACCATTAACCTCAAAATTATGCACATAATTCCACTGAGTGAAGATTTTTTTTTTTAATAATATCAATGAGTTTCCTTTGATTCAATTTTGTCTCCAAAATTCCCAAAAAGCAATGTTCCTCTCTCAGGAATTCTTTTACAGCTTTTTGCTTTGGGGAGCTGTTGACACCCTGATGTTCGATGTGGCTATAATCATTTCCTTTTTCTTTGAAAGGGTGCTTGGCCCTTTGTCTTGATGGCTTGTATTGTATGTTCATTTCTTTCTTTGCCCAGGTTATTTCTATTCAATCTGGAGCTTTTCCTGATTTCTTGCTGCTCCTTGACACTTCCTTCCATTCCTACTGCTTCCTTTTCTTCTTTTTTTCCTCACTCTGCCAATCATTTCCATCTGTTCTTCTATTGCTGTTGTCCTTCTGAAGTGAAGTTCCTATTTCCTCTTGTGCTGAAATCTGTTCTTCATTGTCATTGTGTATGGTCAGAATTTCCCATCTGTTCTTGTCAGCAAAGGACACTTTCTTTTTCTTCTGGGTCCATCTGGAACTGAGCTGTTCATTCTTGCTTGTCTGTAGCTCTCTTGAACCTCAGCAAGATCTATAGCTCTGGGGGTAGGGGTGGGAGGAGGATCTGTGTTGTAAAGAAGGTACATGATGATGGGAGGAGGAGCTGGAGTTGAAATTTTTGGAGGGAGGTGAGGAAGAGCTTTTCCTTCTTTGATAGGTGCTATTAATTATATTTAATGAAAAGAAAAGGGAGCTTTTGACTTTAGCTCTAGTGGAAGTTGATATAGACTGGGAAAGAGAGGAGGTGGTGGTATCTTTTTTGTTTGAATTGATAGGATGGTTAAGGTTAGAGGGGGAGGGTAGAGTAGTAAGGGGAGGATCAGATGTTACTTTTTCCTGTGGTAGATCAGAAGGGGAGGGGGTGGTGTTTGGGTTGGAAGGAGGTGGAGAGGAGGTTGCGTCCTGTGGGTTAGTTGTGAATGGCTCACACTTGGGAGGGTTAGAATTCTGTGGGTTACCAGAGGACAAGGAAGAAGATGATGGATAGGATGGGCCAGGTCAGGTAGGAGAAGTGTTTGATGGGGGATGTTGATGAGGACAAGGAAGGGGTAAGATCAGTTGTTTCTCCTGAGTTTGTAGATGGACATTTGCCCAGGATGGGGGAGTTGGAGGAGGAGTGGGTCTACCTCTATTAGGAGTTGGGCCTCGCTGATGTTGTGATCCATTATGAGCAGAAGCGTTTCCTCTTGCAATACTTTCCCCACTGTTTGTAGGACATTTAATGGTCTCATTTCCATAAGTATGGCATTTGTTGCTCCTAGGGGGCAAGTTCTCGTATTCTATATAACAGTCATGAGTAGGAGCATCCTGGAATTCAATTCTAATCATTTTCTTTAGCTCATTGGAACAATCCATCTCGACCAAAACTCAGGCATGCAATTGTTTCGTTCTGCATTCTGTGAACACATCTGTCATTACAGGGACCCCTATTTTAGATGCCACCTTCTCTAGCATTATAGGCGTCCAGAACTCTTTAGGAAGCTTATGTATTCTGATCCAGACAGGGAGGGTAGTGAATAGGGCTTTGTCAAAGGTAAATCTCTCAGGGACACACTTTATTACCTTCTTGAGTAGAACTTACCCAGTGAGCTGAACCCTCTTTACTGTTCTGATTGGTCTTCTTTTGATCTGATTGCTATGTCTCTGAACTGTTCTTTCCTATTTCCTTTGTAACAAGTGTATCTACCTGATTCTAAGTAATGGGAGAGAGAACGTTTTGCATCTGTAGCTGATATGAGGGCGCCCTGTTACTGTCGGCATTGCCTCCAATGTAGGTGCAGGAGGGTGGTTTATAGGAGCTGCATTAGCTTGGTCTACACTAGAGGACCCAGCTTGATCCGAGGGAAGGGAGACTGAATACAACTCAGATTCAACTGCTTATTTTCTACAACTGGTTCCCATTCAATTTTTCAAGTTTAATACTCTTTCGTTTCCCATTCAATTTTTCTTAATTTCACCTATTTCTTGCAGGTTTTGAATCTTTCCAAGTTCACCCCGTAGTCAATTTGTAAGGGAAGCACGTTTAAACTTTTATTCTTGCAGTGCATTTGCTAAATCTTTGATAACCCTGAATATCTTCATCTTATGTTACTTTGATATTTTTTTTTTCACAGCAAAATATTAATCTGGTGTTTTTTGTGTCCCTGTTATAGTCCTGTGCCAATGTTGTTGTGGGATTTGTTTCATCTGAAAATGTGAATGAGTGTATGAAGTTCATTGGCGAACTCTGCACTCCCCAATGGAACGTTGAATATGAGATCAATGGAGCATTCAGCAGCAGTATGGTTTGTGTGAAAGAACAAATCATAGTTTACAGAATTTGTCCATTGATTTCAAAAATATCTCATTCCCTTTATAGTTGACTCATGGGTGGTGAGTAATATATTTATATGAGCTGATAATTCTTTGATTTATAAAAAATAATTGATTTCAAAACTTACTTTTTTAATCAGGTACAAGTATCTTCCTTAGTGGTTGATCTCTATATTATGTGAATTAGTCAAGTCAAAATTGTGTTGTTTGTTTTGAAATTTGAAGAGTACAGCTGCCCAATTGACTCTTTCATCTCCTATTCCAATTGTACAATTTTTACTTTATACCTTGTACTGATGCAGGTAGTTGCCCCATTGTTTCTTAACTTAGGTGCTTAGCATTGGTTGGTTTGGCCTGTATCAATACCCGTACGTGTCCTACATACAGTAGTGCAGATGGATCCAGGTACTGATTTCTCCTTGATCTCCTCCTCTCTTTTGGTTGTGTATTCTCTCTCTCTATATATATGTTTATGTGGAACCTAAAAACAAGGTTTAATCAGTCCTTCAAGTGTGGCTTCTTTGCATTGGGTTTCTTATTATGTTTAGGTTGCAAAATTTGCGTTTTTATTTATGTAATTGACCTTTTATTATCACTTGATCGACTTTTGAACAAAATGCTTTCCTTACTTTGTGCAACTTGTTTTTGAACATTACTTGAATTTTAAGCAAAACATGAGTTCCTCCTTACTATATGTAACTTGTTTTTTTAACATTACTTGAATTTTAAACAAAATATGAGTTCCTTACGTACTATCTGTAACTTGTTTTTGAACTTGCTTGTATTATACTCCCTCCGTTTGAAATTATTTGTCATTTGTCTTGTAGGTATAAGATAAAAAAATATACAGTATAAAATATATTTTTTAATTAATATTTTTTTATAAATTCCATACGGTAAGTATAAGATTATGAAATAATATATTTTATAGAGTTTTTAGCTTTTTAATAATATTTTATAGAGATTTTAGCTTTTTAATAAGTGTCGAAAAGTCAAATGATAAATAATTTCAAACGCAGGGACTATATTTTAAAGAATTTTTATTTTCCTGATTTTTATTATGTTCTCTTTGATAAAATTTTAATAGCCGAATTATTTTAGGGGCCAGTTAAATTAAAAAGAGACCCATAATAGAGATCTATGAGAATTGTGAAAGGTAGACTATGAAATTGAGATATTAGTTGAGATATTAGTTTGAAATCTAAATATTAAATTATCAATTTTTAAAATTGGATAATTTTAACGGTAAATTTCATTCTTAGACTTGAGTGTAAACAATACTTCATTCCTTCCGAAATGTAAATATCTATACATAAAATCGGCTGTAATAATGTGCTTTCATACATATTTACAGAACGTATGTATTTGTGTGTAAATTAAATGAAGATCCATTTGGATTGTATAACTTATACGGAGTAATGTATAATATTGTATTCAATATTTTATATAATACTCTCTCCGTTCATTAATAAGTGTCGTTTGACTTTTCGATACTTTCTTAAGGAGTTAAAAACTAGTATATAAAATATTAATTTTTTAAAATAATTTTAAACTTATAACTAATATATATAAAATTATAAAAAAAAATCAGTTAAAAACTTTATATTTTGGGTGTTGCTATATACACCGCAAATCACAAGGTTAATAAGGACGTGCAAGCCTTGTGTCTAATATTGCACGTCCTTAAGGACGTGCAAGCCTTTTAATCATGCACGTCCTTACGGACGTGCATGATTTGCGGTGTATATAGCCGGAACGTATATTTTATATAGTTTTTAACTTCTTAAAAACGTGTTAAAAAGTCAAACGTCACTTATTTCTGAACGGCTGTAGTAATATACCCCTTCCGTCTCAAAAAACAAGTCGTTTTAGCATTGTGCACTAGTTTTAATAAAACATTCACTCATCAATCAACATCATCATTCCACCAACTTATTTTCATTAATTTTATTATTTTTAAATACCCACTATATTTTTTAACCAATCAAACTAACACAAAAACCAATACAAATCATTACTATCTCCCTACCTAGAAAACCTAAAACGACATGTATTTTGATACAACTCAAAAGTCTAAAACGACTTGTTTTTTGAGACGGAGGGAGTATTATTCAAATAAATAGAAAGGCAAATAACAATTTTATATTATTAAAATATTTTATTCCACAATATTTTACAGTATTAAAATATTGTGGATAATTACAACTACATATTCCGTGATTTTAGTTAGATAGCAATTTTTAATTCTCGTCTTAAACGTCGACTTTAAAATATTTTATACTAGTTTTATTACTCGCCTGCTATTTTTTTAATAAATTTTATTATATAAAACAACTTTCAATTAATATAAATTACTATGGATATAATTTTCAGTTTTGTTATGTTTTTGAGAATGTAAACATATTTGAGTCTAGATTGATCATATTTGTTCTCTTATTAAAAAAAAATGGTTAAAATCTATTTTTATAAATATATCATACACATGTCAAGAACTTTTAATGCCCTATTTATTTTATAATTTATTTATTTATTAAAAAGCTTCATTGTTTAGAAAATATTATAAATATACAAACTCTGTTTCAAGTATATATATATTACTCAATATACATACAAATTAACATTAATATACTATTTTAGTATTATATATATTGATTGATTGATATTGATCGATATAGAGAATATTTAATTAGAAATATATCAAATAAATGTAATCTATAATGGAAGGTCTGTTTTTTAGTATATAAAAAGTCACTAATCAAATATATAAAATTTTATTATTTGAATTAATTGTGATTATTTATGAAAGCGTGGATTCATAATTGTATGGTGTGGCTAAAATATGTGATTGAAGAGTGATTTTGTTCTCTCCTTTTAAACGTTGTTTTACTAACTTTAATCATGTTAATTTGTATTCTCTTATCAATTCCTAAGTTACATACAAAAGTATTTAACCGAAATTTAATGATATGGTTCAATTCAATCTGATAATAAAGATCACATCCAATTCAGAAATACTACGGAGTATCAATTTTTTAAAAAATAACTCGGGTTTACGATTTAATTATATGATTAAGATGGTGCTAGCAATTTATACCTTACGATATAAATTTTTAGAAAAATGTTATATCATGAAATTAAATTCATCAAAGGTGGAAGGATTTGATACGCAAAATATCATATCTAAATCGATCAAGGGAAAGCTGATTGAATAAGCAGGTTAATTGTTTTAAAATTTACTATGGATTAGGCATGGTAAAAATTCTACTTTGTCTCTAATTTAATATTTGCTGGCATGAATAATATTAGATAGTTTTATATAAAACGATATGTTTTCTACCTAATTAAGATATAAAGTTAAATATTTTAAATAATAATATCGGAAAGGTTGATATCTTGACTTATTATCTCCATCTTGATCTGTTTTGATAACCCTCTCCAATCCCAAACACTTTCTATACTCCCTCTATCTTAAAATACATGTCTTTTTTAGGACGGAACACGGGAATTAAGCAGTAGGTTAAATGTAATGATTAGATGGAAAAAGTAGGGTAAGTATAATGATTAGACTTTGGTATGAGAGTATTTGTTTCTTTTTTTTTTAAATTTGTGAGGAGAAGAGTTGGGGTGATGTAAAAATTAGAGTAATTATTAGATGTAAAAGTAGGTTAGGGGTAATGATTAAAACTAAAAAGACATGTATTTTTGACAAAATTTTAGGGACTAAAAAGACATTTATTTTGAGACAGCTTACGGATAACCTCATTTCTAATTCTATCTAGTCTAGTGTGTCCACACATTATGACCATTCTTGATCATCTTTGCCACCACAAAATTTTATTCTTGAGTCATCTTATACCTAATTTTCTATCACACAAGACTCATGAAACTACTGTTCGATCCATTTTTGCTACTCTTAATGCTTGATATCATTTTCCAACCCTCTATCGTTCTATATCACCGACTCTAAATATTTAAAACTGTTTTTTCATTGACACACAATATCCTCTCCTCTCATTCCACTCCCAAGTCGACCTCCAAGTACTTTTTTTTCATTCTTACCATATCATCGGGGAGTACTGATCCAAGGGTGGACTGAGGTTTGCTAAGTCTGCCCCATTTAAAATATAAATAAATGTAACATTACACATATAAGAAGATGGTGTAGTTGGTAATGAATTATGTCATTAGAAAAGTTGTGCCGGGTTCGGATCTTCTCAAAGCACTTCCTTCTTTTCTTCCTTTTCCCCCTACTGAATGTATGTTTTTCCATCTACTTATGTGAATGTGATTCTTATTCCACAAAATATGATGAATTTGTATTCTTTTGAAGTAATGATTATCATTTGTATTAACTTAATTCTTTTATTATTAATTTTAATATCAATAAAATAGAAAAAATCAAAAGTAAATTCAACCCACCCCGAATTTTATTCCTATTCTGTGCTTGCCTAGCATGGTATTGTTAATTGGTTTATCCAATTTTGAGATATTTATCAGAAGGTTTTTTTTGGGGCCGTCGAAGATCTTTGCTTTCTCTCTCCGTTTGATATTTATATTTCGGTTATAAATCCTTTATATGTTACACTTTCTTACCTTTATAACAAGTTTGTGCTCCCTCCGTTCAACAATATAAGTTATTTTAGAATTTGCACATTTTTTAAGAACTAAAAAATTATAGGGAAATATTAATTTTTTTATCAATTTTTTTTAAAAATAATTTCATATGAATAAGTATCAAATCATTTAAAAATATTCTTCAAAAAATTAATATTTTACCATATTTTTTAGGTTCTTAAAAAACGTGCAAAATCTAAAAAGACTTATTATTGAAAGGATGTAGTATGTAATTTTGTTTTCATCAATAAAGGAGTTTTTAGCTTCCGGGGTAAAAAAATTCAAGCTTAAACTTTTACATGAGAATGATTAATAGTTATTTTTGTTCTCCTTAAGTCCCACAATAGGTTTTTAATTTGCAGTTTTTTAAAAAGAAAAGTTGATTATTTGAAATATCAAACGACGTACGACATAACGCTATTGGTAGTTTGAGAAGTTGAAAAAACGGAAAATAGACTCTTTTTTTTTTTTGATTGAGTAATAATTCGAATGCGAACCGTTATCGGTGAGCATCCTTTCGGATGAGGTCGATAAGATCTGGATCAGTGTATAAAGAAGGGATGGAGGTAAATAGACTAATTAACCACAACAACAGCAAGAAAAGTAAAAAAAAAAAAAAGTGAAAGGTAAAACCCAATGAGCTTGAAAACCAAGTTTGAGAAGTGTTCAAAATTGAAAAACCAGGTCATCCGCAACGTACCCTAAAGGTAAACTCAATAAGATCGTTTTGAATTCTATGTTAATCGCACACGCTCTTGTTAATTTCTCTGATGATCGATGTACATTGGGAGAAATGAACAAGACCTTATAGTGAATTCAATCTACTCAGCTCGCTCATTTTGGTAATTTCTCGATCAGGAGATATGCAATGTCGGCAGATCGGCAAGCCAATGCTTGAAGAAGCCCATCAAACTGCAGTCAATTAAGTGTTCAAATATCATCGCCATAGGGTGAATTGAAGGCAAGTCAAGTGCAAGAGAGATCAATCAACTTAATCAGCTCGAAACTTTCTAGTCGTCTCTCCAGTAGCACGAAAGCGAGTATCAAATTGAAGCCAAAAATGTTAATTGCTTCGATTCGTGTATATGTAATTATGTGTGTATGACAGCGAGTCCTGTTTTCATAAGCTTAATGTTGTCGTGGCAAGCTGGATTTCGATACGAAACTTCGTAAGGATCCATAAGATTGGTTCCACACTCGGTCTTAACAACAAAGCAAACAGATTCTGCGCAAAACCTAACAATGAACAGACAAATGCTAACAATGATCGACATAATAATAAGCATGATTCAGCAAAACAGCTATCATGTTCTATTAGAAGTCAGAATAAAGAGTGCTTACATTCGCGTTTAAAAGTTGTAGAAACACAAATTAATAGGTATATATCATTCAGTAAAGAAATTAAACGTACTATAGTCATCACGCATCATGATCAACGATAGACTCACAATAGCTAACAATGAAATAATGCAGCGAAACAAGATTTCGGTAAGGAAACTTCACTGCTGCTGCTGCACAAGATTGTTCAAGTGGATGAGCAAGAGGGTAGACAAAGGGACTTAGGGTCCGTTTGGCAATGCAAGTAGCTCTTCAGAGCTTTTGTTTTAATATTTTATATTTTTAAATAAGTTAAATATAAAATTTTAATTCAATTAGCTTTTGAAATTGGATTTTCAACAGTTACTCACCCCAAGCTTTTCAAAATTTTATTCATTTTTTCTATCTCATCAGCTAGTCTGCATCAGCTACTCTATTAGATGGGTTACCAAATATCTTATTAGCTTATGAAAATTGAAAACTCTAATTTAACATATATTTAAAACACTTAATCCATCAGCTTCAGCTACCTCATCGGCTTTGTTTTACCAAACTGACCATTACTCAAACCTAAGGGAAAAGAAGACTTTCCACAAAGTCGTAAACCATAACGACCTCATAATTCATTAAGGGAAAAGAAACCTTTCCACAAAGTCCTTTCTGCAAAATTTTAAAACCAGTCTTTGTGCCATGTAAGAATAACTCACCCAAATTCCTATTGCTTATAGCTAGAACCTTGGCATTTCCTTGTGTTTCTCCATATAAATCGCGCATCCTTTGTAAATATTCCACATCCTCCTCCTTTGTATTCCCTTCCACTTCCACATCTTCCATCGCCCAAAAAACACTTAATAAACAAGGATCATCAACTTTGAAGCCAACCATTTTAACTCATGAATCTTCTTGCCTCGAGTATATCTCACATGAGTCACATCCACGAGGATAGGAACGATCACAACGAACAAATGACAGGGTGCCTTGCCAACGACAAAGATAGGGTGGTATCTATCCCTATGATGATGAGGGTAATAGTGATATTGACAGCCATTAATGGATTCATCAAGACAGCCTCCCCAATGGGCAGCTCCTACGATGATTACAGGTGAACCTTCTCTGCAGGGATTCCATTTCCACTTGACAATCTTTCCTGTAGGAATTTCACTCCAACCATCTCGGATTGACGAGTACATAATGCACTTCTGGACAGGCTTCTCTGCAATGTTTTGACAGGCAAGTGCTTGAAGATGGCGAACAGATTATCTTCCGGGGTGTAATCTGACATGACAATCGACGTACAGAACTCAATTTGATCCCTACATAGATCAATTGGAGAGGGGAGATTGATTTCAATGTCGTCAGTTTAGGGTTTTGCGAACTGCGGAATCGTAAAAAATTGATTGGAGATTGAACAAATCAAAGGAGTTGAAGGAAATTAACCTACCACGGAGAGTTTGAAGCTTCGCACAGTAAAGCGATGTATGGAACCTCCAATCTCTTAATGGTGACCCAGTGTGTGCGCGGAGATTAAGACGAAGAATGAGATTTAGATCCATTAAGTGCAGCTATAAATAAACCCTAAACCAAAATTTTGGGAAATTTTATTTGACACCAAATTTACAATTTTTTCATATATTTTTGTAAGTCCACAAAACAGCTACCCGAGATGTCCTTAGGCAGTGTGAAGATTAAGACGCCCACGAAAAGCATCTTGACAAATGAGGACAAGGGTGAGTCATATGCTAGCCAACCCGCCATATTAGGAAGAGACGCCCACGAAAAGATTCGGATGATAATAAGGACGAGGGTGAGTCATATGTAGCCAAAAGCATCTTGACAAATGAGGTGAGTGTGTTTCGTAATTGTAGCTCAATGGGTAGCTGAAGCTAAATGGTTTCTTGTGTAAAATATGTTAAATTAAGCTAGTAATGTGTTTGGTAAACTTATCTGAATGGTACGTAGGTGATAAAACTAGTTGATAAAAGAGGAGATTTGTGTATATAAAAGAAGAAGCTTCGAAAAGCTTAGGGTGGATAGCTGCTGGAAATTCATTCTTCAAAACGCTAATTAACAAATAATGTTAGCTTTATTTCATTCAAATCTATACTAGTGAAATTCGCGCGTTTGCGAGAAAAAATAGAATATAAAATATTTATTAGAAGGAATAACCACATAAACATAGTTACAATGAGTAATATATCTCGATCACAAACTAATAAATCCAACGGCCAGAAGTCATCCCCAAAAATGATGACCTTTTGGATGATAAATAAATATCCTTTTCTTCTAATATTCAAAGCATAAATCACTATCCTACTTCTCCTAACCAAGAATGTGAAATACCATAATATTAGAAGTTTTCAACTTTCGTTCAAGATCAAAATGTTATGCCTAGAAGAAATGGCGCGATTGTGAGGAAAAAATAGAAAAATAGAACATAAAATATTTATTATAAGTTTGCTCCAAGAAACAATCTAAATAAAAATTATTGGAAAGTTAACAACAATAATATTGTTCGAGGGAATCGAGGATGATATAGGTGTTCACAAAAGGTGTGGAGTTGTTTTAGATTTTGACCACACAAATCCTGGAAAAAAAAAAGGTTGATTTATACAAAGGGGTGAACTTGTTCCCTTTAGGCAATAAAATTGAATAAATATATAAGAATAAAAAAATTGCTCGAGTCGCCTGGATGTTGACATGTTCGAAAAACAAAGGGGAAGCATGCGGATGTGGAGGGCAATTCTACATGGAGCGGAGCTGCTTACGTCGGGCCTTTTTACATGGAGCGGAGCTGCTTACGTCGGGCCATACATTATTTATGGTTCCCGACCAATAACCACCCAAAGGCCGCCTTTGGGTGGTTATTGGTCGGGAACGGAATGTCCACATTCTTCTGGCTACATAACCCTTAATGGATGTTGTCGTGTCACTGATATCATGAGGACCTACCAGGAGTGGCTAAGATGTGGGGTCCATAAGGCTGGAAATGTGTTGAGAGATGTGAATGAGACCAAAAGTGTTTCACATCGAAACTTGAACATAACAAGCTTTAGTATATGAGTCGGTGGGCTAATCCTTCTATTGTCAATTGGTTTTAGAATGGAACCTCACTCGGATTGTTTAAAAAAATTATTTAAAAAACTCGATATTTTATATAGTTTTTATCTTCTAAAAAAGTGTGCGTGAATAGTAAAGTGATATGTTTTGCCGAACGAAGGGAGTATTATTGTTCTCTTTATTTAAAAAAAAAAACACTTTCTACCAATATTTATATAGTTCTAACCTCCCACAAATAATTAGAACAAATACAAGTTGATTTAATAATTGTGGGACAAGACGCCCATGTCAAAAGTTTCAAAATTTAAACCTAATAACCGTTTATAGGTAGAAAGTAGAAGGATCAAACTCTTAAATAAGTCACACGATACCCAATTTATATGTAAAATTGAACAATTGAGCCTAATCGAACTTAACTAAGATTTTTAAAAACTCTAATTAGAAAATGTTAATCATGGGTCTCTCAACTTTTCCAAATTTTCTTGGGTTGATGTTCATATTGGAACGACAAGCGTGTTACTCGCTACTTAAAAAATGTTAAAAAAAACCTCACCCTGATTTTTATTTTTATTTTATCAGGCAAGATTTCGGCTGACTAATGCCTAGCCGATTGCATCTTGACGGATGAGATCAAGAAGATCTGGATAAGTGATAAGCGCATTACCTCGCAAATAGCGGCTAAGTTGTGCAACCTTATCTGCCACTCTGTTTCCAAGGCGAGGCACATGCGAAAAATTTACTTTAGAAAATTGTTGACACGACGTGAGAATGCCCCCTATTAAAAGTTCAATCTCCCACGGGCATTTCCCTCTTTTGTTGAGAACATTTATGATAATCTGTGAATCACCTTCCACTTTCAGTTTCTTAATTCTAAGTTCCAAGGCTTTCACTATACCTTCCCAAAGAGCAAGACTTTCAGACATAATAGTTGTTTTTTCGCCATATGAGTTGTAACCTATTGAGATGGAAAACCCCAACCAATCTCTAATGTTGAAACCAATATGACTATTCTCTCTAAGGATGGCCGAACCATCAAAGTTTAATTTTATTGACTTATTTTTTTTGCCAAAAAAATTGTGAATTAATCCATCATAACACCACCTAAAGTTGTTATTTGTGTGGCAAGTAAAAACTCAATCCAAAAATAATGGGCCTAACTACAAGACCATCATCGGCATAAAGCCCAGCCCAACTCAACCAACCATCCTTAATTTTCAACAATTACTCTCTCAACTTTCCTTTTACCATCACAAATCTATTCTTTTTTCGGCTCTCATATCAACTACATAAGCTAATGTTTATTAATTATCATATCATTCATTACCAAACATCTTACCGGTTTATAAAATACTTTTATCGGTTTAATTAAAAATATAATACGGAGTATAATATAAAATTAAATATCAACTTTAGCCATCATTACCATCGGCTTAATTCGTATTACCAAACAAATCATAAACCACATTTGAAAATAGAAATAAAAAGTCGTATTACCCGATAAAAAAAAAGCCTTATTGCCTAATTAACATATCATCTATATTTATATTAATATACTAAAACAGGATATGAAATCTCGTCTATATGGTGTTTTGACAAGTGAATTAATGATAATTTAATATATTTAATTATTTAAAATATGTTAAAAAACTTATCAACGTGGGCAACATGTGTCCTCGTATCTTAAATGATTACAAAATTTCATTTTATATTAAGTTATTTTATAAATATTCTTTAGTTATTAAGATTAATTATTTTAGTTCATTATATAACTAATGACAAGGTTTTGTTTTTAATGAATTATCTGTTGAACACTAAAATCTAATCACTAAAATATTTATATTATTTCTTAACCTTTAAATCGTTATAAAACATATTGTTTCTATGATTGCTTACAATTTTTTATTTAAAAATTTCAAAAATAGTATTTTAATCTTCACATAAAATTTTATAAAAAATTAATTTTAATATAATAAAATATAATTTATTAACAAAACGTGCAAAAATCCAGATAACAAATACTAGCTTATTAATTAAAACAATGTTAATATCTTTTGTTATTAATTATCAATCATTTGGGGGTGGGGAAGATTTGCACTAAATTACCGTACTAGCTTCAAATAAGTCCGTTTATTTTTTCGGAATTATTTGTCTTTTTTTTTGATGAAATAATTATTTGTCTTTTGATAAAAATACATTCACAATAATATTCATAATGAAAAACGTTTTTTCTATCCTATGCCATAAGAGCATAGAATAAGACACTAAATTGAAAAAGATTTATTACAAAAAAAGACAAGCGACTCTAGAAATCTAATTAAAAAAAGACTAAACTAATTAAAAATTTAAAAAAAATATATTCAAATTTAGGGGAGCGCATAGAATAGAAAAATCGAATTAAAAAATAAAAACTACTTTAATTAACTTTAACCTAGATTATAAAACACACAACAATTTTTATAATTTAAAAATAAAAAATATTAATTCACTTTAATTAGCCTAGATTAAGCCTAGCATAGTTTTGAAAATTCAGGTATTGAAAAATTACCTTTTAAAGTTGCAAAAAAATTACCTTTTAAAGTGGCAAAAAAATTACCTTTTAGAGTACTAACTATTGAGAAATTAACCAATAACTGTCTAATGTTCAATTTTAATTAATTTTTTTCATTAAAAATTCAGGTAGATATCAAAATTAAACTCCATTAAAATTGGAAACAAGTTTAATAAACAGCAAACCTGTGCTAAAAAAAACAAAAAAAAAAAAAAGCATACCGCATTGAAAATATAAATAGTTAATTTGTAGTTTTGTACTACTATAACTCAAGTTATTAGTCACATTATTCAAGTCGATCAAGATTTATATACTGATGTTTTGTTCTTCCTGAGGAAGGGCCACCAATCAACTCATTGGAATATAATATATATTGATGCGAAACGTACATTTTCCCATCGATCGATCAAGTAGATCAGAACCTATATTCTTATTACATGAAAAAATCAAACATACTTAAAGAATCTCAAACATTCAAATATTACCATCAATACATGAAACATCACACCCAAATTCAAAGGAACATAAATCTTAATCTGGCTCCAATCGAGGAGGAGCCCTAATTGCTGCAACTCAATTCTCAACTTACTTATTTATGGCCGTGTTCATTTCAATTTCCCACACTTCCATCATCCCTAAACCTAAGAACTGCACCAGATCTACCCATCATCCATCACCCGATACCGGTGCAACTCATATAAAAAGTATACATAGTAGTGCTCTAATTATACATATATAATGCTACTTGATAATACTCTATATGAAAAAATAGCAATTTTTTTCTTTCTTTTTTTTTTAAATTTAATGGAAACCACAAACCCTAGCTTATGATAAAAATGTTGCATGCAATACCATGTAGAATGAGATCTATTAGAAATCAAGCAAGAAAGGGTCACCGTAATCCCAGAGGCCTTCGCCGGCGTGGGGGTAATCATCAACCACCGCTTCTTCGGCGGCGGCGGCGGGCCAGCCCGGTTGCAAGGCGGGCAGGAAATCGGCGACCGGCACCGGATCTTGGACTTGCATCATGGAGGATATCTGATCACATAACATGGGATGATCATCATTATACTGGTGGAGGTGGAGCATGTGATGATGATCGGTCTTGATTGTGCTCGGGTCAACTGCGGGTCCGGCATGCGGCGGGCCTGGGTTGGGATTGATGTAGCAGGCGCCGGCGGATCTTGGTGGGAGGTTTTCTTGATTGGACGTCAGGGGGTGCAATTGGAGGTCCAGCGGCGGCCCCGATTGCACCGCGTAGTGCATCGGGTGGAAGGCGGCGGCGGCGGTGGATCCGGCGGCGGGAAAGAGGTGGCGCTGGTAGAAGGGGTAGGGGTTAGGGTTGGGGCTGGGGAAGGAGAAGGAGAAGCCGGGGGAGGGTTTGGGGAGCAAAGGGCGGAGGGCTTTGGTGGCGGCGACGGAGGAGGAGGAGGAAGCGGCGGCGGAAGGGGCGGAGGGGGAGTTAGAGGAGGACGACGAGGAAGGATTAGAAGGATTAGTAGGAGGAGGGGGTTGGAGGTTGAGCTGGGCGCGGGAGCCGTAGAGGAAAAGGGCGGCGCGGTCGTAGGCGCGGGCGGCGTCCTCGGCGGTGGAGAAGGTGCCGAGCCACTTGCGGGTGCGTTTCCTCGGCTCGCGGATCTCAGCGACCCACTTGCCCCAGCTCCGCTGCCGGACCCCCCTATACCGAAACTTGCCGTTCTCTGGGCCCCCCTTGCCTCGCCCCCTCTTCGAAGCTGCTGGTGGCGGTGGTGGGGAACTAGTATTGGTAGTAGTGGTGGTGGAGGACGGGGAGCCGTAATCGGCGGCGGGATGGAGGGGGTGTGAAGTAGGAGAGGACTGCTGCATAGTAGCAATAGTAAAAAAGAGGTCGAAGATCGACGACGGTGCAGAGGGAGAGAGAGAGAGAGAGTGGGGAGGGAGGGGAGGGAGTGGTGGAAGGAGGCGGTGGGCAGCTGGGGGGTTGACGAGTAGCAGAAGCAAAGGTTGGGAGTGGGGAAGTGGGAACCCCATAAACAAAACAAAAAAATAGAGGGATTGAGGACACAGGAGGATTGCTGCAACTGGTTCACCATGGCGGTGTCTGCAGCACCTCTCTCTCTTTCTACATTTTCTCTCTCCTTTTTGGTCTTTCTCTTTTATTCACCCAATCGTTATTTTACCTTTTCGTTGGTAACACATGCAGGAGGCACACAGGAACTCAGGAAGCAATTTAATTCAATACATCAAACAAGATTGGTAAGTAGAAAGGATGCGCAAAATAAGTTTATCTAACATATGTGTGTTGAGATATAAACACATGGGTGTACACACGATCTTCGATCATTTAAAGAGGTAAATTTCTTCTAACAATAAAACAACTCGGACTACACAACAACAAGACGGGATAGCCCTCCCCTACGATCATCATCCAATGAAGTCACTATATCGTTGGGGGGCTCTATTAGCACATGAAGGTCTATTGGGAAGGCTATTCGCCTCCCAGAACACATGGCGAAACTGGATCTCCCAATTTATATGGATAAAATCTTGACATTGACTAACCAGGTTGAATAAAGGATGACTCTCCACAACACTCCTGTTGATCGTCGAATTGAATAAGCCATATATCAACGAGTCAGTCTCGATCATCACCAAGGGATGCCCCATATCCCATGCCACGTCATACGAAGACATCCAAGGATGCCCCATAACTCCGCCATCACGACCGGACAAGTACCAATCCGATGGGAAAAACCCTAGATCCAATTGCCAACCCAATCACGAAGCACTCCTCCTACATCGCATCCCCATGCTTCGTCACCGCCGATTCATCGCATTAGCTTTAATCCAACTTCTTTCCATCTTCAATTCTCCCGACAAATGTGCCTCTCCGTTCTCTCTAGCCTTCTCGAGTTCCCCATGTCGGCCTCTCCTCCAAGCCTCGTCATACTCTCTCCGTTCTTCCGTTCTTGAACAAATGGTCTCGTGTAAGCATTTTTTACCCGTGAGAAAACTTGTGATAATATATTACCACTACTCTCAAAGGTCGGGATATTTTTATTACATTTGAAAAATGAGGATATATTTTTACTATACCCGCATAGGTACGTGGAGTTTTGCACATCTTCAGGGAAGCCAATAGGTGCATAGACCGTGTTGTCAAGATCTTCCAAACTGTTGTGACGTCATTTTTGCCCCAGGGTAACTTAGTATCTAGATCCGTCCGAATGCTATTGGTTGATGGTCTAGTAGGGACTACTAATCACCAAACTTTTTTTTTATGTAATTAAGGCAAGAGTTTACCACCGTTCAAGTGTGTTCTTGCGGACAAATGTGTAATCAAACCACGACCTAAGCAGGAAAAATGCAATATGGATCCTATAGAGTTCTTAAAAAACTCTATAGGTAGAGTTGAGAGAACCTCAATCGTTGATTTAAAAATCAATTGTAAAAAATCCTCCCCTTCTTTTCCCGAACCACCACCAACCATAATTTTTTTCTTTTATTTTTCATGAGTGGAATGAAAAACTCTATTAGTGCCCTTAAACTCCATCGGATCCAAACCTGAAAAAATGTGTGGCATTTTATCCAAATATGGTACCGACTAGGGCTGATCCTTAATTAATCTATGTTTATCTGATCAAATATTTTGGAAAATATTCCAATCTCATATTGAGTGGACAATTTTTTTTTATATTACAATCTGTAAAAAATAACAGTTTCTGAAAAGATAAGACGTTGCATTAGACTATCTCCAACAACTTTTCTAAAATTTTTCCAAAATGAAAAACAAAATACATATTCTTCAAATTCTTTTTACTTTAACTCCAATAACTTTTCCATTTTGAAAATTTGGAAAATCATTTAGTTTGAAAAATGCTGCAGATTTAGGGAGAATCATCTCTATTTTTTTTACTGCTTTTTCATTTTGGAGAATGTGATGGACTGATGGGGAATCTGTTATACCAAAAAATACCTTAAAATTATCTAAAAACTCTAAAATCTGCAAAATGAGGAAACTGTTGGGGATACTTTTAGTAGCTGACATCTAGATTTACATAAAGTTGAGATTTTTTTCTTCCGAAAATTATATAAAGTTTAGATTTTTTTATAGGTAAAATTTTGAGAGTGGATATTCCCCGATAGACCACCGATCAATAGCATATACTACCTCCGTTCAGAAATAAGTGATGTTTGACTTTTTGGCACGCTTTTTAAGGAGTTAAAGACTATATAAAATATAAAGTTTTAAATTGATTTTTTTTAATAATTTTATACATATTAGTTATAAGTTTTAAATTATTTAAAAAATTAATAAACAAAGTTGATATTTTATATAGTTTTTAGCTCCTTAAAAAATGTGTCGAAAAGTCAAACGACAATTATTAATGAACGGATGGAGTAAGGTTTAGATACATTATCAGGAAATACATATATCTGAATTTTTTTTTTTGTGGATAAAATAAATACGGTTCTGCTAATTGCACGGCCTTTTTCTCGCCAGACGCACGGTGCCGGTGCCGGCTTCTCAATCCGGCAGAGCATGATGTCGATCCCGGACTCCCAAACCGGCAGCCTTCTCAATCCGGCAGATCAGATGTCTTCAGCGTCCCTGCATCTCCTCCTAATCTTCTCCATCTCCCTCTTTCTCCTCCCGCAACCCTCCACCGCCCTCCTCCGCCACCGACGGGACTCTCTCCCGCCAGAAAAGCTCAATTCCGCCTCCCCACCAACCGCCTACTTCGAGGTCACCCCCCCAATCGACCGCCCCGCCACCAAGCCCTGCTCTTACGTCCTCCTCCGCCACGATTTTGGCTACACCTACGGCAAACCCCCCGTTTCTGCTGAGTACACCCCTCCCACCGATTGCCCGGTGAAGGAATTCTCCACCATCGTCGAACTTACCTCGGGCATTGGATGTCGGTTTGGGAGTCCGGCAAGGGCATAGACGATGCCGGTTTGGGAGTCCGGGAAGGGCACCGTGCGTTTGGCGAGAAACCACCGTGCAAATAACAAAAAAGAATAAATATCTGAAACTTTGGGAACAGGGACTATAAATTACTCGTAGTAGTTGGTATAAAGAAAGGCCCATTCCATTTGATCAGTGTATGTTTCAAAAGGCAGAAATTGGAGTCGAGGCCCAAATCTCCCACTTATTTACACACCTGGTGGAAACTTAACTAACTAACACTAAAAATAGAAATGCAATAAAATAAAATAAAACAAAACAACTTGAATTGTCATCCAAAATACATTGTACTTGTGTAGTTTTGATTATTCATTATTATGATAATAGTGAATCTATCTATCAATTCTTTGGACCTCTTAATTTACGTTACACATATATTACCGGCTACTTAAAATTCTTACCTTTTTAAAAACTAAGATAGGAAGATGGCCAGATGGGAGTGCAGATGGTCCTGTAGGGAAGGAAATAGTATATAGTAAAAAGGGAGATACGTAACGCAATTGGATAAGGTTGCGGCGGCCGTCTGGGCATCTCTATCATTGCTTCTTCACATTGCAAAGCGGTCTCTGACAAATCACAATAATATGTGCTCTCATCTGTTCTTACACCATCCACTGTCCCCTATTTCTTTCTTCCAAAAAAGTGATATGTGAATACGAGTAGAGTATGAGCACATTTTTAAGTTGGTTCCAAAGTTCGGCTCGTTCGAATTAAACTCGAATAGCTCAAATTTTATGAAATTTCTAAAATTTCCTTTAAATTACTGTATAATGAGAAAGTAGAATTGATTAAAGCTCGAAAAAAGTTCGGCTCGACCTCGCTCGTTTTCTAAACAAGCCGAATTTTAAACTCGAGTTAAAATTTAAACTCGGTTCGAGCTCATTCATATTATAAATGAACTGAATATGAATAAGCAATACTCGGCTCGAATAACAACCCTACTTTCATTTGGGTTCCATTCAATTTTTATGTTAATCTCATCTTTAGGGAATCTAATTATGTGGCGGATCGTTCGTCTTACTTATAGTATTAACAAACTTTAGATTTTTCATCAAAGAAAAGGGGCATATACAAAGATTAAGTTCGAGACCTCTTTACCACCCCTTATTCCACACCACTAGACCCTCTAAATGAGGCAAGTTTTTTCATCGCTTTTTTCAAAATAGAAAAATGAGTAAAAAAAATAGATTAGGCTTTTCCAAACCATTACCAGTCTCTAACATGTAAATTATTCTTCAAAATGGAAAACGATTGAAATTGAAAACAAAATAATTATATATAAATTTTTTTTATCTTAGTTTAATTTGATCTACTCAATCACTCTACATCTGAATCGAGTACTGTATAATTCATTTAAGGTGTTGACACTCCCACTCACAAACGGCTCTATATTTTCAAGAGTTAAATTGAAGATACATTTAATTCTTCTATTTTGTTAAACTTTTTAAAAAGTGGTTGAAGATGGTATTACAAAGCTACTGTCGATTTTAATAGTACTCTTTTGGGGCTCTTAACTAGCCTTGATAAGGGTTGGGCTTAATTTTAGTCTGGCCCAACCAAGTTTTTCGGCATTTCTTTTGGGTCAATTTGCAAAATAGCCACGAAATAAGGATAAATTTGTGAAATGTCCACGTTTTGGGACAAATTGGTGAAATATCCTAAATATATACCGTCTGCCTCTCTCTCTCCTACGCTCGCTCTCTCTCCGACCGGAACACAGACCTTCGTTCTCCCCTCCTCGGATCCAGGGCTTCAGATGGTCATCCTCCTTGCTCCGACGCATTCAACTGTCGACCGTCCTTCTCCTTGCTCGCCATCG
This sequence comes from Persicaria maculosa, assembly GCA_963922045.1. Taxonomy (NCBI): domain Eukaryota; kingdom Viridiplantae; phylum Streptophyta; class Magnoliopsida; order Caryophyllales; family Polygonaceae; genus Persicaria; species Persicaria maculosa. Next base: position 84,855,598 of record OY998251.1, on the reverse strand, counting down.
CCACCGCCGAATCGCCTCCGTCCAATTCAGCCCCGATCCCCTCCGCCGCCTCCCCGTTCGATGACACCGAGTGCTTCAGTTTCTCTCAGCTTCTATCTGACGTTAATTCCTTCAGTTTCCGCCTCCGTCGCGCTCTCGATGGCGCCCTTGATTATCCCTCAAGTGATGCCTCTTTCGCCCTGAGCTCGTTGTTGTGGTGCGGCGAGGCCAAGGACGGCGACTCGGAGCAATGGAGCGAGGCGGAGGTTCTGATTGTGAGTTTGACCTCCTCCTATTGCTCTTCCCTTCCATGGCACCATCACAGGTTCTTCCCTGCCATTTGTTCAACATAGTTTAATTTCATCATTTTCTTTTTTTATATTTTGCACATAACTTGTTTGATGAAATGTCCCAATAGGCTGAGGGACTGTTTACTGTTTTCCTGATAAGAAAATCGATCTTTGCCTGGGGAGCTAATTGTTCTCACTTATTTTGGTTTGAAGTTAGTCGACATTTTACATGAAAATACAAAATAGCATCAATTATTCTTCTGTTAACTCATGACAGCTTTAGACTTTAATTGTCATAGGAGTCTTCTTGTTATTCTCTTGTGTTGATTGATTTTTAAAAAAAATTACAGCATGAAACTTGGTTTTCACATAGCTATGTGGTCGTTTAGCCGCTAGCTAAACTGTGTCGTGCTAATAATAATACGTTTTTTGGCATATTGTTTACTTGGCAATTAGTAGCCATACAAATGAGAAATAGATGCTATTGTGTACTTTGGCATTCGTTTTCACATTTTTCGGTATTGAATATTTATAGGATGGAGAGTAATGCTGAAAAGCTGAAGTATCAGCAGGTAAAGTCTCTCGAAACGTATCAATTTTTCCATTCATTATTGTCGTCGGTGTCAAATGGCATAGCATGATCAATTGATCATTTCATCATTTTGTTTCTGAATGATTTTTACCCTCTCTTTTCTGCTTAGTTCACAAAATTGCCTCTTATATTGTCCAAAATGGGTTGGTTGGTGATCCACATATCAATCGCAGTTGGAACCAAAGCTTTGAATGTAATGCTAATTGAATTCTAGTTTAGCACTAAATCACTAATCCCCCACCCCCGTTAGATTCCATCTCCTTTAGCTTCTCTAGAAATTAAGACCTTGTTTTCAAGTAATTTTTGTTTTATCCATTTGGGACAGATTTATCTCAGTTGATTGAAACTAAGCTAATATCCACTTGAGTCTCCTAATTCTATTTGGCCTTGTCTCTCATTCTGTTTGGAATAATTACTAAAATGCAAATTATGTGTCTTAATGCATTGAAGACAAAAGAGAATATGTGGGCTGCTTCTGATAAGAATTGCACAACTCTAGGTTAGATTTGCACAATTGGAGCTTAGAGCTGCACAACCTTTAGACCATGAATTAAGCTAGTGCTGAATTTTTGTTCTTATGCCTTGTCCATTGTATTTGAGTTTTAGGTGAATCAAGTCCCTCTTTAGTAGCATTAGATATTTAGTTGCAGCTGACTGATAGTTTATTTCCACTGTCCTAGGATGTCATGGTCCTCAACCCATCTATATTATTTGGAATGGCTGATATTCATGATTAGCATAGAGACATGCGGCTTGATGTTGATAACATGTCGTACGAGCCACTATACTTCCATCACAGAGAAAGATTGGTTTGAAATTCCATGCATATAACCTGTTACTAATCATTAACTGAATCCATCTTCCCAGGAGTTGCTGGCACTAGAAGACCACATTGGGAGTGTCTGCACTGGTTTAACTGAAGAAACCATGGCAGCTCGTATGAAGCAAAGGAAGTACTTTGCTATTGCGAGGAGCGATCAAACAGAGGTTGGACCATTTTGTATCTGTCAGGTAGGAATCAGTACTACACAATTCCTTTCTCACATGAAACAATCAAATGAACGCACAGATCTGATTCATCGTGGATGTTGGTTGTTTGCTTTTCCCTTCTTTTTCAGGAATAATACATGCCTTCTAGGTGTTCAATATGTGATTGTTGCTATAATTTTTGTTCTTGCTGTCCAACCTAGAGTTGCACGACTCGAGCTTAGAGTTGCACAACCCAGATGAATGCATTAATGCTCAATAAGATAGGGTTGTTTAGTTAAAAAAAAAGTGTAGAGCCATAGTTGTATCATCATTGTCCCTTTGCAGTTTGCACAATTGGTTTGATGTCAGCAGTATTGTGTTTTTCGTGATCTAGTTTGTGCTTTGCTTGCTCATTGCTTGGATTTGATATTGACTTATTTATTTTTCTAAAACTGTATTGTGTTATTGATCTGATAGAGCTCAAATCAAAGGGTGCCCACCAACTGCTACTGAAACAGAATGCAAGTGGCTACGGTCTGCACAAGTTCCACCTTTTGAATATGTTTTGAGTTTTGAGATCCTTGATGCTCGGAAAAAGGAAGCATCAGTCTTAATAAAGGACTTGGAGGGAGAGATTGAGAGCTTGAGCATGAGAACAGATGACTAAAAGAGCTTGCAGACATTGTCCCGAGTTAGAAAGGTGTTAGAAAATGAACTCTCAGCAATAAAGAGGTTGGAATTAATAACAGCTCACAAGCAAAGGTCAAGAGAACAGTTGCCTTAAAGATGAAGTGAAAATAGAGCACATGATCAGAATTCATGACTTTCAAGGAAGCATGTGTACAAACTAAAATAGAGCACATGATCCCACTTTTTTCTAAATCAACTAACTAATGTGTACAAACTAAAATAACAAAAAATGAACTCTCAGCATTTTCGTTTAATGTTCTTTTTCCTGCTACCTTTCTATATGTGGGTATTCTGCAAGGGGAGGCATTGCCGACTTCATGACTAATTATTTGCACATATATTTACTGATTATGACACGTTTACACAACACACTTGAGATTGTTTGAGGACTTCATGCTCCTTGTTTTTACAGATTCATTAGCAATGCTCAATTGACCGGTCGACAGTCTAAAGATGCTCGGTTTTTAGTTTAAGGAGAACCAATATTTTTGCACTTTATAATCATATCCTAGCACTAAGATCATGTTGAGAAAATTTCCACCAATCCCACATGTTGTGCAATTATAGCCTATTGATGAGCAAAAATAAGATCATATTGTGCAATAATCTATTGAGCAAGTATAAAATAATCTTGAGAAAAAATAAGATCATGTTGAGCACAATTTCACAAGTCTCAATAGTTGTGCAAAAATAATCTATTGTTGAGCAAAAATAAGATCACGTTGAGCAAATTTCCATCAATCTCCCATGTTGTGCAAACATAGTCTATTGATGAGTAAAATTAATAACATGTTGAGCACAATTTCACAAGTCTTAATTGTTTTGCAAATATAATCTATTGTTGAGCAAAAATAAGACCATGTCGTGCAAATATAAGAGTACGATGTGCAAATATAACTGTAAGTTGTACAAATATAACCCAAGTGTAGTTTTTTTTTTTTTATACATTTTGTCGTGCAAATGTAAGAGTACGATGTGCAAATATAACCGTAAGTTGCGCAAATATGACCCAAGTCTATTTATTTTTTATTTTTTACATTTTGTCGTGCAAATATAAGATTACGATGTGCAAATATAACCATAAGTTGTGCAAATATGAACCAAGTCTAGTTTATTTATTTATTTATTTGTATTTATTATTTATTTATTTTACATTTTGTCGTGCAAATATAAGAGTACGTTGTGCAAAATTAAGCGTAATTTGTGCAAATATGACCCTAGTCTAGTTTAAAAAAAAAATTACATTTTGTCGTGCAAATATAAGAGTACGATGTGCAAATATAACCCAAGTCTAGTTTTTTTTATTTACATTTTATCGTGCAAATATAAGAGTACGTTGTGCAGATTTAACTGTAAGTTGTGCAAATATAAATTTTGTGCAAATGTAAAAATAAAAATATAGTAGATGTGAATCACATAATAAAATATAGATATTTTTTGTAATTCCAATATTTATGGGGTCGTTTTTGTAATTTCCCAAAAGTTCTTCTTCAACCTCCCTCCCTCCCCGTCGTCCCGACCCCGATCTGGAATCAGACCCGGCTCCTTCGCTCCGGCCTCGCTCCCTCGCTCGCTCGCCATCACTCGCTCGAATTCCGTTTTCGATTGAATTAGATCTAAAGTCAATTGAATTCCAGTTCCAGATCTGAAGTCAAATTCCTTCAATCGCCTTGCTCCAGATCGAGACATCGAAGCTTCCGATCTGGTCGCCCTTGCCGAAGTTCTGCACGCAGCCATGGCTGCTGTCGAGGGAAGCCACAAACGAGGACTCCAATTTGCTGGGAGGAGGAAGGCAAAAGGCGGGACAGAAGAGCGCAAGAGAGAGGAAGCCATGGTTGTCGTCGACCTCGCTCGCTCCCTTTCTCTCGGATCGCTCTCAATTTGCTGGGAGGAGGAAGGCGGGACAGAAGAGCGCAAGAGAGAGGAGAAGGAGACGGAGATGCAGGAGAGAGAGAGAGAGAGAGAGAGAGAGAGAGAGAGAGAGAGAGAGAGAGAGAGAGAGAGGAGAGAAGGAGGAGACGGGAATAAAGTTAATCTAGGTATATATGATGGACATTTTGCTAATTTGTCCAAATGGCAAAAAATTTCTTTTTTTTCCGAAGTAAAATAAATAAATAAATAACTGAGGGAGCTCTACATTTCCCGCGTGATTTGAGCTAACATTCAAGATGGTGTGCGGATTGCTATCAGGTAGGATCATTCCACCCGAATTATTATATGATCAAAAAAAAAGGAGGGTGTGCGGATTGTCTAGCGGCCCAACTTATTCATCTGGTTCAATCTCTCGTCAATAACATTAGCGAGGTAGCAAGCAAAAAACTATAGGATGTTCGAGATCGTTTATCGATTCCCTTCTCACTGATTTAAAACTTTAAATTTTCATCCGTCGTGATACTATTGATATTGATTAAATTAGCGTGTGAGCTAGTCTGCCAAATTGCCAAATTATTTCCGGTTAAAAAAAAAAAGACAAGTGTGCACCAAGGTTGGACAATTTTCACCAAAGTGAGTAACGTTATGTATAATATTGTTATCTGGGCTGAAAAAATACCATCATTATATGTTAATTTCGAATGTTCTATTTGTGTGCCTTAGGCTCTGTTTGGCACAATAAGTATTAAGTAGCTTTTTGGAGATTTTTGTTTTGATATTATATTGTCTTAAATGAAATAAATAAGATTTTAGTTTAATTAGCTTCTGGAATCATAATTATTCATCAATTTTGGAGCTTTTGATTTTTTATTCACAAGTTTCTTCCAGCTACCATAACAGCTAGGTTTTCCAAACAAAATACTGACTTATTAACTTATATTTAACACAAATAATCTATCAGATGTATCTATCCAATCAGCTTCAGCTACCCATCGGCTACCATTTTACCAATAACTGCAAATAAAATCTGGCTAGTAAGAGCAAGCCCAACAGTTACTGTATAATAGAGGAAATAGGAAATTTTAGAGAAAAGTGGTTTTTTTTTTACCCCAACAGCTCCTGAAAACCAATTTACAAAATAGAGAAAGGTAAGGAAAGAGAAAAAAAAATCTGTATATTTAGAGAAAGATTGATGAACTGCAAAATTAAATTCTTCACACCTTTCCATGAAAGTTAATTAATTCACCCTTCAAATTATCTGCTTCAATTCACCCTTTAAATTTTCATCCATGTTTGACAAAAGACTTGGTGCGGCTACTGGGTAGGGTTGTTGCGGTTTGATCGACAAAAAGGAAGGTTTTTCTCATTCCATGTTCAATTTTGGTTTCGATTTTTGCCCGAATGTCTTGTGTTCGGTAAATTTAGTTTTTCAATTTGTTGTTTCTGAATTTCACTGCAATTAACTGTTCAGACAGTGGCTGTTTTTCATGTTCGATCAGGGGAGTTGCTTCTATTGAATATTGCTTTTGATTTTTTTTAGAACAACCCGTTGGTTTCGAACAATCACAACATCGGAACAATCGGAACACTTATGTTGCAATTTGTTCAATTTGGTTTCAAACAGTTAGACAACTGATTTCGATTAGGCTGTAAATTGTTCGATCAGGCTGTTTTTTCTATTTCTGAATTTTCGATTTTGACTTAGGGGGTGTTTGGTAATGATATCTAGATATCAGATATCAGATATGATATCTGATATCTGGTGTTTGGTTGGGACAAGGTATAGATATCAAGTGATATCCTGATATCACTTGATATACTAATCCAACCAAAAGTGATATCCTCCAATTTTGGGAGGTATAGAACGTACCCTGATATCAGATATCAAAATTTCTCCCCATCTCTGCCTTGCTCTCTACTGCAGCCCTGGTTGCTTCGCCCGTCTGCTCTCTCCTCTCCTCTCCTCTCCTCTTCCTTTCCTCTCCTTGCTCAATCGATATGCTGCCTAGGGTTTCTACTGAGATTTTTTGTTGTATTCAATCGTTTTTGCTTGTATTCAATCGATTTATGCTGCCTTAATTAGGGTTTCTATTTCAATCGTTGCTTTGATTTGTTGCTGATATTGAGCGATTGCTTTGATTGCTGATATTCAATCGTTTCTGCTGCTCGCCCTCAGCCCTGGTTGCTTTGATTTGTTGCTGTATTCAATCCATAGGTTTATTTTTGTTTACAAAATGTGATATCTAGCAACTCATTACCAAACAGCATATAGATATCAGTTCTGATATCTGATATCTTACAGCATACCAAACAAGGATATCAAGACATCAGCTGATATCGATATACTTGATATCGATATCTGATATCTGATATCTAGATATCATTACCAAACAGGCCCTTACTGTTTTTCATGTTTCTGTTCAGTTGGCTGCAAGGTGTTCGATTTCATGTTGTTGCTGTTGTGTATAGTATGCTACTAAACTCCGATTTGAATTTTTAGTTTCGATTTCATGTTGCTCGAAGCGAAGATGTTATCAAACTTGCTACTGATCTGAACATCGTAGTCGATTTCATGTTGTTTTTGTTTGATTGCTACTGAATTTTTGTTTTCGATTTCTTGTTGGTCGAAGTGAGGAGCCTGCTACTGAACAATCAATTGGTTTCATGTCACTTGCTACTGAACTGTCTAAACTGCTGAATAGCAACAGATTGTTCTGAGAGAAGGAATGAATGTTCAGCTTTGATTGTGATGCATTTTTAGTTTCGGTTTCATGTTCCTCGAAGTGAAGATGGTACTAAACTTACTACTGCTATGAACAGTGTAGTCGATTTCATGTTGCTTTGATATTGTGATGCCTTTTTACTACTGATGTGCACATTGAATCAAGCTTCTCTTCATAATTCTCATAGTTTGATTAGTGCTATATATATGTTACGATATATACTCTATGGATCCTTAATCAAGGGTGTGAAGTTATTAATGCACAACAACAATTGATTGCAAAAGTTGAATTGGCCCAAACTAGGAAAGGTCATGTCAATATAGAAATCTGCCATTGCACTCCATCATGTTGTTGTTTCTGTTCGATTCCTACTTCGATTTCTTGTTGGTAGAAGACTTGAAGTGAAGAACTTGCTACTGAACAATCAATTAGAATTAGTTTTTCTTAATAAATGTATTTATTATATTAAAATTTATATATTTATTATACTATATAATAAATGCAGAAATCTGTATAATAGAGAAGTTGTTGGAGTTAGAGTGTAAATTTTTTAGAGATTTTGGTATTTTGATCTCTATTTTAGAGAATTTTTACAAGAGTTGTTGGACTTGCTCTAAGAAGTGAGGGTGAACTTCAATAGTACATGGGTAATTTCCATATAGAATGACAATAATTGAGATGTTACTTTTTATTGAGGTCAAAAATTGAATTGATCGAGATGTTGCTTTGCCCTCTTTTAAAGTGTAAAAATAACATAAAAATAAAAAAATCAATGATACCTACTGCTATCAACACATTTACTTAATTAGTTGATACGACCATAGATTATTTAGTTCTCATAATAAAACTGACAGTTTATTTATGAAATATGAATATATTGTGTGATCTCTTGTGAGTTGGAATGACAATGGAGGTCGAACTTATTCAAACTAAAAACATATGAATATACATGTTACCATTAGGATGGACGTGTACATAATAGTGGGATTTTTTAGTTAAAAAAAAAAGAAAAAAGGTCAAATTTTAGAAAATCATCTTTTAAATACATTATTTGTCCAAAATCACCTTTTAAATTAAAATTTTCAGAAAATCACCCTTAAAAAGCTAGATATTTGTAAAAAATCATCTATCTCACCTTTTTCCGTTAAGATTGTTGTAAAATGTGTAAAAACTATCATTTTGCCCTTTCACTTTTAAGATATTTGATTCATCAACTTTTACTCCGTATTTTTCATTGAGAAGATGATTGGAAGGTGAAGGATAAACGCTCAAGAGAACCTATATAGCTCGAACCCACTAAACAGATGAGCAATTTCGAGCCAACTAAATCAACGAACACCTATGAATTGTGAATAGATGAACTAGAATAATGACGATGAAAGGAAATGAGATGAGTGGTAGATCTTTTGTAAATATCTCGCTCTTAAAGGATATTGTTTCTTAGAATTTTTAATCTGAGAGATAATTTTATTCAAAATTGTTTATTTAAAAGGGTTTTCTGGAATTTGGTCAGGGAAAAAAAAGTCGGCCACTTGATGCAGCTTTGTAAAATAAACAGTCATATATCAGGTATCCCAAGCTTACACTTAAACTAGTCTTGGACCCCAAGTCTCCGGCCCCTCATCGACGCCCCTCGTCGACTTGGGGAGGTAAACCGCGGGATGTGCCTCAGCAATGGTCCAACCACCCCCTTTATACCATTTGGCTTTATGAGGCCCACACCACAAGAGAAACATATTGTAGCATAAATGCTACAATAATGCTCCTCCTAGGAATCGAACCTCCCACATGAAGCTTCCAGACCCAGCGTAGGATGAGGTTCACACCGTTGGGCTATATGTCCCGGGGGGGCAAGTGGCATATTTTAAATCTTCATGTTTCTATTGCTTAATTAACTGGCACAATTTAAAGGGGGTGTTTGTTTACTGAAAAAACAGTCCAGCAAAGGAATGTTACTCGTCGGTCCGTATAATTCTGTTTGGTTTGTTTCATCAAATGATTAATTCTGTTCTAGGAATTAAACAATTAACCCTCTTTTGTTACCCCCTAAAATTGGCCCTAATTAATCTCTCCGCCTCAAATGCTTCAACCCCTTTGATTACTCTCTCTCTCCAAATCGTATACGCTCTCTTTCACTGTCTCCAAATCAATTCGCCGACCACCATCCACATCGCTCCGATATTCACTGTCGAATCGCAGATCACCTCCGCGTTTTGATTCACCGGCCTCCTATGCAACTAACCTCCATCGATGACCCTGCCACTCAGATCTGGTCCATCCCTCTGCAACCATCTAGAAGGAGAGTGGTTTTGATTAACTCTTACTTATTGAATGAAGGATTTCATTTCGATCTCATTGTTAAATTAGATTTTGATTTTGCTTAACTTTATTTGATGGATTGTTTCAATCAATTGAGTTCAAGCTAATTTTTTCAAATTTTGCATCTGGTGAGATTTGATATTTTGGGATTGCTAGCTAATTGATGTTCTACATTTTGACGTATAATTATATTTGACAGGGAACAAAATTTACAGAAGAATATTTATAAAAGAGAAATAATTCCTTTCATAAAATCTTCCAAACAAAACTAGAGGGTAATTCTTTCGGTTTCCTTTCCTTTCATTTGAAGGAATGGATTATCTTTCGATTTCCTACCTACAACCAAACGAGCCCTAAATTGATTTATTACGCGCGTGTTTATTATTGTCTAATTATTTAATAAGTTAAGAAATTAATTCCAATTAGATCCGTATGAAGTTAGAAATGTGGGGAAATAGATACTAATTTGATCAGTACAGGAGGAAATATAAGAGCTTTTTTATTTTATTTTATTTTTGAACTGCTGAGAACTTAGTTGAGCGAATAATAGAGATATTCAAACAATTGGATTAATCCATGGTTTCCTAAATGATTTATTAATTAGGATAAATTACATAAAACCGCCCCTAAAATAGGCAGGTTTTCACAAAACCAAAATTAAAATAAAAGTTTATAGAAAATTAAAACTACTCATAAATTTATTTTTCTTTCAAATAAACACCACATGACCCTTTATATGTGTGGAAAATTATAAAAAGTTATAAAAAAATGTAATTTTTCACATTTTCATAAATGTTTTGATTAATTTATTATAATTAGGTCACATTGAATACAAAATGTGTACAAAATGTGAGAATTTAACATTTTTAAAACAAATGGGTCATGAGTTGTTCTTTGAAAAATAAATTTACGGGTGATTTTATGTAAATTTTATTTGAAAGATAATTTTGTGAAAATCAATCTATTTTATGGATAGTTTCCTATAATTTATCATATTGTAATTAATTATCTTAATTATCGCATGTAAAAGATAGAATAAATATTGGAGAGATTAGATATTTTTCATTTAGGTCGGAGATAAAGAGCTAGATTAGATCGATATAAACTTTAAAATTAAAATCATAATTTTGAGCTCATTGCAAAAGCCAAATATATCTAGGGTTTTTGTCATTTGACTTAATATTATAGATTAATTAGCTTAATTGAATTTATTTTAATTTATTGAATATCTTAACTTTATATATATATATATCCCAAAGTTTTTATACATACCAATTAATTAGTTAAACTACATGATGAATAGTTGCACACTATATATCTAGCTAAAAAATATAGAGAGAGGATCATGAGTCATGACAAATAGTATTTAATTAATTATTAGTACTACATTATCCTTAATTTTCTGAAAGAGGAAAAGGTGGTACTTGGTCATCCCCAAACTCGCAACCGTCGCCGCCGTACAAAGCCACCTGATCATGAAACCCCACAACCGCCCCATCCCCATCCGCCCACCGCTGCATCGGCCCCGCCACCACCGCAGGAGGCAGGGGGGCGTAGGAGGCGAGGCGGGAGCGGGCGAGGGCAAGGTCGTGCTGGAGCTCGAGCATCCGGCGCTGGAGGAGGGCGATGGCGCCGATGCAGCCGTAGACGGGGTCGAGGAGGCGGGCCTCGGCCTCGCAGACGAGGGAGTTGACGGCGTCCTCGCGGCGCTCCTCCCCGACCTCGACGAGGATCTTGCTGACGTTGCTGGCGCCGAACACCTTGTGCACCTTGGCGAACTTCTTCAGCTCGTCCCCCCGGAAGTGCGGCGCGAACACGCACGCCTCCGTGCACCGCCGCTTCAGCAGCTTGCACGCCGCGCACGACGTCCCCGTCCGCGGCGGCTGACCCATCACGCCCTTTAGCTTGCTATTAATAATGTCGTCGTTCATGTGTTCATTCCTCGACCTCTCACTCTGCAATTGATCGATCTCGATCTAATTGAATTGGTTCCGAGTCTACATCATAAGTTAAGCTATATATGTTGATGGGCTATCGATCCTTTATTTTTGGGAAATAGAGTTAATTGGTCGCTTTCATTTAGCTACCCGTTTGTCCCCTTCCTTATACGTACGAGTGATTTACATATATATGAACTATTCATATACGAAATTTATTACTACGTGTACGATATTTTTCACGAATTAATGGCATTCACATAATGTTTCCATGGGATGATATTAAATTGATTGACCAAGTTCGAAAAGTTGGCTAAGTTCAACGGCAAATTGAAATATAAGGGATTTTGACAATGGATTAAATTTTTGTGTTAGAAAGATGAATTTCAACCTCGACATGACTCTTGTTTCTCACGACCCAATTAGGATTTCCAGAGTTTAACATAAAATAGAGTTGGTTTGGTTCGAGTTTGTTTTTCTGGCTTTGGATTGGTTATTAAGAGACTAAGATGTTAAATTTAAGAGAATGAGATGCTTGATCCGTGTTTGAGCAAACTATAAAGATAATTGATATGCTTGACTTGTTTCGCATGTCACCCAAACTAGATTGGTTGCACTAATTGAGAGGGTGTGTTGGGAACTTGGGATCGATTCTCATTGATTGTAGAGTTAAAATTAAATAAACCCTAATAGATTTGAGAAGATGAATTCGAATCTTGTATTTTAGGAGCGAGAGTTAGGATTTAAGAGTGATCAGGAGGTGGGAGAGGTAGACCGACGAAGAGTTGGATTGAGGTTATTAGACATGACCTCAATGTTCTGAATCTTTCGGAATATTTGAATCTGGATAGAGACCATAGACGGAAGTGCATCAGGGCGGCAGGCGTTTAGTTGTGTGGTGTCTATTTAATCTAAGCATCTATGGTTATTTTCTGGCTCTTATTTACCTGCTACTTTTCTACTAATTTGTTCTGTTATTTTTGGGTCTATTGAAAACACTCTCTTAACTAATTCAGAGAATGAATGTGCACATCTTGATTCCTATATCCTGCTTAATCGTGGGATTTACTGGGTCGTTTCGTTGTTGTATAACACGATAGACCTATCGATTTTTTTATCTCTCAATAATGGAATAAATTGAAGAAGAAAAAGTAGGTGTATGATTGATTGGTCTCTTTTGGTTTGGGCTCACCACAACTACAAGTAGAGGAGGAAGGGGACAAACAGTAGGGCCCGCCCCACGTGTTGTAGGCTTCTAAACTCTTCCTAGCCCTGTAGTCTTCACTTCACTCGTCTTCACAAATCCATCGGGTGCTCGCCCGTAGACATGATCATCTCGTTACCCATTATTGGATCACAATATATATGTATATACACACACATTATGACTACTGTAACCTCCGAATTGGTAAATAAAGAGCGGTCATTCCGTGTTTCGAACCGGAGATTTATGACTACTATTTACGAGTCCTTTCCAGTGAGCCATTCCGGAATGGTTATTATGATTACTATAACACATTAACACAGGTGACAGGTCCCATATACTCCCTCCGTATCGCAAAACTTGTAGTTTTAGAGTAGTAAACTTGTATCAAAAAACTTGTTGTTTTAGCTATAGTTATTATCTTTATAGATAATGATTTCTTTTTATAGGTAATAATTAGTGTTTTTAGGTACTTTATCCTATAAAAGTAAATGAAATATAGGTATTATTAATAAGTGTGCATAAAGCTAAAACTACAAGTTTTGCGATACGGAGGGAGTAACTATTTTCATCTTATATACTATATATTGGCTAAACTTTAACTTAAATTTGGTAAATAAATCGGGTTTCAGATATTCACTTCTATTAACCTAAACTTTAAAGTTGTGGAACAATTTTCGCTTGGGAATGAAAGCTCCCGTCTTGAATTTGGTGAATAAAATGCGATCATCCGGAGTTCGAATCAGAGACCTTTAAATATTACTCGTAAGTCGCAAGTCTTTTTCGATTGAATCATTCCGGAATGATTTGAAAGCTCCCATCATTAAATGTGACACCACATCTTCATAATTCATTCACAGTTTTTGAACTTTGAAGGGTAGACTTGCTTTGTCGCTCACCATTCAATTTGAATTGGGACTTGTTTGGATTATACATAAATTTTGTTTATAAGAGCATATCGAGTTTGTTCATTTTAGAGCTTTTGAATTTTTTGGATTTAAAACTATATTTTGGTCTAATAGATTCCGTATCTTATTCTCCAAAATGGAAAAGCAACAGAAAAATAGAAAGTCTTTCCTAAATCTGAATCATTCTTTAAAAGTAAATTATTCTCGAAATCTTATATATGAAGAAGTTGCCGGAGTTGAAGCAAAAATAATTTGAAGAATATGTATTTTGTTTTCCCATTTTGGAGAAAATTTGAAGAAGTTGTTGTTGGTCGTTGCACCTCAGTTTTTATTTATCTATAAATAAATGCATCCTTCAGATATGCAATAAAGGGTCATCCCATATTCTCATATAAGTTAAGGCATTTCCTTTGGAAGATTGTCCGCGATGGTCTCCCAATTACTGATAGACTGCAACAGTCTCATGTCTTGGTGCCCTCCGGGTGCATCTTATGTGGATGCACTATCGAATCTACAATTTATATTCTAGTACACTGCCCCACAACCTCTAACAAAAACTCTCCATATCAGCCACCCCTCATACGATGATATTGATACATACATTAAGCCAAACCACCTGCTAAACAACATTTACACCAAATTAGGCATCAAATACTTCACTAAACTAGCTTTCGCTTGGTGGGGTATTTGGTATTTTCGCAACCAGTTAGTTTTTCAGCACGTAAACAACGCCTCTGTTCAGGCTATAGCTATTTTTTGCAATTCAACATACCAAACATGGATTGCCAAAGTTGACGACTCTGGGACGGTGGGTATAAATCATCCTATGAATAAGATCTACGGAACCTCTACAGGATCTACATCAACTTACTCTACTGCTTCCAGAGTTGAGAAATGGAAAAAACCACCTACGAGATATTACAAACTGAACTTTGATGGATCTTACTGCCATTCGGGGGTCGAAACCTTCATCTTCGTGATTCGGGATCATATGGGAAATATAATGTCCTTAGGAGCGGGTCCTTGTAATAATAGCTTCGCTGTTTTCGCTAAGGCCATGGGCCTTCTGATGGGGTCTCTAAGGCCAAATCGCTGGGAATTAATAACCTTTTAATCGAAGGACATTGCTTGATCGTCATAAAGGCTCTGCTGGGGGACTGGGCTTGCCCTTGGAATATCGAGCTGTTGATGGTTGATACGATTGTCGATCTATATCTATATAATATAGTCACGTGTCTAAGCCACGAGTATTTTATTAATTTTTTTATTTTAATTATTTTAATTTAAAAGTATAATTATATTATTATCTGTAATTCGGATAAAAGAAACAATTAAATCGAGTATGCATGTTTTTTTTTTTTTTGAAAACAGAAAGAGATTAGGAAGGAATATAGACGATTCGTAGTCCATCCTAGAGCATCCTTTTGGATGAGAACTTTAAGTTCTAAATCTGTACTAGGGTTGGTGATAGTGGTTGAATGACCTAGAAGGGCCAGTCTGTCCGCTACGCTATTAATTTCCCTAAACACGTGTTGAATGTGTACTGTCTGAAACTGATAGAGGTCTATTAGGGAATCAGAAATGATCATTTCAACTTCCCAAGGACATTTCCAGATACCTTTAAGCCCATTGATTATGCAAAGGTTATCCCCTTCTACTTCGATGTTTTGAATATTAAGTTCTAATGCTTTAAAGGTTCCCTCTCTCAGGGCTGTAGCCTCAGCTCCAATAACCGAGCACGATGGGATGCTGGCACCCTTCATCGAGACCCAATTGGCTTCGTGATCCCGGATCACAAAGCCAATTGCGGAGTTCCTGTTATCCCGGAAGGACCCATCAAAAATTAGCTTAAAACTTGATCTTTTTTGTTTTTTCCACTTAATGCCTTTTTTCCTTCTGTTTTCATAACCGGTTGAGTTGTTAGGATAGATAGACGTAGACATTACGATTGACTCTTCCTCGTCAATTTTAGCTATATTCCAGTTGAGGGTTTGTTGTTTGATAAATTTGATAATATTGTTGGCAGTTCGAGCCTCGTTTTTGAAGACTATTTGATTTATGAAGTACTAGATACTCCACCAGATGGTTGCCATTATACCTGTTTTCTCGGTGCCGATTGTTTGTCTCAGTGTTTTTATAATGGAGTGTTCATCTCTCACATTCCTATTCCATTTGTCGATAACTTTAAAAATTTTAGCATCTACTTTTTGGATGATGTTTTTGACGAAATTACAATCCATGAATAAATGGAAGAAATCTTCTCTATGGTGGTTACAGAATTCCCACTGCATAGGAACTGCGATTCTGCATTCTTCCAATTTTCCTTTTGTCGGTATTCCTTCTTGGGATGCCCTCCACAAGAAGTGTTTAATTATAAGGGTGCAATCTAGGTCCCATATCCAGTTTAGATCGGATTTACAATGACCTTTTTTATTCTGGAGAAGATTGATAGATGATTTTGTTGAAAACCACCCATCTGGGCTTGGTCTCCAATAAAGTCTATCCGTGATATTATTACTTGGGATTGGAATGGTTGTAATTTTGTCAAGCGTGTCTTGGTTTAGTTGATTTCCGAGTTCTCTCATAATCTTTTCCTTATTCCATGTTTTATTATTAGCAATGAAATCGTTAACTTTGGTCATTTCATTTATCAAGTTTTTATTTCTGGCTATTTCAATAAGAGGAGTGTCTAAGACCCAGTTATCGAGCCAGAAATTGATGGTGTTCCCGTCCCCTACCGGCCACTTAAGATCGACCCGAGGCAAAGAGCTCCTTCAGGGACATGAGTTTAGCCCATTGCCAAGATGTGGAGTGTTTCTTTTTGTATCGCATCAGGTTGCATTCTTTAAGGTATTTCTGTTTGACAATTTTGACCCATATATTATCTGGTTCTGAAATGATTTTCCATAGTAGCTTAAATTGTAGTGCTATGTTGATTTCCTCGGCTTTCCTAATACTTGTTCCTCCATTTTGTTTGGATTTGCAAACCTGATCCCATCTAATAAGAGGGTGATAGTTTCCTTCTTTATTCCAATAAAAGTTTTTATTTATTTTGTCAAGTTCCAAAAGTATGTTTTTTGGTAGGAAGAAACTTTTCATGATATATATAGGTTTTGCGCTTATGTTAGTCGTTATGAGTAAACTTCTTCCTTCTTGGGATAAAGAATTTGCTTTCTATTTTTGTAATTGTTTTCTTGAATTAGTTACAATCTCCTCAAAGGTTTGCTTGTTCACCCTACCATTGACAATCGGACACCCTAGATATTTGTCTAAGGCCATCGTAGAAGTGATTTGCATTCTGCAGATTGTTTTGTATTCTATGTTTGTCTTTGTTGGATATATTAACCGTGGTTTGGAACGCTGATTTGTGATAGTTCACAGCTTGGCCTGATGTTTTACAATAGGCATTTAAGATTTTTTGATCCGTGAGCATGCTGATTCATTTGCGTTTGCAAAAATGATAATGTCATCTGTAAAGGTAAGGAATGGAATGATATCGCCTTGGCGACATAGTTTAATCCCTATGTTACTATTGGAGTTATTGCTTTCTTGTTGTAACATTCTAGAGAGTATTTCCGCTCCCAAGATAAAGAGAAACGGAGAGAGGGGGTCTCCTTGCCTAAGACCCCTTTTAGGAAAGAATTGTTCCGATGGACCATCGTTTACTAGAACTGAGTAAGAGACCGTGGTGACACATTCTTTAATCCACTTAACGAAAGTGGGATCGAATCCAAATTTGTTTAGGACTTGGAAAATGAAGTCCCATTCGATTATGTCATAAGCTTTTTCCATATCAAGTTTGATTGTCATTAGTCCTTTTGTTCCTCTTTTATTTCTAAATGTATGAAATATCATGCAAATACACAAATCTGAGCAATTATAAAAGTTAAAAGGTACCAAAAATTAATTTTTTTCTAGGACACAACTCCACAAGTTGATCAATGGGGCCAATTGCTAGAGGAAGAGTGCCAAAGACGTTAGACTCATTGGGCCGACGATTAGCCTAACGGTCCGTTTTTCGACCTTGATTTGGGTTACTAGTTGTCAAAGTGTCAACTAGATGAGTCATTTCTGGTTGTACTTGCGAGGTGTGTTGAGATGTGAAAAGACAAAGTACTCCATATCGAAAGTACGAGTATAACAAGCCTTGTATATATAAGCGTGTGCTTGACAAAAGGTTTTTTTTTAGGGGTTGTGTGTTTTTTTAGGAGGTGGAGATTATTTTTGGGGTTTACGGAGGTGTGTGAGGTGAAGTTTGTTTTTTAAAATAACCTTACAAAAAACCTTAATGGTGTTTGGTGGTTATATGATTTGGAAGATGTTTTTATGGTTAAAATTATTACAATGCCCTTATTAAAAGATATAGATAATGGGGTATATACTATATAGACCATATTCAATATTTATTAAGGTAAATAGACCCCTTTATTATTTTTCTTGTAATCTAGACCCTAGTAATTTTAAATGGCCTAAATACCCCCAATAATTAATTAAGCCATTTTAAAAAATATATAAAAGGATATTTGTAAGATCTCAACAACCACCATATCTTTTTTATTTGAAATTGCCACTATAAGATTTAGTTCTCCAGTCGGTTGATTCTTTATCATCCCTAATATCCATGTCGTACGTAGTTCTCGATCGGATCTGTATCTTCCGGCGTGGAGGCACTCCGATCTGCAAATTTCCCCTCCTGTTCATTCGAGCTCGTCGAAACTCTCTTCAAGATGGTAACAGTAGCCCTATGACATCCCTCCATACACGCTTCTTTCATGGTTGCTCCTTCCCGTCCCCGGTCCACCCATGCCCAGAGTCCTTGCACGACCTGCCGTCGACGATAAGGAAGGGCTTGGCGGCAAAAACGCCCCAAAATCGCCTAAGAATCGTCCAACACAGTTCCCCGGGTATTTGGTGAGTTCAGTCAAATTTGGCAACTTCGTTAGGATGTAATTCAGTGCTGGTATGTTTCGATTCGGCATCGTAAGCCACGTTGATGGATATACCCATTGAAGGGAGGGTTGACATGTACTGACCGGTTTGATTTCACTCTTGGCCTAGACTTTTTTTTTTAAATCACAATATTGAACTTAATTTGAACAAAATAATGGGGAGGAATGTTACAGGGAATTTGATGATAAGAGGGTTTGTCAGTTTGTGTGTTACAATAAGGGTGACTTGTATTGAAATGTAAAAGAAAGCGATATTGTAATAGTTGTTATATCGTTATTACAATAATTATCACCACAATAAGATATTAAAATACCATATTGTAATACAATAAATTGTATTTATTATCGTATTTATTGTAATACATTAATTATTACAATAAATATAATAGTTACGGTAAATGTATTGTAATTAGTTATGGTTATTGTAATCCCGTACATAATGTGTATATTACAAACAAAGCTAATTTCATTATTTATTATATATGTTATATAATAAACTAGTAAATGGTCGTATTATAAAAATGTAGAATAAAAAAATATTGTTATTATCTTTAAATATTTTTTTAAAATAGTTTTCAAATTTATTATTTAATTCTATTACTCCCTCCGATCGGAAATAAATGATGTTTTAGGCTCGGGCACAAAAATTAAGATATATGTCATCTACAATTAAATACCCTATAAAGTAACTTTCTCTCTCCAATCACGCACACATTTGATTGGATCATGTAAAAATAAAAGTACAATTTATGTTGAAAAAGTAAACAAAGTGTAATCATTACTCATAAAACATCAAATATTGTTGATCAAATTTTTTTAGCTAAAACATCATTTATTTCCGATCAGAGAGAGTAATTTTTAATTAAGCTAAATCATTTAAGGGTACAAAAGTAATAACACCAATAAAAAGGTCTATTTAACTAAAAGATTTAGTATATGGTCTATTAACTACTAAAATTAGTAAATGGGGTCCAAATCCTCCAATTATCTCTAAAAGATATCACCTACCCCTCCTTTCTTTTTTGCTAAACGTCAACCTCTGTATCTTCCCAATCAATTGCCTTCTTCAATCGAAACCCTAAGGCGGGCCCGCTTCTCCTCCACGCGTCGTTCATTGTCGCCGACCTGCTTCTCCTCCTCTCCCTCCCAAATCCTCCCGAACCCTAAAACTCCGAGAGAGCGGGAAATTGATAAGCAAATCGCCATGTCTGACGAGGAGCACCACTTCGAATCCAAGGCCGACGCTTGCGCCTACAAGACTTATCCTCGGCAGACTGGTACTATCCGTAAGGGTGGCCACATCGTCATTAAGAACCACCCCCTGCAAGGTCTGATCTGATTTTGTGTTTTCGGTTTTCTAGGGTTTGGGATTTTTGCCTGCTGTTGTCTGTTGATTTGGGAATAGGTGGGAATTGGTTTATTTTTCAGAGGCAAAAGTGAACAATTTTTTGGCACTTGATGAAATAACCTTCGGAAGCTCCCCTCCCAGAACTTCCATTTTCATCGAATTTCAACACTTCAAACCTCCAACTGCAACTCATGAAAGAGGATCGTCAAACACTATCCGGATGAGCTTTTTTTTGGCAACTCCAAAACCTTTTAGGATCGTCAAACACTATCCGGATGAGCTTTTTTTTGGCAACTCCAAAACCTTTTGGCACCTGATAAAACCTCTTGCCAAACACGTGCTAAACGTGCTGGTGGGCTACACTTTCTATTGCCAATCGGTGTTTAGATAGAATATCACTCGACTTGTGTGCTGGACTACTAGCGCATGTGGCCCATGCACACGACCCTTACTCATTGATCTAAGTCGGACTTTGATAATTACGTAGGTGTAGGCGCAACTTTAAATAATGTGGGAGAAGATCGAGTGGTTCTATGGTATTTGCACCAGGCACTCGTGCGCTAGCTCGTGGAGTGGCAACTCTTCAGAGTTGTACTTTGCCAGCACCGTTGGCGTTCCCCTGCTGAGGTGCGCGACGCAGACGTAGCGAATGAGATTCAGATCCAAAATCATCTCTCACTGCTAGCAAAAACAGTTCGAATTCGCTAATCCGAGATCTTCAAACAATCAATTGAAAAATTAAAATCACGAACTGGAGATTACTGATATGTACCTAGCATCGACACCAAGACCAAATGCGCCGTTATCAAGCGATCCTCCATGCAAAGGAGTCTAAGGATAAATCGTCATCTCTCTCTGCAAAGGAACATATTACATAAACTTACATCACCAATAATTCAGTACAATATATTTAACATGTACGACAGATTATATCTAATTATTTTTCATTTAAATTCTCTCAAAATATAAATAAAATTCACATTAATTAATTCTTATGTAATTTAATAGACATTTGATTTTTAAAAATATTTTAATATTGTTTTGCTATTAAATATTTTTGGTAAGTATGAGTATGAAATAGTTTTGATTTATATTTTTATCAATTACTAAAATATATATAGATAGATTTGTGGCCTATGATAACTTTTTATAAACTACGACAACATATTATTTTTCTCGATTCCGAATATTTTTCAACCAAAATTGCCAAAATTGAGAACTGTTGTTTTGGGTTAAGATATTTTGGTGGGCAAAATCATCGAAAATACTAAAGGAGAAGGTATTTTGGTAGGAAAAATTCCCGGAATTAAAATGCATATTGTTTTGAGTTAATGGGTGTGTTTGGATTCCAAATGTATTATGATTATAATGCAAAATATTAAGGTGGTGTTTGATTAACACATTTTGTAAGGTGTTTAAATTATGATATTTTTGGATTTAACGATGTATTAATTATAATGCAATTATTTTATTTCTTTTTATGTGATTATTTGGTTAAATTACGGTTTTACCTTGATTTTTATTTTTAGAACCAAACGCTCACATAAAACGAGGTGAAATAATTGTATTATAATTAAAATGCAATGGAATCCAAATACACCCATTATGGGTATAGTTTATACTTTATAAATGGATTAGTTAAACCCAAAGTTCATGTATAGAGTACTAGTTTTATTTTTAGTTAAAAGTTGATACTTTTTTTATTATTATTATTTTGAGTTATTTTTTTAATATTAAATTATATGTAAAAAAATTTGAGAAAATTTGGTGAAAAATCACCTTTTGATAATTTAATTAGCTAATTAACATCCTTTAATAATTTTTTAGCCTTGGTAGCATCCGTCCATCTTTTTTTAGCCCCCTAGCACGTTGCTCTCTTAGCTTTCTCCCTCATTTGCTCTCTGAGCAATATTGGTTTCCCAATTCCCACTATCCTTCAAAATATTAGATGAAATACAACTGTGTATGAGAAAGCATGGTCAAAACCTGGTACTCCATTAGCTTTTCAGCGTGCTCTCTTTCTTCCTCACTAGACTCCTTGAAAAATCTATCCACACATAAAAGCAACACAGTCAGTCACTGAAGGTAAGATAATTCTGAAATTGGAATTTGAAAGAAACAAACAAACAAAATTGGAGTTTGCGAGGCTTCGTCGGTGGGGGCTGGGTGTCGAATCGGCGGGATTCGGGCTCGGGAGGGCGGTACGTGGCCAAGGAGGGCGGATCTGGTGAGGGGAGCGCCGGATCTGGTGTGGAGGCGCCGGATCTTAGCCGAGGACGAGCGAGGCGGAGCGAGTGAGTCCGGATCTGAGCCGAGGACGAGCGAGGCGGAGCGAGTGAGTCCAGATCTGAGCGAGGGATGGAGGCGATGATGAGCGAGCGGGGGAGCGAGGGAGGGAACGAGCGGCGGAGCTATCGAGCGAGCGTCCGGAGCGAGCGAGGTCGATCGACCGGAGCGAGGGATCCAGGAGCGGCGGTCGGAGCGATGGATTGACGAGCGACGGCCGGCGGCAGGAGCTATCGAGGCGTACAGAGGTTGAAGAAGAAGTTTTTATAAAATTACAAAAATTAACCCATAAATAGCAATTTTTGTAAAATTACAAAAATTAACCCATAAATATGCGAATGAAAAAAACTATCTGTATTTTATTATATGATTCACTTCTTCTATATTTTTATATGCGATCTGGATGTGCGACTCAATCAGTCCATATATGTGCACAACGTAAAGTTATTTTTGCAAAACTAAAAGTTCTGAAACGAAAAAAAAAGCGGAAAAAATCATATTTTGCACAACATACGATGTAAGAGTTGCACGACTCTGTTGTAAGAGTTGCATACCTCTGTGGTAAGAGTTGCACGACTCATGTTATAAGAGCTGACTGAGTTATTGGATACAAATGTCATCAATGAAGTATAATCACAAACGTGTCATCAGTAAATAAAAAGTAGAATCGATAAAAATATATCGATATATAATTGATTAAATTAAAAAAAAAGTGGCATCAAACGATTTGATTAAAAAAATAGCATCAAATAATTACATTAGAAAAATGGCATCAAAACACTGATTTGAAAAAGTTGCACCACATTAAAGAAAAAATTGTCATCAAAACATTACCTTGAAAAAATATGGCATCACGGAAAAAAAAAATATCATCAAAAAATTGATATCAAAAAAGTGTCATCAGTAGTCAACGGTAAAAAAAATGGCATCAATGGTAAATGTGGCATCACAGTAAACAAAAAAATATTAGCAAGATTTGAAAAAGTGGCATTAAAAAAGTGTCATCAATCCATTTTATTAGAAAATCAAACGATTTGATTAAAAAAATATCATCAAATAATTACACTAGAAAAATGGCATCAAAACACTGCTTTGAAAAAGTTGCATCACATTAAAGAAAAAAATGTCATCTAAACATTACCTTGAAAAAATATGGCACCACGAAAACAGTACCTTGAAAAAAAATATGGCATCAAACGATTTGATTAAAAAAAGTGAGATAAAATAATTACATTAGAAAAATGGTATCAAAACACTAATTTGAAAAACTTGCATCACATTAAAGAAAAAAAATGTCATCAAAATACCACTTTGAAAAAATATGGCATCATGGTAAAAAAACATATCATCAAAACATTGACATAAAAAAGTGTCATCAATAGTCAATAGTAAAGAAAAAAGGCATTAATGGTTCACATGACATCACAGTAAACAAAAATGTCATCAAAGTTTGAAAAAAGTGGTATCACATAACATCAAAAACGCTACTTTAAAAAGTGGCATCATATTAAAGAAAAAAAAAGTGGCATCAAAATTTGGCATCAAAACACTATGAAAAATGACATCAAAAAAGTGGCATCAATTGGTATTAAAAAAAAAAAAACAAAAACAAAAAAAAAACAAAAAAGTCAACGGTCAATGTTGACCGATTGGGAAAGGTGCTAGCCTATCTAAGAAAATTAATTTGTGTGCTAATTATTTAATTAAAGGTTCAAAATAAGCTATTTAGCAAAAACACCCAAAAAATTTATATACAGTTTTTAATTTATTAATTTATTAAAATTCATGCTGCAACGCAAGCGGAGAAAGAGCCAACAAAATTCAAACTCCGTCCCCTCTCAGGCCTCTCCCACGCTGTTTCATACCCTTTACTCTCCAAAACCTCGATTCTTCCCAAGGCGCCCCTGAGCTTCCTCTGCACCAACAATGGCGACCGCCCCTCGCATTGACCTGTTTTCTTCTATCGTTTCCGAAATCAAAGCCTATACCGGCGACGATCCCCTCATTCCATGGCTCCGGTCTCCCTCTCTCTCTACTCCCCCCACTCCCGTCTTCGTCCACTGTATTTAATTGCACCTGTGTCTCTCTGTATCGATTTTCTTGCTTTTCTTTTCTCGTTGTGAAATCAATTGAGTTCCTGTTGCAGTGGTGTTCGCACGATGCGTCAGAGCTTACCCCCGCAACTTCTCGCCGAGAAGATGCCTCGGTTCCTCCAGAAGTGCTGCCAGACGTTCGAGTCCGATCGGCGTTACCGCAACGATTTAAGGTTCATTCGCATCTGGTTGGAACTCGTAAGCCCCCTCCCTTTCAGTTTCATGTTTCTAATTTGGGGTTTCTTTGCCCGCCTTGTTCCGAATTCGATGGATTTCACTATCGTTTTCTGATTGCAATTGATTTTCTACTTTGGATACTCCGCTGGCTTTGGTGATACTAGATGGACTACGTGGATGACCCTAAGGCGATTTTGCGAGCTATGGAGTCGAAGCGCATTGGTGTCAAGCGATCTTTGTTTTACCAAGCATACGCGCTTTACTATGAAAAGATGAAGAAGTTCGATGAGGCTGAGAAAATATACCGTTTAGGGGTGCAGAAGTAAGTGCTTTACTCAGATTCAGTGTTCAATTTGACTTGATGAGTGTGAAGCTGCACTTGTCGATTCAGCTATCTGATTGTTTAAATCTTTTCATGTATGCAACATTCTTATGTAGGTTAGGGTTGTGAATTTTGTATCTTACATAGGTTAGGACTCTTGGTAAGCGGCAATGCTTAAGGGGCACTGTGTTCTTTGTTAATATTTCAGAAGAATCCGAGGATTGATATGAAAAATGTCTAAACAAAATGCACACCACAAGAGGTAACTAAAAAGAAAATGATACAGGGATTCATTGTGTTTCTTCACCAATGACTATTTTCGTTCCATGAGTCCCAACTCGTCATCATGTGAGATGAGAAATGAGTGAGTGCAAGACGCACTATTAAAGTCTTAATCATGTGGAGTGTGGATCTGTACAAGAGCTGTATATAGTTTTCTTAGTTTAGACACACTAAGTGTCAATAATACATCCAAGAGATGTGTTGCAGGACTAAGGCTAGCATTAGTTAGGAATCCCATGTTGACTAACTGGGTCCATCCTCATGAGTTAGCTTCTGGGCTTTCCAGCCTTGTAGGATTTCTGTGCTTGTTTGATTCAGTTTACAGGAACATGGTCTTGCATTTGTTTCGAGCCACCTTTTGTGTGTTGTAACCAGTGACATTGGAATTTCGTTGAGTTTTTTTTTCTTTTCCCTTTTATGGAGGATGTGTTGATAAAAAAACATGAGTTCCCTATCAACTGAATTCCAAATCCTAGGTTGTGATCATGTATGTTGTTATCTTAGTATACTCAGTTTGCTAGTGAATACAGATTTGCAAATTGGTGGTTGTCCAACACAGCTCATTGTATTAACTCAGTTTGCTTGTTAAACTGAGAACTGCCGGTTTCATGGGGATTTGTAGTATCCTTTTCATGCTTTCACATTGTGTTTGATTACTGCTAGAACGATGGATAGGACCAAGACCTGTTTAGCCTGGGACTTGGTTAGTCGGTTACTTGGGTGTGTATTGACAGATTTTTTGTAAACTTAGAAACCTGATAGTTGCTTGGCTCAAGTCCATCTGCCAGTATATAAGTGTGAAATGAAAATACATTTTTTTTTTGTGTTGGATCCAAGGACAGATTGATTGGCTGCCCTTTCACACACGTACAGTGCCGATGAACAAGCTTTTGGATGCAATAACATATCATAAGCAATTAATTTTAGCTTCCACATATTTGCATTACAGGTGCTCCGGACCAGTTTAGTTAGAGACAATTAAGCTTTTTCATGAAGTATCTTGTAAAAAATGGAGGATTCTCATTAAATTACATTCCTCAAAGCATGTAATGTCCATTAACTACCAGATGAGCATCATTTATTATTATTTTTTAATATGAAAAAATCTTTTTTGTTAATGTCAATTTTCTGTATTGGTTGATCCTAAAGTTAGGTTAATACTCAGAACTAAGATGTGAATTAATGTTATATAATCCATGAGTGGATTTTATGTATGAGAACTAGAAAAATAGTTATTGAGGCTTTAACTGACAAAGTGGCCTCTGAACATGTAAAGCCTTGCAGAGCCTTTGGATGATCTACATAAATCATATGAGAAATTTCTTCATCGCGTGGAGCACCATAAGAGCAAGATGATCCAGGTTATTTCCCAAACATGCCTTTGAAACTTCTTTTGGTATCAATTCTCTGTTTTTTAACATTTATGATACTCCTCACAGCGTCTGGACAAGAGAGCTTCTAGAAGGCCCCTGTCTGATAGAAGCAGTACTGAAAGGAGCAGTGAAGATATGTCGAAGCTTGCTACAAGGACCACCTTCTCTTCCCCTGAGGATTCTCTATCTAAAGAAGACCATGATGTAGTAGTCACTGCATCCAAGGAATTATCAAGTGAACCCTCGACAAATGAGATGCCACTACATGCATTAGGCAGCAACAGTGGCTTGGAAAATCCATATGGGTGTGGTGCATCTTCAAATCAAGAATGCATTAGTGATGATCTGGTAAAACAGCAAGGCCGTGCCAAATTAAAACAATCTGAACCTAGAAATTTACAAAGGGAAGATACAGTTATCATTCAAAAGTTTGTGGATACTGCAATCGTTGGAGGCTCTGAAGCAGAAGATGCCTGTCATCATGGATTGGTGGATCCAACGATAAACATGAAAGAGGCCATGAATGCCATAAACGATATGTTTAGAGAACCTCTAGAACCCGCAATTGCCACCAGGCGACAGCGCAAAAGCCAGTCAGAGGTATCTCAGAAGTCAAACAATGGATTTGAGGTGTTCATTGATGATAGTTTAGAAAGTGCAGTAAGCTCCTCTGATCAGGAGGATGGATTTCCAGCTCCACACCCTGGTCATTCCAAGATACATCAGCCAGATCAGCAAACACTTCAGATATTTGTTGACGATGAAGGAGATCCAACTGAGTTCCAATCGTCTGCTGAAAAGTCACCATCTTGTTCACAGGTTGATGGCTTTCCCTTCCTAAGGCCTGATGATGGGCAATCAGAATCTTCCAATGATGCAAAGATGGAGAAAACATCTAAAACAAAGTTTAGAGAAAACACAGTGGTTCATAGGTTTGTTGGATCTGCCATTTTGGATGATGAGCCAGAGGTGGAAAATATTTGCCACCATGGATTGGTTGACCCAACCGTGAACCTGAAACAAGCTATGGATGACATCAATGGTATGTTTGGGAAACCGATAGATTTTGTGAGAATGACTAGAAAGAAAAGGTTGGAAACAGCGGCTTCCCTGAAGAAGGGCTCCAGTGATTTTTTAATACTACCTGATGATGATTTGGTTGAAGAAAGCCGACATCAGGCTTCAATGGAGGATTACAATAATGACTTTTTGATACTACCTGATGATGATTTGGTTTCTCAGCAAGGCCAAAATCCAGCTTCACTAAATGGTTGTAATGATTTTTCAATACTACCTGATGATGATCTGCCAACCTCATCTTCTGGGAATGGTAAAGGAGGCCATGACCATGAATTGTATGAGCAAACGTTTTTCACAAAGCTGGCCATGGATGACATCAATAAAATGTTTGCAATGCCTCTGGACTTTTAGAGTCACAGAATTTACTGGCTTGCTGTATGCTGTGCACTTGTTTATTTCATGTTATTGATTGTTCTGTTGTCAAAACTGAAATCAACACCAGGTTGATCAATGTCTTTGATTCATGAATTTAATCACACTTTTACTGTCTCCGCTGCTTTTTACCTGTGATGATTTATTATTTTGGAGTTATTGTCCATGATTATAGATCAATTTGTTGAACCAGCAGTTTTGCAGAAACCATTCTCATAATCAGATGGCAGTGGACAAGGCACAGAAGTGAATACACAAGGTGAAAAGAGATAAAAGAAGGAAAAAATCAACACAAATTCGACATCAGAAAAATGTGATACAGATCAGTATTCCTTTGGTGCGCAGTGATCAGAGCGGAAAGCCAAAGGACCAGCTGCATAAATCACTGCTTCGTAATTCTTCGAGGTTGACCTCTTATCTTCATAACGGAAAGAGGCCCCATTGATGCCATAGTTGAGATTGGTAAAGACATTGCAGTCATCAAGAGGAGAAGACACCAGCTTCACGGAACAAGACTGAAGAGGGTGATCCAGGAACGGGTGCTTCATGTCAAACCCCTTCAGCTCTGCGTAGAAGTATCCGTCAGCTGTGGTCTCGAACACCTTGTAGAAGGTAACTCTGTCCTTGTAGTTCCTGCAGATCACTCCCACTTTAGCTCCTACAATCGGCTTGGCATCAATCAGAGACCAGGTGCCAGTGTACTTGCAGCTCTGGCAGTAGATGACACCCTCCACAACAACATCAATGTCCTTCACTGCATATGTTTTTTTCGCAGGGTACTTTGGTGCCACCTTGCTTGTCTCTCCATAGGAGCTTGCCACAGAGGGAGAGATTAGCCCCAGAAGAAGAACTGATAAGATGACAACTAATTTATTGGTAACTGCCATCTTTCTTTCTTTTTCTTTTCTTTCTTTTTGTTTTTAGGAGAGTTTGCAATGGAGGGTGATTTGATTTCCATCAATGCAGGATTTGTGCATATTTATAAGATTTGATTTTGAATATATTTTAATGATGGATTGGAATTTGAGGATTAACTAACGTGGATGCTACTAATAATCCATGTCAACCATGAACCTACTTTAGACTTGAATAATAATAAAAATACCCTTTGATTTGCAGGCCAGAAATTTTATATTCAGTGAGAGAAATGTGTCGGTTTCCCTGAAGAGTTCTTATGTTTGTATACGTGAAGACCACCATGTTTTGGTTACTGGGATGAGGAGGATCTCAACTATTTGCTTCTCCAGGTACATCTTCACGTTGTCTTCTTCGTTCAGTTCAGTTTCTTTGCTTTCATGTATCCCAGAACTAGATTTTTATTACATTAATTGTATAAATTCACAGTGAAATAAGAGAGCGTTTTCACAAAATCCTTTTCTTTGTTCTCTCTCTCTAAATTTATTAAAGAAGTAAAATCCTTTAATCAAGGAACTTTAGCAAAGTTAATAAGCTCTCAACCCCCTCTAAAACAGCTAACAAAGGATAAAAATGCTTGACCCATTTGCACATGGGTGTTTGATTCTCATGGATGAATTTGAGAATTTATGGGTTTGAGTCAACTAAGGGTTGAAGACTTAATGTACCATGGGGTTTATTATGTCTAGATGGATTGTTTTTCCAATCCATATGAACTAATGTACCACAAAATTTATAAAATTCTCAATATATTGTGTTATTAAGATATTTTTGTTTTTACATCTATCTTTATGTTTCCACTGTCTAAAATTTATCATTTTAGACGATTCAAGAAACAAGACCTTGGTGATTCCAGTGAGTTGAATTCTGTACAAAGCAATTTCAGCCACCAAACCAAAGACAATCCAACTGAACTTCATTGAAATTTGCACAGCAACCATACACAAAGAAAGACAGTTGAATTCGAAGCTTAATGATCTCGTCTCAGTCTTAACACTTGTATGCAATATACATAGCTCAGTGCAACTTCAGACACACCCACTCTGTAAATCAAAAGCAAACCATAGAAAAAAAAATACTTATTGTGCTGTAGTAGCCACATCTTCCCCTTTACAACAAAAGAAACACATCGTTATCTTTTTTGAGAGAGGACATCATAAATATCATTTCGTTAGGACTATTCAGAAGCTTAACGTTGTGAGTGTATTGATTGCAACCCAAGCTCCGGCCACCATAGAGACAATCTAGGTGCTGCTCTTTCAGGTGCTACATCCGTTATCTCTCTCAAGATTGCAGCCACGACTACCATCTTTGGTCTCTCATTTGGATCAAGAAGAGTGCATGATTTTATCACCTCACCTATCCTCTCTAGCTGAGCGGCATCAAAATGTCTTAGCATGGGATCGACAAAATCTTTGAGAGGCTTCTCCCCTCTCAAAAAATCTAGAGCCCAATCGTCGAGTGAGCCAGTATCCATAGAGTGAGGTGCCTTCCCAGTTATCATTTCAAGCAGGACTATTCCCAAGCTATATACATTATCCTCTGGCTTGGTTTCGGGTTTAGGGGTGGTGCCGAGGAGGACTGGTAGTTGTTTTGCAGCTAAGGCCACCTCATTCCAGATGCCGAAAGCTGATAACTTTGCTGCGTAGTCTTCTGAGAGATTCACAGAATAGGCTGTGAGGTCCTCATGTGTTATGCATGGGGTTAGGGCATGCATATGTTCTACGCAGTAGGTTATTCCCATCATGATTCGAAGACGCATTGTCCAGTCTAAGTGTTCTGATTCTCTTACTGCAAGGAAGCAACAAAAATGGCCATTGTTAATAGTGAAGATAATAGCTAAGTAGTCTGAATCGTCAGTAGGCGTATGTTGTAACACACATACCGTATAAATGCTCAAATAAAGTGCCACTTGGAGCATATTCGAAGATCAACATCCTGGTAAACGGCTTCTCTTCTTCGCAGTAACCAACAAGGCTGAGAAAGTTCTTGTGGCTCACTTTTGACAGCTTATCAATCTAAAACCAGTAAATGAGCAAGATCTCAGACGCTGTTGCCCCTTTGTTTTTGTTTTTGTTTTGTGTGAATTTTAGTTTCTGCTTACCTTCTTCTTAAATAGCATTTGCATGTCGTTTGACCAACCTTCTGTGTGCTTCACTGTGTAGGACAACACAGCTATTTCGCCTCCACTTGACAATGTGCCCTTGTATAAGGTTCCGATTGATGACGAACCAATCACATTGCTGAATTCTTCACAGGCAGCTTCCAGCTCCGACCTCTTCAGATTCGTAATGCCTGCAGTACAAAACAATGGTTATTCGGATCTTCATAAGAAATCTGCTAAGCTTACTGATTCAGTTAGTGCGTATAAATGTGGACAGGAGACATCGATTAGAGTCCAGTGTGCTAAAATAGCAACACTTTATCAGTTTTGAAATGCATTATCTTCGCTGATAACAAAATATGTTGATGGAATCTGAAGTTCTGACCTTGAATGAGCCCTGTGTTGGTTATCTCGCGGGCGAGGATTTGTTCTTGATCATCTCCTGTCATTTTTCAGAAAAAATGCATCTTTTTGTCGAAGGGGGAGCATGAGTTTGTAAAAACAGCTTGTCAGAACAAATCAGTTTATTGAAAAGGAGATTACTTACCGTTTACAAGTGACCTCCCCTGAATCTGCCCATTCATCCCTGATCTTGAGGGCCCAACAGTCGCGGATTTCTTGTGTCTCCAGAATAAAAAAGCAACAATTACTGTAAGTAGTATGAACCCGCCTACTGCAGCAGGAATCGCAATGACTAATATTTTGTTTGTGCTGGATGGTGAATTTTCGGAAGATGGTGTAGCACTGGAGGAAGGGGGGGTTGGAGGTTGTGAAGTTCCAGAAGTTGGTGGGGATTGTGGCGGTGGCGGGGGAGACTCTGGTGGAGGTGGCGGTGGGGGCATTTCTGCATTGAATGGGGCTGGAAACAAATTATTATTTTTTTGTGGCGGTGGTGGTGGTGGTGGTGGTGGTGATGGTGGTGGTGATGGTGGAGCTGTATCAGCTGTTCCGATTGACGTCTCCTGCATCTCTCTGCGATGAACGGGGCCTTTTGTTTGATGATCACACCTTGCAAAAGATTACGTTTGTTACTAATGCCATTCCAGTCAATGAATCGTGAAATATATGATTCATCTTCTACCTGTTCCTAAACTATACACACGTAGATAATTGATGTGCATTGTGCAACAGAGATCAGCTTTGGGAAGCAAGCTTTTGCTGGCTGAGCTGATCCAATAAGCCAACTGATCTGAAATAAACTTCACTTTTGTAGTTCAAATTTCGCTCGTCAAAAAACCTACCTTGTAAAAAGACGAGAGAATGGCTTTGAATGTTCAGCAACACAGGATGATTTGAGTTCAACATTGTATGAAGAGTAATCTCTGATAGGACTGAGATCGCTCTCTTCCACTTGAACTTCAGAAAGCATCATAAGTTGCTCAATTTCAGGAGGTACGTGACAGAACTCCCCGTTGTTATCCAACAAACTTCAACATTAACAACAACAGAAAATCAATGAGGCAAAGGTCCACTGAAGTTGAGATTTATATCGACGACATTCAACTTACAGTACTGCCACATTGCTTCCCCATTCATGGGGCAAAGGGCCACTGAAGTTGTTGAATCCTAGATCAAGAACTTCCAGCTCTTTTAACCCTGCAAGTTCTTCAGGGACGGCACCAGACAGAGAATTGTTACGCAGCACGCTGCATTCAGAGAAAGCTTTAGATCATCAGTAACGGAAGACAAAATGTGAGACAAACTACATCACTTGGCGTTTCCCCTAAATATTATATACTCTTTTATCAGTATACATAACTAAGCACACATTCTTACATCAACTTTATATGAACTAGATGTCCAAGCAC
This sequence comes from Persicaria maculosa, assembly GCA_963922045.1. NCBI lineage: Eukaryota > Viridiplantae > Streptophyta > Magnoliopsida > Caryophyllales > Polygonaceae > Persicaria > Persicaria maculosa. Next base: position 84,823,006 of record OY998251.1, on the reverse strand, counting down.
AGGCGCGAGCGTTCCAGTCAGACATAAATCTTTCAACTTCCTGCAAATCTCACATTAAGCTTTAGATCAACATTATAGGGGCCATGGATTCATTGCTTGATTTTCAGGCTATAACTTCACCAGAGAGAGTTGGGTTTGCGGCATCTTAAGGGACATTCTTAACATTCTATGTGGTGTGCACCGAAATAAACCACATTGAAGCAAAATGTATGATTTCATAGAGGGGCTCGTGTGTATAACCACAAGGTGCGAAAGTCCATATATCGACAAACTATTTCACTATCTTAGCAAAGCTATGAATAAACTCGAATGGAATAAGGCAATGAGAAAGAGGAATACTTACAAGGATACAACATGGCCATCAACACAACCAACACCATACCATGAACAATGATCATCATCTAAGCTACTATCTCTCCAAGTCAACATTGCACCAAATGGGTCATTCTCTATTCTATCTTTGAACCTCAATAAGGCCATCCCTGATACATCCATACATTCCCAACTCCATAAAGATTAGAACTTTAGCAAAATTGCAAATCCAAAGTGAATAAAATCTCTGAATTTCCGTACTGCAAACTAAAATTTTAGGACTTTTCTATGGAAAGTTCCTATCTTTTTGCAAGAATAAATCTTTTAAACAGGAATCAAAGCAAAAATTGGATTCAACACCTTCATCATTGAGAGAATCAGTCATGGAGGTCTGTAACAAAACGCTTGTTAATCCGATCAGCACACATACAACAACTCCTCTCCGACACCTCCACAAGCCATCCAATTCCATTTCTATTTCACAGAAAATCAATTGTTGGATCTTTTGCTCTTCCCGCCGGAAACTGAGTCAACCCGGGAGGGAAAAACCGAACACTTGACCAACTAACACGGCGGCGAAAGCGCGAAAAATCCGGTGAATAGCCGGCGAGTTGAGTGATAAAGATGACAACTTTGAGGAGGAGAAAAGTTGATTAATGGAGGGTTTCAAGCTCAAATGGGAATAGCCCATCATCAGATGATGTTACGACAACCAAAATTGATAGAAACTGGAAAAGTTCAACCCCCAAGAAATTAATTATCATTTTAAAAAAAAAGGAGGGATTGGTACTAATAAAATGGGTGGTGGCACCCCCCCGGAGACGACGACTTCAATTGGGAGTGCCGGCGTCGCTGCCAAAGGGGGGCCCCACGACGGCGGACCCGGTAAACGGAGGTCAGTTTCCCATTCACTGCCTTTCCAGTGATTTGAAGGCGTCACGTGGCGATCAACGAACACGCAAGATTTTGTCTCCCCAACTTGCCCTCGTGCATATTTCGGGTTTATTCGAGTCCGATCATTTTAGGAAATGAACAATTTGGGTCGGATTACAGAGTTATATCGGATTTTGGTTACTTCAAATTTTAAAAATATGCACATTTGTCATTTGTGTATGTAAATGTTGAATGATATGGATGTGATCAGGTTTGAGTTTCCGTTATTTTGAACATAGGTGTACTTTAGGGGGGTGGTTTGGTTATTTTGAATAGTGTTTTTAAATATACTTTGTCATAAGGGCTTTAGGCAAGATGTCGGAATGACTATTGACAAGATAATTTCACATAAATTGCCACAAGTCCTTTTCATTTTTTCCGAACACATTGCAAAAAGGTCAAAAACTCTCTTTTCCCGAATCGAAACCTAAATCTGTCGAACGAATTGTTTTTGATCGAAAACAACCTAAAATCGATGAAATTAATCAAAATATCAATTGATCGGCACACGAATGGGTCTATCGCTCGCTTTACATGATTATCGAATTGCGATTTGTGGTTTTCGTTCGAAAAAACCGTCGAAGGTAGGAGCTCGACAGATACGAACGAGGTTCATGAATAAGCTCGGCAGGTTTAGACGAGGTGAATAAGTAACCTCGGCGCATAAAAACAAGGTTATGATGGAGCCTCGTCTAGGTTTTACGAGGTATATAATGACCCTTTTAAAGTTCTGGTTTGAAGCCCCATTGACATAAGCCGAGCTCAGTAAATAACCTCGGCTTCTGTTGTTGAGGTTAACGAAGAACCTCAGCTTCTGTTGTTAGCTTAATGAAGAAGCTCGACTTCTGTTGTTGAGGTTAATGAGGGAGCTCGGCTTCATTGAGACATAATGTATAAATTCATTAAATTGTGTAGAGATATGTGTGATGGATCTTGTTATAATGCAAACTCATATGCTTCTAAGAATGAGACAAACTAAATGACTAAATCAGTTTAGAAAATGTAGTTTTCCCCACTTCTGATTGCAACTCTCAATGACTAAATCAATATCATAACTTTATCCAAATAGTAAATTAGTTGTTCTTAAGCAGACATGAAATAAATTAATGCATATTTTAATGTTTTATCTTACAGTAATTGTTTCAAGTGGCCACTTCCCACCTATTTTTGTATAAATATAGGGTGTCACTATATACACCGCAAATCCGGATTAAGGATTTGCACGTTCTTAAGGACGTGCAAGTCCCCAGACTTGCACGTCCACTATTTAAGTCTTGCACGTCCTTAACAACGTGCAAGCACGTCCTTAAGGACGTGCAATACTTGCACGTTGTTAAGGACGTGCAAACCCTAGTTAGGGTTTTGCGTTTAGGGTTTAGGGTTTAGGGTTAGGGTTTAGGTTTTCCGACGGTTTTGTAATGTTAATTGATAAAATTGAAGTGTTTAGCTAGTGGATTTGAAGGATTTAGGGTCAAATTAAACAGAACACAAGAATTGTTAAGGTTTTCATTCGGATAATATGCGAATAACGTTACAAGGAACGGAAAAAAAGGTTTACATTCATAAGTTTAATAAAGTTGTGGAATACAATCTAGGAAAATAGTAAAGGACGGCCGGCATCGGCACGCAAGGCTCTAAATCTCTCAATCTGAGCTTGAAACGGAGCATCCCATCCTTCGACGCTCGGATGATGATGTTCGACCCATTCTAGTGGAGGCGGCGGAAGAGGAGCGTTAGGACGCAACCAAATCTATGAGAACAAAAATTTAGAGTTAGAGTATTGACATATGTATGAAAAGCATGAATAGGTAATAAAAAAGACGTTTGAAGTCGTACCGCGGCAAAATGGTCTTGGTTTCCGATGCAGGCTACACCAAGAGTTGCTGATTGGGGAGGGTTGTTAGCACATGCCGGCGAGATCATGGGGAGACATGTGAACGGATGATGCCAAGCTAGGACGACGAGAGGAATCTGATATACCGTCGCAAATACTAAACCCATGATGGGAAGCTCTATCCACCGTCTCCTATCACCATGTGTGGCTCCGGCACATCTCTGGTAGTCGACGAACTGCTGGAATGGGTACTCTCCCGTATAACAACCGGCGTACAGATCGGCGTGATCCTCCAAGTGATTGCATAGTAACGTCTTGAGTTCCGGGAAAGCAGTCTCGCCGATCGGTGATGTCAAAGCCGCCAAAGCACGGTATCCACAATGACCATCTCCAACAGTGTCCCTCACCGTCTCAATATGACCGAACATGAAGGGATCAACGTTGTTTCGACCCCAGTTGAACCCTCCGAACACATCATCACGTCCACGTCGAGCTGAGGTCGCTTGTGGACGAGGCCGAGCAGCATTTCGAGCAGCACGCGCTTCTTCTCTCTCAAACCTTTCCCTTACCTCCTCGTATGGCAACGGGTTGGTTCTGCAGGCATTCCTCGACCCCCGAGGCCTCCCCTTCCTTCGGACGCTTGCTGATGAGGGTGGGTGCAGCTCATCCTCGCATACATCGTTGGAAGCCGTGTATGAAGATGACAGCTCATACGGCAGTGGGGTGTCGTCGAGGTCAGTCCATGTCAAATCCATCCAGAACGGGTGGATGTCCTCGGCGGGTATCGGAATGCCGGAGTTGACGTATGCCTGAATCTCATGGACACAAGGGATCCCGTAACAAACCCTCCAATGTCGGTCCGTGCATACCGGAGGAACCTTTTGGTTCACGACGTCCTGCCACATCTTGTACAGATAATCGAAGCACTTTTTGGAGATTAAAGTCTTTATCTCATCGAAAAGGTTGACTTTATACGCCGCTGTTGGCCATTTGAAGCGGTCGATCTCCAAAGCAGTTTGCAGCTCATGCAGTTGACAATCATTGACTCTATGGATTGCATCGATCACGATGCGGAAGTCACCAGTCGATGAGTGAAGTGCCTCCTTCAGAACCTTGTGTTGACCCTCAACTCTGTACACATTGAAGTGCATACCACTAAATATTCGATATTATATCATATTGTAATGGGAGATATGAAGTAAGGTTGTACCTGTTTGTCGTACGGGTGCCGAGATGGAAGACATTATCTACGTAGCACCGAACAATGCTCCTGCTGTATGGAAGCAAACCGACTCCAAATACGCCACCACACCTGGGAATGGGTGCCATGCAGCTCGTAGCGCCCGAGGACGTCGGTTGAATGATTCCTCCGACCTCGATTCGAACAGCCCCCAACAGTTGCCCTTAAAGATGCCAGCGTGGTTTAAATTCTTCGTGATCTTCAGAGCTGCTTCCTCGCATCTTCTCGTCACGTGTAACCAACAAAGGAGATGTTGGACGTCGGGGAAGACAACATTCAGCGCCGCCAAGAGACCTAGCTCTCGATCAGTCATGATAGCTTGAGGCTGAACGCTCCCAAGCAAGATCTGAAGCTGTCGCAACACCCAGGCGTATGTCTCTCCGTTCTCTTGCGACATGAAGGCATAGGCGATGCAGTAAGTATTGCCTGAGGGTGTGAACCCGACCACCTCGCACAAAGGAATCTCATATCTGCAGGTGTAAATATGTTACATATAAAATACTTTATAATTGGCTATATGTGCAATAATCTAATCGTAATTAAGTAACTTACGCATTTGTTTTGTATGTGCTGTCCATTATGATGACGTAATGGAACCTTCGGAGAAGGCGTATCCCGTCGGGATGCGCGAGGAAGAGGTCGCTCAAGACGTTGTCGTCATCCGGATGTCGTCTGAAGTCTTAGTAGTACCTTCTTTCCCGCAGATGGTGCAAGGTATCCTGGGTCATCGTCCGACTACCTCTTTCTTCGGCGAGCGTGTTGGTAAGGCTCTTCCTTTACGTGACGCTCGTATCATCCAACTGCCTCAATCCGTACCCAATGGATTTTGGAGGAGTGCCAACTTCCTTCATCCACCTCGCCATCTTCTTTTCCCCCTCTGTCATCTGTCCGGCGATGGCGTGACCCTTCAAGCTCGTGGAAAGCCCGTGGTTATGAACACCATGGGTTACCGTCATGCGCCACTGACCCGGCGGAGCTTCGTGTCCGTGTAGAGAGAATGGACAACCACTTATCTTCGACTGTGTGCTCCGGAGCTTCCTCCCGCGTGGTCGGTACTCCCCAAACTGCTCGCAAGCAAGGAGAACCCCGCCTGGACGATTCGACGCCCCCGTCCAAGACCGCTTGATTACTAAATCGTAATTAAGTAACTTACGCATTTGTTTTGTATGTGCTGTCCATTATGATGACGTAATGGAACCTTCGGAGAAGGCGTATCCCGTCGGGATGCGCGAGGAAGAGGTCGCTCAAGACGTTGTCGTCATCCGGATGTCGTCTGAAGTCTTAGTAGTACCTTCTTTCCCGCAGATGGTGCAAGGTATCCTGGGTCATCGTCCGACTACCTCTTTCTTCGGCGAGCGTGTTGGTAAGGCTCTTCCTTTACGTGACGCTCGTATCATCCAACTGCCTCAATCCGTACCCAATGGATTTTGGAGGAGTGCCAACTTCCTTCATCCACCTCGCCATCTTCTTTTCCCCCTCTGTCATCTGTCCGGCGATGGCGTGACCCTTCAAGCTCGTGGAAAGCCCGTGGTTATGAACACCATGGGTTACCGTCATGCGCCACTGACCCGGCGGAGCTTCGTGTCCGTGTAGAGAGAATGGACAACCACTTATCTTCGACTGTGTGCTCCGGAGCTTCCTCCCGCGTGGTCGGTACTCCCCAAACTGCTCGCAAGCAAGGAGAACCCCGCCTGGACGATTCGACGCCCCCGTCCAAGACCGCTTGATTACTAAAATCATGCAGTGTCTCCGACCCAAGTCCTTGAAATGCGTAACCATTTCGTCACGGTCATTCCAAACCCTTGGGTTCGAGAACTCAGACGTAAAGTCTCTAAACTGTATTCATATAATTGAAAATATGAACAAAACGGAACGAATACGAAATATGTTGACTCTACGAAACCTGTGCGTACCTGAGATACTTGGAGACGAGGATTGCTTTGCGGCTCGGCCATAACGATTCTAGATGTCCTCCTTCGCTTCAATTGTAAGAAGTCGGACTTTGTTTTGGAGTGCGGAATCAAGTTGTCCTCCATCGCTTCAAAACCTCAGGGGGCTCTAAAGAAGGCTGCAACCCCATCATCGCATCGCTAGAAGGATCCCAACCTGGCATACCCGACCAGAAGGTGTCGTTCTCGTCGGCCGGGGGGGTCCCCATCGACTGCTTTAACCGCTCTGCAGACGCGAGCAGATCGTTGACTGTGGCTGGAACCTGGCTGACCGCTGCCCGGTCGGCGAATGTAACAGGCCGGAGGGTACCGTCCCCCCTCATGAGCCTCCCTGCCTGTTATTATGAAATGTATTTTATTATAATTTATTATATTATAATTTAATGTAATTTAATATATTTTAATGTATTTATTTTCTTTCAATTTAAATTTATTTCTATGTATTTTATTATAATTTATTATATTTTAATGTTTTTATTTTCTTTAAATTTAAATTTATTTCTATGTATTTTATTATAATTTATTATATTTTAATGTTTTTATTTTCTTTAAATTTAAATTTATTTCTATGTATTTTATTATATTTTTATGTATTTTGAAGTATTTTGAAGTATTTTAATATTTTTTATAATGTTTTTTATTATCTTTCAATATAAATTTATTTTTATGTATTTGAATATATTTTAATATATTCAAATATATTTTAATGTTAATTAAATACTTTTGAAGTATTATAATATATTTTAATGTTTTTTATTGTCTTTCAATTGTAATTTTTTTCTATGTATTATATTCTATCAAATTACAATTATATTCTCTTCTATCAAACTATATACTATAAAAAAACATTATAATATATAAATAAATCAAAAAATCTATTTTCAATTATATTCTATTAAACAATATATATTATCAATCATATATTCTATAAATTTCTATTATAAAACTATATTATCTATCAAATTATATTTTCAAACTCTAAAAATAAATCAAACAAATAGTAATTCAAATAACGTACCGGTGGAGTCGGGATCGGGGACACCTCAATGGACCGACGCTTCCGCGGCGGTTTCGCCTCCTCCTCGGCCACTGCTCGGCCTCCGTCGCCGGCGCCAGACGCCGCCCCACCACCACCACCCTCCTCCTCGCCGGCGCCAGATGCCGCCCTACCACCACCACCCTTCTCCGCCGCCACAGCCGCCAGCACCACCAGCCCCTCAGCCACCTGCGCCACCGCCACCGCCTCCCCCGATGCTCCACCCCCACCACCACCCTCCACCTCCATCCCTGTCGCCTCCGCCTCCAAGGCCGCCACCGCCGCCTCGAGGTCTCTCTCTCTTTCTGTCTCCATCTCTCTCGGTCTCTCTCTCTCTCTCTGGGTCGCTCTCTCTCTCTCTCTCGCTCCGGCTCCGGCTCTCTCTCGCTCGATTTCTGACGAAGAAGAAGACGATGAAGACGAAGAGGCACGTCCTCTTCGTCTTTAAAGGACGGGCTTGCACGTCCTTAAGGACGTGCAAGCCCGTCCCCAAGGACGTGCAAGCACGTCCGGGTTTGAAAAAAAAAAAATGTACACCCCACTTGCACGTCCTTAAGGACGTGGGGATTTGCGGTGTATATAGCCGAAACGTAAATATATTGAGATTATTTATGATGAACTTTAACCGCTAAATTGTTATCAAATGTATAGTTTTTCGTGCTTCATACTAATATTTATATTTAATACTTCAAACATTATACAATTAACATTTTTCTTGCTTCTATTGATTATTAAATTTAATTTATCGGCATTGTAATAAAGAAAGATGATGTTTATTCAAATTAATATGATATATTATGATTTCTAATATTAATTTTAAAATGATTAAATTAAATAAGGGGTGATTTTGGTAGATGGCCTTTTTTAAATATTCAATTAGGCACTTAGCCCCTAAATCAATTTCATTAGTTTTGCCCTAAACCCCTTCCCAATAGGATGGGTTGGTCAATGGTCAACCGTTTGACCATTGACCGGTCAACGTTGACCAACCCATTTTGATGCCATTTTTTTTTTTTTAGTGATGCCATATTTTACCGTTTTGATGCCAAAATTTTACTATATTTTATTTTCACTTTGATGCCACTTTTCTAATGAAAATGATTGGATGACACTTTTTTTAAGCCTTGATGACATTTTTTGTTTACAGAAATGTCACGTTGATCATTGATGCCATTTTTTTTACTGTTAACGACTGATGCCACTTTTTTATGTCAATTTTTTGATGATATTTTTTTTACCGTGATGCCATATTTTTGATGATATTTTTTCAAAGTAGTATTTTGATGACATTTTTTTCTTTAATGTGATACAAATTTTTCAAAATGGTATTTTGATGTCATTTTTATAATGTAATTATTTGATGCCATTTTTTTTAATCAAATCGATTGATGCCACATGTTTTTAATTTAATCAATTGTATATCGATTTATCTTCAGCGATTATACTTTCGTTCACTGATGACACGTTTGTGATTACACTTCATTGATGCAATCACTTGTGGTGACATGTTCATTAAATTTTTATTCATGGATGACATTTGTTATTACGCTTCATTAATCACAATTATTTATGGTGACAATTTTATATAATTGATGGCATAAGAGCTTAAAACTTGGAATCAAAATATTGTCACCTTATTGTCACTTTTCTAATGAAATGATTGGATGACTCTTTTTTAATGCCACTTTTTTAAAACATTGATGACATTTTTTGTGATGTCATATTTTACCGTTTTGATGCCAAAATTTTATTATATTTTCACTCTGATGCCACTTTTCTAATTAAATTATTGGATGACACTTTTTTTAAACTTTGATGACATTTTTTGTTTACTCTAATGTCACGTTGACCATTGATGCCATTTTTTTTACTGTTAACGACTGATGCCACTTTTTTTTATGTCAATTTTTTGATGATATTTTTTTACCGTGATGCCATATTTTTGATGATATTTTTTCAAAGTAGTATTTTGATGACATTTTTTTCTTTAATGTGATACAACTTTAATGCCACTTTTCTAATTAAATCAGATTCCAATCTCAGCAAGAAATTCATAACCAACAATCTCAGCAAGAAATGCCACTTTTCCCCAAATATCTTTTTTTTTTAATTTCTCATATTCATAGGGTGATTTTTGTAATTTAACAAAAAAGTCTTCTCCTTCCTCACAATATCCGCGAAGAGGAACAGGCCGGTCGGATCTCCGCCTCGCCGCCTCTGATCTCACTCCCTCGCTCGCTCGCTCGCTCCGGCGCTTTCTCGACCTCGCTCGCTCGGCCACGCTCGCTTGCGCCACCTCGCTCGACCTCTGCAACTCCATGACAACCAGAGGAGACAACTTCAGATCGGCTTCGATCCACCGAATCTCCGCCGTCTCCAATTGATTTGCCGAATCAATTGATCTCCGCCGTCTCCAATTGATCCACCGGCTTCAGATCGGCTTCGAATTAATTGATTCCAAATCAATTGATTTGCCGAATCAGTTAGTCTAATTGAATTCAGATCTGGACGGAGGAGATTTGGTGGATTCAATTGAATTCGGATCTGGCCGGAGGACGAGCTGCACGCGGCGGCGAACAGGAGGAGCGGTGGCGGTGACGAACAGGAGGAGAGGAGGAAGATGGAGGTCCGACGATCGAACAGGAGGAGAGAAGGACGCCGACGGTGACGAAGACGATGAAGGCGGTGAAGGACGCCGACGGTGACGAAGACGATGAAGGCGGTGACGCCGCCCACAAGGACGCCCTTCTCCTTCAAAGCTCCTCTGTCTTCTCCTTCTTAATCTTCATCTTCTCCAGCATCTCCTGCCGACATATCCTTGTCGAAGCTGCCAGAAGCGGAAGAGGCGCTCAAAAATCTTCAGATCCACGGGCAAAAGGAAGGAGAAGAAGAGTCTGGATACCCAATAAAACATTCATATGGTTTCCGCTAGTTAAAAAAACAATTAAAGGGCCTAACTACCTAAGTAAACATGCTAAATGGTCTAAATCACCAAATTCCCTCTTAAATAAATGAGTAATGTTAATCTAAAAAGGATATTTCTAACTGATGAGAAAGCTTAAATTGACTAAATTACATCAAAATGATTAAATTAATCTAAAAATTAATGTTACATCAAAATAATTAAATTAAGTAAATGATTAAATTAAATAAATGAGTAATGTTAACCTAAATTGACTAAGTTGAGTTCAGACGATACGATGGATGCAAATCATAGAAACCAATCAAAACAGCAATCGGGTGAAGAAAATGTTGATGTAAGTTTTAATTTTATAGCAAGATTCAATTTTTATACCTTAATTTCTTAACAAAAAGAAGTATATTTTTTTAATTGGGTCTGTCTTGAATTCGGGTTAGATCATTGACTCGGTTTTAGATTTCAAATATAAAATTTGATTGAATTTTAGATTCGGGTCGGATCTTATTAGCTCTGAGCAATTAAGCTCCACCCGTACATGTTATCTTCATTAGCAAAGCAGTAAGGCTTCGTAATGTTGTATTGTTATGTGTCAAAGGTTATGTAATTACCAAGCTCGTGGACAGTTAAAAACCTATTCCAAATAGGCATTTTATTAAATAAGTGAAAATTTGAAAATATTTAAAAAGAAGAAAGTATTTTTGGTCAATTTTAAAAATTATGTATAACAACTAAAATTTGTAAAGTTAGTGATTTCCATGAGAATTTTCTTTGCATCGTGTCAATACTCAATGCCCATCACTTTCAATTTGTAAGGTAAACCTACCTCAGCACCTTTCTTTTTTGTTCTCTTACCCTTCATAGTTGATTTGTCTTTTACAGATGAACAACTTAAGTCACATTCAAATTGGGCGCATCATTAAGCACTGGATGGGACCTGATGCCGCTTGGTGTGCACTTTGCAAGGAAGAGGAAGAAACTGAAGATCATCTTTGGTTTGGTTGCAGAGTAGTGAAAGAGATACAGAACAGGGTGTTCAATTGGCTAGGTGTAGGAGTGAGGTTCTGTACTCTCCATGAGTGGCTGCAATGGTTTGAAGGAGAGCCAGAAGAGACCAGAAAAGAGGCTTTGTTCCAGGGCGAGCTGCTAGTGTTGTGTGCGCTTGTCTACATGACTTGGAGGGCTCGTAACAGGTCGATCTTTATGGGGGAACAGTGTCGCCCGACAGAGTGTGCTATGGAGATTATCAAAGCTTGCAAGAATAGGACATCGATCAAATGCAAATGCAAGTCCAAGTTGGAGAAAACCTTGGTGAGAAGGCTACTGGTTTAGCTGAGAGTTTAGCTAGAGTTGGAGGTTTGATGTATAGAGTATAGGATGGTGATAGGCAAATTTTTGGGGTGTTGTCTTTTGGGAGAGACTTTTGAGAGGTATACCGCACATGTATTTTTCCACGGGACCCATTGTTTGGTCTGCGACTCTACGTGTTTTTGTAACTTGGTTACACCCATCTTATATATATTTACCAGTTCAGAACTTAAGTCACATAATTAAGTTTAAAAAAAGTAATGTACACTCATATTTTACATCTAGATTGAATAGTGTATAGTTCATTTCTCTTAATAACATGATTACACAAAATAACAAAGCAAGAATCAATCAAATATTTTAACTTGTTTATAAAATCCTAAATAGCAGAAGTTTTCCTATTCAATCCCGATTATTAATATTATAATAACAACTTTGCATTATATTGACTTTTCAAAAAATATTTAATTTTTCATTTACTTTGTCTTATCAAACTCAATTTGACAGATTCATCCTGTATTGTTATCTTTTAATACAAGTTGCTGAGGCACAAGTGTAACCGTAACGTTGACAGGTTCATCCTCTTTAATTACTTGATAAAACTATTTTATACATACACTGGGTCACATAATAACAAATGAAATCAAATGTGTTATTTCCTTTTGTGTATTCAAATGCTGCAGCTGCCAAAATCTTCTAAAACATAGTTGCAACTATATATCACATTCACATTCACATCCTATTTACCACATCCACAGCCCCGTCTCAGTTAGTAAGCTAAGTTAAAAGGCCTCCAAAGGAATGAGAGAGAGCTTACTGTATACCAGTTGATGCTAGAAATAGCATCTCTATCAGAGAGATACCCAAAGCTGAACTTCAGCTGCTGAAGCATTCGTCTCATCCGAGAAAAAACGAGGCTGAATTACTTGCGGACGTTAGAATGTGTGCGTCACTGCGCCTTATCAGTCCTCAAAGGGTCGGTTTCATCATCTTGGGATGATGCCGTTTGATGCTTTACACCAGAAGAAGCTTCTGTAATGACATGAAGAATCATGAGCTGTTAGACGTAGTCGTAGACAGAGGGAAATTGGTTGCTGTGCAAAGATAAGAGACTCCATGGTTACAAGCTTGCAGGAATTCTGCCAACTCATGGCCTTGAGTAACTATCCTATTTGGGCGAATTGCTCTCACTAACACGAGTCTACTTGTGTTAAAATACATGAAAAGGAAGGCTTTCGACTAGTTGTTCTCTATTTCTCCCTTTGATATCTGAAATAAATCATCAATGCTTCAGTTTGTTGTTTAAAATTTGAAAACCCAAAACTAGTTAACTAGGGGTCAAGATATACGCACCCATGCCCCAAATAAATCGAGAGGGTATTTCAAAAGGGAAAAAAAAGCCAAAAAAATAGCTAAGAAGCAAAAATAAGATTTCATAGCATATTTGTTGATTATCAAATATAAGAGGAAGAAAAATAGTAACAGCAATTTAAGATATAGGGGCAAAACCTGACCTTACCAAGATGTCTAGAGGTGCCTAAACTTTAACCATGTGGGCCTCCAAAAGAGAAGAGTCAAGATCTTCTCGAGACTGTGATTTTCGGCTTTGTAGACGCATCTGACCTCTATGTGGGGACCATGTGGAACCTATGCCATTGTTCTCAAATTGCATCTGTCCTATGATGCTAGAGGAAAAGCTGGCAAGAACGCCACCAGATCCCGAATAGAGGGAGGTTTCACTAAGCTGAATGCTATTTCCACTCAACCGATTAACTGCGCTGAAGGACCTCACTTGTTCACCTGCAGTTGGGCTTAATGGCATCTTCACCCTTCCATTGGAGAAAAATGTAGCAAGACAACTACAGAAAACTGCAACTTATGATGGAAATTTAAACTGAAAATGGCAGGGAATCCATGCTTCAAAGCAGATTTTGTTGAGAAACTTACCTGAATTGATAGGGCTCCATCGCTGGAATGTGAAGGGGGATGGAATTTTGAGAGCTGGTGAGGCTGATCCATTGTTATGCCAAAAGAGAGGAAGATATGGCTTACGGAAAAAAATTCGGAGCCATTTGCCATTACAAGACAAAGAACAAACCAACAAAAACGACGAAATTAACAGAACAGTTAATAGATGAATCGGGGCTATCTTCATTTTGAGTAATTGATAACCCTGTAGCTCACTTCTACTTGAAAATGCCTTCCCTGCTTCCACCAACGCGACCCCAAGAGTCCAGGAAATGCTACCGGAGCCAATGGTGATTTGCTCGTCAGCAATGTGCAGCCCTTCCCTCAACAGCGAAACAATATAAGGCGCCCTAAAGCAATATTGTTCTATGAAGGGTTGGGGAGGAACACTTTTATGTGCAACTTCCCACGTTTTATCACAGAAGTCATGCCCCTTTTGCAATACATTGTCAAGAGTAGCTACAGAAGTCAAGTTGAAAAAACGGTAGACCACAAAAAATCCAGATATCGCATAAAATTGACCAAAGGGGCGAGGAAGATTGTCACTAAGAGCACAAGGGTGAACACCACAGTCAATTCCAGAGCTAAGATTGGACCACTCAGACAAATTAACAACCACCTTTGCCAGTGCATGACATTCATCCCAGTTGGGAGCACCAGTTAGCCACACGGGAATCCCAGTTTTTCCTCCTTGGCTGATTTTTTTTCCTCCATAAAGTGGACTGCCAGATTTGTCGGGAATGGAAGCACAACGAGTGCACATGTATTGCTCCTTGAATCCAGTCTGTAGGCAAGGATGCTTGATTTCTAGCTTTCCATTTAACAAAACACCAGCATCGACATTTGGGAGCTTCTTGAGAAGGTGGACAACAGACTTGTCAAAGGCATCATTTAAACCGTATCCTGAGAGAGAATACGCACTGAGATGGTGGTTGACAGGTCCAATGCTGAGATTTAAGTTTGTTTCTTTGTGTGCAGGCTTCTTGGTCTCAAAAGTGACTTGTAGCGACGAACCACCTAAATCAAGTGCACCCAGTGTGGTCTTCTTAGGCATGGACCCTAATATACCAGCTTGATAGTTAAGAGATATCCATCCATAATACGCTTCCTCCATCCCACTAATAATCTTTACCCACTCGCTTTCACATAGGAAAGGGGAGCTCTTAAGTATGGTCCACACATTTTTTAGAAGCCATGATGAGTCAGAACTTGGTAGCCTGCGAACCCCTGCAGTAGCATATAAGAAAAGAGAGGTGGTTTTATGGTAGTTTTTGGGGATCTGCTTCTCTGCCCATCGAATAAGTGGTTTCACCGCAGCATTCAGACCAGACACATTGTGTACCAACTTATCAAGTCCAGGCTCAGTTTCCATCCGATCATAAGCACGACCAATTTGTCCTTTTGGCTTTTTATGGAACTCTGAGTAGGATCTTAATACAAGGGGAAGATTGCCATTTTTGTTGTAGTTGACCAAAGCCTCATAAATATAGACCCGATTTCCTGTACTTCCACAATCAATTACAACATAGAACTTGGAAGCTCCTCCATTCCCATAGTTGTGATAACCTTGAACAAGCACAGATAGAAGGAATGCAACAAATATCAGACATAGGAAAGCCACCAGCAGCCAAATCCACCTCTTCCTCACAAATGGCTTTCCTAGAGATGCTTTCTCCTTTGAGAAACTGAGACTTGCACTCTCCCTCCTCAATGTATGAGGATACTTTGCACGGACTGCATCAATTCCGATGCTAAGTTCTCCTTTCTCTAGATCAAGCCGGTGATATGCAGAAAAGTCTTGTAGTGATGAAGAAAGCCGCAATGACTTAAGATTTGCTGCAGCTGAGATAATACCCACAATTTTGCTAAATACCATTTCCTCAATACCTCTTCTACCAGGATTCTCCCTCCCTCTTTCAACACTGCATTCTTACTGATCCTCCCTTAATATTCACATATAACAAAAAATTCAACCAGACACTGATCAGGTTCATGGTCAACTGCCATTAACAAAGATATCAGTAAGAACAGATTTATTTTCACCTTAGTGAAGGAAACATCAAGCAAAATTTTCACAAGGACAAATGATAATCCATATGATGGTTGGGATGAAGTTGCTTATTCAGCAGCATCATTCAAATTCACATAGTTTAAAATGTAATCCCAATCATACCTGACTTTACATTACAACCGCTCATACATCTAAGAATCACGATGAAGTTCAGAACCAAAACAAGTAATACAAAATATTGACAATTGGCCACTCCATAATCCTAACCAGATTCTGCAAAACCTCAGAATGCCAGATAGCAACCGACAACAGAGAATTTTGATTTGCCAATCGAAAAATGGCGAATCAATCGAATTTGAAAATATTCGGTCTTCGCATCGATCTCAAGTATCAAAAACAAGAACGAGTCCACAAGCGAGAGAAACATGCCAAATAATACAAGCGAGACCTTAATCGAGTGGAAAATAAGAAACAAACCTTAATCGATCAATGATTTGAAGACAGAGTGGAGATTTCCGACCTCGCTGAGTCTCCCTCCTCTGTCGGTGAAGAGCAAATTCAGTGGGAACTGCTGCAGGAAATGAGAGAGAAATGGGAGAGAGAAGTTTTGAAACGAAGAGTTGAAATGGAAAACAGGAGTCGAAGTGAGAGAGAGAGAGAGAGAGCGGTTATAGAGAATTGGTAGGAGTCGTCGGATCCCTTCCACCACGGCAACGGCCCACGGTTCCGTATTTTGCAGCATCCCCACACCGCCACGAAGATGAAGCCAAAGAGCTCTTGACCAAGAGGACCTCTTTTTTCTATTTTCAGCTTCCCAAAGGAGTATTTAGGTTGTTTTTTTTTGTGAAAACATATATTCTGAAATTTATGATGATTAATATTAAAAAATATTCATCCTTTTCTTTTATACTTATATTAATTTTTAAAATATCAATTTCCACAATAAAAGTATATAAATATATAAGATTATATATATACAACCTTCATATAATCTTTAGAATTTGTATTGTTACTGAAATATAACATAAATAATTAAGTGATGTACACTAATTACATACGATCCCATCTATACCTGTCAAAACACAACCCGATCCGGTGACCCGACCCGGCCGACCCGAAAAATTTCCGACCCGAACCCGAAAATTTTGACCCGAATTTTTTTTCGACCCGAATCCGAAAAACCCGAATTTTTCCGGGTAATCTGGGTTTCTACCCGGTAACCCGATTGACCCGGTAATTTTGACCCGGTGACCCGATTGATCCGGTTGATTTATAATTATATATAATTAAATTTTTTTTATATATAATTAAAATTTATCACAAAATTATCAAATAATGATTTTTTTAATTTAAAAAGAAAAAATTGACAAACCCGAAATCGACTCGAACCCGACCCGAAACCCGATCAAACCCGAGATCGAATCAACCCGAAAAACCCGAAACCCGTTTTACCCGAGACCCGTTTTACCCGAAACCCGAAGTGACCCGACCCGAACCCGACCCGAATGACCCGCTTGACAGGTCTAATCCCATCCCATTTTTTTCGTCGAATTAATTTTGATGTGGCTATAATCAGCAGAAGTAAATTCATTCTAAATTAAGCCAACTGTCAATTCCAAAATATTCTCATTTTTCATTTTCTAGATTGTTACTGATAACAATATTCCTAATTTTAGCAACAGAAGTAGGCCCTTGATATTTCAAAATTGCGACATAAAAACAACACGGATTCGGAAACAAACAGAGATATTTTCATGCCAAATGTTAAGAAGTCTGAACCCAAATTTATTGTGTATAGGTCCATATCCATTTTCTAAAACAAACAAAGTTCGACCCAAAACATCGTTTACAATTTTTTTTTTTTTAAAAAAAAAAAATCAACCATCAAATCAATTAGCAAACTTTTGCAAAATGGAACCCAGACCGTGATCAATACGCAGGTGGAAATGAATGAACAAAAATGACTGGTGTCAAAGAAACAAGCAACAGCAATGATCCATATCTAGCACCGAAAAATGAGTCATCGCGAAAACATAGAAAAATTGCGAAAACAAGATAAGGTCCCGAGTTTTTGTTTCATCACCAAAAGGAAAGCAAACTGCCTTTCCACCCTACAAAATCAAACCATATGTCAACCATGAAGTATTCAGATCCAAACATTAAGCCATGGCATCTCACTAGTTCAGCAAAGCTTGGTCAAAATGCCATACACCTGAAGAAAAAGTAAACCACAGTAAGCAACTTGGGCCAATACACTGAAATATCACATCACAAAGTGCACAATTCCAAGGGTCTTAAAACAAAAGCTTACCATGTCCCTTGCCCACTCTTCTAAGCTGGGCGACATACTCGGAGATCTTCTTGATGGCCTCGACCTAAAGGAGGAATAGAAGTTCAGAAAGACAGGCATCGTCATCAAAATGAGATTTAGTACTAAAGTAGGCTGTGCTGCTTACTTGCTCATTCAGATATTCCCCTTCAATAAATTCTTGCAACTGCACATCATTATTCTTAACAGCCACCTATGTATAAAAGTTCAGAGAGACAGGCATCATCAGCAACGCTGCAGAGACTGATGAAGAGTGCAAGACGGGTGACGGTAAAAGGAAATCTTACACTGTGCAGGTTCAAAAGTTTCTCGTTTGTCAGCTTCTCCAATGATAAAGCAAGCTCCATAGCTACATTTATTCAACAAAGGATACCGTTGCTTAGTCACAGATTCAAGGGCTTCATTTTGAGGATCCAATCAAATGAATTCAGCCAATGATGCTGATATGAACATAAGGGATTGGGATGAATTGTAGTCATAATAATCAAGCAGCACAAACAAGGTAACCTTGGAAAAGTGCAAACATTGGCAAGATTCGCGAGAATTAATAGATTCCGCACGATAGTCCCATAAAAGAGATTAAACATTACAAAATTTGTGGCAGATAGATGGAGTCTAAACATGAAACATTTTTATATGGTCAGTGGAGAACATGTTCTAAGCAAATTCAATTTAGCGGAATCTTAGGAATTTAGATTATTTTATTCACCCAGGAAGATCTCAATCTATGAACTAACAGGTTATCTTTTGCAGACAAATACCAAGTCAAAACTAACTTTGTGAGATGATAGGTAGTTTATCATGTAATAAGAACAAAGAGATGAACAGAACTAGTAAATCTTACCATACAGAGCATCTCCCTTCTCAGCATGGTCAAATTCTGATAGCGGCATCAATATGGATTGGAGCTTCACCTTCCCACCACGTTTATTCTACTCAAAACCACATTCATCATCAGCACAAAACAAAAACAAGGGGAAACATAATTGACACAGGTTTCCCAATTCCCACTATCCTTCAAAATATTAGATGAAATACAACTGTGTATGAGAAAGCATGGTCAAAACCTGGTACTCCATTAGCTTTTCAGCGTGCTCTCTTTCTTCCTCACTGGACTCCTTGAAAAATCTATCCACACATAAAAGCAACACAGTCAGTCATTGATGGTAAGATAATTCTGAAATTGAAATTTGAAAGAAACAAACAAACAAAAATACTGTAGTATTGAGCAACTCACTTAGCGAAACCCTTGAGCGCAACATTATCGCGATCGAAGTAAGCAAACATGGCGTGGTAGACATAGGAGACGTTGTACTCCACACTGTAAATTGTAAAAATCAGTTAAATCTTCAGCCGACAACAAAGAACCGCCGGAAAGAAAACAACGGATCATGTAACAAATACAGCCAAATTACAGGATGCAAGAAGCCGATTACGAAAGGAAACAGGAATTAAACAACGAAATTCAAGTAAAAGATCCAAAACCTACAAACGATCCACAGAATTCGACAAATTGTACACAAACGGGTCTACAAAGCAAATTTAAAAAAAAAAAAATCGAGAAAACATACTTGATTTGCTCGTTGATGGCGGCCTCAGAACCGTTGGCAAACTTCTGTCGGGCGAGAGAATCCTGAGGAACAGTAGGAACCAAGAGGAGCTCCTTCTTCACCTCCTCAAACGGCTCGAAGACGACGCCGGTCAACGAGCGAGTGTTGGATTCCTTGGAGGCGCAAGAAATGAAAGAGTTCTTGGCCGGTGAGGACAAGTTCAAGGAAACAGAGCTGAGCGAGAAACCGGCGCCGGAGAACAGCGATTTCTGGTGGTCGACGGCGACTGAAGGGAGAGAGAGGGCGGAAGCAGCTTTGAGAAGCATTTTGGCGGTGCGGTGGTGTTCTAGCGGAAGTTCGAAGAGGAGGAAGCGAGGAAGATCTTGGGGAGGGCGAGCAGGAAAATGAGAGGAGTTCGGCCGTGGAAGAGATTATGAATGATGATCGAGAGTGAAAATGGGGAGAGGAAGAGGAGATATCGGAGTGGGTTAAGGCCAAGGAGGAGAAGGAGGTGAGCCGTTGGATGAAATACACATGGACGGTGAGGATAGGTTTGGGGTGAGAGAACGCGTGTCTTGCTCGTGGATGGAATCATCTGGTGGATGACTGTCAACCTCGATTGTAGGAAGAGCAGTTTGTCTTGGGATGGGATGTGGGCCGCCACTGTGGGCCTTGATATATCACTTCCGGCCCAAGTAGAATTTAACACTCCTAGTCCTTTCCTTTCAATAGGGTTTAGGGCTAGAGTTTGTTTGAATTGTATTGCAATATTGCATTAATCAACCCTTCCGAAATGGTTCAACCGTAAAGAATTTGCGAAATTTAAGATAAATTTTTAGATCTTGCACTTTCTTAAAGCACGAGCAACCATGGGTTTTACTTACCTTAAGGTTGCTAAAAGGTAAGCCCATGGTTGTTGGGTTTACCTTAAGATAAGGGGTGAGAAGGGGTTACCTTGGTAGAGACCTCTCCCCTTTTATAATTTTCTTTTTCTTTTTCTTTTTAATAAAAAAGTAGGATCTTCTCTTTTTCATTTGTATTTATTAATTGTAATAGTGTTTAGAATGAAATAAAAATATATTTATATTTCATTATTTTTTAAAATAAAATATCCCATTGATTTATTTATTTTTTCTATAATTTGAGCCCAATTTTACCCTATATATGCCCCATCTTGATCTATTGTAGTTGCACCTATTTTCTTAATTATGGATCACAATAATCCAAATACCCAATCCATTCTAAATTGAAAACGATATCTCCACCGTTATTTTTTACTATTTCCATCGCTAATCACCGCATACCTATGCGGTGGTCTTAATCCACTTTTTCCCAGACACACCGCATATACATGCGGTGGATCCGTTGACCGTATACAAACCCACCGCATATCTATGCGGTGGGTTATGGCGACCGTATACATGCGGTCAGTTTTTGGACAATTGAAAACGATTTGTAGAAGTGGTCCAAAACCGTCGCCATAACCCACCGCATAAGTATGCAATGGGTTATGGTGATGGTTTTGGACCATTATGGTGACGGTTTTGACTGTTATGGTGACGATTCAAACCCACGATATACCTATGCGGTGGGTTATGGCGACGGTTTTTAACTGTTATGGCGACGGTTTTAAACTTGTATACTTCTCAACCACCGCAATACTTTGCGGTGGCCCACCGCATAAGTATGCGGTGGGATCGTTGACTGTCATTAAACCCACCGCATACCTATGCGGTGATTAGCGGTGGAAATAGTAAAAATTAACGATGAATTTATCATCATCATTCTAAATATGTTTTTTGATCCAAATCTTCTCAAAAATCCTCAATTTCAAGTGATGTTACAAATGCTTAACAATCATCCAACACCCGAATATTCAAATTATACTCCACATAATCCTACCAATGTGTATAATCATCTTTTTTTTTCTTCTTCCAAACCAACAACATTTTGAGCATTTTCCGAGTGTTCAAGGGAGTGTCACCAGGCCCGTCCAATGGGATGTGCAAAGAGCCCAACGAAACAGGGCCCCCAATTTTAAAAGGGCCCCAAGTAAAAATTTATTAGTACTAATATTAGTTCTGGTCCAATGAATCATAATATTCTGATGTCACAGTGGCAACTGACCTTATCATATTCGGCTCCTACAATGCCCAGTGGCCGTGGGTTCGATTCTCACGTTGGGTTGATTTTATGTTATTTTTTTTAACCTTTTCTATATATAAAACTACATTGGCTTTCTTATTTACTATTTTTAATTAATTTTGGGCCTTCTTATCAACTAAATTTATTTGTTAATTTAATACATCCTCATATTACATTATTTTTGGGGCTTTCTTATTTAGTATTTAGTATTTATATTATTTTTGGGGCCTTCTTTTTAACTATTTTTATTTGTTAATTTAACACAACCTCCTCTTATATTGATACAAAACATAAAGAGTAAAAATGAATAAAAATCTAATAGAAAATAGTTCTATATTAAATTTATTTTGTTCTTTTTTTATTTTTTAAAAATAAATTTATTTTATACTGATTTACTCTCATGCATGTTTGTGATTTATTAGTAAATCTTAATAAATACTCCTCCTAGTAAAATAGTTATATTTGACTTTTACATAGGGTTTTGAAAAAATAAAAATCTATAAAATGTTGACTTTTAAATTTTTTTAATAATTTCATATATTTTTATATAGTTTTTTTCTTTATTAAAAACTATATAAAAAATCAAATATTTTAATAAGGAGATAGTATTGAACAGGGCCCCGAAAATACATTGGACGACCCTGAGTGTCACTTGTAGTTCGATTAATATGTACGTATGCTATAATGTTTCTAACTTTTTTTTTATTTTAATCTAGATGTAATAAAATATATTTATATTAACTACTTGCTATTTTTATTTATTTATAAAATTATAAATAAAAACAATTCACAATAATATATGATGATACACATATAATGAAGGGAAATCGACCGTACCAAATGCCCTTGGGAAATCGAACTTACTACTATCGACCTTGAGAGAAGTTACCTTCTTTCATGTTCCCCGCAATGGCAATAAAGTGGCTGATAAGGTTGCACACCTTTGCCACTCTGCCAAGGGTGTCGATATCTACAATAACTCAGGTCTCTCTGACCTCATCCGAAAGGATGCTGCCGGGTAGAGCTCGCTCGCCCGAATTCTTTCCTAATCAAAAAAAAAAAAAAAAATGAAGGGAAAGATATATGAAGGAAAAGAAAAAGTGAAAATAAATTTGAAAAGGAGTCAAAGAGGTTTCCATGGTTGTAGATGAAATCTTTTAGAAAGAGGTAAAAAAAAGTTAAAATTATTTTAAACAAAAAAATAAATGAGTTGTAAAGTTGTGATGGAAAGATAAGAAAAAAAAAAGGAAAGAGGTTGCCCCATGGTTGCGAATGGTCTTAAGCCACATCTCTTTCCACCAATGCTGACGTCGCCTTCAATGGTGGTTCCATTGATGACTAATGGAAATGGGCTGTTCAGTGGGGCTATCAGGAATCTGACGACCATCCATTTTCATTAGTTGCTGATCAACTGATCCCTGATAGAGAACCACTAGAATTCATTCCCTCTGCAATAAGTTTGGAATGGGTCGAGAGGAAAAAATTATAATTCAAGATTCAGAGCTGTATCACTGTCATTCAATTCAGCAGAAGTTCAAGTGACCACCCTCAAAAGGAGCATAAAAGGTATGCACACTACAATGTTTACCTATAATGGTTTGGGATTTGAAACAAACACCTAATAACATTAGACTAGCAATCCCCTCGGATAAGTTATGCTGGTTGTCTGTTGTATGTTGATCTTCGTTCTTGCCAATGTTCTTCAGTGAGACTTCAATGTCTCACCGAAAGGAAGAATCATCATGTATACTCTCTTCATTAGCATTGCAACGTCAGTCAGGCCCAACCTCGTCATAGCATGTGAAAGGCGATGGGGTGCTGTTTGTGCAACAATTCTTCCAAATATTCAGCGACGAGTCAAAGATCCCTTCAATGGCTTTGGTTAAAGCAACTCTTCCGTGCCAGTTAACATTGCGAATTCCGTCTCATCAATGGAGCCCTTCTTTAACTTCATCAGAAGTCCATATTCCCGAGTTAACTCCTCGTCGTCTTCTTTAGACTGAGCAGCACGTCTCTGCTTGGCTGTTTGCTTTCGCATAGCAGCATTTGGTGGATTTGGGTTTACCTTGCGCTTTTTTGAAGCTAAAATTTCCTCCTTTTCAGCTTTCCTTACCAGCAAATTCTTCTTCCTTTGCTTCTCCCGGGATTTATCTCTGCAGAGAAAATCATTTATTTCTCAGTCAGTGCTCTCCTTTACGAATCCGTAAAAGTTCACAAAAGTACTGAAGTGAAAATTTTGACAGCATTTAGGTGACATGAACTTTTTTATCGATATTTTCACCAATTTAAACTGCAGTCAATTCGCTGTTGAGTTGAGAGGACTTGGAATGCTAAATTGCAATACATATTTATATAGTGACACATTCTGATATGAGAAAACATATCATAGTATATATTTATATTATATGAACCAAAAAGTGTATATATGTTTATATTTTATACAATTCCTTTACGAAAATAAAAATCAAATGAATTAATGGCTAGTATCTTATATGGCCAATGAAACTATTGAATCATAAAATCATTTTAGTCGCCCACTTTTTTCTTAAAAATGCAGTGGACTTGATCATTTCTTCATCCTATCATTAAGCATTCACAATAACATCCCTAGCTCCTTCATTACTAGTAGAGTGCATTCACTAATCACTACACAATAACACAGAACAAATCAACGAATTGAACATAATATTATAAAGTTCCCAACCCAATACATGTGAGCATTTGAAACCTCAGGGTACTAGAAAAATTATACAACTAAATCTCATGGTCTCCAAGAACCTTTTTTCAAAAACTAAAGCTTCCAAAGACATCAGATTCAGAAACTGACGCCTAACAAACTTCTATCCAGATGCATTATCCATAATATCACTATTAGATAAATTATCAGTCAGTAAGATGAAAATTCAAGGTTTCTTACTTGAACTTGATATCCTCAAAATTGACATCTGTTACGGCGGAGAAACCTTCTTTGGAAAGTGAGTGATGCTTGATTTCAGGCATTGCTGGAATTTGCAATAAACCATATCCCATTGCTAACTTTCCAACCTCCAGTTCTTTCCATCTACATAATTGCCAAGTTCAATAAATATTTTCCCAAGTGTCAATGAAAAAAAAAACATAAATTTTGTAAGACTCAAAGCAGGGGTGCAGCACCCACCGGAAAATGTAGGAACAATGGTGCTCCTTGTATGCACGGATGAATGACACAAATGCCTTCACTCCTTTCTCCATAACATCTCGGTCCTTTATTGCAGCAGATCTGATCTGAGACTCCAATACATAATAGGGTTAACAGAAATTCTCTTCTTCGTACATGAAATTAGCTCGAAAGGAAATTTCTGGTCAAATCAACCCAAAAATTAAACAAACTTCAGAACATATAATGAAAGCCTTTCATCTTTCAATGTTCACCTGAGGCACAATATCAAGAGCATCATCTGAGCAGCTCTTCTCTTGAAGAGGAACCCTTTTTACACGCAAAAAATCAATATAATCATCCTCCTATATATGCAGAGATCATCAGTAAGAAGTAAAAACAGCTTAGTGAACACAGCAGATCAATCGTTGATGAGCAGTAAACAATTAATATTACCTTTGGCAAGAGGAATACAATTGAACTTCCTTCTCTACCCAAGCGAGCAGTTCTTCCAACTCTATGTATGAACACATTTGGATCTTGTGGTGGATCATACTGAAAATCAAAATGAGTTATTTTATATCTAAAGATTTCATCAAAACCCGAATACCCAATCTTTTTTTAACAGCAAATTATATAATGATACTACTTGGCAAGGTGAATCCATGCCTTCATAGTTCATCCTACATGCACTTATGATTGATGCACAATTGTATAAATTCATCCCCCCCCCCCCCCCCCCCCCCCCCGATGCCCAATCCGCCTCAAAGTGACTAGCGCACTTCTCCATAAAACACAATACTGGAACCAACTGCGCAAAATTGAGAAGAATGACAGAGATCATTGATGGAGTGTAGCAGTCTTACTTGGATGATACAATCAACCCCAGGTATGTCTAGTCCGCGAGCAGCAACATCAGTGCAAAGAAGAACGCCGCTTTCAAGAGATGTAAAGGTAGCCAAAGCTTTCTCCCTAGCATTCTTAATAAACAAAACATCATTAGAAGGCAGACTTTTGCTATGACAGTATCGTTATGATATCTATACCTCCATTCAGCTATCTAAAGTTATCAAGGTCAAACAAATAAAGAAAAGGAAAGAAAGTTAAATAAATTACCTGCTTCATCTTTCCGTGTAAAGATATAAGTGAAAATCCATTAAGGACAGGTAGGCATGGAAGAAGAACTCCCCAGTAATCGACACAAGCACAGGTCATGAAGTAGCTACAGAAAGCAAACTCAAGTCAATAATTTTCACGAGGTAATCTTTATACTCATATATTGCTCAGTTTATTCATCAAAATCTCACATTATAATCTTTTTGGATTTGTTTTTAACCAGAAGATCAACCAACTGTGATGATTTCTTATCTGCTTCACATTCTAGATACTGCAAAGAAAAAGAAAGCAATCTTTAGTAATAGGGGGTCAAACTATAACTCTTACAGGCACCCCGAGACTAATAAAAGCAAGAAAAGCCAATGACTTAAGACTAAAATAGAAATAACTCTATATTGTTGAACGCCAGGACTAAATTATCAAATGTAGCTCGCAAATCATTATTCTAATGCAACAAAAGGAATACAATAGTAAAAACCAGGGTGCTGAACTGCTGATACTTTGTTCTAAGTAAACAACACAAACTCATGCTATGCACAAATTGGGCCAGATCAAGGAGACAGAAGACAAGATCAACATAGCTTTGGCAATGACTTTAGAATCTAGACTAAATGATTAACCGGAAATCGCTGAGACAAACACCTAATCATAGTAAGGAATCAGGTGTACCAATTGTTATGCATCAAGAAAACATCACTCCCATCAAAGTGAAAACATGCAATCCACTCTTTTTACTCTAAAAAAATCACACATTCAAACGTCCAGGTACCTCAAGGTGAAGGCCAGAAGGTGTCTTCGAAGAAGTTACATCCAGAGATGATGAATTGCCAAGTGTTTTCCTTTCAGCCTGAACTTCAACCCTTACCGGGTTCCTCAATCCCGCCTTAGAGAGCTCCTCAACCGCCTCAGTCTGAGTAGCTGAAAACAGACCAGTTCTACGGAGCTTTGGCAAGCGCAATAAGATCGCATTTATCTGCTTCTGGAATCCCATTTCCAAGAGCCTATCAGCCTCATCCAAAATTAAGACCTGCTCCCTCAAACAAACATATTGTATAATTACAAACCCCTAATTTCATTTACCTAAAGCCAAAATTGATCTTTCTATTCAAACTACAAAAATAATCATCCCCAAATTTACCTCAAGGTTCCGAAAATCCAGCATATCCATGCGCTCCATGATATCATTCAACCTCCCAGGAGTACCAATCAACAAATTTGCACCATCATCCTCAATCTTATTCATGTCGGTTTTTACATCCGCTCCACCAACCAGAAGGAGAGGCTTGACATGCGGCAATGTTGAAATGAATGGCTGCGCAACGTTATAGATTTGCGATGACAGTTCCCTAGTAGGAGAGATCACTATGCCGACAACCTAAAAATCCACCCGGAACAGCAAGAAAAGGAAAATCAAAACAAGAGAAAATTAACGAAGTGTGAATCGAATTGCAAGCAATTCAACTGCAAAATAGAAACAGAAGGAGAGAAAAGGAGCTAACCTGGTGAGGCTTGGGGGTAGGGGAGGAACGGCGGATAATCTCGACGAGCGGAACAACGAAAGCTAGGGTTTTACCGGAACCAGTGGCGGCATCGACGGAGACGTCCTTGTAGGTGCAGAGCAGTGGAATGGTGGCCGCTTGGACGGGAGTACAGTAGTGGAATCCTCCATTGGTGAGAGCTTCAAGTACGGGCTCGGAGAGCGGCGGATTGAGGTCGGAAAATCGCGTGTTCGTCAAGGCCCTGTTCGAATTGGTCGCGGCGGCGGAGGCGCTGATGCTGGTGGCGTCCATCTCAACTGAAACAGCTCTCCAACTAGGGCGCCGTTTAGATCAGTATTTAACCCTTTCGCCAAACCGGGAAAATTACATATTTACCAATTTACCCCTCCGTCCAAACGACGTCGCTTTGACGGGGATTTATTGTAGAGATTCCACTCACGATTACCCGGTTCCTGAGCTATCTTGCAGCAACGAAGGCCCACGCTTGAGGAATCCATTCCAATGGAAACGATCCAGCAATGGAAACGAAAATTGATCCCTACAAGAAAATTGAAACAATCCAGCAATGATTGTTGCGGGCGGAAATTTCTCCATCGAATGTCAGATCGTCTTTTGGAGCCTGCAATGATGAGCGAAAGCGATTTGCTATACACGATGTTGCTGATCCCCGCCGGCTTCGTCTCTTCTGCCGCCGCTGCCACCTCCGCCTGCCAATACGGCACCTCCGACGGTGACAGGCTCTACAAATTTCTACAAACGAAGCCCCTGGGCCGTTTCCCTATGGCGCCCTCATCGAGGACGGGTAACTCTCCCTCGCTCGTCCTATTCCAGCTGCATTTATCATTTCTATAACGGAATTGGGAGTATTAATGACTGAATTATGGAATTGGGACCAGTTCTCCGGAGCTTTGGCGGCTCAATAATTAATAGCCAAAAGAGCTTATCGATAGGCATAGATGATTTGGAACAAATCTGATTTGGTGATTTTAGAGTCTTAGCTCCTCCCTAGCTTTTTTATGACAACTTTTGCTTTCAAGATTTGAAGATTTTAGAAGTAGTACTCAATACTGATTCCTAATTGGAACTGCTTTGACCTTGTTGCCTTTGTTGGTGGGCAAAGCTTTCGTAAAAGTGTGGTTAAGTAAAGGGATAACACATTTATGCAGTGTTCGAGAGTGATACAAGTCTTATGGATCCGGCATTTCTGCTCAATCAATGATGATAAGTGTGTGGAATGATATTTATGAATGATTGGAAATTAGGATTGTTTTTGGTAGATGTTAGCTTGTTGATAGAGTATTTAACGTACAAGTTCTACAAGGTAGCATCGAATGGTACCATATATTCTCTGGCTTCAGGTTGGCTTCATCAGGTCACACTTTGCTTCTTTCTTTTCCTAACTTGGTTATATATTTTCGAGTATGTAAATAACAATGTAAAAGTAATTGGTTCTAGCCTTCTAGGTATGGCCAGGTTTTTGTAAGAATGAGTAGTTTATCTTTCCTGTTAGGTGTTTGGATCAACTCTGTAGCAAACAAGCTACTTGGTGTCTATGTCCTAGGTGGAACATGAATATGTTGAATATGTGAATATGTTGGGATATTCTGGATTTCACAAGTTGAAAATCTGGAGTAAGATGATTCAACTGTATACACCATCATTAACTTGCTAGTTGTTCCCTCAGTTCCGTTACTGTGATTTAGTATTGATTTTCTCTTTTTCTTTATTTTTCATTTCTGATTGTGGTATAGCTTTGTGATGGGATGATCTTCAACCATGACCCTTCTGGATATGTTGATTGTCGGGTAAGTAGTAGCTGCAACTTAGCTATTTGATGCATGTTAAGATTTGCATTAAGGCCTTACTGTATTCTTCCTGCGGTTATACTTAAAGTAGATTATTGCTATCTAATGACTATTTATTTCGTGTTTGCTCTCACTTCAGACTTTTGCCTTCAAACTAGGCTTCAACTCTGATTATTAGGAGTTCCCAGATGAATATGATTTATATTTATAAATTTCTCATCTAAAATGTTAATATCTCAGTACTGTGGTGGTGCATCACGATGTGGCATGGGTTGTAATGCACTTGTTGCCAGCAATGTTGTAGGTAGAACATGAATGTGTTTCCTTTTCCATGATTCCTCTTTCTTTTGTAGATGGCGCTTTAATGGTTTGGATCCCATTATGGAAGTGTTTTGATGTTTATTGTTATTATTGATCTGGTGTGTGTTGTCTTTAGAAACTGTAGCTACTGATTTTGGAGACTCCTTTTATGCATTCTTGATTCCCACAAAATAAACTCTCATTTGTTCTCTAATGATGTGTATTTCATAATCACCGGGTGTTTTGGATGAGTGTAAAAGGGACGACTTAGTTGTTGTTTATTTTTTCTTATGTTGTTATGTTGACTGGCTTCTAGCTAGTATTATTCTGGTTTACATCATGAAATATTTATATGGTACTAGAAGCATTATATACCTTAGATTCATGTGGTTGTCGCAGGTGATCATGTATGCACTACTATTGGTGGTAGCTCAAGTTTTGATATCAAACTTGTGTTTTAGATACTAGATCTTTCTCCATGACTTCTATTTGTTTTCACTATCATATAGATAGAACATTTCTTTTGCGCCATATTTGTTGTCCTGGATCATGCTCCTTGTTTGATTTTTCTATGAGGAAGGATACATATGACAGCGACAACCGTTTCATATTCAATTGATTTCCATTAATTAAATGACATATCTCTGATACAGATAAGAACAGACCTCATACGGGTGTAACCATTAAGATAACAAGCAGAAGTACTCCGCACAAATGTTCACTTTCTGTGTCAGTTTTATGCACCCAAGATGGCATGAGGGTAAGAGTTTCTCAAAAAAATTCTTTTGTTCAACTGATGCTCATCCTTGTTTAGTTCGGCAAAACTTGGAGTATCTATGTTGTCCATTGTCTTCTGGTTACATAGGAACCGGAGTCATTGATAAAGTCCGGGTCTTGTGATTATGTAAGTATGATTGGAATCATTGCTCATTGGAATCATTGCTGAAGCATGATGTACGGAACTTATGTTATCACGCATCTCACTTTTGACAAAGAGATGAATGTAATCTCTAGGTCTGAAGTCCTTTTTTCACCTCTTTATGTTCAGACCTTCTATATACACTTCAGTTCTTCTGTAAATTGCACCATCATTATACTATATATGTAACTCTATCTGTTCAGTACTAGAGTCTCCTTTTATCACTATATTGTAAAGTGTAAGTAACACTCCTCAGCTATATGCTGGCTAAACGAACCCCCAAACCATGTCAAGTCAGGGTGTTTCCTTGTTCTCAAATTTCTTTCTTTCTTTATTAAGATTTCTAATAATGATGTCATGGTTGTGCTGGATTTTATCTATATCTCAGATCACCTTTTTCAATGGATCTCAAAACTTTCATGGCATTCTGGTCAATAATATTATTTTGTAGAACTCTCTGCTTCTATTCAATCAAATGTCTGAATTCCTTTATTAAAGTTTGCCTCATTTTCTAATGTACTTTCTTAATTCTATCTGTGATTGTCTTATTTACAAAGTAGGTAGATAAACATATTTATGACATTTCACTACTTTCTTTGCACTGATCTTATACTGTAATGGATCACTTTGGAGTTTGGACTGAGCTCATGGTTTCAACTTCCTACATTCATGCTGACAGGAAACTGTATTGTGGCATCCAAAGGGCTGTGCCAGTGTGGTACTTTTGCATGGGAAAGGATGGGGTTGGTTTAGCATCATTTTTACCATGTAAGATATCCTATTAGCTTTTCCTATACAATTCATCTTCTTGCATACCTCTTCTTGCTTGGTTGTCCTTATCTTTTCTTGTTGGCTCTTTATTCAGATTGTTATGCCTTTTAGGATTTTATCAGCTCACTGGGGTGATTTACCGGGTTTTCTTCCTTCGAATTCGCAGGTTGGATGTATGTTCTTTCACTTCTGCTTATTATGTGTCTAAAGCCATGACCAGAGCTTGTCCTTGCTATTTCCACACATTTCCTTCGCTTCTGCTTTTGTCGTTTTCAAAAGTTTTCTGGCTTGAAATATATTTTGTTTTGGCCCAACAATGTGGAACCAATCTATCTACATTCCCCCTTATGTTTCATTTCACCTTTGATTTGCACGAGGACATTATTAGGGATTTTGTGCAATCCTTTCAATGAGAGATTATGCCATCAGACTATATCGAGAAAGTTCAATGTGGATTTCTTGCTGAAGATAGTGATAATCTAATCTTAGGTATTATCAAAGAAACGTCTGGATGGGCTGAAATGCATTTTTCTAATCAAACAGCCTTTCTCTGTTTACATTTGAATTTTTCAGAAGTTGTCAAGGGTTTGAAGAAGATGTTGACAAAACCAAACACAAATCGAAAGGAAAAAATCCAGTATAAGTCGGTGTTTTTCGTCGATTCACTTTATTTGTTTGAATTTGAATTTAAAATTTTGAATTTGTACTGATTGCTTTCTCTGTCTTGATTTACTGTTTGGGGCTGAACGGAAGAGAGAGGAGGAGGAAGAGCTACTGCCGTTTGTGAAGGGGAGAGCGCCGGAGGGATGCGACGTATTCACGGGGCGGTGGGTGAAGGACGAGTCGATTCGACCGTTGTACCAGGAATCGGAGTGCCCGTACATACAGCCATAGCTAGCCGTTCAAGAGCACGGCCGCCCCGAGAGAGGATTTCAATACTGGCGCTGGCAACCACATGGCGTTTCATGTGAGTAAAATTCAAACTCGACAAATGGATAAAAATTCAAACTTTTTCCTTTCTAAAATCACTTTCCATCTGCTTTTTCCTTTCCTTTCCGTATAAATAAGTGGGTGGGTTGGACTTCCATTCCATTCCATGCACTGGTCTCTCTCTGACCAATACTGTGAATTCCTCTTACAAAACCATCTCCCTTTATCATTATACCTTCCTATCTACGTCTGAAACACTCACCTTTTGTCTCCCTCAAAAATCAAACTCATCCCAGCTGTTCCTCATCTTCTTTCTGGCCCACAATCACTTTTCCGACTACAACAAACCTTTGCTTTCCCTTTGATTCAAACCCCTCTTAGAGCTTTGAATTACTGTGATCCGATCACTACCCACCTCTTAAAAATGCACAATCTGAAATGGGTTTGCTTGATTCCTCAATTCTCTGAGCACAAGATGCAGAATCTGAGGTGGGTTTGGGGGATTTTCATGTTCCTTTTACTCTTCCATCAGCTCTCAGCTTGCCCTCCCCCTGACAGAGCTGCACTGCTCAGCTTCAAGTCCAAGATCACCACAGATACCACTGGGATCCTGTCTTCATGGGTCGGCACCGATTGCTGTTCCGGAGACTGGGAGGGCGTTGAGTGCAACCCTTCCACTGGGAGGGTCACTAGCCTTGTCCTCCAAAAGACGTCTTCCGACGTCGAAACTGACCTCTATATGAAGGGCAGTCTGTCCCCTTCCTTAGGGAGCCTGCCCTTCCTAGAGGTTCTCGTGATCAGCGGCATGAAGCACATTGCCGGAGCCATCCCTGGAAGCCTTGCAACGCTGAAGCACCTGTCACAGCTCATCCTGGAAGACAATTCCCTCAGTGGAGTCATCCCTTCAGGCATTGGCCACATGCCCTCTCTCAAGTCACTTTCATTGGGCGGGAACCGCCTGCAAGGCGCTATCCCGCCGAGCCTTGGCAGCCTCAGCGGCCTTCTCCAGCTCAATTTGGCAAGAAACAACATGGTTGGCACCATCCCGCCCAGCCTCAGAGGCCTCCGCAGCCTGCAGGTTCTTGATCTCAGCCAGAATCAGCTATCCGGTCCCTTGCCCGATTTCATAGGGAGGTTTCACAACCTTACTTTTCTTGACCTGTCCTATAACAATCTCTGTGAGACCATACCAATCTCACTCTGCAGCTTGCCGGCGCTATCGGACCTCTCCCTCAGCAACAACAACCTCAGAGGAGTGATCCCCAACGAAATCGGAAGTCTGAAATCGCTTAGCAGCTTGTCGCTTGCCGCTAATCAGCTGAGCGGTACAATCCCAGAATCCCTTGCTAGACTAGACAACCTGTGGTACCTTAACCTGTCAAGCAATGCCCTTACAAACCCTCTTCCGAGGGCCCTTGCCAAGGGCATTCCTTCTCTTTTGTCAATAGACATGTCCTTCAATAAACTCGATCTCGGTTCAGTGCCTAGCTGGATCAGGAGCCGAGAGCTCACAGCAGTCCACTTGGCCGGATGCAGGCTGTTCGGAGCACTTCCGAATTTCACAAAGCCGAGCTCCTTAACCTCATTGGATCTTTCCCACAACCAATTCAGTGAGGGAATCCCGCATTTCTTCACTAGTATGACCAACATAGAGACCATAAACCTTTCCAACAATAAGCTCAAGTATGACATCTCGAAGATCACATTGCCGGATGAACTCTCATCCATTGATCTCAGCTCAAACCAGTTCTTTGGGTCACTCACGAAGATCCTCGGCAACAATCCTAGCAGCTTTCTGGAGTCCATAGACGTCTCGATGAACCAAATCTCAGGTACCCTCCCAGAATTCGGAGAAGGACTGAACCTAAAAGTGATCAGCATTGGAAGCAATAAGATCAGTGGCATCATACCGAGCTCAATCTCAAATTTAGCAGAGCTTCAGCATCTAGACATGTCCCGGAACCAGATAAGCGGAACCATCCCCACAAGTTTAGGGCAGCTGACTAAACTACAGTGGCTAGACATATCCATCAACAGCCTCACAGGGAGAATCCCGGCGAGCTTGCTAGGGATCAAGAATCTCAAGCACGTGAGCTTCAGGGCGAACAAGCTGTGCGGACCGATACCTCAAGGGAGGCCCTTCAACGTATTCCCCGCCGCAGCTTACGCCCACAACAGCTGCTTGTGTGGCAAACCCCTGGCTCCCTGTAGAGGGAAGATGGATCAGCAATAAGCTGACCTCACCTGACCAACTTAGATCTCTGTCAGGTCAACAAAAGCCTTCACACTACAAACATTACATTCTTTGTGTGTAATATGTTGTCCTAGCATTTACTATGTGATATTGCCAACTCCCAATTCAACAATGAAGTTTGATTTGCAATTTCAGTGATAGCAACTCCCATTTACTATGTGATATATGCCCTATGGATTATAGAATTCAATTGTTAGTCAAGGGCTAGTGGGCCCTCACAAAGAGGGGACCCTAAAAATAGCAAATTGGCAAAAGGGAAAAGTCAGTGATTTGCCGTAATGGCAGAGGAACGTGGAGGGAACACAAAATACTCATTGTCAGATTCGGCCCCTACCAAGCTTCTGCTAAAAAATGATAAGCAATGTTCTTCGTCTGATCAATTATGTTGAGCTTAATGGTATCTGTCATCCAAAAGAACAAGCTTGTTTAAGTATGTTGTTTGTGCCTTAGAAGTGGTTGGTTACTTGATGTCCCCCCTGTTGGATTCCAATTTTCTTGGACATGATTTCATCTTAACATACTATATCTCTCTGTTGGATTCCAATTTTCTTGGACGTGATTTCATCTTAACATACTACATCTCTTTTATACATTTGCTGGTATTTAGAACAAAATGTTTGCTGATATTTATATAGTTTGATTCTTTAGAACCTCGCGCTTGATGAACTGCAGGCTCTGCAGCTCCTAAATCTGTGTATACATTTAGACAGGCCAAAGTAAAGAGCTAGAAAACATAGTTACTTCCTGTATCGCTGTTAGAAGCAGCGCTAATTTGTTTCACTGCCAATATGCAGTTTGAATGCAACTGTTATGCTTGAGGCTCTTCGTGGCAAGAGATTGTTGTTCGCTGGACTCCTTGAACCGAGGCCAATATGTTTCCTTGGTTTGCCTTCTCCAATCTGTCATCCTGGAAGGCTCCAGGCTCCAAATCCATGGAATCCTCCTGTAACTCTTTGACAGTCTTCAGAGCAAAGGTGTCATCATCATTCCAAACAAACTTTTCTATCTACTTTCAACGTGTTCTCCGAATTTCCTTGTCTCCTTCCCTGTCTTTTTTCACTGAATCTGGCCTTGCACGCAGGATTACAATGCCACCACCAAGTTCTACCGGTGGATCACTGGCCGCAAGATGAAGGTCTTGTAAGTGGCCTTATTGCTTTTACCTTCCTCTTCTTACTGCCCATGTTCCTCTTCGCAATCACAAGTATGAGTATGAAGTTGCCTATTCTTTATTCAGGAAAGGCTCCTTTAATGATAAAAAATAAGGAGATCATGGAGTTCGAAACAGAGGACGCTTACGAGATGGCAATGCAGGGCATGTTAGATTGGGTGGAGAAGAACATGGATCTTGAGAAAACCAGGGTCTTCTTCACTAGCATGTCACCTCCCCATACTGAGTTAGTCATGCTACTCCAATATATATATATTCAGAGGTGTATCACTGTCATTCCATTCAGCAGAAGCTCGAGTGACCGCCCTCAAAAGGAGCATAAAAGGTATGCACACTACAATGTTTAGTGTTTACCTATAATCGTTTAGGATTTGAAACAAACACCTAATAACATTACACTAGAAATCCTCTCTGATAAGCTATACGTGTTCATCTTCGTTCTTGCCAAAAGGTTCTTCAGTGAAACTTCAATGTCTGGCCAAAAGGAAGAATAATCACGTATACTCTCTTCATTCGCATTGCGAGTTCAGGCACAACGTCATCATAACATGTGAAAAGCGATGGGGTGCCGTTTGTGCAACAATTCTTCCAAATATTCAGTGACAACGAGTCAAAGATCCTTTCGATGGCTTTGGTTAAAGCACCTCTTCCACGCCAGTTAACATTGCGAAATCAGTCTCTATCAATGGAGCCCTTCTTTAACTTCTTCAGAAACCTATATTCCCGACTCAACTCCTCGTCATCTTCTTCAAGCAGCACGTCTCTGCTTGGCTGTTTGCTTTAACATAGCAGCATTTGGTGGGTTTGGGTTTGCCTTGTGCTTTTTTGAAGCTAAATTTTGCTCCTTTTCAGCTTTCTTTACCAGCAAATTCTTCTTCCTACTTCATGTTTTTTAGGATGGATGAAAACTGATGCTTAAAAAACAAAGGTAAAAAAATTTCACTAGAGTACCCAAGTGAAAATTTATATTGCATTTAGGTAACATGAATGAACAATTTGATCCATATTTTCACATGGTTGCCAATTTAAACTGCAGTTAGATCTCAATTTAGTTGAGATGACTTGGAATGCTAAATTGCCAAAAAAAAAAAAAAAAACATGTATAAATATTAAATAGTGATACATTCTGAACTGACTAAACATATCATCATAATAGTATATGTATATATATTATATAAACTCCATTTATGAAAATAAAAATCAAATGAAATTAATGGCTAGTATCTTATATATGGCCAATGAAACTATTGAATTTTATAGTAGCAAAAGGATAAGCAACTATCAGTATATCTGTATTTTGTACACGTGTATTTACATGTTTATAAATTCTTATCACGTTTTACAAAAATATAAAAATTATAAACTAATATAATTAATCTTTTAATTATATATATTTTTAAAACATAATTTTTTAGAATAAAAGTTTGTAAACATTTTTTTTAAATGAAAGGAATTCGACGCATCAGACATGTCCAGTGGATCGAGATGCCGAAAAGATCAACAACGGATATACTGTTATGAAAAGGAACGAAAACACAGGACAAAACAAATCAATATAGACAATTACGGGGAAAAAACTAGAGAGTGAAGGCCGATACTAGCATATGCGAACGGTTTGGAACCAGGACAATGTCAGACATCCCTTATGATTTAAATATAAGTATATAAAGCACAAATATAATTTTTTTTAAAAATAAAATAAAATTATACCTATTATTGGGGCTAAAATAAGTCCATATTTATCCGGTAACATTGAATTAAACGCTAATTCTCAGTATATAATACTCCCTCTGTTAACTAAAATTTGTCGTTTATTATTCATGCACGTTTTTTTATAATGATAAAAACTATATAAATTATTAACATTTTTTACATTTGTTTTTTAATAAATTTATACTTAATTGTACTAAGTATGAAATTATTAAAAAAATTAATATTTTAGGGACAGGGTAAGGAGACAAATCCGGAGACAAATGATTTAGACCCCAAAACAATACCCAATAATGTTAGTAATTTAGTAGTACACTGTACACCGAGAGTTAAGTAAGAGCATGCCCAAGAGATTCCTCAAATTTTCTTTAAAATGGGGAATGAAAATCTTCTCCAAAAAATATTTGTATCAATTCGAACAGATTCTTCATTTTAAAGAATTGTGAATTAACTTTTAATTATTTTCAAATTGACGTTTTTTTTAGTTGCTACAGCAGTAGCCAAAATCAGTTCAAAACTTGCCCCTATCATCCATGGCTACTACGGCAAATTCTTTCTTCTTCTTCCGACCGAAGTGAACTGCAAATCCAAATCACAATTGAAGATCTCAATTGATCATAATTTGGGAAGGCAGTTTTAAAGACCTAATTGAAGCGAGGTTTCTTGGAGTTGGGTAAGACTCCTAATGAAGTGGGGTTAAATTGTATGCATCTGAAGTTGAAATACAGATTCGCTAGAAAAATACTACTCAACTCATGTTCCCGTGACAGATTCAAACGATTCAAGGCACCTTCAAATTTCTCCAGCAACAGATCATCAAACATCTTCCTTAAGGCACCTTCAAATTCCTCCCTTTGATCTCGAAAGGGAAGGAACGTTATGAGAAAGGGAAATTCGACTTTGGTCAGCCTTGATCACTGTCGCCACCACCCCACTGCCCTCCACCATCCCCGCGCTTCCGACCCCGCTTCCGAACTGCGGCGAGGTTCTTCTTCCTCCTTTCGATCTCGAAAGGGAAGGAACGTTCTGATCTGAGAAAGGGAAGGAACGTTATGAGAATAAGAGACAAGTACTAGTATTCAAATAATTTGAACCCTAGGCCCCTAGACTGCCACCGCCACTGATTGTTGAAGGAGGAATCACGCTAAAAAAAAATGGGGATTGCTGCAAGAATAGGGAAGATACCCTATTTTTCACCTCCTATCCTTATTTTGCAGAATGAGTTAGGAAAACTGTTGGCCAAAAATGAGCTAACATTCTCCAAAATTGTGAAATTCTTCAAAATAGAGCATCTCTTGTATGCTCCAAGTATTTACCATTTTAATCCATTTGGCAAACGGGAAATTACCTATTTACCATTTTACCCCTACCCACAAACGACGTCGCTTTAACGGGGAATGTACTGTCACAGTGTCACACGTGCAATTTCCCAGTTCCGTTCATGAGCGATATTTTGCAGCAACGAAGCCCCACGCTTGAAGCAATCACTTCCAATGGAGAAATCATCTGCTTGGATTCCTTGAACAACGAAGATCAATCCCTACAGAAAAAATGGAAACGATCCAGCAATGATTCTTGCGGGCGGAAATTTCTCCATCGAAAGTCAGATCGTCTTTTGGAGCCTGCAATGATGAGCGAAAGCGATTTGCTATCCGCTCTAACTCTCTTACTCTCCACGATCTTGCTGATCCCTGCCGGCTTCGTCTCTTCCGCCGCCGCTTCCACCACCGCCTGCGAATACGGCACCTCCGACGGTGACAAGCTCTATAAATACAGCTTGGCTTCTCCCCTTGGTCGTTTCCCCCATGGCGCCCTCAGCGAGGACGGGTAACTCTCCCTCCCTCGTCCTATTCCAGCTGCATTTATCATTTCTAGTTGTTAATTTTGCAATTGTTGATTACGGAACACTAATTATGGAGTTGGGATTGGGAATGTTGGTTGTTGTACCGCATTATCTTACAGTATTTAATAGTATTGTCATTAGCAATGATTATTCTTTGTTTTTAAGTAACACATGGTTACCTCTTTATTACTCTATCCCTTCCTTTGGCAGCTCAATAATTAATAACAAAAAGAGCTTCTTGATAGGCATAGATGATTTGGTACAAATCTGATTTGGTGATTTTAGAGTCTTAGCTCCTCCCTATTTAGTTAATGACAACTTATGCTTTCATGTTTTGAATATGTTTAGAAGTGTTACTCAATATTGATTCCTAATTGGAACTGCTTTGACCTTTTGGTGTGCAAGTTTTTCATAAAGTGTGGTTAAGTAGAGGATAACACATATATGTAGTGTTCGAGAGTGATACGAGTCTTATGGTACCCGCATTTCTGCTCAATCAATGATGATAAGTGTGTGGAATGATATTTATGAATGATTGGAAATTGGGATTGTTATTGGTAGATGTTAGCTTGTTGATAGAGTATTTCACGTACAGGTTCTACAAGGTAGCATCGAATGATACGATTCTCTGGTTTCAGGTTGGCTTCATCAGGTCACACTTTGCTTCTTTCTTTTCCAAACTTGTTTATATATTTTCGAGTGTGTAAATAACAATGTAAAAGTAATTGGTTCTAGATATGACCAGGTTTTTGTAAGAATGAATAGTTTCTCTTTCCTTTTCGGTGTTTGGATCAACTCTTTAGCAAACAAGCTACTTGGTGTCTATGGCCTAGGTGGAACATGAATATGTTGAATATGTGAATATGTTGGGATATTCTGGATTTCAAAAGTTTAAAATCTGGAGTAAGATGATTCAGCTGTATATACCATCATTTAACTTGCTAGTTGTTCCCTCAGTTCCATTACTGTGATTTTGTATTGATTTTCTCTTTTTTCTTTGTTTTTGATTTCTTATTGTGGTATAGCTTTGTGATGGGATGATCTTCAACCATGACCCTCCTCGATGTGTTGATTGTTGGGTAAGTAGTACCTTCAACTTAGCTATTTGATGCAAGTTAATGTTTGCTTTAAAGCCAGACTGTTTTCTTCCTATGGTTATATTTAAAGTAGATTGTTGCTATTTAATGACCTTTTATTTCTTGTCTTTGATTTGTAAAAGTGTTTTGCTCTCACTTTTAACTCTGGCCTACAAGGTTGGCTTCAACTATGATTATTAGGAGTTCCCTGATGAATATGATTTATAATTTCTCATCTAAAATGTTAATATCTCAGGACTGTGGTGGTGCATCACGATGTGGCATGGGTTGTAGTGCACTTGTTGCCAGCAATGTTGGAGGTAGAACATGAATGAATTTCTTTTCCATGATTCCTCTTTCTTTTGTAGATGGGGCTTTAGTGGTTTGGACCCCATTATGGAAGTGTTTTGATGTTTATTGTCATTGTTGATTTGGTGTTTAGTGTCTTTACAAACCATAGCAACTGGTTTTTGATACTCCATTTATGCTTTCTTGCTTCCCACAGAATAAATTTTTCTTTGTTCTTTAATGCTCCTGTTTCATAATCACTGTGTGCGTGCGTGTGTGTGAGCAGGATAGATAACTTTTAGATTAGTCTAAAAGTGTCGGTGTTCTTGTTGTATTAATTTTTTCTTATGTTGTTATATTGACTCCTGTCTAGCTAGTCTTATTCTGGTTTACAGCATGAAATATTTTTATGGTACTAGAAGCATTATATACCTTAGTTAGATTCATGTGGTTGTTACAGGTTATCAAGTATGCACCACTATTGGTGGTAGCTCAAGTTTTGATATCACCCTTGTGGGTAAGTTACTATATCTTTCTCCACGACTTCTCTTTGTTTTCACTATCATATAGATAGAACATTTCTTTCACATCATTACAACGTATTTCTTGGCCTGGATCATGCTCCTTGTTTGATTTTTCTATGAGGAAGGATACATATGACAACAACAACCATTTCATATTCAATTGGTTTTTTTTAATTAGACAACATTTCTCTGACACAGATAAGAACAGTCCTCATATGGGTGTAACCATTAAGATGACAAGCAGAAGTACTCCACACAACTGCTCACTTTCTGTTTCAGTCTTATGCAACCAAGATGGCATTAGGGTAAGAGTTTCTCGAAATTTATTATATTGTTTGTTCAACTGATGTTCATCCTT
Organism: Persicaria maculosa; assembly: GCA_963922045.1. Taxonomy (NCBI): domain Eukaryota; kingdom Viridiplantae; phylum Streptophyta; class Magnoliopsida; order Caryophyllales; family Polygonaceae; genus Persicaria; species Persicaria maculosa. Next base: position 84,781,774 of record OY998251.1, on the reverse strand, counting down.
GTTTAGTTTGGCAAAACTTGGAGTGTTTATGTTGTCCATTGTCTTCTGGTTATATAGGGGCCGGCGTCATTGAAAAAGTCCGGATCTTGTGATTATGTAAGTATAATGGATCTCCCGATTCTTTGACAATTTAAAATCTTTATTCATTGGAATCATTGCTGAAGCATGATGTACGGAATTGGCGTTATCATGCATCTCACTTTTAACAAAGATATTAATGTTTTTAAATCTGCTAGGTCTGAAGTTCTTTTTTTACCTCTTTACTTTCAGACCTTCTATACACTTCAGTTCCTCTGTTAATTGCACCGTCATTATACTATGTAACTCTATCTGGTCAGTACTAGAGTCTTCTATTATCACTATATGGTGTAAGTAACTTTCATCAACTACATGCTGGCTAAACTAACCCCCAAACCATGTCAAGTCAGGGTGTTTCCTTGCTCTCAATTTAAAGTTTTTATTTATTTATTAAGATTTATAATAAGGATGTCATGGTTGTGCTGGATATTATCAATATCTCAGATCACCTTCTCAAAACTCTCTTGGCATTTTGGTCAATTTCTCTGCTTCTGCTTGACAAATTTTCCGAATTCCTTTATTAAAGGGTTGCCTCATATTCAGCTGTACTGTCTGAACGCTAAATTTTATTGTCTTATTTACAACCTAGGTAGATAAACTTATTTGTGATATTTCACTCGGTTTCTTTGCACTGATCTGATACTGTAATGGATCACTGATACCTTTGACTGTGCTCATGGTTTCAACTTCATACATTCATGCTGACAGGAAACTGTATTGTGGCATCCGACGGGCTGTGCCACTGTGGTATCTTTGCATGGGAAAGGATGGGGTTGGTTTAGCATCATTTTTACCATGTGAGATATCCTATTAGCCTTTCCTATACAATTCATCTTCTGGCATAAATCTTCTTGCTTGTTTGTCCTTATCTTCTCTTTTTGGCTCTTGTTTCAGATTGCTATGCCTTTTAGGATTCTATCTGCTGGCTGGGGTGATTTACCGGGTTTTCTTCCTCAGAATTAGCGGTTTGGATGTATGTTCTTTCACTTCTGCTTGTTTTGCGTCTCTTGGTCTCCACTTGGGTGGGTAGAAACATTTTCCTACTTATAAAGTGAGTGGAAGTATCATGTGTTTTGAAGGGTTTATTACTTGAACCTTTCACCACACTAAAGCCAAGACCAGAGCTCGTCCTTGCTATTTCCACACATTTCCTTTGCTTCTGTTTTTGTCGTTTTCAAAAGTTTTCTGGCGTGAAATATATTTTGTGTTGACCCAGCAATGTGGATCCTGTATCTATCTACATTCCCCCTTTCGTTTCACCTTTGATTTGCATGAGGACATTATTAGGGATTTTGTGCAATCCTTTCAATGAGAGATTATGCTATCAAGTATCAACCATATCGAGAAAGTTAAATGTGAATTTCTCGTTGAAGAAGTGATAATCTAATCTATGTATCTGGATGGGCTAAAATGATTTGTTCTAACCAAACAGCCTTTCTCTGTCAATAAGAGATTTCCTTCCCTTGAGAATCCCTAGTAGTTGCGGATCAGTCAACATGAAATCAACTCTAGTTTCAGTGTTTCCAGTTCTGTACACATATGTTATAACTAGACCTGGTATGATTCTGATGCACAGGTGTTTCTGCGAAACTGATGAATGACAAATACTCCGTACATTTTAGCCTTTATCTTGTGCTTTACCTCAGCCTGGCTTTATTACAGATGTCATATCTTTTGCACTTCTTTTCCCAGGTTATTCCCCACTTGGAGTTCTGGACTAGCGTGCCACATAGAACACGGGTATGAATATGATTCTGTTTGTTCTTCAGCATCCGCACTTTTTCTAATAAATGAATATGTTTCAACTGAAATTGTCCATTTTCATCTATATGTTTCATCTTGCACATGATGCTCATCCAATAATACCTTTGTGTATGAAAATTTTGCAGAGTGTGTTCATGTCTTTATTCCACAAGTTTAGAGGACCCACGGTCAGGGAAAGAAGCTCGTACTCTGCTGCAAACTTTTGATGGCCACATCCCCATATGAATATCATCTCCACTGCATCGTAACTCAGCTGTGCCTTGTAGTTTCTCCTGATGCCATTTGCTATCGTCATCATCTTTGTTTTCAGGACGTCGTTCTTCCTGAAAATCGCTTCCATCAAAAAAGAGGAAAGCGAAAGATTTTTCCAAATCAGATGCTGATACCTTTGTTGAGGTGTATCGTCATAGAGCAGGTACCCTTTGCTCTTCTTGACAGTTCCATGAAAATTCCTAGTCTTAACTGGTGCAATTCTTAAGTTCCGACACCCATATGCTTTGCTTTTGGAGTAGATCAACCTGAGCTGCTGTTAGTTGTGTTATTATTATCCTGAGCTCACCCTCATTCAAGTAATTGAGAGTTGAGACATCAATACTTCATAATTCTCACCTTCTTTGTTTGTGGCAATTTTTTGCTTCCCTGAACTCCGTGCTTTAAAACTGTAAGCTACGCCATGAATGAGAGCGAAGAGGTCCCCGTCCAGTTCTGGTACCGCCTACTGGCAGTCGCTGATGTGCCATCAATAGGGTTCCTCCCCACGGGATGTAAATCATGTTCGTCGGGCTTTAGGTTAGGATCGATCGCGGTGGCGGTTCTACAACAACAATCTTCATGCCCACTGTCATATATACTCTGGTTGCCATGATCACAAATCGTTATGCTTTTTTGCATTGCAGTTTGGATCGTACAAGGAAGTGATAATAATCAAGGGATTAATTTTACAATTTGAAGGATATAAGTTGAAATAAGGCCCCGTTTGGTACCAGTATAATAATGTAAATCAAATCAGCTACTTTCTGACAAGCTAACAACCACCACTGTTTTATTCATTTTGTCATAGGGGTTGTTAATTAATAGGCATCATCACTACACCATTAACTAATGCCCTATGTATTAGTTTATTAGACATTATATGCATTATAGCCTCTTATTATTTCGAATCGAAAAAAAAAAATCTTTAATCATAAAAAAAGAGTACCTCAATTATCTCTGTATCGGGAGCCCATCTAGTCAAACATACTTGACAGGTGTAAATATCATACATTGAGTCGTGATGAGGTAGTGCCGTTGTGGTGATTTGTGGACAACCTTCACAACTAATATGTCCAATCATAATTAGGTTTATTTTCATTATCTATCGGAGATTTCTGATATATCGTTGACCAGTGGTGTTATTCAATTTTTTATGATGATGCTTGACTTCTTCTTATTTTACATTCTCAACTTGCTAGTTTTAGATTTGCTTAGATTCGTTTGTTGTTGAGTGCGTGTTGCCTGTTTCATTGTGCATTTTACTGAGTTTTTATTGTATGTTCGACTGTTTTACGTTTATCGACTTTTCAATCTTCCGAGAATCAGACACAAAATTAGACGCCGACAAATCAACTGACAAATTTACCCTCATGATACATAAAAAAAACAACAGAAAATGACTAAGCCTCCGTAAATCAACATAAAATCACAACTTATATTTCTTTTTCTAGTTCATCAAAATATAGGAAAGAAAAGGAAAAAGTAAATATCAGTTTTGAGTCACTACTTTACAATAATGCAATGTTGATTGATTATTGCTTCCACTCGAAACTGAGTTTAATTACTTTGGATCTTGTAAGGTTTCTTTCTTCCTTCTTTTTTCGGTAGGAAGATTGTGGAAAGGTCAGAATTAAACTCGTTTTTTTTTTATCAGTTAAAACGAGCTTAAGTAGTGGATTTTAACTCTTTGGATCTATGACTTTATGGCTTTTAAAGTTATAGACCTTTTATTTGGTAGAAAGTTCTTAGCAATCAATCAAACATCTACTCCATTTATGCAAACAAAGTTACAAAACCATTGCTTCAAGAAAAAGAAATCACACTACAGTTTGAGATTTCCCCACCTAACATTATCAATTATAGGTTGGTTTTTTTTTTTGTCTAAATAATAATTTTTATTTCATTGCAGTAACTTTAACATACAGATTACTCATTGCTGGTATACAGTATATACATCCCCAATTTATTTTAAAGAGATTAATTTTCACTTTCATTTTCCTTCTGCACAAAATCTTATCTCTATGTTAATTTTTACTTTCATTTTCCTTCTACACAAAATTTTAAAGATGTAAAATAGCGTCCTAAGTGGCATGTTCTGGTTGATTTTAGGAAAAAAAATTCCGCAAAAATATTAAAAAAAAATTGTCACCATTTATAGAAAGTTGTCATAAGTCACAATCTATCTATCTATATATTTTAGTTAATTGAGAAAAATATAAATTAAAATTATTTCATAGTCATACATACTTATCAAAAATATTAATAGATAAATATTTGATAAATATTATTTTATTTATATCTAGAATATTTTTTGTTGGAAATAATTATTTTTATTTAAATCTAACTTTGGTAGAATGAATTATTTATATCTAGATTAATTTTTATTTTATACTTCTCACCGACTTTGATCTTTATTAATTTCATTCTCGTAATTTAGATTTATTATTTTAATCATATTTTCAATAGATTTTTTTACAAATAATATATGTAATTTTATAATATTATTTTAACATATTCTCGTGCACAAGGCGGAACACACCCTAATTAGCATATGGGTATGTATGGTTGCAAAAAATAAACAGGTAAAAAATAAGTTGAAGTTGAAGTTTTTTTTAAACAGGTTAAAGAGTGTATGGGTGGGAAAAAATAGGTAAAGGCGGTTAAAATTTTGAGTTAAAAAAAAAGCTAATGGAATGTGCTTTTTTTTGTGTTCAAAATTTTAAATACAAAAATCAACACACTCTTTTTGCATTGTTTATTAATTTATCACAATTAAAACACATTTGTGCCCCATACGGAGATTATCTTGTTGTTTAAATTTTTAACTACTTTTACCAACCGTTTATAAATTTTACCATGTTTATAATTTTAGTCAGTTTATTAACCCCGCCCAATACGAACCCTATATCTCCTCTGTTAAACAAAAATATTTCATTTTAACATTTACACATTTAAAAAAAAAACTAAAATATAACATTATGCTCTTATTTATTTATTACTACCTCCGTCCAAAAATACATTGCCTTTACTATTTACGCACGCTTTTTTAAGAAGGTAAAAACTATATAAAATATTAACTTTTTTATTATTTTTTTTAATAATTACAACTCAATAAGTTTGTAATTATTAAAAAAAATTAATAAAAAAGTTAATATTTTATATAGTTTTTAATTCCTAAAAAAACGTGCATGAATAGTAAAAGTCCATTTATTTTTGGACGGAGGGAGTATTAATCAGGACACATTTATAAAGTAACTAAAATAACATTTTTACCTTATTTAATGGAAGGAAGGATATTGTTAGAACTTGGAAGACGGTCCATTTCACACGCTAGTAGTCGTTCAACCACCCCCTGCAATTCTTCGTCTTCAACTCCCTCTCTCTCTGAAGCGCAACCGTAAGAGGGAGGAGGAGCCGAGGAGGAGGAGGAGAAGAATTCATCGCGAATGAAGGCTGTAAAGGCGCCGCTGAGGAAATCTCGTGCGCTGTCGCCATACCTCTTCGTCTTGCTCACTTTCGTCTTGTTCGTCGTCGTTTTCTACAGCCACAACTACTCCTCCTCCGTTCCCGACGAATTCCGCCCCGTCGATACTCATACTGCCGATCACCTCCTCTCTTCCTCCGCCGCCTCCGTTTCCATTCCAGGTAATTCATCGCGTATCTGCTTCGTTTCAATTAATTCGAATCGATCTTCATTCCAAGGTGTAGTTCGCTAGATTAGAAATCGATATGAATTAGATCTTTTCTTCTTTCTAGTTTCTTGATGCTTGGACGGAAGCACAAGATTTAGATGTCAAGTGGTTTTGGATCGGTTGCAACTTGCAAAGCTAATTTTTGTGTTGAGTTGCTCCGGTTTATTTTATGATCTCGAAGTTCGAATCTCTAGGACTAGTGTTGTGAATCGTGATCAATGGAATTTGAAAGCACAGTAATCAGTGATTACGATTTTCATGTCTCCGAAGTTTTCAGTGCACACTCTGCAAGTTCATGAACTGAATTAAATCTCCGAAGCTTAATTTAATGAAATTTTGTTATCGGCATCTGTTTCACTCAGCAATTCAATTATAATTGACCAGCAAACGTAATGAGTTTGAAGAAGATAATGATGAAAATAGACAACACAAATCGAAAGGAAAATCCAGATTGAGGCGGTGTTTTTCGTTCATTCACTTTAATTTTGTTTGAATTTGTACTAGCTGTATTCTCTGTTTTGATTTACTGTTTGAGGTTGATTGTTGGTTGGAGTGTAGAACAGAAGAGAGAGGAGGAGGAGGAGCTGCTGCCGTTTGCGAAGGGGAGAGCGCCGGAGGGATGCGACGTGTTCAAGGGGCGGTGGGTAAGGGACGAGTCAACTCGGCCGCTTTACCAGGAATCGGAGTGTCCATACATACAGCCACAGCTAACCTGTCAGGAGCACGGCCGCCCCGAGAGAGGATATCAATACTGGCGCTGGCAACCACATGGCTGCACCCTTCCCAGGTCTCTTGTTCTTTTCCTTCTCTCTCCTTTTTCAATTGATTAGGTTTTTCTTTCTTTCTTTCTTTTTTATAGTTACTTCTTCAGACTTGTCAAATTGTCAATTACTGGACTTGTAATGTCCGGTGTAATGAAAAATCACATAGTTCAAAATGTCTCTTTTCATTATTAAAAAAAAAAAAGAAAAACCACAAACTCCAAAATGAAGGCTGTAAAGGAGTAGTTCAAAATGATAGATTAGGTATTTGGCCCATTTGGGACCGACGAGGTCGTTACGCATTAAGGGTTGAGTTGATAAAGTGTTGTTGACCAAATACTGATATTTTCACGAAGAATTGGATGAACTTATCATAATGGATTCATGGCTAGGTTCAATCTTATTTTAGGTGTAAAGAAAAACTAATCATTCCAGCTATATTGATCCATTTATAGATCCGCCACATAAATATTTTTTATAATGTTTTTTTTAATATTACGATTGGTTAATTTGAAAATACACCTCAAATCTATATATAACCTTAATTTAGAAGACTTTGTTTACGTGTCAATCTTAGAGGATTTTTAGAAATATTGACCAATTATGTTATTTTCCTTCATTTTTTTATTTCTCCTTTTCTCTTTTTTTCCATTAATTTTTTTTAATCCTCCATTCTCTTTTATTCTCAACATATTTACTAAAAATTGGGCTTAATTCAAAAAATTGAATATAATTATTAGTTGTGACACATCACATTTAAATGCATGATTCAGATTTCAAAATTTATAAAAAAGTTACAATGATATTGATATTATTATTACTGGGTGATTTAAAATATCTACATTTATGTATTATACTTTAGACGGGATATAAAAAAAAATTATTTCAGAATTATAAGATACATTTATAGTAAGGTTTTTTTTTTCTTAACTTTTATTCGTATTTTATAATATATTTATACATATTATTAATATTTTAGTTTTAAAAAACCGCGCCATGACGCGGGAATTGTACTAGTTTTAATTATTTTAGATTTTTTAAAAACAGATTTAAATTCACTCTTTTTCAAGTAAAAAATATTTTCCAAATAAGAAAACACTTTATCAACTCAACCCTTATTATATTTAAAATATCCATCATGATAAGTTCATCCGTTAACACAAGTGATGAGCTGCTCCAAAATTGCAATGGAAAGTTTCGCCTTTTTATTGGCCCATCTAACATTTCCAAAAGGGGAAATAAATTAGAGTGAGTTTTAGCGTCAACAATGAGCAATATTAAGATATCGAGAGCTGCTCTTGTCTTTTCTACCAAAAAAAAAAAAAGAGCAATATTAAGATTAGGAGTATTTCTTCGGACCAAAAAAAAAAGATTAGGAGTATTTCTTCGGGTGCCACTATATACACCGCAAATCCGGATTAAGGATTTGCACGTCCTTAAGGACGTGCAAGTCTGGGACTGTGCACGTCCACTATTTCAGTCTTGCACGTCCTTAACAACGTGCAAACCCTAATTAGGGTTTTGCGTTTAGGGTTTAGGGTTTAGGGTTAGGGTTAGGGTTTAGGTTTTCCGACGTAATAATAAAATTGAAGTGTTTAGCTAGTGGATTTGAAGTATATGTCAAAAAAATGTCTTGCAGTATGTTCCACAAAGTATGGCAAGAAGCCACTTCCTTGGAAAGGAAAACATTGGGATTCACCTTAATCTTGGCGAAGATGGAAGATCTTTGCGTTTTCGTGGAAAATGAAACACTTACACAATGATAACATTTATTTCAGTAATATTTTAGGGTTGCACTTGCATATTAGTTTGCATTAATAATTTTAATAAAGTTGTGGAATACAATCTAGGAAAATAGTAAAGGACGGCCGGCATCGGCACGCAAGGCTCTAAATCTCTCAATCTGAGCTTGAAACGGAGCATCCCATCCTTCGACGCTCGGATGATGATGTTCGACCCATTCTAGTGGAGGCGGCGGAAGAGGAGCGTTAGGACGCAACCAGATCTATGAGAACAAAAATTTAGAGTTAGAGTATTGACATATGTATGAAAATCATGAATAGGTAATAAAAAAGACGTTTGAAGTCGTACCGCGGCAAAATGGTCTTGGTTTCCGATGCAGGCTACACCAAGAGTTGCTGATTGGGGAGGGTTGTTAGCAGATGCCGGCGAGATCATGGGGAGACATGTGAACGGATGATGCTAAGCTAGGACGACGAGAGGAATCTGATATACCGTCGCAAATACTAAACCCATGATGGGAAGCTCTATCCACCGTCTCCTATCACCATGTGTGACTCCGGCCCATCTCTGGTAGTCGACGAACTGCTGGAATGGGTACTCTCCCGTATAACAACCGGCGTACAGATCGGCGTGATCCTCCAAGTGATTGCATAGTAACGTTTTGAGTTCCGGGAAAGCAGTCTCGCCGATCGGTGATGTCAAAGCCGCCAAAGCACGGTAGCCACAATGACCATCTGCAGCAGTGTCCCGCACCCTCTCAATATGACCGAACATGAAGGGATCAACGTTGTTTCGACCCCAGTTGAACCCTCCGAACACATCATCACGTCCACGTCGAGCTGAGATCGCTTGTGGACGAGGCCGAGCAGCGCGCGCTTCTTCTCTCTCAAACCTTTCCCTTACCTCCTCGTATGGCAATGGGTTGGTTCTGCAGGCATTTCTCGACCCCCGAGGCCTCCCCTTCCTTCGGACGCTTGCTGATGAGGGTGGGTGCAGCTCATCCTCGCATACATCGTTGGAAGCCGTGTATGAAGATGACAGCTCATACGGCAGTGGGGTGTCGTCGAGGTCAGTCCATGTCAAATCCATCCAGAACGGGTGGATGTCCTCGGTGGGTATCGGAGTGCCGGAGTTGACGTATGCCTGAATCTCATGGACACAAGGGATCCCGTAACAAACCCTCCAATGTCGGTCCGTGCATACCGGAGGAACCTTTTGGTTCACGACGTCCTGCCACATCTTGTACAGATAATCGAAGCACTTTTTGGAGATTAAAGTCTTTACCTCATCGAAAAGGTTGACTTTATACGCCGCTGTTGGCCATTTGAAGCGGTCGATCTCCAAAGCAGTTTGCAGCTCATGCAGTTGACAATCATTGACTATATGGATTGCATCGATCACGATGCGGAAGTCACCAGTCGATGAGTGAAGTGCCTCCTTCAAAACCTTGTGTTGACCCTCAACTCTGTACACATTGAAGTGCATACCACTAAATATTCGATATTATATCATATTGTAATGGGAGATATGAAGTAAGGTTGTACCTGTTTGTCGTACGGGTGCCGAGATGGAAGACATTATCTACGTAGCACCGAACTATGCTCCTGCTGTATGGAAGCCAAACCGACTCCAAATACGCCACCACACCTGGGAATCGGTCTCTCTCTCTCTCGGATGGGGTCTCTCTCTCTCTCCGGCGCTCTCTGTTCTCTCTCTCGACGGCGCTCTCTGTTCTCTCTCTCTCGATGGCGCTCTCTCTCTCTCTGTGAAGACGACGAAGACGATGGGAGACGAAGAGGCACGTCCTCTTCGTCTTTTAAGGCACGTCCTATTGCACGTCCTTAAGGACGTGCAAGCCCGTCCCCAAGGACGTGCAAGTACGTCCGTGTTTGAAAAAAAAAAAAAAAGGTACACCCCACTTGCACGTCCTTAAGGACGTGGGGATTTGCGGTGTATATAGCCGAAACGATTTCTTCTTGTTTTAATAAAGATTCCGTCGGTTAGTAGTTTAGTACTGTACTTAGATTTTGGATGCCCAAATTAACTTAGCTGCAGCCTGCAGGAATATCACTGTAACTGCAAGATGCCTTGTTCATTTGTTGTGGTCCTTCTGGGCACATGCTAGTCATTTTTAAATAGAAAAATGGAATTGTAATTTAAGTGAAAATCTGAAATAGTGGTATGATTTTATTGTTTTTATATAGAAAGTGGATTAGACCCCCTAATTTCATTCTCCCAGATTTCAACTATTGCTCTTCTGGCTGTTCATGTTACAATGTGAATGTGCGCAACACGTAGTACCCATGAAGGTTGCATAACTTGTCCACCTTTTATAGAGCTGTTAAACATATCCATTTTTATTTATTTATTTCATTTAGGAAGGTACGGTAGGTATGAATGCAAACCTTGAATATATCCACAAGAATTTACTGAATTTTATCTGGTCCAGGACTCTGACTTCTGGGAAACCAAACTTACAGTCTTAACAAGCCCCCTTGCAAAATCTGTTACCCCAGTTGAAAGGTCTACTTTGAATATGATTGCTATCAACTGTAAATGCCACTTCTCTCTTGGAAAATTACTTCTCCTTGCATCAGTTTGATACACAGTCAATAAATCATTTGAACCTAAGAAGTAAGTATACCACGGCAATGTTAGTTAGCAGTCGCCGTCAATCTTTGAAATGCGAGTATTCGGCCCCTACCAAGTGTCTGCAAAGAAATGATAAGCTATGTTCTTGGTAATAATGATCAAGTGAGTCAAGTCCGCAAATCAGTCAACTACATTTTTATTTAAATGGGTAAACATCATAGAAGTACCCTGCTTAATTGTGCCTTAGAATCTGTTGGTGTGTTGGATTCCATTTTTCTTAGACATTGATATCTCTTTATATGCTTGCAGGTATTTAAATCATTGTATACATTTAAATAGGCCAAAGTAGGGAGCTAGAAAACATAGTTACTTCCTGTATAATTGTGAGAACTTGATAGTGTTAACAAGCTAGAGGAAGCACCAGCTAATTTGTTCCACCACCAATATGCAGTTTCAATGCAACTGTCATGCTTGAGGCTCTTCGTGGCAAGAGGTTTTTGTTCGTTGGCGACTCCTTGAACCGAGGCCAATATGTTTCCTTGGTTTGCCTTCTCCAATCTGTCATCCCGGAAGGCTCAAAATCCATGGAATCCTCCTATGACTCTTTGACAGTCTTCAGAGCAAAGGTGTCATCTCTTTCCTCTTCAACTTGTTCTCCGAATCTCCCTGTCTCCTTCCCCATCTTTTGTCACTGAATCTGGCCTTATGTGCAGGATTACAATGCCACCATCGAGTTCTACTGGGCCCCGTTTCTTTTAGAGTCGAATTCAGACAATGCAGTCGTACACAGGATAGCAGACCGAATTGTTCGGAAGGGCTCCATCAATAAGCATGGCAAGCATTGGAAAAGTGCTGACATTGTGGTGTTCAATACCTATCTTTGGTGGATCACTGGCCGCAAGATGAAGATCTTGTAAGTGGCCTCATTGTCTCTCTTCGCAATCACAAAGTACGAGTACATAGCTGAACTTACCCATTCCATATTCAGGAAAGGCTCCTTCAATGATGAAAACAAGGAGATCATGGAGCTCCAAACAGAAGACGCTTATCGGATGGCAATGAAGGGCATGTTAGGCTGGGTGGAGAAGAACATGGATCTTGAGAAGACCAGGGTGTTCTTCACTAGCATGTCTCCAACCCATACAAAGTAAGCCGAAAAGGGCCTATATGGTTAACTCATTTCCTATGGTTAACACACACAAATCACCTTCTTTTGTATTGATGCAGGAGCGAAGAGTGGGGAGGCGAGAAGAATGGCAACTGCTACAACGAAACGACATTGATAGATGACCCGACATACTGGGGATCGGATTCAAGCAGGAGCATAATGCAAGTGATTGGTGAGGTGTTCAGCAAATCGAAGGTGCCAATGTCGTTCCTCAACATCACGCAGCTGTCTAGCTACCGCAAGGATGCGCACACAGCCATATATAAGAAGCAGTGGAATCCCTTGACACCGGAGCAGGTGGCAAACCCTGCTAGCTACGCTGATTGCACGCACTGGTGCCTACCCGGCCTCCAAGATACTTGGAATGAGCTTCTATACGCGAAGCTCTTCTATCCATAGCGAAAGATGACAACCAACCGGATGAAAATCAAGCTTGGTGGTCACATTTTCCGGCCCCTTGTGAGTTCTCTTGCACGATGAAGAGGTACATATGAGCGCATTGACATTCACTTGATGTAAAGAAACACGACATAGTAACACACCTTCGTCCATTCTTTCGAAAGGAGCTTCTTCGTGTCGTCGCAATGCAGGAAGCCTAACGGATAATTAAGTGAACAAATACGCCCTTCGTTGTTTTTTGTGACAGTTCTACCAATATAATTCAAATGGCTCCTTCTTTTGTTAACGTTTACAACAACATCCAACCACCATGGAACTATGGAGGTACATGTTTTCTTCTTGTATGAGATTGTAAAATCTTTAGTACTTTTTGTGTTGGGCCGTGGATTATATTAAGGTATGGGCCTCTAAAGCCCATTAATTTGCAGTCATGTTGATCGTTGGCCCATAATCAAGATTTATTTTTAGGCAAAATTACAGAAAACCACCCATTAAATATGGGTGTTTTCACTTAACCACCCCTTAAATTCAAAATTACAGAAAACCACCCATTGAATTTAAGGGGTGGTTAAGTGAAAACACCCATATTTAATGGGTGGTTTTCTGTAATTTTCCCTTATTTTTATGGCCGTTAGCCCATTCTATCTTTGGTAAAAGGGTAGTTGATGAGGTTAATAAGCTAATATAGTATTATAGTGTTTGAGAAACCCAGCTGTTAGGGTAGCTGATGAAAACTTGTGAATAAAAAATCATAAGCTCTGAAAAGCTTAAATGAGTAGCTAATGAAAAGCTACGATTCCAAAAGCTAATTAAACTAAAAGCTTGTATTTATTTCATTTAAAACAATATAATATCAAAATCAAAAGCTTTGAAAAACTACTTGTTGTGCGAAACATAGACTGAGGTATGCAGTTTCCGAGTTTCGGCATGTGTATCGTGAAGCGAATTGAATTGTAGATCATCTCACTAGTAGCTTTCCTCGTATAACATTTGTTTGAATGTATTACTTTTTTTTTTGGTGAGCGTTTGAATGTATTACTTGACCCTCTAGAAGATGTTTCAGGTTTTCTGTTGAATGATGTAAGGGGTTAGGTTACGTTATCTTGATGACTACGTAGATCATTTTCTCTATTAATAATAAAACGGGTAAAATTCACTTATAGTCCCTGAACTTTGATCAAATGTTCAAACCGGTCCCTGAACTTTATTTTTATTCATTAAAGTCCCTGAACTTTGATACTTTGTACACATTTGGTCCCTCTGTTAGTAAATTTGTTAAATATGTGTTAAATAATGATATAGAATCAATGTATTTTGGTATATTAATGGAATAAGTTAGGTTATACACATGTAATTGTTTGGTATTTGTTTTACTAAAGTAAAAAAATTATATTATGTTAAAAATATATGTATTTAAAAAATATTTTTTATAATAAAAAAAACTTTCTATTTTCCAACTAAATGGTATAATTTTCCGTTGTTATATTATTTTAAAGTATTTTAAAGACCAAAAATTTCTTATTTAATTAAAAAAATTAAAATGTGTTTTGTTAAAAAAAAATAAACTCTACTTTTGCTATAAAAAATAAATTCTATTTGTGTTAACAAAATAAACTCTGTTTTTAATTAAATAAGGAAGTTTTAGTCATTAAAATACTTTAAAATAAACTATTATTGGAAAATGATAACATTGGTAAAAAAAATAGAAAGTGTTTTTTATAAAAATATATTTTAAAATATGCTTTGTTTTAAGAAAACTCTATTATATATGATGACTTTTGAGAAGAAAAAAGCTTAATTTTTACTTTAGTAAAACAAATATCGGGCAATTACAATTGTATAACCTAACTCATGTAATTAATACAAAAATACATTGATTTCATATCATTACTTAACACATATTTAACAAATTTACTAACAGAGGGATCAAATGTGTACAAAGTATCAAAGTTCAGGGACTTCAATGAACAAAAATAAAGTTCAGGGACCTGTTTAAACTTTTGATCAAAGTTCAGGGAGCATAAATGGATTTTACCCATAATAAAACACAACTAGTTGTCCAGAGCACCATCTCTCCTTCGGACAAAAAAAAAATTAGAAAATCTAAAGAGTTTTCAGATTTCTATGAATAATGCGGAGTTACTGATACCTAATTTCACACTACAGTGTACCTAAGAATAGTAATAATAATAATAATGCAGCAAATGCTACATAATTATACTATACCCATTTTTAGAGAGCTATTTTGAAACTTGATCAACCTAACGCCACTAGTTTGATCTTATAACCAGTATAAATTCAAATCAGTGCAAGTTGATCTTGTTTGGGATACAAAGTTATGAAATATTTCACAAGTTGGCAATATTATTCCCATTAAAACCAGGAAACAAGTTGAAAATGTCTCACAAGTGCTCTTCAATCTAAAATGTTTGACCCATTAATCAATCAATGTAGTGGATGTAGTGTTACCTAATGCATTAAGATATTCAAAGTTGAAATTCTCTTGAAAATACGGAATCGTTTATGAGTAAGACTATTCATAGTAGTTTTAGTTACTATAAAATGTACATATTTGTACAAGATTGTGTAGAGATATACGCCACTTTTTAGTAATTTGTTATATTAGTGAAATGTGCATTTTTTACGGATCATTCAAATACAATTCATTTACAATAGAAAAGAAAATAAAATCATACTCCCTCCGTCCAAAAATACATGGACTTTTACTATTCATGCACGCTTTTTTAGGAGCTAAAAACTACATAAAATATTAATTTTTTTTAATAATTACAAACTTATTATCAATAAGTTTGTAATTATTAAAAAAAATTAATAAAAAAGTTAATATTTTATATAGTTTTTACCTTCTTAAAAAAGCGTGCGTGAATAGTAAAGTCCATGTATTTTTGGACGGAGGTAGTAAAAGATAAATCAATGAAACTATCTTACTTTTTGAAAAAGTTTATACACATGGAGATGTGGTGAGCTCAAATTTGCACATCATATGCTCAAATGTGTACATTTACACACATCTAAAACAACCAATTGAGCTAAAAATGTCTAAAAATACTTTTTGACCAAATTCGATTCGCAACCTGATCCAACTCCCAAATCCCAATGAGTAGATTATATATTGAATCATATATATTCAACTTTACTTGAAAAATACTTTTTGAAATGCACAAATAACGTGAATTGCATATTCAACTTAATAAAATTTACCTGAAAGTCCCAAACGAACATGATTAAACAATTTCAACCCAAAAAAATTAAAAGTTTGAAACAAATATTACATAGACCCGCTTCTACTTGAAACCTGAATGAGACCGACCTGAATATTGATCCGAAACTCGAACGAGTCCGACCCGATTTGACTGGAAACCCGATCAATCTTATATTCATTTGACCAAATCCGACCCGACCTGATGGACCAAGTCCGAAGCAGAAATTTTACTCGAGTTGACCCGACTCATCAGTGACCCGACCCGAATGTAATCAACCCGAATCCAACCCGATCACCCGAATTGTCAGCTCTACCCACAACCATTGTGGATTGTCTAAATTAACCCTACAATATTCCATTCAAAATATAGATAAATCCAATCCAATTAAATGAGAACTAAAAAGGGGAAAAGAAAAGAGTATATATATATATATATATATATATATATATATATATATATATATATATATATATATATATATATATATATTTACTATATACGATGTGAGAGTCGTATCTTATGGTCAAGTCAATTTCTTTGAAGTGTAGAGTGAATTGATGAACAATGACCTATCTAGATCGCAATATAGTATAATTTACAAATTAAGTTGGCAAAACATACTATTTTAGTACTATTTAGATCGAATTGTTAGACGATGTTGATTTCATTTAATTTTAAGAATATATATAAATGAACAAATAGGATGATATTGACGTGGCATGATGAACATGACAAATTGTATTTTAATTTGATGATGTAAACTTAGTTTCATGACGTGGAAAATGGAATTTTAATTTGGGCAATTGGTGTAGTTGCCAACTTGTAGGATTATTACTAATTTTGCAACTTGCTTGGACACATTACCTTCTTGTAAGGAATTGAATGTAAAATTTATCTTATGCTATGGCAAATTAAGACGTTACTATGTGTTATGTAAATGAACAAAATTCATCATTTCTCGGCCAATAATTTCTCTTGTCTTTATAGCATGTACTATTTTATAAATCAATACCACGACGCCATCTTGATTTAACCAAATAGACGAAAAACTACTCCAATTATTATAGAAATGGCTCCTTTTCTTATAATTTATTATTCACATATTTTTTTAAGTACGATAAATATTATATAAAATATAAAAATTAATTGATTAATTTTTATTATTACTAACTATAAAATTATTTTTAAAAAAAATTAAGAAAATTTTATATCCTTTTATCTTTTTATCATTTAAAATAAATATGTGTAAATAGAAAACGATACATAAAATGAATTTAAGTATAAATATTTGTAACCGAATTTTCTAACCGAATTTTTACTTAATAAAAAAAATTGTAAATAGATACATTAGGCAACGCATTTAATTAAGTATAAATATTTGTAAGTGAATAAACTATTTGAATCATATGTCTTGTAAATGACATAGGAAAAAACGCCCCGTTGATACCAAATTACTGCAACAATATCGATGATCTCCTAATCACGAATCACAGTAAGAAAGACTTCGAAGAACTCTGTTTTATATGGCAAAAAAATATGAGAATCTAGAAATGACCGGATTTTTAGGAACAAAAAACCGATAGCATCTTATCACATAGCAATTCGAGATTTATCGGACCTTGTTGATTGGCAATCAGCAAACAAAAAAACATCCCCTCAGATAAACCATAATATGAAAAGGAAACACAACTCGAAGTGGACAAAACCGCATAGGGCTATGATAGCATGCATTTAGGTAGGCATAATAGGTTGCATTTAGCTTAGTTAAGATGCATTTCATTGATGAATTAAGCACGATTTGCATATTAGTCCTCTATGTTGTCAGAGTCGGAATCTACACGCTTTTATTGATTATTTCAGGTAATGGTGGATCCGAGGAAGAGACATGAGTTGATAACGCATTGGATGAGA
Source organism: Persicaria maculosa (assembly GCA_963922045.1). Taxonomy (NCBI): domain Eukaryota; kingdom Viridiplantae; phylum Streptophyta; class Magnoliopsida; order Caryophyllales; family Polygonaceae; genus Persicaria; species Persicaria maculosa. The sequence goes on along the minus strand of OY998251.1, from coordinate 84,764,190 downwards.
ATGTCTAGTTGATCGAAGAAGCTTATATGAAGATCTCAAGAGGACATGAGTTGATAACCCCCCCCCCCCCTTTTTGGTTACTTCATTGGCACTTAAATCACATTTGAATAATAATTTCCCTGTGGGATCGACCTCTTGCTTATTGCTATACTAGTTATAGGTTTGAGATTTACTTTGACGGATCAACGACAGGTTTTTCCTCCGTCAGGCTATCTACAAAGTCAACGTAGATGGCTCACTAAAGCTCACGGGTGATTACCAGGTGGGAGTGATCATTATGGATTACAATGGTTTTGTGATTGATATCCTTCAATCTGAAACGGCAGCCACATCTGCTATCCAAACATAAGTTGTTTCGTTTTGTGCAAGTGTAAATCTAGCCATAGCTAGAGGTTTAAAGAGAGTCGTAGTGGAAGGAGATTGTCCGAAAGTTATCAAGACCATTAATGACAGAAGTCACATTAGATGGGAGATCTTGAGAGAATTGGAATTTATCAAGAATCTTAGCTCGAGTTTTGACAGCATGGAAGTCAGACATTGCTACAAAGAAGCAAATAAGGCAGCTGATTTTATAGCTAGCTGCTAAGTCTAGGGATACTTGTACGCTTTATAATCTCCCTACTGTTAGGGATCTATGTAACATCATCCGCGAGGATGATCATGGTGACACCTTGCTTCTGTAAGGACCACATTCTTCTTGCCTACTGTAAAAAAAATTATATTATTGTAACCAGAAAGCTATTCGTACGGTGAGATCTCGCTGAAGAGTCTATAAGGCGATGAATAATACTCTAGGGGGGGGGGGATGAATAGAGTATGGACGATTTTTGCAACAATAGAAATTTAGTGCAACTTGTCAAGACCTTGATACAGGCTATCAGGACTTGACGAAGTAAAATCGAATATGATAATGTAAATGCGAAATATAAAAGATGAACACACGAATTGTTAACGAGGTTCAGCACCAACTTGGCCTACGTCCCCGCCTAGGGTTATCCAACCCGTAGGATTCAAACACTTCTTATTTCACTTCACTTGAGCCTAGAACTTCATAGAGAAACTACCCTTTCTCTATACAAAGCCTCACCGCTTCTATTCTAGCTCTCAACCTTACAAGTGAAATAAAAGCTCATACCACACACCAAGTGTGCTTTGATCGAGTATGAAATACTCTAAGTGAAAAATGAATGACTTGTACAATAAGTGCTAGTGTTTCTCTCAACTCTTAAACAATGAACAACACTTAGGCTTTTAGAGAATGTAAGAGCAACTGGAGATGACGAATGCTTTAAGATGCTATAATTGCTTGAATGCTTGCTTAGGTAGTCCACATCCTTCTTGGCCTTCGTCTTTATATAGTCGGAAAACTTGTAGAGCTTCTTGGAGGGAGACCGTTTGAATTTCAAATACTTTCCAAGACATTTGAATTATTTCCGAAAATGATCCTTCTGTTTGTGTGCTTTCCAAGATTGTTTCATCAATCTTCTTCATGATCACGTATGATCAATTGGATCGGTTCTTTCCTTGTATGACAAACGAGATCCAAAAAGAACATACATAATGTATCTTGCACACAAAATGGGTTAGATGAGAAATATATGTATATAATTTGATTAAAGTCGAATCATATCTCATAGCCCAATAATAAAGCCCATTATAGTATAGGCCCAACAAGGTTGGCCTCAGATTCTTTCTTGTGAGAGAACAAGTCAATAAAGAAATGCATAAGTGATATTCCAAACATTTTAGTCTGGGTTTCAAGACCTTGAAACCCAACTTTTTGTCTTTCATCATCCTTTAGATCACCTGCACGTTAGGTCTCAAGATCTTACAATCAGGGTGGAGTCTTCAACCTCCCCCTTGATGGAAGACAAAACCTGTTTCAGTATTCATAATATAGTTCTAGCAATCATTATAAGGATATAAGCATATTATATAATATGAGCATAAAATGTTTGGATCATCTAAGTTTTAAAACATCAAGCACTTAACCAACCAGTGCCAAAACGCAGCAACCGAAACATTCTCTCCCTTTTTGTCTTCCAACAAAAGGGTAGAGAGGTGAAAAAGTCTGAAAGCAACAACCAAAAGCCAGGAGTTTTTAAAAGACGAGCAAAATAAGAGTTTTTAGAAAGTAGAGTAAAGAGGGTGGGAGATCAAGGCCTTGAGTCAGATTCCCCATCTGCAGCCTTCTTCTTCTTGCTCCTTAGAGCCTTCTTGCCTTTCTTAGCAGAGGATGGCTCAGCAGCAGAGGATGTGCCAGGGGCGTCAGAAGCGGCAGGATCTTCAGGAGGGGTGATGCCAGCACCTTCCTCAACCCATTCGCCAAAAGTCGGGTACTGCTTGTTGGGTGGAAGGTACTTCCTCCTGACCTCATCTCTGCACCTCTTTCTCCACCTATCCATGGCGTCTTTGGTGATCTTGTCTCTTTCCATTTCTGCATGTTGTCTCTGACGCTCCACATCCCTGTACTTCTTGACCACACCATATTGCTCGACCGTGAGGATGGTGGGTTCATGGTGAGTGGGGCGTAGAATTGGACGTTTCTTCACTTGATTTTCACAGTTGAGAATGACATTCCCTGTCTTCTCACGCACATGATCGAAGGTTTCTTGTTCTAGTGGCATGATAGAGCCTGTAGCAGTGTAGGTTAGACCATTGAGAAGCATCATCTGATCTAGCTTGCAGTTGACCATAGAGAGTAGCTCATGAGTCTGATCCTGGCAAATCACCACATCCGACCACATTCTACTCAAATCAAACCTAAGGTCTTGAATCTCAGTCTCCACAGCAGCCAATATGTCCTCGTTCATACTGGGGTCAACAACCTATTTTCCTTTCGAATATTTCCTCAGAATCCATTGCCCCCTCAAGTTTTTAGCAATCCCCAATCTCTCGAGACAGCCTTCATCAATGATCCCGCTATAGGTTTTCTTTTCTTCTCCTGATGTGTCGATATCAAAGGCTTCAAAGATTTTGGGCAGGAGGTTTGCATAGGGTAATGGCATAGGACGAGAGGAGGTAGAGACATGGGTCATATAATCAAGAATGAGTTTGGGCAAATCAGGCTCATATCCGTTCATGATTAGGAAAAGGATCTCGAGAAGATTCTCGGTTACCAATTCTCTGGAATTGATGCGTGGGAAGATACAGCGAGCCAGAACAGTGAAGATGCGCTTGGCTTGAAGGTTTAGGGCAGTGTGAGTTGGTTTGAGGAACGACGAAGATCCAGGGCCTTGAGATTTTAGGAAGAATTCATCTCGTACTCGTGAGAGACACTCGAATCGGCTTGGGAATTCTTTTGTAGGGATTTCAGTTGGAAGATCAAGGATGAGAGCAAGGCTTTCGGGAGAGAGGCGAATTCGGGTGTTCTTGACCTTGGATACGAGGGTTAGGGTTCCATTTACTCGATGATCAGTGAGATTAGCATAGAAAAGTCGAGTAAGCTGGGGATAGGCAAAATTGCCAGGGTTGAGGACAGTCCAGAAACAGGTAGATTTGAGGAAGGAAATGCATGGTAGGGGCATGGTAGGGGCATGGATTGGAGAAGGGAGAAATCTTCGGTTGCAAAAGTCCTGTTTCCAGGACTCTGCAACCTCTTTAGAACAAAACCAGTTGGGGGAAATGCTAGAGGATACCTGGGGAGGACGAGTAGGAGCAGATGTGGATGGAGCTTTGCCTTTGGATTTCCTGAGCAGAGGTGGTGGCGATGGTGAGTTCTCGCTGGAATCCTCGGAATGATCTTCAGATTCTTCCATAATCTGCTTGCCCTTGTTGGCCGGCATCTTGTACCTCTTAGCAGATGGAGCAGGAGACGGGGAGGCTGAAGAGCGCTTGGATCCCACCATTTTTGTTTTAGAAACAGGGAGGGGTTTTGGAAATCAGCGAGAGAGAGAACACAGAGAGAGTGAGAATGGAGTGGATTAGACCGAGAGGAGGAGGGGTTTCTTAAAAAGCAAAATAAACTGGAAACTGAATCGTTTCCTCCTTTTCAAATCGGCAAGTACAGATTAATAACTCTTTGGAATAGTAAGTAATGATTATCTGATTTTTCTAAACCCAAGGAGTCAAATCCACTTGCAAAAATGAAAGAGATTGGAATAATTTTAAAACGGAAAACGAGATATGTGTAAACAGATTTTTGAAAGAGATAAAGAAAATCAAAGAAACTCTTGTTGAATATCCATAAGATACCAACAGAGTTTGATCCAATATAATTTAATTCGGATGAGTATCTCGGAACCTTATGAAGTCAAGGCCTTGAGATGTCGTTTGAATTCTGAACTTTCATATAGGGATTGATTACTCCCCCTAAGAAAGTGCTTCCCTATTAAGCATACCCAACTCCAATCTAATAAAGTTAAAACGATCTTCAGGGAGTGGTTTAGTAAAAATATCAGCTAACTGAAAATCAGTAGATATAAAGGATATTGATACATCACCTTTCTCCACATGATCTCTTATGAAATGATGTCTCAAATCAATGTGCTTGGTTCTCGAGTGCTGCACCGGATTTTTAGTGATGGAAATAGCACTAGTATTATCACACAATATAGGGATACCTTTAAGATCAATTCCAAGGTCTCTGAGCTGTTGTACTATCCAAAGGATCTGAGAGCAACATGCACCAACAGCAATGTACTCGGCTTCTGCAGTTGATAAGGCCACTGAATTTTGTTTCTTAGAGTGTCAACTTATCAAGAAAGATCCTAGGAGTTGGCAGCAACCAGAAGTGCTTTTTCTATCAACCTTGTAGCCTGCAAAATCTGCATCTGAGTAGCCTGTTAAATGAAAGTTACTTTGTTTGGGATACCAGAGCCCAAGGTCTTGAGATCAATTTAGGTATCTGAAGATTCTTTTTACAGCAATAAGGTGAGACTCTTTGGGGTCACTTTGGAATCGAGCACACATACAGACACTGAACATTATATCAGGTCTACTAGCAGTAAGGTATAGGAGTGAACCAATCATACCTCTGTACTCTTTTTGGTTCACATTCTTACCATTCTTATCTTGATCAAGGGAGAGAGTGGAGCTCATAGAGGTCTTTGTTGCCTTTGATTGTTCCATTTTGTACTTCTTCAGCAGATCCCTGGTGTATTTCCCTTGATTTAGAAAGATTCCCTTACTTGCTTGAAGAACTTGTAAACCAAGGAAGAATTTTAATTCTCCCATGAGACTCATTTCAAATTCTCTGCATATAATCTCAGAAAACTCCTTGCAGAGTGAATTGTTAGTAGCACCAAATAATATATCATCAACATATATTTGAACAATCAAAAGATCATTTCCACGAGACTTAATGAAGAGAGTTTTATCAATCAATCCTCTTTGAAAACCATTTTCAAGAAGGTATTTGGACAATCTTTCATACCAAGCTCTTGGGCTTATTTGATACCATAGAGAGCTTTGTCCAATTTATACACATGATTAGGAAATTCTTCACTTTCAAATCCTGGTGGTTGAGCAACATAAACCTCTTCTTCCAAGAACCCATTTAGAAATGCACATTTGACATCCATTTGAAATAGTTTGATGCCCATGAAAGATGTAAAAGCAAGTAATATACATATGGCTTCTAACCTTGCTACGGGAGCAAATGTCTCCTCGTAGTCTATACCTTCTTCTTGATTGTATCCCTGAGCAACAAGCCTTGCTTTGTTTCGAATGATCTTGCCTGCTTCATCCAATTTATTTCGAAACACCCATCTAGTTCCTATGACTGATTGGTGCTTTGGTTTGGGTTGAAGAGTCCATACCTTGTTCCTTTCAAACTCATTTAGCTCATTTTGCATGGCAGTGATCCAGTCCGAGTCCTTGAGTGCTTCAGCTAGGGTTTTTGGTTCTACAAGAGAAACAAAAGCATAGAAGGCACACAGATTTTTTAATCTAGATCGAGTTTGTACCCCAGATGATGGATCTGATATGATGTCTTGAGCTGAGTGTGAAGAGGCATGTTTGAACTTTCGTTGCTTTGGACCCTGATCGCTTGGGATAGTAGCAGGCCTTTCTTCAAGGTCTTGAGTGACAATTTGAGAGTTGGATTCTTCAATGACTAAATCCCGATTCTGTAGTTCCTTCTCAAGGTCTTGAGATAGCTCGTTGGTATCTTGGATTTGTTCTTGCATGTTTCTTTCTTAGTCCTGCTTATTTTCAACCTTGTCCTCTTCTTCTCCATCCGAATCATGATGATTTAGATTGAGATCTGCAAAACCTTCACTTAACACACCATTATTGCTTTCGTCGAATACCACATGGATACTCTCCTCAACAATTTTGGTGCGCTTGTTATAAACTCTATAAGCTTTGCTAATAGTAGAATAACCAAGGAAGATACCTTCATCACTACGTGCGTCGAATTTCCCAAGGTTATCTTTGCCATTGTTATGAACAAAGCAAGTACATCCAAAAGGTTTGAAGTAGGAAATGCTAGGCTTTCTTCCTTTGAAAAGTTCATAAGGAGTCTTTTTCAAAATGGGGCGAATTAAGCATCGATTCAAGATGTAGTTGGCCGTATTAATAGCCTCAGCCCAGTAGAATTTTGACAAACCATTTTCCAAAAGCATTGTCCTAGACATGTCCTCCAAAGTGCGGTTCTTTCGTTCCACAACTCCGTTTCATTGAGGAGTTCTAGGTGCTGAAAAGTTGTGTGAAATTCCATATTTAGCACAAAACAAATCAAATTTAAGTTGATCAAATTCTCTACCATGATCACTCCTAATGGAGACAATAGGTATGTTTTTCAAGGTCTGCAACTCCTTACAAAGTTTAGAAAACTCGAGCAAAGCTTCTGATTTTTCTCTTAAAAAGGAGATCCATGTAAAACGAGAGAAATCATCAATAATAACTAGGATGTATTGTTTGCCCTTTGGAGATTTGACACGCATAGGTCCACACAAGTCCATGTGTAACAACTCAAGAGGGCGAAAGGAACTTACAACCTTTTTAGGTTTGAAGGAACTGCGTGTCTGTTTACCTCTTGTGCATGCATTGCATAGATCTTCTTTCTTGAAGTTCAAATCAGGTAATCCTCGAACAAGATCTCTTGTTTTAAGTTTACTGAGGGTGTGCATGCTTACATGACCTAGTCTTCTATGCCATAGGTTGGGGTCTTCTGTCAAGACCTTGAGACACTTGAGTTTTGTACCTGTAATATGGTTAGCATTTAAGGCATAAGTGTTGTTGTGCCTGTGAGCAGTGAGGATCAGATCGTCAGTCTCTTCATTCCTGACTTCACACTTGTGTCTGTCAAAGCCAACTTTGTTTCCTTTGTCACACAACTGAGAGACACTCAAGAGGTTATACTTTAATCCATCAACAAGATAAACATCCTTAATGCAACTTTTTGGATTACCAATATTACCAATACCAATAATGTTACACTTCCCTTTATCACCAAGAGTAATTGTTCAAGTGGTTTGCTCCTTAAGATCTTGGAATAGAGATTTCTTTCCACTCATGTGTCGTGAGCACCCACTGTCCATTATCCATTTTGGCTCTTTGTTCTTGATGATATCTTGCAATACAAACATCAACCTTTCCGGCTAGACCAATACATAATTTTAGAGTCATAATGAGGATAGACCATATTGGGTAGTCTTGTCCCCTTAGGAACCCAAACTTGTTTTATCTGCTCATTAAGTCGAACTAGAAATGTATTTCTAATGATGTACGGATCTTTTTGCCTATATGGACAAGTTTCCTTAACATGCCCTTTCTTACAGCAGTGGAAGCAAGTAGGTGAACGCCAATAGCCTTTAGCTTTAACAAAAGTGGTACTATGTTTCTTTGGAAAGTTCTTGTTGTATCCAATACCACTCCTATTGATAGAGAGTTGTTGTTCACCCAACATCTTATCAAGATTGGCTTTAGATCTGGTGAACTGAAAGAGTGAAGTCTGCTGGTCTTGACACTTATCGGTTAGCTTTGCCTTCTCTTTCTCTAAATCCTCATTGCGATTTTTTAGAGAGGAGAGGCTTTGCCTGAGATAAGAATTTTCTGAGCTCAAGATCTTGACTTTAATGTCAAGGGCCGGCCGAGAGGTTTCAAGATTTTTCATTTCCAGCGACATATCACTAATACATTTCTGTTGATCTGTCAGCTTTTCCTTCAAGGTGTTGATTTCACTCCTGTAAGCATCTTCATTAGAAATCATATTTCTTAGGACTTCGGAAAGAACATCGGGGGGGGCTAGACATTAGGTTTCTTACCACTTGTTCAAGGTCTTGAGTATGTGATCCTTCATGTTTAGCCATAAGACAGAGATTTGCCTGCTCTTTTTCAGTGTCTGAGTCACTTGATGAATCTGAGTCACTCCAGGTTGCAAGCATAGCCTTTTTCTTTTGTTCATATTTCTTGAACTTATTTCTTTTCTTCATAGGACACTCCTTTACGAGATGATCTGTCTCGCCACACTCAAAACATGTTAGCACTTTTGGCTTCTTTGACATGTGGGGAGACTTGCCTTTGAATCTAGATGAATCAGCATTTTCACGGTTGGAAAATTATTTTTTCATCTTCAGAATTCGAGCTAATCCCCGTGTGATGAGAGCAAAGGGATCATCCTCGTCGTCTGATTCATCACTCTCAGATTGTGAGTGATCTTTCTTAGCTTTAAGAGCAAGGTTCTTTGCTGTTGAGGGTACTTCTCCATCTTCCTCGTTTAGTATTATCTCATGAGTAATAAGTTTTCCGAGAAGATCATCTAATGGTAGTGTAGAGAGATCTTGAGCTTCCTCAATTGCAGTAACCTTGGGACCCCACTTGATTTTTGGGAGACTCCTAAGAACCTTCCGAACTTTCTCCGGGTTGGAGAAAGGTTTTTCCAAGTGAGTCGAGGTTGTTTACAATTTGAGTGAATCTCGTAAACATCTCATTTACTGTCTCATCAGGATTCATCTTGAATAGCTCGTATTGCCTGAGAAAGATATTAATTTTACTCTCTTTGACTTGACTGGTGCCCTCATAAGTAACTATAAGCTTGTCCCAAATTTCCTTGGCACTTTTGCAAGCTAAGACACGGTTAAACTCATTAGCATCGAGAGCGCAGTACAGTAGATTCATAGCTTTGTAGTTCTTAGCAATGTTTTCAAGATCAGTCTGATCGTAATCAGATTCAGTTTTATCAACTTGCTTTCCATCGACAGTCTTTTTTGGAACGTGTGGTCCATTCTTGACCAGGCCCCATAGCTCAAGGTCTTGATTAATGATGAACATTTGCATCAGTGATCTCCAGTGGACAAAGTTATTGCCATAGAAAAGTCAAGGTCTATTGGTTGACCTTCCTTGAGCAAAACCTCCATCACCTATGGTAGACATGTTGAAAACTCACAAGATTGTTAAATCAAAACAGTGAGCCAAGCTCTGATACCAATTGAAGAGTCTATAAGGCGATGAATAATACTCTAGAAGGGGGGGGGTGAATAGAGTATGGACGATTTTCGCAACAATAGAAATTTAGTGCAACTTGTCAAGACCTTGATACAGGCTATCAGGACTTGACGAAGTAAAATCGAATATGATAATGTAAATGTGGAATATAAAAGATAAACACACGAATTGTTAACAAGGTTCGGCACCAACTTGGCCTACGTCCCCGCCTAGGGTTATCCAACCCATAGGATTCAAACACTTCTTATTTCACTTCACTTGAGCCTAGAACTTCCTAGAGAAACTACCCTTTCTCTATACAAAGCCTCACCGCTTCTATTCTAGCCCTCTCAACCTTACAAGTGAAATAAAAGCTCACACCACACACCAATTGTGCTTTGATCGAGTATGAAATACTCTAAGTGTAAAATGAATTACTTGTACAATAAGTGCTAGTGTTTCTCTCAACTCTTAAACAATGAACAACACTTAGGCTTTTAGAGAATGTAAGAGAAACTGGGGATGACGAATGCTTTAGGATGCTATAATTGCTTGAATGCTTGCTTAGGTAGTCCACATCCTTCTTGGCCTTCGTCTTTATATAGTCGGAAAACTTGTAGAGCTTCTTGGAGGGAGACCGTTTGAATTTCAAATACTTTCCAAGACATTTGAATTCTTTCCGAAAATGATCCTTCCGTTTGTGTGCTTTCCAAGATTGTTTCATCAATCTTCTTCATGATCATGTATGATCAATTGGATCGGTTCTTTCCTTGTATGACAAATGAGATCCAAAAAGAACATACATAATGTATCTTGCACACAAAATGGGTTAGATGAGAAATATATGTATGTAATTTGATTAAGGCCGAATCATATCTCATAGCCCAATAATAAAGCCCATTATAGTATAGGCCCAACAAGGTTGGCCTCGGATTCTTTCCCGTGAGAGAACAAGTCAATAGAGAAATGCATAAGTGATATTCCAAACATTTTAGTCTGGGTTTCAAGACCTTAAAACCCAACTTTTTGTCTTTCATCATCCTTTAGATCACCTGCACGTTAGGTCTCAAGATCTTACAATTAAGGTGGAGTCTTCACTCGCCAAATGTACAGTGAGATCACCAGATTTTGGTGTCAGTAAAGGATATACTGACACCGATTTTTGGAGACGGAGGAGCGTCAACAGTGGTGAGCTACGGGAAGGTTGCCTACTTCAGCAAATCGGAGACGGAGGAGCGGCAGTGGTGAACTAGAATGGTGAGTTTATATTTACCTTTCCCATACATAATTGATTCGTAAAAGTATTTTAATTACTAGGCCAGATCAAGCAACCTTGAACATACATGAGTAGTATATATATATTTTTAAAGGATTATATATATAGTATGGGTAAATTGTGCACACCCCTTAGGGTGTACCTTGTGCACAATTGTGAGCCTTTGATCTAAATAAAATGGATGGAGGAGATTGTGACACGTGTTCCACCTATTTTTTTTTTTTTTTTGAAAAACCACCTTAAATCTCGTGATGGAGCGCGTGGGAAAGTGGGTAGAAAAACCCTAAATTATAATTAGTCTCATCTTCATCCTTGTGTACCCAAAAGAATAGAGAACAGAGAGGCGGCCTGAGCAGATCCCATTCACAAGCCGATTCCACCATCGGCGGTGATGCGTCTGTTGTCCGGAGGTCTAAATAGAGAAGAGAGAGGTCTCCATGGACAGAGAAGAGAGGGGCGGCCTGAATAGAGAAGAGAGATGTCTCCATGGCTTGATTCCGTACGTTCCAGAGGTCTCCATGGCTTGATTCCAGACGAAGGCGATGAAGACATCGATGACAGCGGAAAGTAGTGTTGCGGGGAAGTCAGAGGTGCGATTGAGGCCGAAGACGAGAGAGATGGTGGCGACGTCGCCAGATCTGGGCGGTGGTGGCGAGCTCCTTCATCCGCCCCCTTCTCCGACCCTCCTCCTCGCCGGAATCCTTTAGCACGAGCACTAAGGGATGCTGCCATGGTTGCTTTGTGATTGATTAGGAAGGAATTCATGGATTCTTTCCTCTGAGCCAACTCAAATTTGAACGAAAGTGGTATGGTATATGCAATACCATTTACAATAATTTAATTAGTTTGGATGCATAATAATTAGGAGATCCTTTTATATATCCTCTTTTGGGCAATCGGGTGGTGGTGGAGATGCATAATTAGGAGATCCTTGTCGAATTTGGTTTAAGGTTTTTGAGATGTATAATTCGATTCATTATTTGTTATTTATTCAGCCATATGTACGTAGTGAATTTCGGTCACTAGTGGTCATTAGTTGGTTAATTATTCGGTGAAATCTGATTCATTATTTAGTTGGTTAATTATTCGGTGAAATCTTATTCATTATTCGCCAGGAAGGGAGTCTTTGTTTGAAAACAATATGAAGCATTATTCGTATAAATCGTAACTATTATTTAGGGAATTGGAGTTTTTTATCTGAAATTGATGGAAAAAAAAAAACAAAATATTATTCGGTAGCATATAATTATTCAGTGAAATTAATAAATTTTCATCTGAATTGGATGAAAAAAATAACATAATTAATAAATTTTCATCTGAATTGGATGGAAAAAATAACATAACATTATTCGGTAGTATATAAAAAATTATTCGGTTGAATTGATAAATTTAAAAAACAAATGAAATAAGGTGATTTCCACCGAAAAATCCCTCATATTTTCAAAAAAAAAATTAAAAACAACCGCTTACAAAAATAAATAAATAAATAAATAAAAGAATGGTGGGGTGGGGGTGGTTTCACGCACTGCATAAAGGAGAGTGGAGGGAAAGTGGTGCTTTTTACCCATGTGGGTCCCGCAACTTGAATAAAAAAAGAAAAAAATCCTTTTAATCATGTCCATCCATTCCATCTAATCAGCGGTCCAGATTTGTGCACAAGGTAGGTGTGCACTCTGGAACCACACCCTATATATATATAATTATTTAATTAATTTTTAAAATAATTTCATACTTATACTTTTAATTATAAAATTATTTAAAATGTTATATTATACTCCTTCCGTCCAAGAATACATGGCCTTTTAGGCCTCGAAATTTTGTCGGAAATACATGGACTTTTAGATGTGTAGGTAGTAATTATTACCTCTAAAGTACATTTTTTTACTTTGTTAAAATAAAGAAAACTCTTGGAAAATTAAAGAAAACTCTTCAACTTCCATAATTTACCTTAATATGGATAATGAAAGGTTTTAACTTTTAACCTTTAATATACTAATGATGAGGAAAATTAAGAGGTAAAATATGTTCCTTAATTCGCGTGCTCGAGCCTAAAAGACAATGTATTTTTAGACGGAGGGAGTATATATATATATATATATATATATATATATATATATATATATATATATATTTATCATATTAAAAAAAACAAATAAAATTCAACCGAGAGAGATCTACTAGACTTGCATGGGAAATATATCATTCTATATAGCTTTTCCTTAATTAATTTGATCGGTATATATCATTCTATTTCATGGGAAATATATAACTTCATTATATATAAATATACAATATATCTATTTGTATCCAACCAGATAATGTCAAACATACTGTATTATTTTATTTATTTACATAATACTAGCTGTATGATACGGAGTATATCTCTAGCTATTGATCTTAAGATCAATTGATTGAATCAATTGAAGAACTAGATGAACACTCATAGAACACTCAGAGGAAGAAGAAGAGAATAAGCAGATCTCCCATAAACCGAAGTTGTATTACTTTGTAAAACAAGTTTCTGATTACACAGAGTTTCCTATTTATAGAACAAACAAATGCAGTACACACACACTGGCCTGCGCGGGAAAGGTTGTTACAGCAACAACTTCTTGAATCTTCTAACTGCTGCTTTAACAGCAGCTCCAGCTCAGCAACTTATTGGTTGATCACAAAGCTCCAACACTCCCCCTCAAGTTATGAGTTTGAATATATTCATAACTCCTAACTTGGTCATCATCTTCTCATAGATGTCCTGTGTCACTGTCTTAGTAAAGATGTCAGCTGGTTGTTCTTTGGTAGACACATAGCCTAGAGTGATTTCATTACTTAGAACCTTGTTCCTTACAATGTGACAATCACCTTCAATGTGTTTTGTCCTTTCATGGAATACGGGGTTCTTGGCTATATGTATGGCTGACTGATTATCACAGTGTAGCTCCACAGGACCTGTAGTCACTCCTAGAGCCCTTAGCAACTTCACCAGCCATGTTACTTCACAACAGGTCATAGCCATGGACCTGTATTCAGACTCAGCAGTGGACATTGCCACATATGTCTGCTTCTTGGTTCTCCAAGATATCAGGGATTTGCCTAAGAGAATGCAAAACCCAGTGAGTGATTTCCTAGTCATAGGGCAGCTTTGCCAGTCTGCATCACAAAAAGCCCTTAGCTGTAATCTGGAATCCTTTGCTAGTAGGAGTCCTTACCCTGGTGCCTTCTTTAAGTACCTCAACACATGCTTTGCTGCTTGCCAGTGCTCAATGGTGGGTGAGTGCATGAATTGGCTTAACATCTGTACTGCATAGCACATATCAAGTCTTGTAATAGTTAGATAGATCAGCTTCCCAACCAGTCTTCTATAGGCAATTGGATCTACTCCTTCTTTGCTGCCTTCCATATCCAGTTTTGCTCTTGGATCTAGTGGTGTGGCAACAGGCTTGGCATCAGTCATTCCTGCTTCAGCTAGGAGCTCCAATGCATACTTTCTCTGGTTTAGGAAGATTCCTTTATCACTTCTATCAATTTCTATGCCCAGAAAATATCTCAATTCCCCCAGCTCTTTCATTTGAAAGTGCTTATGAAGATGGGCTTTGAGCTTAGCTATTTTTGTTTCATCATTCCCTGTGATGATCATATCATCCACATACACAAGTAAGGCTGTGATACTCTCTTTATGTCTTCTAACAAACAAGGAGTAATCTGCTTCAGATTGCTCATACCCTGCAGCTCTTACCACATCTGAAAATTTTGCAAACCATTGTCTTGGGGCTTGCTTGAGTCCATACAATGACTTTTGCAGTTTGCATACCACATCAGTTTGATGTTCCATTTCCTGTGACTCCCCCTGAACATCAGACTGAGCAGATTTCAAGTGATGGTATGCAGGAGGGAGCTCCATGTAAACTTCTTCTTCTAGATCACCATGTAAGAAGGCATTAGTAACATCTAATTGTGAGATATGCCAGTTCTGTATAGCAGCAACTGCAAGAATAGTTCTCACACTGATCATTTTTGCTACTGGAGCAAAGGTTTCACAATAGTCAATGCCCTCCACTTGACTGAAACCTCGAGCTACCAATCTAGCTTTATGTCTATCCAGACTTCCATCAGCCTTTAGTTTGAGTTTGAAGAGCCATTTGCAAGTGACAACTGATTGATGCTCAGGACGAGGGACCAGAGACCAAGTGTTTGTCCTTTCAAGTGCATCCAATTCAGTGATCATGGCCTGACACCATTCCCTGCAGTGTAGAGCCTCTTTTACAATAGATGGTTCAGTTAGTGGTGCACTATTAGTGATGAAGGTGTTGTAAGCAGAGGGACAAGAGGCATAGGAAATGACTGAAGAAATGGGGTAAGGAGAAGAGGACTTACTGTTGGAAGAAGAGTTTGCAGTGATAGTGACATCTGGGATTGTACACACATAGTCCTTCAACCACCCTGGGGGTTTGGAAAGTCTGGAAGAGTGCCTGATCTCAGGTGGTGGTGGTGTGGGAGATGGAGAAATCTCAGGGCTAGGTGATGGGGGAAGATCATCAAACATGGGTGGGACAGGTGATGGTGAATAATCAGCCAGAGTTTCAGTTGTTGTGGCTGGGTTTAGGGAGATAGGAGAGGATGTGTTTGATGGTATAATTGGTGTGAAAGGCCAGTCATCCACATACTGATGGTGGGGTGGAGACTGAGTGGGGACAGTGATTGGTATTGAAGATGGGGATGCAGAAGCAAAAGGAAAATAATCCTCTACAAACTGAACATCTCTACTAACATAACATTTTTGAGTTTGTAAATTGTAAACTTTGTAGCCTTTAAAACCATAAGGGTAACCTAAGAACACACAAGGGTTTGACCTTGGTTCAAATTTCTTGTGGTGTTGAAAACTTGTGGACATGTAACACAGACATCCAAAAACTTTTAGTCTAGGGTAATCTGGTGGGATACCAAATAAGACTTCATAGGGTGATTTGTTATGTAAAAGAGGTATAGGTAATCTGTTTATGAGAAAAGTGGCAGTTAAAATGCAATCACCCCAGAATTTTATTGGTAAAGAAGCATGAAACCTGAGAGCTCTAGCTGTCTCAAGAATGTACCTATGCTTCCTCTCAACACGTCCATTTTGTTGAGGGGTAGCAGTACAAGAGCTCTCATGTTGAATGCCTTTTGAGAGTAAAAAATTCCTCATCTCAGAGTTGACAAATTCAGTACCTTGATCAGTTCTTAAAATTTTGACTTTAGTGTCAAACTGGTTTTCCATTTTTAAAATGAACTGCTGTAAGACAGAAGCAGTTTCAGATTTATAGGTAAGTAAATGAGCCCACACACTCCTACTCTTCTCATCAACAATAGTTAGAAAATATTTTTTGCCATTGTAGGTAGGAGATTCATAAGGTCCCCAAAGATCACAATGCACAAGTTCAAAAACATTTTTAGCATGAGATGAACTGTTGTAGAAAATATTTCTTGTTTGCTTTGCAAGGGGACAAACTGAGCATAAGAGGTCTGTATGTTTATTCATATCAGAAGAAATGCAAGGTACATGTAAGAGTTTTTCAATAGGAGCATGGCCTAGTCTGAGATGCCATAAGGCATTAGAGTCAGACTTACAATGGTTAGAAGGCAAAAACATAGGGAGGGTAGGGATGTTGGCACAAAATTTGGTGTGATCATCATCAGCCTTTTGGGACTCTTCAATCAGACTTGGTATTTCAGTTTCAGGAACTAAGTGATACAATCCATCAATGTCTCTACCAGCTGCAATGCTCCTCTTCTTTACAGGGTCCTGAATGAGACACATCAAAGGTCTGAGATTTATATGATAGTGTAATGTATTTACTAAGGTACTGAGAGATATGAGATTGAGCTTGAAGTCAGGTATGTAGAGTACATTATGCAAAGACAAAGAGGGTGTGAGATGTGCAGTACCAGAGTGTGTAATTAGGCTTGTATGGCCATCAGGAAAATGTATCTTGGATGGAGGAAACATAGGGACAATATTGGTTAGGTGTTTGAGATCACAAGTCATGTGATAATTTGCACCACTATCTAGAAGCCATCTATCTATTAAAGAAGTGACTACACCACAGAAAAGAGTACCTGCCAAGTTCACTTCATGATGCTTGTCTGTTTGAGGCTGATTCATGGCATTCAGAAGAGAGATCATCATCCTTTGCTGGTCTAGAGTGAGATTCTGAAACAGGTTTGGTTGGGATTCTGGAGCTTTCTCAGAGGTTGCAGCATTTGCTCTATAGTTTGTGCTCCCAGATCCTGCTTTCTTGCTGTCTACACTGTACGTTTGACCAGGTTTCTGTGGCTTATACTTGCTCTTGGAATGCCAGCTTGGATACCCCATTACTTCCCAGCATTTCTCAGACGGGTGATTTCCCTCACAGTGTATGCACTTCTTCTTTCTAGCTGAGTTTGAATCACCATCTTTCTTGCTGAACATGGCTGTGGCATCTGGTGGTGACTTGACACTAGTATCTGGCTTCTTGTTGCTGGTCTCGTCTTGAACCAACAATGAGTGTGCATAGCTAGCAGTTGGGAGGGGAGAGCTCAACAAGAACTGTCTTCTTGGGACAGCATATTGCTCATTCAACCCCATGAGAAATTTGATCAATTTCTCTTCACTTTCAGCAGCTTCAATTCGAGAATTCACACTGCACTCACACTTTCCACATGTGCAGCGTATTGGAGGACACAGACCTGTCAATTGCTGCCAGGTTCCCTTGAGTTTGGTGAAGTGCTCCGTGATACTCGTGTTCTTCTGCTCGCAATCCTGCAGTTCCTTTTTGATTTGGAACACAAGAGGTCCATTTTTCTGCCCGAAGCTCTCATGGAGGTCATCCCACATTTCTTTGGCAGAATCAAACTCATCTAGAGTAGCATAGATTTCTTTAGACACAGTATTCAGAATCCATGAGCAAACCATGTCATTTCCTCTATTCCACAAAGCCGAATTTTCAGAGGTTTCAACTAGTGATCCATCTATGAATCCTATTTTGTTCTTGACTGACAATCCTTTCATTACAGCTTTCTTCCATCGACGAAAATTCTCGCCTGTAAGCTGAATTGAAGTAAGGATGATACCTGAGTTGTCGGAGGGATGGATGAATAGAGGATTCTGCAAATCCATGGCCGAGATCACATCGCTTCGACGTCGCTCTGATCTCTCTCCAGATCTGTTTATGCGTTCTTCGTTGAGCGCCATGGATGCCTGATTGATTTCGCAGCAAGAACGAGATCAAACACAGCAATTTGATGCGGAAACTCCAGCGATTACTGATCGATGACAGTTGCTGGCTCTGATACCATATTGATCTTAAGATCAATTGATTGAATCAATTGAAGAACTAGATGAACACTCATAGAACACTCAGAGGAAGAAGAAGAGAATAAGCAGATCTCCCATAAACCGAAGTTGTATTACTTTGTAAAACAAGTTTCTGATTACACAGAGTTTCCTATTTATAGAACAAACAAATGCAGTACACACACACTGGCCTACGCGGGAAAGGTTGTTACAGCAACAACTTCTTGAATCTTCTAACTGCTGCTTCAACAGCTGCTCCAGCTCAGCAGCTCCAGCTCAGCAACTTATTGGTTGATCACAAAGCTCCAACATAGCAAATTGATATAAAGAATAAAATTATACTTTAACAAACATTTGCACACCGGACAACAACTAGTAAAAAAAAATTAACGGGAAATTACCCTATTAAATACACTTGCAGCTCAACTTGCAAATATAAGATGCGAATAGTACACAAAATCGTACTAGTTGCATATTATATTTATAAATAGTACTGTATTGGATTAAGAGATATTACTACGAGTACGGAGTAATTGCTTTACAGTCTTTTTAAAATGAAAAGAAAAAAATTAAAGGATTTTATATGTAACTTCCTTGTACGGGTTTTAATCGAGCCGAACAAGCCGAGTTTGACATATTTAAACTTAATTCGTTTGTTAAATGAGCTCGAGCAGAGCTGAACCCAATTTTTAAACGAGTTTTTTTTTTATCAAACTTGACTTGTTTAGGAAATGAACATGTTCGAACTGAGCTTTTTTTCGAGCTCTAAACAGTTTTACTTGGTCATAACATATTAACTTTAAAGAAATTTTAGAAATTTCATAAAATTCGAGCTGTTCGACCTTAAATCGAACGAGCCGAACTTTCAACCGATCTTAAAATCATGTTCAAGTTCGACTTTTTTAAGTAAGTAAATGTGCTCGAATCAAGCTTTTTCGAGCTGATCCCAAACCGAGTTCTAACTGTTCGGTTTATATAACATCTCTACTTCCTTGTCCTTTAGCAAGGGGTTGAGTAATAATTCATATCAACGCATATTTTTTCCTACTGACAAAAAAAATTCATGCCGTGTGATATATCAAATTGATATCTTTAATTATTTTATAAAAAAATACGAATTTATTTATTTAAATTGTTATTATTTGATAGGATCAAGTTGATGTGTGTTTGAACTTTGAATTGCCCAAGTTGCGTTGTCGGACCAAATTAGACGCTGCCTATTTATCCACTTTCTTGCTGTAGTATATGAATAATTTAATTATCACATAGGTTTTGCAATTTTTAAATACATTTCTGTTAATATTTTTTAGATAATTGTAAGAAACTGAAAATTTTTGAAATTTCTTAAGCTTAATAAGTCAAGAATTGGTACTTCAATGACATTTTCTCATTGCTTGGTTTAAAAAATACTCATAAATTGATTTAATTATTCTTAAATTTAGAATTTTTCTTGAATTTTAGACCCAAAAAAGAATCTCAATCTGTATTTGACTTTGATAATAATTCTAATCAAGCAAACCAATTGATTTGATCAACAAATAGTTAGAAGTCTGATAATTCGAGTTTTTGAGATAGATAAAGCTATATGATGAGATATCTTAAAGAAGTAAAAATGAATATCTTAAATAGATTTTACAAAATAGGTTTCTACCTATATACATAGACTAAAACTGAGATATTAATGTCTTACGTGGCGTGTTGTGGTTGATTCTAGAAAAATAAATTCCGTAAAAAAATTATTAAAATAATATATTATCATCATTTATAGATCGATTAAGTTATCACAAGTCACAATCTATCTATATATATATTTTAGTTAATTAATATTGATAAAAAATATAAATCAAAACTATTTAATAGCTATACTTACCAAAAATATTACTAGATAAGTATTTGATATGTTTTATTTTATTATATCTAGATTGTTTTTTGGTAGAAAACATTATTTATATCGAAATTAGTTATTTGATAACAAACATTTTATTTATATCTATATTTTTGTTGATAGAATTATTTATTTATTTATAGATTAACTTTTATTTTATATTTCCCGTGCAATTTAAATCATTATTAATAAATTTAATTTTCACATTGTTATTCACCCTTTAATAGATAATGAATATAATTTAGAATATTATACTAACGTACATATTCCCGTGCACGGGACGGGACACACACTAGTTTTAGTACGTCGTTCAGAAAATCATGTCATTTATTATACACACACGTTTTTTTCGGGATGATAAAAACTATATAAAATATATATTTTTAATAACAATTTCGTACTTATTAATAGTAACTACAGAATTGTTAAAAAATATAAAAAATTTAAATTTAAATAGTTTTATTATCCTAAAAAATTGTATATGAATAATAATTGACATATTTTATCGAACGGAGGGATTATATTATTTATATATCATTATCCTTCCCCAAATGCTCCCGGAAAATCCCTTTTTTTATATTTACCAAACCTAGCCAGCCTATTATTTGAGAGTGATGATATGCATAATACATCAAGGAATGGCCAATTGTAGAAAATCATCCTTTAAATATATCCATTTTCCATTATCCACCCCATAAATTGATATATGTTCTCTAAAATTTACCCTTTAATTAAATTTCGTCACCAATCAACCACCCCGAAATTATTCCATCCAAATCTAGATTAAATTTGATAAATTCTAATTTTACCCCTCATTTTATATTATATTCTAATTGTTTATTTGAATTTTTTTAATAAAGAATTTCAAGTAATCATAAATTAACTTAAAGTCTAAATAGACCATGCAAAACTTAAAGTAAAATAATTTTAATTGTGCTAAAGAAACAATAGGTTTTGAAACTAATTAAGATATGAGGTTTAAAATTAATTTAAATATTTTGATGAAAAGCTTTTATTGTTCAATAGATAATTAATTTATAATAAAATCTTATCATTATAATGAACTAAAATAACCAATCTTAATCACTAAAGATAAAAGAATTCAAGGTACAATATCTATAAAATAACTCATGATAAAAATCCGTTCAATAAAAGTAATGGATTTATGATCTATTCACATATTTTTTATATACATAAAAAAGCAAGTTTGAAATTGTTGAAATAAATAAATAAATATAAATACACGGAGATGCGTTTGTTTTTTTCTTAAGTTTAAGTTTCAACTTTAAAAAAGTTAATATGAACGGATCATGAATTCGTTACTTATATTGAACGAATTTTTAATTCATTTCTTACTTTTTTTTAATGCCAGACGTATTTAATATTGAACAATTATTTTATTAAATTAAACCCTAGCCGCAGAACGCTCTCTTTGAGAGCTCGCTGCCGCCACACCAGCCTCACCCCGGCTCCTTCCTCCACCACTGGCACCCGCCTCCTGGCTTGGACCCTCCCCTCTTACCACCACTTGGTTGCTCCCAGCCCTCTCTATCAGGTTACCGGTCCCGTCGCCTTCCTTCGACAGCCCCCGCTGGGCCCTACCTCCGACGCCAACCACCTTGGCCTCCGTCACAACCGTCTTCTGCCTCCTCCCCTCGCCTAGCTGGTTCTCCGGTGGTCCGTTTCTGTACCGCCCTTGTTTCCGGCCACTGACGGGACTCCCTCGGCTCTGCCCTTCGTTGGTCTCCTTACGCATCAGATATGTGCCCCTATGGTGGCCACCGCCGCCGCTGCTCCTTTGTGGAGGTTACTTCCGGCGGTGCTGGTGGTTCTTCCACCGTTGGATTCTTTTTGGTTATTTGTTCTCGTAATTGTGGTTTGTTTTAAGTCTTTGCTCACCAGCTAATTAGGGGTTGGCTTCTTCATCTTCTCTACTTCCTTTTCCTCGTCCGTCGTGGTCACTGTTGTTGCTTTTGCTTTTGGTTGCTTTGGTCGTTCCTTTTCTTCTTTTGTGTTGCTTTCCTTGGCTTGTTCTAGTTTTATTCCCGTCGTCAATCCGTTGTTGGTGGTGTCTGCCCTCTCGTCGTCGGACTCGCTTGATCGTTTGTTTCGCAGCTTCAAGAGTTTCCCTGTTTGGTACGGTGTGTTCCTTCTTCTTTATGTTTTGAATTAGGAGTGCTTCGGTGGCAGTTTGGCTTTATTTCTGGTGTTGGCTGAGGTTTTGTTGGGCAGTGGTTGGAAGGTGTGGCTTTGGGTTGCTAATTTCTCTGGCTTGTGGTATTCTTGTGACATGGTGGTGGTTTGGTTGTGGTGTTGGTGTGTGAGGTTGGTGACCGCCTCTTTTGTGTTTGGATTATTTGCGTTTGACCGAGACTCGAGCTTTCGTTCTTTGATTGAGATCCTTTCCATACGTGTTTCAAACGTGTGGGTGCTGCTGCTGCTATGCTAGTCAGCCCTTCCTCGTTCAAGTTTGAGAGTTGCTGCCTCTTGTGTTGGCTTGTTATCTTTTTTATTTTCGGTTTAGAATCCGGCTTTATCCGGATTTTTATTTATTGGCTTTTCATTTCTGTCATTTGCTTATGTTTGTACATGATGGTTAGTCTTAGTCCATCCATCAACGTGTCCGGTCTCTCGGTTTCTTTAAGCTTCTCTAAAGAACCGAATTTTTATCTTGCTTCAAAAAAAAAAAAACACTTATTTTATTTTATTTTTTAGAACATGAACACTTATCAAATTGAGGTTAAAAGGAATCTAAAATACATTCCATCTAAATATCTAATTAATATAGCACCCTAACTCGGTGACTATAACAATAGGGAAAAAAAAACATTACACTAATTATACTACTGTATTTCACAGTGACATCATCATCATCCATTTTACACCGTCATTTTTACCGTGACTCCCAATTACCATGATCGGGTAAAAAACTTTCTTACCAATGGTCGCCCATTGGCCAAATCCCACGGCGAAAAAACACACGGTTAAAAAAAAAACAAAAAAAAAAAAACTTTTCAAGTGAAAAAGGAAACGAAAGAAAAGCGACGAACAACACCGGCAATGGCGGCGGCCGCGCAACGGCGGTTTAGCCAGAGATCGTTAAACCCTTAAAAATTCAACCTTTCCTGCGGCGATCTCTGCGAGGGAGTTCAAATTGCACCTCACGATCGTATCGACGAACGCACACGTCTCCTCTCGCGTGTTCCCGGCCGGCACGTCCACCACGTACGACTCCACCACCACCGTCTCTCCATCACCGACCGGGTGAAGCGTAGTCACCGAACGATAGTTCCTAAGCCGGTGCTCCCCGTCGAGTATGCTGAACCCGAAAGCGTGCCGATCCTCGTCGATTAGGTCAAGCCGCTCGGTGCTCCAAACGGCGGGGAGGCCGGAGACGACCCGCACCTCCCGGATAGTACCGACTCCACCGTCGCCGGCGATGACGCGGCAGCTCTTGAGGAAGGGCTTGTAAGCCAGGGGGTTGTCGAATCGGCGGAGGAGCGACCAGACGGCGTCGATCGGGGCGGCGATGCGGCGGACAACGCCGCCGGCGACTTGTCCGTGGCTGACGCGGCGGCCGTGGAAGGCGGAAATCGTGTCCGGGAGCGGGCTGAGGAGGGCGGGGGCGTGGAGAGAGAGATCTAGGATGAGTTTCCGAGGTAAAGGTGAGGCCTTTACATGGAAATCCTCACCGGAGGCAGCGGCGCCGCTGTTACAGTTGGTTGGGGCGGCGATTCTGTAGACCAACGCCGACGGCATAGTTATGCAGTGGATATGGATGAAAAAAGGGGGTATGAGGGACGGAAAAATGGGGAATTGAAGGAGGTAATTAAGGGAGGGGATGTGGGAGGTTGGATCTTATCTGTGAATCTGCAGATTGGAGAGGAAAGGGGCCTGTGGTTTTGATTACCGCCAACACACAACTAAAACCTCAATGGCTTTCATGGCCGATGGCCATGCAAGTGGGAAGAACAAGTTGAGAGGGAGAGTAATTGTTTAGGGGAATTAAAAAAAGCCAATCAATGAGTCTACACATGTTTGGATTTTTGGGGTTAGGTGTGTGTTTTCCCATCATCTCATTTTATTTAGGCTAGTGGCTTTTTTTTTAAAAAAAAAAGGCAATTTAGATGGACAATTCAGGTGTTATATAAACAAGGAATACTCGGCTCGTTCAGCTCGAATAACAAATTTCATAGGTTCACACAAATAACAAAGGTGAAGAGGGAAAATTTGAAAAAAAAACACGAGGGTTTGTTTGGTAGAAACGAAAGGGAAACAAATTTTGTATAAGAAAATATGGCTAGATAAGAGAAGAATGCTATTTTTTTATAAGAAAAATAAGATAGGAGGGGTAATGATTAGAAGAGTATAAATGATATATTTTTCAAATGAGTGATTGAAATAAGGACTCGTTTGGTTGAATGCGGGAAGTACAATTCCCGGGAACTTACTTCCCATGAATTGAATTCCCGTGAAATGTACTTTTCATGAATTAAAGAAAAGTTGTTTGGTTGAATTTTGATTTTTAGAAATATAAATACGAAAATAAAGAAATTTACATTAAAAAGGGTAAAAGTTGAACTTACCTAATCTCGTATCTTTCTGTCAACCAAACACATAAATATATCCTACTTTCTGAGTTTTTAAACTTCCTATATTTTTAATTGACTAACCAAACGAGGCCTAAAAAATAATAAAACCAATTTTGTATGAAAAATTGGGAGAAGTTGGTAATGATTAATTTTTTTTAACAATGTATCTTAAATTATACAATAGATTCACTATATTTATTTATAACTTTTCTCTTTTTATTTATAAATTTTTTAATTTAATTTATTTTTGTTTTTAAGGCCTCGTTTGGTTAGACAGTTAAAAATACAAAAAGTTTAAAAACCCAGGAAGTAGGATATATTCATGTGATTGGTTGACAGAAAGACACAGGAATTCAACTTCCTAGGAATTTCAATTCCTCCAAATTGTAGAAAGTTCACCTACCTTGGGGGTTAGGTAAGTTCAACTTCCCTTATTTTTTTTAATATATATTTTTTATTTTTCTATTTATATTTCTAAAAACAAAAATGCAACCAAACAACTTTTTTCAATTCACAAGAAGTACATTTCACGGGAATTTAATTCATAAGAAGTAAGTTTTCGAAAATTGTACTTCAGCATTCAACCAAACGATCCCTAAATAGAGGTTTGTGAGAAGGAGACAGAAGGGAGGATAGATGATTTGACTCTAGGGTTAAAGAGATCGTTTTGATCTGAATTTGCCTAGTTTTCAATTAGATCACCTTGAGCTGAGTAGTCGATAACCCCGGGACAAAAAAAAAACCTTGATCTGAATTTGCCTAGTTTTCTAAACTCTATAAGGCCATTTTTATCGGCATAATACTATGCAGAGATACTACACTTTTTAATATTAAAAAATTATTGCAGTTCCAATTGCGATACTAGATGGCAGCTTTCAAAGTATCGATACTACAATAGGAGATAAAGTGGTGGGCCACAGGAGACACACGTTGTCAATTGCTCATTCTCCTGTCAAAGCGCCTGCAAGCCCCTGCACAAACAGGACACGTGTCGACCTCGGATTGGACTGCAGGAAGGGAGCAGCAGAGGACGACACGTGGTATGTGATGGACGGTGTGGATTTTTTCCTAGGGTGTAATTGTTTTGCACCATAAAAGCAATAGTTTGGGATAAAAAATGTAAAAAATAATAATATTACCACAATACTAGATTCATTTTTATCTACGTGTAGACATCAATTTTGAATATGTTTGACTAATTTTTTTTTTAAAATATTTCTCTTTGATTATACATATGCAAAATATACTCTGAAAAATTGAATTATAATTATGAAATAATGTAAAATAATAAATAATGCAAGAAATTAAATACATATTTATTAAAAAAAATTGGTAATAGGAGGAATTAATATAATAATAATAAATGAATATAATAATATAATCGAGAATGAAAATAATTGTTAAGGGGTGGTATATTTGTAAATTGAGCGGGTATGAAAAAATAGGTTTTGAGATACTAGGGATGCTATTGATAAAGTGGAAAAAAAATGAGAATGAGATGTTAGGATGATGTGTCGGAGAGAGGAGAATAAAATATTAGTATTCTTAGTATATCTTGATAAATATGACCTAAAATAGAGCTAATTTGATCTTCAAGTGGAATGTATATCATTTACGGGTTTGTACGGGGCAAATAAGCTTTTTAATAGATTTATATTTTTTTGATTGGATATACCTAAATCTTGTAGGCTGATAAGTCGACAAATAAAAAACCATCAAAATACTATTACCAAAAAAAAAAACCCATCAAAATACAGAGAATTTTTTTATTAGATGAATAGGGGATCACAATGAAGTCGGGATTTTCACTAAGAAAAGGGTAAATATGCAATGAAGATCCTCTATATCATTATGTGCTTCACTACATGTATCACAACATTATTTTGATCTAAAATGTAATTTTAAAAAATAAAATAAAACAATATTTATATTTGAAAGACCTATATTTATATGTTTATAAAATTTTATCTTGAAAAATTATTTTTTTTATAAAATTTTAAAAATATATATTTCAAATAATCATCTTTTTAATTTTTAATTTTATTTTAAAAATGGTTTTTCAAAATAGAAATTTATAAACATATAAATATAAGTGTTTAGAATATTAATATAATTTTTAAAAAAATTTTAAATATAAATTTAATGTTAAATTAATTTTGTGATGCATATTGTGAAGTATAAAGTGATGTAGAGGATCCTTGTTGGTAAACCTGATGGCAAAATCCACGAAGAGGGTAAAGGGTAAAAGTAAACGTGAATGAAGATTTCCTATGGGGACGAGAATACTTGATGGGGACATGGAATTTCTTGTTTTATTGAGCTTTCCTGCTTCGATAGACTTTGCGGGATGATTTCTTTCCTAACGAGTGGTGTTGGAATAAATAGCTATCTCACATTGATTGTGGGTGGTATAACAAACTAAAATATAAGGTTGGGAAAAATCCCTACACATTGATTTAAGCTTTGGTGTAAAGTGGTGGATTCCGACCTTATAAACAAAAATAAAAATAAATCCGACACGACTCCCGATTTGATACGACCGGCTCGGGATTCTCGAAATCTCACATGTGGTTGATTTTCTAAACTATATAATAGACCAATTACGTGTTTCATAAATTAAACCCGCACAAATATTAATGTTATAACTTATAAATAATCTACTCCATATATATAGATTGCATAACAACAGATTTGAATGTCGATTTAAATCCTCTATAACCTTCATTCAGTAGGAATTAATCTGGATTATTTGTGACACTTTATATACAATATGCTATATTATATCTTATAATTATTTAATGTAAATTATGAATCAAACTGAAAAAAGAGATGTATAAACTTTACAAGGCTAAAATATTAAAAAAGACATATCCCTAGTCCCTCATTTAATTAAAACTTGACGTTTTACTATTCACACACGCTTTTTAGGTGTTAAAAACTATATAAAATATTAATTTTTTAATACTATTTTAAAGCAATTTCATACTTATTACTATTAAGTTTGAATTTATAAAAACAAATTTTTTAAAAAAGTTAATATTTTAAATAGTTTTTATAATTATAAAAAAGCGTGCATGAATAGTAAGCTACATGTTTTAATTAATAGAGGGAGTATTAAATATATTTTTTCTATGATGTCCTTAGAGTTTATATATTTAAGCTTAAAGTATATTTTCTCAATTTAATTTATACTCCAAAGTAATTTAAACTAATTAAAGAAATACTCCATCCATTTAAAAATGTTTTTTTTTTATCAGGAAAGCATTCGAGAGATCAAACAAAACTTGATCCCCGATAGGCTAACTAGTAGCAATTACTCTTAAATGAACTAATCGACTCTTAAATAACATATCACTTTACTATTTATATTTTTTTTTAAAAAAATAAAAACTAAAAATGAATAATCTTATAGTACTCTCCCGTTCGGCAAAATATGTCGTTTACTATTCACGCACACTTCTTTAGAATGATAAAACTATATAGTATAAAATATTTATTTTTTTATAAATTTTTTAACAAGTTTGTACTTATTAATAATAACTACGAAATTGTTAAATTTTTTTTAATTTTTTTTAAAAAATAGATATTTTTATATAGTTTTTACCTCTTATAAACACGTGCGTGAATAATAAAGTGACATGTTTTACCGAACGGTTGGAGTAGTATTTTTTTAAAATGGATGACATAATAGATAGGGTGTAAATACCAACGTTCCAGATAAACGCGGTTTGGTCCCACTTGTCTGGTCCAACCCTAATTTTTTTGAATAATTTGATATTTTTGTCCTCTTTGGTGGTTCGGTCACTACGGTGTGTCACAAAATTATTTCAGATATATATATAAATAATTAAAAAAAGTTTTAAAAATATTTTTTTTATTTTATAACCTTATATTAATATACTTATAAATTTCTATTATGAAAATTCATGTTTTAAAAAATAATAAAAATTATTTTCTAAAATAATCAATGTTTAATTATTTATATTTTTAAAATATTAATTTTCATAATAAAATTTTATAATCCTATCAACATAAGCGTATAGAATCTAAAAATATTTTTTTAATTTCTTTTTAATATTTATTTATAGCCGAAGTAATTTTGTGATACACCAAATAGACTACCATAGGGAACCAGATGATCCAGACTGGTCAAATTCTAGTTTTTTTTTTACAGTAGACAAGGAATAGATCGATAAGCGATCTTGAAGCCAGAAGATGGCTTGATAACCCTACGCAGAGGGTCGATAGAAAAAGAAAAAAAAACTAACATAAAACAAAGATTACAATATACTACCAGAAAACAGTGTCAATTTTGACACTTTTTATTACCAATCTCGACACTTTAAAGCGTCACAAATTTCAATTTCGACGCTTTTAAAAAGCGTCGAAAATTCTCGCGTCACGAATGGCAAACGCAATTTTCGACGCAAAATTATATATATAATTAAAAAAACTAAAAACGGGGTCCTTGATTCTTGATTTTTATTCCGGTTGCGGCAAAATTTGCGGATCGGATCCATATAGTAGCGAGCAGATCGCTTAGCAAAATTGTTGCATGTGATGCCTCGATCTCAATCTGAAGTTGCACAACAAAGACATGAAAATTTTTGTGATTTTTTTTGGGAGTGGGCTATGCAGAGGCCGCACTAGCCTGGGTAGATCAAATTAGGTGGTGGTGATGCCGGATCTAGACGGACGTAAATCTGAGCATCAACAACCGACTATTTTGGATTTTTTGTGGATTTTTCAAATTTGGTAGAAAAGGGGATTGGGATATCAAATTTGGTTTTTTCGATTTTGTGAAGCTAGGGGTAAAATCAGATTTGGTGAAACAAGATTTGGGTAAAGATTTGGTGAAATCAGATGACAGGGGAGGCGGTGGTGAGGAGCATGAGGAGGAGCTGCGATGCCGGGGCTTCACAACGGAAGAAGCCAGGGCATCGCCGGGGCTCCCCGGCTGGATATTGTTGGGGATTGGGGCCATGGAAATCGAAGGAGGAAGAGGAGTTACCAGCAGGCGATAGCCATGGGGATCGACGGAGGACACCACGCCGACACCGCCAAAACCCAAGGAAGGACCCGAGAGATCCCGCATAGTGGCGGCGGCGGCCGGAGCAGGGGCGGTGCTGATGGAGATCTAAAAGGGGGAGCCGCAAGCGGAAGATGGCAAGACGATGGTCAGGGCCCAAGGGGCTCCACCTGGGCTCAGCCGGGAAGAACCGCCTGGGTTGCGCCGGAAGCTTTTGGGGCTAGGGCTTTGGACTTCTGGTTGCGATGGTGAAGGAGTTGCGGTGCAGGTCTAGGCCGGCGGGAAGCCAGCCAGATGCGGCGGCGATTAGCCGGATCTAGTTCACACCTTGGTGAAGGCGGCTAGGGTTGAAGAGGGTTTTCTGGTCAAATTCTAGTTGAAATGCAACTGAGCATCATCTAATTTTCTATATCTATCTATCTATCTATCTATATACATATACTAAAGTTGATACATAATGTGTTATGTGGCGAAATATATGTGGTTGATTTTCCGAAAATTTTCTCCCGCCAATGATAGCGTCTATTTAGTCATGTTTATAGGACACTCTTGGTTAGAGTTTAGCGTGTTTTACTCAAGCATTTGCCTATTTCTTAGCCCTTAGTGTCCCATTTCGAGGAATCGGTGTCTACCGCTAGTTTATTGTGATTTCAGGTGTTTTGAAGCGGTTTTGGAGCTGATTCAAGAGCTAGGAGGCACGGGATCAAGGAAATGTGCCAAGAGATTCGAAGCATAATCGAACAAAGAGGACAAGGCAGAGCAGCACGTAGAAACTTCCTATTTTCGCCCTACAACACTTCTAATCAAGTCCTAATGTCTTCATGAGAATTGTAGTCCTCGAAATAATCTTTCCAACGCATATTCATATGCATTAATAGGATGAGCGAGGACTCCAGAAATTGCATTTGAAGGCGACCCTGTTGAAAACCACTCGGCCGAGTGCTCTCAACACTCGACCAGGTGTATGCTCGAGTGTCCCTCAGAACTGGCCAAAGTTCAACACTCGGCCGAGTGCCCTGTCCACTCGAGATGTGTTATGCCCAAGTGTCGATCCTGATTCCATTTTTTGCAGTTTCGTTTTGCATTATTTTGGGATTTTTTCTGGTTGGGTCGGGGAAGAACATCTTGGGGGAGAGAAAGAAGAGGGGACCTGATAGTGTGGAGTGGATTTTGAGAAGGTTTTGAGATCTGTAATCGAAGACGGGATCGGATCTATCGAATTTCGGTAACTCTTCCACTTTATCAATGGTTGTTTTGTTGAATTTGATTGATTCAAGCATGGTTCCTGTTATGGGTTGCTAGATTTCATTGTTATAGGGTCGGGGTGATCCCGACGATGCAAAGTTAGACTTGTGCTTAGTATTGTTTGAACGATATTTGATTCTATTTGGTGATTTAATCCTATCGCGCCAGCCCTAGTTGACGAGAGTCGATTAGAACTTATTTTGGGGTTTGAAATCGAGAGATCAAGACCCCGAATTGGAACCTAGATGGTGAATTTAGTCCGAGAGGCTATTGGAACCATAGGAATAAGCCTGAAGTTTAGTTGATCGAAAGAGAAATTGAACTTCTTGTGGATCTCTAGATCGTTATAGATATTTTAGGTGATAATTGTATCGACTGAGACCGAGATGGTTATGTTTGCACGATTATTACCTAGAATTCTAAGCACACAAAGGGTCTAAATTGGTTGGTTGAGACCGAGAGGCGATCATTAACCAATTTAGACACATTCGCTTTGATTCCGAGAGGAGCTTTGCGATTACCTTGGACGATCTACCTTCACATTTGAATTAGATATCATTCAAGCAAGAAAATATTTTTGGTCTATCGATGATGCATTGTTGGTAATCCCTTGTCCTAGAACGCTTTCCATATTGATATTTCTCTACACTTGATCTGTTTTCGTTGTTACTTTATACACAAACACTCAA
Source organism: Persicaria maculosa (assembly GCA_963922045.1). Taxonomy (NCBI): domain Eukaryota; kingdom Viridiplantae; phylum Streptophyta; class Magnoliopsida; order Caryophyllales; family Polygonaceae; genus Persicaria; species Persicaria maculosa. The sequence continues at coordinate 84,732,796 of OY998251.1, read as the reverse complement.
ATGTGTCGTTTATTCTGAACTTGGTTGAACTAGCTTGAAATTACAATCGATACTCCTTCGGTCCTTGTGGATACGACACTTGATTACTACAACTAAACTCCATACACTTGTGGGTGTAGGTTTTTAGCCTATCAGCCAACAAAATTTATTAAAATAATATATATAGAGAGAGAACGGATCAAATGTTTACAAGTCTTAACATGTTTTGTGTTAACAAATAATGGCCCTTGATCGAAGAAAAATAGAAGGCCATGATTAATTCTTAATGTTAATTATTTCTATTTAAAAAACAAGTGGGCCCCATAGAAAACCTATCCCACCTCTATAACACGCGTGTGAATGCCAGTGTTTTTCAAGTTCGCAGGATAGAGAAACCGAGAGGGGTTCCCAAAAGAACCCTAGCGGTTTCGGCAATCTATCGACGGCGAAGTGGGAGTTCAAATCCGGCGTCGAATCGAGGGCGAGATCAGAGGAGGGAAGTAGCAGAGGGTGGCGGCGGCAGCAACAACAACGATTGCTACCAGGTGATGGCGGAGCGAACGACGGAGGTATTGTGCAGACCAAGGCGATCTGAAATTTTGGCTTACAGATTTGATGTGGAAGGTACGTGATCGAATTCGGAAACCCCGTCGGAAGGCCGCTACCACTGTCCTCCTCCCGCTAGCGTTGAGTTTAGAACTAATTTTTTAATTGATTGGGCTTGAGAATTAAATTAAGTTTTAGATCATGATTTGGGATATGTTATATAATTAGGTTTCCTTGGACGAGTTAGAGATAGATTTTAACGAGAGATATGTGAATTTGGTTCCAAATTCTAATTTTAATGGTTATTCTACCTACAAACAAGTCTAGCATTTGCTCCTTTGATGGAGATTCTTATATTCTACGAGCTTTTCTCCAACCAGTGAAGCTTTCAATTAATTCTTATTAGTCACTGCGCTTATTATTGATTGTTTATGAATTTATCAAATATTCGTCAAATTCATAGTCATTATTCGTTGATAATTGGAAATTATTAGGTTTATATATTAAAATTCAAGCTCGTGAATTTATCAATTATTCGGCAAGTTTAGAGTTACTATTCGTTGATAATTAGAAATTATTCATTTGTATAAGGGCAATTAGGCCTATGTTTGTTCAAATTCAAACTCTGTCTAAAATTGTTTATGAATTTATCGAATATTCGGCAAGTTCAGAGTCACTATTCGTTGATAATAAGGAATTATTTATACGCAAGTGGATAATTAGATATGGTTTTCTTGAAAATCAAGCTCTGTGTAAAATTGTCCATGTCCGTGAATTTATCAACTATTCGGCAAGTTGGGAGTCCCTATTCATTGATAATAAGGAATTATTCATACGTATGTGGGTAAATAGATATGAGAAATCAATAATTACATTTACATCCTCTTTCAACACAGTGAATAATTACTATCAACTTAACGAATAATTACTATCAACCTAGAGAATATTTGCAAAATTGCAAAATTGACCAACCCTTTTGCTATTATCTAAACGATAACTTCTCTTTACAGATGAATAATAATGATCAATTTAGCGAATAATTACTCGCAAAAAATCTCTAGCAGGGTAGTACGGCTAAAAGAAAGAAACAAAAAAAAAAATAAAAAAAATTGCAACGCACGCGCTTATATAGAAGTGGAAGTTAAACAACAAATTAGTAATGGGACCCACTCATTTTTTAAATAAAAAAAATCAGAAAAAATTGGTTTAATCTCAACTCTCCATTTCATCACAATAAAGGGTCCAGATTTGTTAACACAAAACACAATAAGAGATGTTTACACATGACCCACCCTCTCTCTCTCTCTCTCTCTCTCTCTCTCTCTCTCTCTCTCTCTCTCTCTCTCTCTCTCTCTCTCTCTCTCTCTCTATATATATATATATATATATATATATATATATATATATATATATATATATATATATATATATATTACAGTGTAATTGGTTTAATATAATCTATACATATTATTTTGGTAATTACTATCTAACTACAAAATAAATATTTCTTGAGAAAAATATATATAATAGATATAGATTTTATTCAATTATAATTAATCTTAACAAGTAAAACAATTAATCAATATACTATATCTTATTATATTCAATTAATGTTATTCATTGATTTATCTATTAAAATATATAATATAAATATAACAATTGATAAATCTTTCATAAATTAACTACTAGATTGAGTATTTAGGACTTTTTCAAGTCAAAAGTCAACTATTAGATTATTTATATTTGATCTATATTATTTTTTGGTATAAGAAATTATTTATATTTTGATTATTTGTGTTTTATTGAAATCTATCTACCCATAATTAATTATTTTAATTATATTATAATTTATGTCAATTATGCTAACATATTCCTGTGCACGAAATGAGACTTACACTAGTACATATTCCAAAACTGATGCTTAACATCATATGTGACATGTTGTTGTTGATTTTAGGATAAAAATTCCCTCCAAAAAAATTTGTTAATATAGTATGTTATCATTATTTATAGAAAGTTATTATAAATCACAATCTATCTATATATTTTAGTTAATTAATAAAAATATAAATCGAAACCTTTTTTTATAGCCGTACTTACCAAAATTATTAATAGATAAATATTTAATAGGTGTTATTTTATTTGGCTCTAGATTATTTTTGGGTGGAAATAATTATTTATATTGAAATTAATTATTTGATAGCGGTTATTTTTTATTAATATATGTGTTATTTTTGGTAAAATGAATTATTTATATCCAGATTAATTTTTATTTCATATTTCCTGCACATTTTAATTTTTTTTTTCAATCTAACATTGCAATTCGGATTTATTGTTTTTGTCATATTTTTAATAGTTTTTTTTAATATAGATAATCGATGTAATTTTAGAATATTGTCTTAACATATTCCCGTGCACAGGACATGATACACACTAGTACATATAAATATACTAAAACCAAAACATAGCGTCCTATATATATGACTTTTTGCGGGTTATTCTAGGGGAAAAATTCCTGCAAAAATATTATTAAAATGATATATTTTTATATCATAATTTATAAAAAATTATCATGAGCCAGAATCTATCCATCTATCTATCTATCTATCTATTGTCATGACCCGAAGGTCGGTAGGTCGTCGGAGATGCAGCTCTCCGAGTAGAGAGAGAGAGAGAGAGAAAAAGGAAAAAGAATTTTGTATATGATTTTCGATGATCCGCTCAACTTCTGAGCTTAGGCCTTTATAAGGCTCTTACATCAACTGGACCTTATTACCTATCATAATCCTTGGCTCGGCCCAAGTCTAGGCCTATCATGACAATACAATACCCTCCCGATTACAAAGACTTGTCCTCAAGTCTTAGTCTCAAACTCAGAAAATTGGCAAATTATGTAGACTCAACAGTACAAGCCTTAGCCTTTAGAATGTGCCCACAATTAAGACCATGTATTCAATCTCTTTCAAGACTCACAACACTTGAACAACTCAAGGTGCTCCCAATTGGATTTGTGCAGTGCTTCCATCAGCTTCTGACGACTTGAACACAAGATTTCTAGACTGCCCTCTCAATACCAACCTATATCAATGACTAGGCCTTTTTCCAACCCCGGCAAAAAACGTAGGGTTCGTATGAGACGGAGTTAATAAATAGGCTAAAATTATAAACAGGGTAAAATTTATAAACGGTTGGTAAAAGTAGTTAAAAATTTATGAAAAAGTATAAACTTCGTATGGGACGAAAAAGTATTTATTTGTAAAAAAATGTGGTGTTTATTTGGTTATTATTAGGGGTATTAGGGTACTTCAAACCAAATAAACAAATAAACACCAAAATAAGCTATCATAAGTAGTTTTTTATTAAACACAAATTTTAATTGAAATGGAAATAGATTACTAAAAAAAAAGTTAAATTTTAACCAAAAAACAAGTTTATTTGCTCCTTGAATAGGTAAATAAAGAGCGGATACAACATTTTTACCTGTTTGTAAAATAGTTAGGTGTTTCTACTTATTTTTTAAGTGTTTATTTCAACACCCATACACAAAGTACTTGTTGATTGATAAAAATATAATTCAAAACTACTCCATCCGTTTCAAAATATACGGTCTTTTACTTTTCGACATGTTTTTTAAGGAGCAAAAACTCTATGAAATATTTTTTTTATATAATTAGATACTTATTAGTAATAAGTATCAAATAGCATAAAATTTTAATTAAAAAAACAATATTTTATATAGGTTTTTGCTCCTTAAAAAGCGTGTCAAAAAAAGCAAAAGACCATCTATTTTGAAACAGAAGGAGTAATTCATAACCATACTTTCCAAAAATATTAATTGATAAATATTTATAGGTATTATTTTATTTATATATAGACTATTTTTGGTGAAAAAAATTATTTATATTGAAATTAATTATTTAACAGATGTTATTTTATTTATATATCTATATACATCTATATATCTATATATATATTTTGATAGAATGAATTATTTATATCTAATTAATTTTATATGTACTAATGCATATATAGAACAAGCTGAGTTGTAGGCGTGTCCTATAAAAGGCAAAAATAAGCACAAAACACTTAGCATAGAACTAACAAAATCTAATCCGATCAGAAAAACTGACTCACCCGAGAACTTAATGGATCTGACCTACCCAAAATATAATGTGAATTACCTATAAAGAGTCTTAATATAACTAAATAAATATTGAAGTTTAATAGGTAATAATTACGACAAACAAAAAAATAATCAACATTTTATAATAAAACTAATTGTAACCAGACCTGACTCAACTCAAAATCCACTTTGACTATAACTTATCCAATTCGAACCAGACTCAACCAGAAAGCATAATATACCCAACATTTAACCTGATCCGACATAAACTAAACCCAAATAGATATACCTGAATACAAACCGATCAACTCAATTGCCACCTCTAAATCAGCAAAATCACTTCCAACTAAAACATCTCCAAGCAAAGATGCATTCAGCAACAACAATTACATCTGATCATTAAAAAATCAATTCACAGGCATTTGGATATATAATTCAACTTTTTTCTTCTGGATTTTTTATTTTTTTTGAAAATGTTTGGATGGGTTGAACTTGAACTCCTTCAGTTTCAACTACAACTACAGCAGCTAACAATATTACCCGAATACATAGATTGAGGCTCAACTTCAGCAACAAGAGGCTTCACATTACAACATTAGACGAGTTCAGATGCCTCGTCGGCCTAAAGGAGCGGCGCGTTTATTTAGATTCCGCGCATTCTCGGGTCACTCGTTCACCCTGAGCGGATTCTCGTACGAAGCCTTCTCGTTCTTCATGATCATGTGGAAGAGGTTGGCGTGGTCCTCCTCGACGATCTCCCTCAGCAACGCATCCTCGATCTTCTCGGCCTGCCAACGAGATGGGTCCTCGACCAGCTCCTCGCTGAATATCATACACGACACCCACTCCTTCCACGTCGTCCTCCCATACTTGTCCTCCTCCAGCGTCCCCTTCGCCAGAAGCTGGTACACGTACACTACCTTCTCCTGTCCAGGCCTGAACGCCCTCGCTATCGCCTGCTTCTGCTTCGATGGGTTCCACTCCGAGTCCAGCAGGATCACCCTTGACGCCGCTGTCAGGCTGATCCCCTCCGCGCAAGCATTGATCGATGCCAGCATCACCTGTATCGAAACACGGAAACACACATTCTTATGTACTACAACAACAACAACCCAGTATATCGAAACACGGAAACACACATTCTTATGTAACATATACCTGGGAGGGGCTGCCTCTCTCCTCGAACTTGTCCATGACTCGGCCTCGCTCGAAGAGCTCAAGTTCGCCCGAGAGGACGAGAACTTCCTCGCCTTTCGTCCACCCATACATCAACCGAAACAGCTCCAGAAACAGCGTGATGGGTGCGATGTTGTGGCAGAAGATGAGCACCTTCTCCTTCCTCAAAATGCACCTATGAACCAAACCCAACACGAATTTCACCTTCGAGCCCTTAGTCGGGTCCAGCCTGTGCTCGTCGAGAGCACTCAGTTCCTCCGGGGACATGAACTTGTTAGCACAAACCGCGGTCTTGATCAGCCACGGATGGATTGATCCCAATGTGATCATCAGCTCCAGCTCCAGAGGGAACCCCCTGCAAGCATTCATGAACTTATGGAGCTTGACGAGGATGTCGTTTTGCATCGGTGTCGGCTTCATCATGAGCGTGTAGCTCTGGAGACCCGGCAAGTTCTCCGAGCTCCCGCCCTCATACACGTCGATGAAGCTATTAGTCATGTTCTTGAGCTCATTCAAGCCCTCAGCCCTCTCCTCCGGGTCACCCGAATTGATCTTCCTAGCTATAATGTCCATGAAAACCTTCCTTGCTCGGTTCTCCACAGTCGTCCGAGTCTTCTTGAGCTCCTTCACCGTCTTCTTGTACTTCGGATCGAGCACTCGTAGCACCTCGTTCACGAACTTAGGCCTTGCGAGGCATAAGGTGTTGAAGTACTCGCCGAAGTTGTTCTGAAACAAGGTCCCCGACAGCAAGATCCTGACATCGGTATCGATCCTCATCAGCGCCTTTCGCAGCCTAGACTTGGTGCTCCTCGGGTTATGGCCCTCGTCGAGGATCAGGACCCCGGGACTCTCCCTTAGGAGCTGGCCCATGTACCTTCGGTATGCGTACTTCGAATCCTCCCTCATCATGGTCATGAAGGAGGTGTAGCCCATCAGGAGCACACTGGGATGAGCATGCCATTTCTGAAGCTTCTCCAAGCAGTCGAGGACGTGCATCACGTCGCCACTCGGGACAATGTTGGCCGACATGTTGCCCCGGTCGATCTTCCTCATATAGATTCGGTCCCTATAGGTCCGCCTGCCATGGATTTGGTACACTGGGACGGGGAATTCCCACTTGATGATCTCCTTATACCAGGTGTATAGCGTCGTTTTCGGAGCAAGAACGAGTGGCCGTTTGCCCGGGAAGAGCTTGAGGTAGCTGACCAAGAAGGCGATGATGAGAAACGTCTTCCCAGCTCCCGGCGTGTGAGAGATCACACACCCTCCGATCTTCTTCTTCTTGGACTCCATCTTCGAAGGGGTCAAGGAGCCCGCCATGTTCCGCCAGAGGAACTCGAACGCCTTCCTCTGGTGCGGGTGCAGCTTCTGTCGCATATTCGGGATGAGAGACCATACATTCTCATCTGCATCCGAAACAGGCGTGTTGTCTTTGTTCGACGGGTTGCAGATGAACTCGACACCAACCTCATCGATCAACTTGTGCTCGAAATCATCCTTGTCTGGTTTCTCATGATTCGCTTGGCGCTCACCTTTTGAAGCCCACCCACTCGATTGATGTAACTGCACATAAGGAAAATTCGCAACATAACATTCACACATTACAACAACGACAACAACAATCCCAGTCCATCCGCTCTGAGCAAGGTCTGGGAGTCGAGATGTATGCAGGGGTGTATAACATGACACATTTTGCTAGCAAAACACGACTCTAAAGTATTCCTACGAATAAGAAAGGGCGGTAAAAGCGAGTGTAAGCTTACGAATTCAGGCGAGATGTCTCTGATTTCTGTGACGACATGCCCACATAGCGAGCAAAGAAGGCCGATTTCATCATCAACTTTGAACATATGCTGGCAAGGCTTGAGGCCATCTTCACTCGATTTCCCCTGCTCGTCGGCTTCATAGTTCTATAAAGGCGTAAATTCAACAAATGAGACCACAAGACGACACAGAAACTTCGTCTTTACAACAACAATGAGCAAAGGAAACACAATGTACCTCTTCTCTTTCGAGATAAATTGAAGCTAAAGAATGCTCCATTTCCTTCCACAGCATATCGAGCTCGGTGTCCTCAACCGGCTCTTCCTTCTCCTCATCCTCTTCGATATCCATGGTTTCATTCATAGCCTTCTCCCCGAAAAGCTGCTTCAGAGGATCAGTAACCTCGGGGAGCTTATTCTCGATTGTCAGCTGTATGTTCCTCATGTAAGCACTGATCAGCTCCTTGTAAGCTCCGGCATCAAGAGTCTTCTTCTTGCCATTACCCGCGACATTGGCATCAGGGTACGAATCCTTGCGGAAAGACGGAACAAATGGGCGATGCTTCTTCCCATAAGGCTTGCTACTGCTCGCTGTAGGCACCTTGTCGTCGTCCCAGTACTTGTAGTTCTCCCTCGCAACCTTCCTCTCGCTTCCGACGTCCTCTTCTATCTCCGAGAGCTTCTTAGTTCGCATTACTCTTATCTCCTTCTTCTCTCTTCTCTTATAGTACTTCAATGGAACATCATCTCCTAGCTGATCAGCCTTCATCTCGGCTTGAAGGTGTTTCTGCTGGACCGGAACGATGGCCAAGTGATGCTCATCAAGCTTCTTCCTTGGCTCTTTCGGTCCACCATCTTGCTTCGGATCCTTTTCTTCGTCCTCAAAGCGAATTTTGCGAGGACGGCCACGGCCCTTCTTCGCTTTCACAATCTTAGATGGACCTTCATCATGTTCTATAGGCAGAGTCTTTTTCTTCTCACCTGAACCCGACCCCTTTCGATCCTTCTTGCCACGGGTGCATCTAGGAGCACGGAAATTTTCGCCTTGGCGAATCTCATAGCATAAACTCTGCTCATCTTCATCATCTTTGCTACTCTGGTCATCAGAACTGGTGTCTTTCGACAGCAAAAGCGGAGGCTGCTGCAGCTCCTCTTCCTCATCGTCGGGTTTGAGACTCTTCCAACCTATTCGGAGTGCAGTGATATCCTCCTCTTCAAGGCCGATCTCTCCGAGATACCTCTCTGGCTTAACATGCCTTCTCTTTGATCTCCTCACCCCAAGGAACTCATAGGAGGCAAATGGCGTCGCCTCGTCCTCCATTTCGGCCTCCTCGACAGCAGGAGGTGGCTCAAACAGATTGGAAGGCACGAACGGGATGATCACAGGAACAGCGAGCTCTCCATCCATCTTGAAGTTTATGGCACTCAAGTGCACATCGGATGCGAAACTATCATAGTTTGCATCCAGGACCTGGTAGACTATTCTGTTCTGTATGGATCTTATGTCGAAAACAAACTGCTTATGAACCGAAGCAACCACCATCCACGCGACATCAGCTTGGAATTTACCGAGAATGACCCGTGTCTTGAGCACCGAGGTCCAGTCCTCTGAAGCTGCCCACCTGTAGTGTTTAGTGTGGTTCGCCGGCGTTAGCTCAAACCTCTGGAAGATGGATATTTGGTCGATCCCAACTTCGGTCACTTCTTTGCCTAGCTTCCCCTTAAGCCCTCCGCCATGATCTTGAATCTCGAGGAGCTTGACGAAGAACTTACAAGAACATTGACCATCATGAGGCTTCCTCTCAACCGAGACAATTCGTGCCTCGGCCCAAACCTGTTTCACCAAATATGGTAAGTACAAAATCCTTCGACATGATTAAGCACTTTTTCGACTAGGAAAACTTACAGGCTGCGGTGTTTCCCAGGAGTTCTTGGTATCGGAAGAGGATGACAGCACGCAGATATCAACGCCTCGCCTCAAGAAGCAGGTGCAGTCCAACAAGCTTGCCCTTCTGGGCCGGAGTCTAAGAGTCGAGAGGAAACTCTTCTCCTCAAAGATATACCCTACATCGACAAGGTGCAACACGAGAGTCCCCAAGCTGATTCTGATTCGCTCAACAGCGTGCCATGAGCCTTGGTAGAACACCTCAAAGGCTGTGAAAGATTTGTCGAAAATCAGGGAATCATTGCAAGACAGAATGCCAAACTCGGATCCGATAACTATACATCAAAGCATGAAAGAATGAGCACTTACGATGATCATGGAAAGGATGCAGCGGCTGATATGGGCCTCGTTTATGCGTCATTTCCCTCAGCAACTCGGTTCCTCAGTCAGATCTACAATCAGAAGAACCAAAGGCAGATATCAGATGCAGAAACCAACATACCTTAAGGGCTAAAACTCCATCCCGGATTAGTAGACAGCACAGTGAAATGAACATAAAAATTACATTATCAGGAGGTATATGTGATTGATCTCTTGATGCAGTTGCTCCTCTACCACTTCATCCAAGTGATATGATACAATGCCAAAGAGTGCATTGTAAAGCACAGCTGTATCAATAAATAAATTTCAACAGCTAATTGCTTAGGTGTAGTAATAAATCACTTACTTGATTTTGCTAAGATCATACAGAGTAACAGAAATCATTAAGAGAATTCCCATAAATAGCACTCTATAATACTCATTTTACTTCCCATTGATAAAAAAAAAAATCGACATTATAGGGAATGTCGCATTTGAGTCGATTAGCTAACTACCGACATAAAAAGCGTAAGATGTGAACTTAAATCTATAAACACATACTCCATACTTGATAAGAAATCGACATTATAGGGAATAAGACGACCATTATCTATTGTTTCCTTCTCCATTTGCTCCCGGTTTTAATGCCTCCATTGGTTGATGATTATCATAAAAAATGATACTATAAAGCATAATAGCATATATATGCAAGGAAATAGCACTTAACCACAACAATAAAAACAATAAGATTTGATATATTCTAATAATAGCAAAGACAGACTCATCGAGGATTATCCTTGAATTGGTAAATAAAGAACGGCCATTCCGGGGTTCGAACCGGGAACCTGTGACTATTATCCACAAGTCCTTTCCGGTGAGCCATTCCGGAATGGTTCATCGAGGATTATCCAATCAAACAAAAATGACACATCAATAGCAGTAAAAACTAAAAATTGTGCATTTAAAGGTAAAATTCATCCTGCAAATCCAATTTGACGAGAACACCAATAATCTTATTTTTAACAGAGAAAAAAAAATCAAAACTATTTACCATAACCATGATGAAGGAAGGAGTTGTGTTAGATACTTTGATACTTCATGTAGTGGTGTGGAAAAGAGGAACCAAAGTAAATTATTTAGAGGGTTGATGCAAAACAACAAGTTCTTGAAATTTCAAGAAATCATTCTACACTTGAAAAAAACTCACCAGCTTCACCCTCTTGGCAGATTCACTGCATCATCATCATGCATTCATACTGTAATTTTATTTTATTTTTTTAAATCTAGAACAATAAATGGCCTGATGTAACAAACTGACTAAAATAACTGAAGGGCTTGGAATAGTATTTACAGGAAGTAAAAATAAAAATAAAAACTGAGTCTGAGTCTCTGAGGTAAATAGCTGTCATGAATGACACTGAATTCATCACTGCAACTATTTTCTGCCAGTTACAGATCAATCTATTTATTTCTGGTTACCACAACAAGAGAAGATGAGCAACTGAGCAAGTGTAGTCAGATCAAATGAACCATATTCATAGATATAGAACAATTTTTTTAATATTAAATATTTTTTTTTAAAAAAAAATCAGTGACTAAATACTGAGAAATGGGAAGAACCCATGTGAAGAGAGAGAGAGAGAGGTGGAATTTTGCAATACCACCTTACCAAATTGAGAACCCAGAAATAATTTCTGATAACCTGAATTGGGTAATTAAGTGAATTGGGAAAAACAGAATCCAACAGTACCAAATTGGGAGGAGAGAGATGAGGCTTTACACAAAAAAGGCAAAAACCCACACACTGAGCAATTAACGAATTGCTATTACCTGAAGAGGAAACGGAGAGATTTCAAGCTGGAGTTGCAATTGCCATTGATTCAACTTTCTGGGCACCGATTGAAGGGAGGTTTTCTGCAATTTGCAGTGGTGGGGGTGTTAATCTTAGACCGAATATGTGGGAAATGAAACTAGCGTAAGAGGCAATGTCTACTTTCTACAAACAAAATTAAAACAATTTAATTTCATTATTTAAAATTAAAAGAAGCAAAAAGTTGAGAAAATGGATTCCGAGATTCTTGTCCTTTACCTTCTGCTTTTTCTGTTTCTGATTTTTTCCTCTTTATTTTTTTCTGTGGTGTTTTGCAGGGAAAAAGGAGTTGGGCTTTGCGCGGCAAAAAAAAAAAAAAAAAAAAAAATCTGTGGTAATTGGTAAAAGGGAAATTAATTGTGATGGGAAAAAGAGGAAAAGGAAGTGTAAAGTTTAGATTTTGGTCAGGCAATGGAGGAAAGGGGATAAAGGGGCATAAAGTGTAAATAGGGGAGGAAGTAGGGGAGAGTTTGGGGAATGGGGGAAATGGAGGGCTGAGATTAGGGGAAGAGATGAGATGAACGGTGAGGATGGGGAGGTGAAGGTGAAGGTGAAGGTGAATTATTCATAGGGAGTGTCAACATCATTGGACTATGCAATAAAACTAGTTTCAAGGTTGGGAGTTACATTTTCATCTTTTTTTTTGTGATTAATTTCAACCAAGAAGAAAGGTTGGTGGTTGCAAATTTAGATGGCGTTGAATAATAGATGTTGAGCATTTAAGTTGATTAAAATGTTTTATTTTAGATTTAGGTTGATTAAAATATGGTATAATGATATTTATATAAAGTAAAAATTAAGATATTTATATTTGTCTTTTAAAAATAACACTTTATAATCATATTACCCCTTTGATCGAAAATAAACGATGTTTGATTTTTTTTATTTTTTTTTTATATCTGGCGAAAATTGAGTAGGAAATAACACAATTAAATTTTGCCTTAAAAAAAATACTTTGCCACTATTGTACACGTGAAGGCCGGGTAGACATATAAAGCTATATGTGGCATAACATGTATCAATGTGTATGTTCTTTCATTATGATTGTAGAACAAAATTTTGATCCATGCTATAAGAAAATCTTAACAAATTAAAATGATTGAATAAAGGGTGATTTTGGTAGAGAGCCGTTTTTAAATGTTCAATTGGGTACTTAGACCCCAAATTAATTAAATTAGTTTTATGTAGAGTGTAGACCCCTTCCCAATAGAGTGGAATGGTCAATGGTCAACCGTTTGAGCATTGACCGGTCAACGTTGACCATTGACTTGACAAACCATTTTTGATTTTTTTGATTTTTTTTTAGTGATGCCATATTTTACTGTTTTGATTCCAAAATTTTATTATATTTTATTTTCACTTTGATGCCACTTTTCTAATGAAATAATTGGATGGCACTTTTTTCATGCCACTTTTTTTTAAACCTTGATGACATTTTTTGTTTACTGTAATGTCACATTGACCATTGATGCGATTTTTTTTACTGTTAACGACTGATGCCACTTTTTTTTATGTCAATTTTTTGATGATATTTATTTACCGTGATGCCATATTTTTTATGATGGTTTTTCAAAGTAGTATTTTGATGATATTTTTTCAAAGTACTATTTTGATGACATTTTTTTCTTTAATGTGATACAACTTTTTCAAAATGGTGTTTTGATGTCATTTTTATAATATAATTATTTGATGCCATTTTTTTTAATCAAATCGATTGATGCCACATGTTTTTAATTTAATCAATTGTAAATCGATTTATTATCATCGATTATACTTTCATTCACTGATGACAGGTTTGTGATTACACTTCATTGATGCAATCACTTGTGGTGACATGTTCATTAAATTTTTATTCATGGATGACATTTGTTATTACGCTTCATTAATCACAATTGTTTATGGTGGTAATTTTATATAATTGATGACATAAGAGCTTAAAACGTGGAATCAAAATATTGTCACCTTATTGCACATATAAAAATACAAAGTCTTTGAAACTACGACATTAATATTAGTTGTCACCGATTTCATAGATGATTTGAATAGTGAATAGAGTACTAATAACAAATTGGGACCCCCAAACAAACAAATATATGTGCAGATGACAAACCTAAAACCAACAGGGCTTTTTATAAAGGCAGCCAAATGAAAGCTGAAGTCCCAAACAATCCAAAAAAAAAAAAAGGCAGACCCAAGACCAGAAAAACAACAGCCCGGGGAAATGAAAAGTGGAGATCATTTATACACAAAATAATGAAAATACACTTTCATCAGACCCACAAATATGTGCAGAGAGAGTTGAGTTTTGGACATCAGCAAGGATCATTGTTGTAGAAATGCGAAACCCGAGTTCTGGCGTAGTAAGTAGTAACGGAGGAGGTTCGACATCGACCATCTCTGCTAGTTCCACTGACTTGGCTATGTCGTCAACAGTAAACGGGATGCTGCATCAGAAAATAAGGTTGGTTACTAGGTTGATCAGCTAGTGTAAGATTTTTTTTCCCCGACGTTTCAGGAAAGCGCTACCCAGGGAAGCACTGTCACCCCACTCAGTTAATGATCACAGTGAGACAAGAGGTTAGGATGAGTTACCTCGAGTCGTCATCTAGCAGAAATGAGGTGCTCACTGCATTCCCTGGTTCATCTGTCATCATAACTCGCATACTTTGAATTACCTGCCATGACATCATAACTCAATTAATGATCATATGGCCAACCACGAAGGAGAAACAACATAAATACCACGCCTAATCCAGATTCCTGTCTCTAAAGCTTGTAAGATATAATAATAATAAATGCATTGAGATTTATCACTTAGGCTCTTGTATAGATGAGTAAGTCACATGTTCAGACTTCAAAGTAAGTCAAGGCCGAGCATATTTGGCTCTTTTTTGAAGAAAATTCAGTTCCCATAGCTTTTATTTCATAGTCAACATAAATTCAGTTCCCATAGCTTTTACCACTTCAAGACGAGTAGCGCCCTCGATCCTTGAGTCCATCATTCTCAACAGGATTTCTGGCAAAAGGAGCCGCTGCAGGATCCAAATTCTGCCTCTCTTTTGTAATGAGACCCTACATTACAGAAATCTTTTCTAGTTATAAACAAAAACAGACTCAATTCATCTAGGCATTTCATCGAACACCTTGGATGCAACTCTTACCTCGCCTAATTCAAAGCTATTCAGCACCTTCAAATTTCTCAATCTTCCCCTAATTTCCCCTAAATTCAAAAACCTACAGATACACAAAGAGTACAACAGCAAGACGAATAGATAAACAAGAAGAAAATGGAAGCAATTTCACAAAATTGGGGATAGTTGCAGCCACAGGAACAAGAATGGCATCACGAGCAACAGAACATAATATACACATTAAAGAAAGCAAGTTGAAGAAATGTTAGTAAGAGTGGCAAACAAACGAAATCAACATATATAAGCACAATAGAGAACCGGAAAAGGAATGACATCAATGGTGGCAAGGGCTAGCACTAGGCTGAAGAGCGCGCTGCACGCGTGGTCCTGCGCCACCGCGAACCCTTGACTACATCGATCAATGGCGGCACCATCCCTGACCGTACGATCTTCACCTTGTTCGCCATTTACAGCAACATGTTCACCAATGATGCAACCGAGTTCACCTAAATCCCCAATTTTTGGTTCTAGAGTTCGGACTGTTTGTCAATCGAATTGAATTCGGTAAATTGGACGAATTAGGTTTAATTTTAGAGAAACCTTACCTGGACGTTGGTGTATTTGGAGACGATGAGAGAACAGAGGGCGGAGAGAATGCGGGTAGCGCTGGCATCAATTTCATCCATTGCCTTCCCAGTTCTGCCGACAGGGATAGGTTTCAAGTTTCAACATCTTTTGCCGAGGCTGATTCTCTGGAGGCTCAGGCGTCATGGGAACGGCCTGAACAGTGAACATCCGAGGTTGAGAGAGACAGAGATGGAGAATACCATGGATGAGCGCTCTCAGATCTGAGGGAAAGAAGAGGGTAAGTGGAACAGGGTACAGATAGTTAATTAACTTTGGAAGGGGTCAAGGACGCCTAAAAAAAATTGAACGAGGCTAACTACCTAATCCAATTATGCAAAGGGTCTAAATTACCCAATTCCCTCTTGAATAAATGTGACATAATTTTTTTTGTTTTGAAATCATAAAGGCCACATTTTTTTTACGGGTATATAAGAAGGCTCATCCCTCTTTAATTGTAAACTCTGGACACGTAGCCAGTCGACAAGAGTCATACTAATTCTATACAAAAAATGTAAAGCTGGTTTTAGAAAATTTGATAATTTTGTACATATGTGAAAAATGTTTTTTTCCTTATTTAAATATATTTAAAAAAAACCTAAAATTTGTGATTTATGGTGTTGTTATTATAATTTTCACGATCAAATACGAGTATAGCGTTAATCAGAGGCGGATCCAAACGGAGGCATGTGGGGGCACGTGCCCCCACCCTCACCCGACGAACCCCATATATGTATTCTCCTCGTCGATAGCTTCGTTTTGATATATAGTACGCATTAATCCGATATCCGAGTAAAAAGTTATGCATGTTTGAAAATTGAAGGTATATTAATCACTTTAAATCTTACTCCCTCCGATCCAAAAAAATTATCGTTTGACTTTTTAACACGTATTTTAAGGAGCTAAAAACTATATAAAATATCAACTTTTTTTAAATTATTTTTTTACAACTTAATATTTGTTGGTAATAAGTATTAGATTATAAAAAATAATAATAAAAAAGTTAATATATTATATAGTTTTTAGCTCCTTAAAATACGTGTTAAAAAGTCAAACGACATCCTTTTTGGATCGGAGGTAGTATTTAAATAACCCACTGTGCTTTTATAGTTTATTTAGATTGACATTACTATACTATAATTTATGTTGACATCTTTGAAATAAAATATTAAATTACTCATTTCGACAATTAAGTAAGAAATTATGAAAGTTTAAATGAAGAAAAATGTCACATTTTCTACTTTGCAAGATATTAGAGATGTTTTCTAAAAAAAAATGATCGAGGTAGGAATTCACAAAGCTTTTGATTTGGTATATCATCTTATCGAGTTGGTTTTAGTGTTATCGGTTGGAAAAAAATATAGTGGAAAAAGTTTTCTAAACTATGGGTATTAACCGTATTATCAAGCCATATTTGCGCAACAACATAAGAGAAGATTTTCTCTCTGATAGTTTTTTCAGCTAGATTGAAAAAGATGTTTTCAAGCACATTGATAATGAGGTTATCATTCAACATTTTTAGGTATGAAAACCAATAAAATGGATTTACCCCTTATCGAGTTGAACTATTTCATTAAAAAACTCTAATTAGCAATGAAGAATTTTTCGTACTAGTGAACTCTTTTATTTTTATCGCTATATTTTGTAGTGTTGAAAACGTTATGTATTGTACGAGTTCGTGTTATTCATGGTTGTTTATTATCGCTGTGTCCCTCTTAACAACGTTCATTAATGAGTGAAATTGTACATAGACAAAGAGAGAGTGGAGGACAGAGATGAGATAAAGGTATCGACGACGGCTGCAAGCGGCCGGTGGTGGGTACAGAAGATTGCAATTTGGTGGAAAGGAATCCCACAGATTTACTACACAAAATATTTTATTTCATGAATCATATAATTACCTACGACGAATAATCTTTTGACTAGTGATAGACTGATAGGTAGTGGGTGTCTGTGTCCATTTCCATCGGAATTAAGTCTAAATTTGGACTCGAGGTTAAAAATTTGATGAATGAGTTTAAACTAAGCAATTTTATTCACTTATAAAATAATCCTTCCGTCTTAAAATACATGTCTTTTTAGGATGAAACACGGTAATTAAGGAGTAGGTTAGGTGTAATGATTAGATGTAAAAAGTAGGGTAGGTATAATGATTAGACTTTGATATTAGAGTATTTGTTTCTTTTATTTTTAGATTTGTGAGGACGAGAGTAGGGGTGATGTAAAAATTAGATTAATAATTAGATGTAAAAGTAGGTCAAGTGTAATGATTAAATCTAAAAAGACATGTATTTTTTATAAAATTTTAAGGGTTAAAAAGACATATATTTTAAGATGGAGGGGGTAAAGTTTAGAAAATTTGAGCTATTTGAGCATTTTGAAGTCCAATTAGATTTAAAAATGTACTCATACTCGATTTATTTAGTAAATGAACGAATTCGAGTTTGTTTGAATGAACCGACTCATAAGTGCTAAAAGGCTAAACCCCATTTATTTGGGCCCGACACCATTTTTTTCCTATTCTATATCTGGGTGTCTAATCTAA
Organism: Persicaria maculosa; assembly: GCA_963922045.1. Taxonomy (NCBI): domain Eukaryota; kingdom Viridiplantae; phylum Streptophyta; class Magnoliopsida; order Caryophyllales; family Polygonaceae; genus Persicaria; species Persicaria maculosa. The sequence continues at coordinate 84,714,794 of OY998251.1, read as the reverse complement.
ATTGGGCCGAATATATATAGAGGCCCAATTTCCTGTATTTACACCGTTACCAGAATTTGGTACTGATGACTCTGTCTGTGTGTCGAAATTGATTGAAATTCAAGTGTAATACAGTAGGTGATTTGATTGTGATTCACCAAGTGTAATAACCGCACTTCCCAATCACCTTCTTGGGTGTCAGAATTGATGATTTGGAGGCTGCTGGCTGGCAGGTTGAGTTAGTTAGGAAGACTCGAGAGGATGTCGATGCGATGAGGTGTTGCCTTGTTGGTGAAGACGGCATACCATATGCCCATAAACCAGTGGAGCCATATACCAGATGCGATGAGGTGTTGCCTTGTTGGTGAAGAAGGCATACCATATGCCCATAAACCAGTGGAGCCAGCGCTCGACGCGGGTACTGCGTGCGGCCTCGTCGGTGTACGCTGTCTTCTCTGGAGGGCTAGATGCTCATCAATGAAAATGATCTTTATGGTAATCAGTTCATAGTTCTGCAACACAACCAAGTGACATAACACAGAAAAATAGAATCCTCAATTGCTCTGATATATAGCATCTTGCACTGTTTTTCTTTAAATATATATATTGGAACGTATGTAACAAGTGTATGCACCACCTCCCATGGCGGAGAGGTGGGAAAAAGCTTTACTTCTGCAATAACCAAAACCAGCAGAGTATAAGCTTGTTACAAACCTGTAAGACCGGGACACTTTCATCCAAAAAAAAAATACAGTATGAAGTTTCAAGAACAAGAACAAAAGTGTTATCCGCTCGGGTACTGGCTATATAACATTTGTGTTTTGACAATCTACTACCACAAATCAATCAGCAACTCAGCATTCTACAGGTCCAGCTCCCCAAGATCAAAGAAACCCGGATCATTCATCTTCATGTTGGGATCTTCCTGCCGACCTTGGCTCATGAAATCAAGACCAAAGTCAATTCCGGATTGGCTTTGATCCATATGGTCCAAGCAACCAAGCAGCTTGGCATCTGGGTTCTGCAATTGGTATGATAAATCAGTTGGCTTGTTGAATTGCCCTTGGACTGGCATCTTCTGGGTTTCAGTGGATCCTACAGGAAGTGGTCCTGAGTTGATTGCCCCCAGAAGCTCCTCCACGTCGAACATCTCAATCTCATCCAAGTTGAAGTTATGCAGGTAATCCTGGATGTCAAGCTGATCACTTCCAACAGGACCTATAGCATCAACAGGTTCCTCCTTTGGCACTTTCTGAATAGGGCTGGTTGGTGTATCAGCTTCCACCTTCATGGTAACTCTACTCATATCAGGCTTGGACTCTTCTTCCCCATCTTCAAGCTTCAATGGGAAGTCATAAATCTTCATCTTCGGATCACCATCGCCTGCACACACTTCAGAGTGGCTGGATGTACATGTAGTTGTGGAGCCAGAACAAGATGTCATTGTCGTCGTGGTGGTAGTTGTGGTTGCAAAGGAAGAGTCCTTGGAAGACATATCCTTCTCGGAATTGTACATCGGGACCCTATCCACATGGTAATTCAGGACACACTCTTGGCTGTAACCCGGGAAGTTAAGGCGGGCAGAGGAACCATACATAGCAGTGGCAGCTTCATCATAGGCCAAGGCAGCTTCAATGGCATTCGAGAAGGTACCAAGCCATAGCCTGGTTCCTCTATTAGGCTCCCTAATCTCAGCAACCCATTTACCCCATATCCTCTGCCTAACCCCTCTATAGCAACACCGTGTGTTATCAGGTCCACCTTTCCCCTTCATACATCCCTTCTTAGACCCTTTAGCTGGTGCTTTCCTCATAGGCTTTCCCTCTCCATCGGTAGATTCAAGCTTGCTGTTGTACTCCTTCCACTTAGCTAGAGTTTCGGCCACCGAATTCGGTCCACCTTTCCGACTTCGGGCCTTCCTCTTCCTGGTGTAATCTGAGGTTAATGAAGCAACCTGGTTCAATTCTCTATCATATCCTCCCATCCTGTCAAAATATTTGCAGCATAAGTTAAGAACAAGAACAGGGAAAGCATAACACAACTAATCAGAATGAATTGAAGAAGCTCTAATTCGCAAAGAAATTGGAAGAAACAACCAAACCTTATCCACACTTCAACAAGCTTTTTTAAATGCTCCCCCCAAAAAAATTCAATTCAATGTGTGAAAGTCCAGAATCTCACAGAAGAAGCAAAGGTTTCCCCAAGAAAGCAGCCATAAACAGCGAAATCCAAACCCTAACCCTAGCCCCATCAGAACAACGAAGAACAGAGAGGAAACGAACTCAATCCCCTTTCACAATCACATTTTACACTCATCCGCCTCGCTAAATCAATGTCACAAAATCAAAAAGCAAAAACGAAGATCAAATCGGCAACTAACCTTCCAATGATGTGCGAAGACATGTGAAAATCGCGTTGAAACACCTCTCTTTTTGAAACAAAACCTTCGAATCTTCAAATCTACAAATCTGCTTCTTGAATTTGAGGCTTCACCTCTTCAAATCTTGCTTCTTGAACTGATCACAGTTTGTTCGACTTCGTCGTTAGCTTCGCTCGCAGGGAAAAAGAATGAATGAACAAGTGGTTGGTTACTTAGCAAAGGAGGCTTTGTAAGCAAATCGGGAAAACTCCTTTGAAGGAGAAGAGGAGGCGTATTTATACACATCTCTAGATTTTTCTTGGAGCCGAAGGATATTTTTGATAATTAATTATTTTCCTTTTTTGTTTTTATTTTGAGGAATGACGTGGCTAATTTATTTCCCGATCGTGGCTCGGTGGTGGCTCTGGTTTCGCCACGTGGCCTGTTACCCCACCCTAGAACGTTCCCGGACCACGGAGTGGAAGCGCGGAACGGTGTCCATCTCCATTTCTTTATATTTTCTGCTTATTTTATTTTATTTATTGGGCTTATTGCAGTTTGCATTAAATCAAAGGAATAAAGTATTTACTGTGTCTAATGGATGAGGTTTGTGGACTGCCTCGTACTTGGGCCGGAATTACTGCTTTATTTTACCGAGTCCAAATCCTCTAATACCTCCAATATACCTTACGATGCACCACTAAATTATTTCGAATATAATTTTACTTAAAAAAATTTAAAAAATATAATTAAATTCCTAGTACTTAGTATTTATATATTTATAAACTGTTATTATAAAAATTTTCAGTTCACAAAATTAAAAGATCAATTATATTAGAAAATAAATTTTATGTTTTTTTTAAACATGATTTTTTCCAAAAAAGTTTATAAACATGTAAATACAAATATTAGGAATGTAAATATATTTTAAATTTTTTTTTATAAAGTAAAATTGTATCCGAACTAATTTAGTGGTGCACCGTAGTGTACATCGGGAGTTGTAGAGGATCCGTACTTTATTTTCTTAGTTTGGAATAGTGTTTTAAAAGGCGTTGGGCGGCCGCTAGGCGATGGGTGGCTGCCTAGCGCCTAGGCGGTTAGGCGGGTGTCTAGGCGGTGCCTAGACGGACTTAGACTAAACTTGATTATTTCTCTATATTTTAAAGAATAGAACATGTCAATAATTTATACAATGTAGTCATATCTATAATATAACTCATAAACCCAATTTTGGGGTGCTTAACTAACACTAAAGTCAATAAATGTAAAAGCACTCTTCTGGCTGATAACTTTACACCTCCTAAAATCCAAACCATAGGCTTGAATTAATCAAAAGTGAATGCATCCCGACTTGGGGGATAAAAAATCCCATAAGCTGACTAATCACTCTCCTAAAAACTAAATCTAAATAATCACCCACCTAGGCGGGGCTAGGCGGGATTAGGCGGGCACTATACCACACCTAGGCGGGATTATGCGGCGCTTAGGTGGAAATCGCCTAGAGACCGCCTAGGCGTAAAAATTCCTAGGTGTCTTGCCATCTAGCGCCTAGGCGGTGCCCAGGTGTGATTTTTAGAACAGTGGTTTGGATAAATAATTGATGGGTAAGTTACAGTACCTTAATACTATTGGATTGTTAATTTTTTTATAAGGAAATAATTCGAGACCAGATAAGTTTGATTCTCGAGAGGCAAGTAATCAACAAATGAAAACGATTTTACAATCAAAGGCAACCAAAACAAACAAAGAACCAACACTTCGACAATTTATAGTCGACTGAAAATGGAAGAAAACCCGTCAATGAAACCATGCAGAGTCTGAGGTCAATACTTCAGTCGAAGATGTTAGTGGAAAGTGGGTGAAGCCCTGATAGCACTGCTGGAAAACAAGTACAACAAAACACGATCCCCTGGTGATGTGAAGATAGAACTCTAGAGAAGCGCCTCCCCAACCCCCCGAAAATCGTGAAAATACAACCACGACTCTGACCAACCGCGACCCACTCAAAACGTACACCAACAACAAATGAAATACAAAGGCACACCAAAAACATAAGCTCAAACCAATAAGAAAATCACCCATGAATAATTGAGCAAACAAATCAGAAGAAAAGGTGGGGTCTAAACGAAAATTTGTTGTGCAAGGTTAAGCAATATTTTTTATTAATTAATCCTTGGATGCCAAGTATTAACCTTGGGGTCAAGGATTAAGATTTGAGGTAATATGGTGAGATATCGAGCCCCATCGCCCCTCCGACGACAACATCTTCTCGAAGCGCAAAAAATTCAAATCTATTATCAAAGTCCGACTCGGACCGATGACTGGAGGTCGTGTGGATGGACGCACATGCACTAGTAGCCTAGCACACAAGTCGAGTGAGACTCCATTCTAAAACCAATTGACAATAGAAGGAGTAGCCCACCGACTCATATACTCGGGCTTGATATGTTCAACTTTTCGACGTGGGACACTTTTGATCTCATTCACATCTCAACATAATAAGCTAAATTTTTAATATATTCAAACTCATATGATAATTAATATTAAGTATTTCTTTGCGTAATAAAAATTTCCACTTGTTTTAATGAATAAGTAGCTCGTTAAAAGTGTTTCTTGAATGTTGTTCTATCCGTTCTTTTATATTTATCATTTACTATTATTTAGCACAGCTTTACTGAGTATTGTTTATAATCTAAATCGAGAAATATTAAAAAAAATAAAAGTGAAATCTAATAATTTAATATAAAATATAACTAAAATATTTTACCCCGTACTTTTATGTCATCGATTAAGAAACTTGTATTTATTTCGTAAGGATTTAGTCCGTCATTGGGCAATGGTTCAGGTTGATCACCTCAAATTTTCGCCTTCTATCAAAAAAAGAAAAAAAAAAGAAAACTTGTGTTTATTTGAACCCCAATAGATGGAAACCTGATGGAACAGCAACTCCAAAATGCGTGGGAGGAGGTGGCCATTGGCCAGGAATTGAATTAAGGTAAGTCAGCTATGTTCGTAGTCATTGCTTGAAATGTGCATGTTCGCCATGTGTCGCCGTCTCCGCGTCTCCCACTCGATCCGTCTTGTCCACGCACCCCCTCTTCAATTCCTACTCAACAAATAACAATGGTCGATCATACATCTATATATGCTTGGGGGTTGGTTTATCGGCTGGTTTGTTTGTTAGTTTTCGATTTTAAAAAGTCTATAGCTCTGAATTGGCCGGTTTTATAGTTTCCAAAAAAATTAAAATTGATCACATACTCCGTATTTTTTTTAATGAAAAAATAGTTCAGAATGATGTACTATAAAAACATTTAGTTAAGATAACGATGGTGAGTTGGTGAGTGGTGAGATAAGGATACAAAAAGTGCACCGCTGGAGCGGGTCTTAAGGTGGGCTGGGCTACTGGTATTTTTTGGGATCAAAATTCCTTCTTCCATGCGGCGCCCGCCCAACATATATTCAACCTGACGTCGCTCCTCGGATCTTGCATATAAGTCGGTGGGCCACTTATTATGTTGCCGATTGGTTTTAGGATGGAATCCGCTGGTCTTGTATGTTCGGCTTGGGTGTGCATGATGCGCTCTGACATGTGGACCCCTACGGTTATACGGACCACTAGGATTTATCAGTATTTTTTTATTCCGGCATATGGTTGCTCTTCGTTTCTGTTGTGACTTTTAATCTCCCTTTTTGTTCATATTTTTCGTGAGGAAAATCGAGTTGCGAATTGTTTGACGCATTTGGATCTTTCGATGTCTTTGCTGCTAGGCCGTCCTCCTTATGAGATTACTGACTTCGTCCGCGAGGACACGCTTGGGCGGTGGGTTAACCACGATTGATCACCCTCAAATCTTCACCTTATATAAAATAAAAATAAAAATTTAAGCATATAGTGTTCCCTTGAAAATAGTTTTTTTTTATTAGATAAAAATTCGAATTCAAACAAGCCTAAAGTTCGAGAGGTCGTTGAATCGGTAGACGGACAACCGCCAACATACAACATATACTAAACACACAAATAAAACAGATGAAAAAAACAACCCAAATACCTCCGTATAACTTAAATCGTCTTCCAATGGAGAAGACAAGGGAGATCCCCTGAAAAATAGTTTATTGACGTGAAAAGTCAATATTAATAAGCTATTTTTATGAAGAAAAAAAAATATTTCTTGGTATTAAAAGTCTAGAATAATTGTGTATAATAGCTCTTCATTTTTGTAGTACTATATATTAAAGGATGAATTTGATATACTTGGTTGCATTTAATTTAATTTAATTGTGAGGTATGGGGAAAAAAAATTAAGGAACTTGAAGAATGAAAAAACAAAAATTATATATATGGTCTGTTACATAGAAAATGATTTAGATTAATAAAGTTGTTTGAGTTGGTTAAAAGAAAAGCTGAAGCTTATAATCCACAAACTTTGTGAATTGTGATCTCTCAGATTTAGGGCGTGTTTGAGGGGATGGAGATAGAAATCTCTCAAATTTGCCCCCATCTTCAACCTTCTTCCTCCCTCTCTCCTACCCCTACCGCCATCAACGCCACCGCCCACCGCCGCCCACCACCGCCGACGCCACCCACCACCGCCGACGCCACCGCCCACCACCGACGCCGTCACCCACCACCGTCGCCGCACATAAATCCCCTTTCCTCCTCCGATCAATCTCCCTCGCCGGCAATTCCTTCTCCAGCGCCCTCCTGCCGTCGACCGCGTAGAAGTGAAGATCGGGGGATCTTCGCCTTCCTCGTCCGCCATTGGAGGGGCGGAGCGGTGCGCCGGTGGCCATCGAAGGTGGCCGAAGTCGTCGAGAGGGGCAGCTGGCTGTTGGGCTTCAACTGAGAGACGATGGAAGAAGAAGTTAAGCTTTTAGGGTATTTGGGAGGGTATTTTCGTCATCTCATGTGGTTAGTGGGGGTAATTTGGACTTTTTTCGTTTCTCCATCTTCCCAACCATCAAAATACAACCAAACACGAACGGGATTAAACTGGATTCAAAATTCCACCCGATCCACCCCGAAACTCCATCTCCATCCCTTCCATCCCCAAAATTCCATCCCCATCCACCTACCCCATCCCGTTGCCAAACACGTCCTTATATATTTCTTGGACTCAATACAGCAGAAAGAAGGTATACAATCAAAACCCAGTCCCCTTATTTCTCATGTAACTCATCTCTCAAAAATAAACAATACTATATAAGGAGAAACAATACCCTACAAAATGAGTCCTATTACTGTTCATATATATTTTTGAATCATAAAAGAAGTCTCATTTTTTTTTTGTGTAGTAGTAACGCTTAATTGATTAATGTGGATGAATCATCCGGCCTAGCACACTGGCAGATCCGGTGGCGGATCTTGTAGTGACTCCAACTCTCCGACACCGTCTTCGACGACGAACGCCATTGCCAGCCCCCATGTTATGTGCACGTCCAAGTGACAATGCATTATCCAAACCCCTGTCATTTTCACACACACATTCTCTTTAGCAACACATTCAATCACTAATTGGTACTAAATATAGCCCGGCCCAAAACCCAACTGGACGGTTAGGTTGAGTTCATATATATACTCAATTACCTGGATTATCCGCGACGAATCTGATGACGGCCCAGCCATTGACGGGCACCCCGACGGTGTTCCTCATGGGCGGGTCCACCAGGTTGAAATTGGCGGGATCGGTGTTGGGATCGAAGTTTCCGAAGCCGCTGGCGAGGATGTAGAAGTCGTATCCATGGAGGTGGATGGGGTGGTTTTCGGCGGCGAAGATGCTGGTCCCCTGCAGCACGATCTGGACGGTGGAGCCGTACTTGAGGCGGTAGAGCTTGGTGGCGGCCACCGGCTGCCACAGGGCCCGGCTGACGTTGCCGGTGTAGTCGAATTGCACCGGCGGGTTGGCCGGGAAGTCGGTGGTGAACACCCTCGGGATGCCGAGCTTGTGCGCCTGGAGGAGCGACCAGTTGGAGGGGAGGACGAAGGAGTAGTTGTTCATGCTCGCGGTGAACTGGGTCCCGTTCGGGCCTTGGCACTGGGCCCGGCTGAAGCCCGGTGGGCAGACGTTGAGGCCCAGCCCGACGGTGAAGAACAGGCTCTCGTCGATCTCCTTCGGGACCGGGACTTGTCTCGGGCTTCGGAAGCGGTTGGTGAAGGCCGTGGCGGTGTTGGTGTCGTTGAACGCCGGGAGGGAGGGGAGGACGATGGGCGGGGACACCGTGCCCTTGGCGGGGCAAGGGGCGGACTTGTATTGTAGTATGGCGGTGGTGGTAGTGTTGTCAAACGGTGCGTTTTGGGCGCTTTGGTAGGGGCTGGCGGCGAGGTAGTAGCGGCCCGGTGGTTGGTTGCCGGAGATGAGGACGTCGGTGGTTTGACCCGGGCCGAGCATGATCACATTGGTGGTGAAGGGCTTGAGGTAGGAGGCGTCCGCGCCAACCACCGTCATGACGTGGTCGGCGACGGAGAAGAAGAGCTCTTGGTTTAGGGCGGAGTTGATGACTCGGAGGAGGTGGGTCTCACCGGACTCTATGGGGACGATCACGGTTTCTGCATAGTCCAATTGTTTTGATTGGTCAGAATTAATTTTATATTCTTTTTATATTTTTCATTAATTAGTAAATCAATCGATCAATCACGAAACATATATATATATAGGGCCATCTCGACTTGTGCGGCTTTGGTGTGTTTAGATTCGCCCTAGTGCAAGAGTTTTGTTTCCGCTTATTAGCGGCACCTTTTTCTGTTTTTCTAAAATCACATGTGTCTGATCTCGAATTTTTACTCGAAATGAAACCAACCTTGCTTGGAGCAGTTGTAAAGGTCGCCGGGCTGCCCATTGATGGTATAAGCGTCGGACACATTCGGAGCTGCTCCAGTTCGAGTCGCGGTCCTTATGACTTGGACGGGATCGGCATTCCACCATTCCCCTGTTTTCGAAGGGGAGATAAGCACACTAAGTTTACAAACATATATTGCATCACTTTTGTAGTGTGAAGCAAATTGATTGATGATTTATATAGGTTTGATTATGTACCGAGAAGTAATGGAGTCTCGCGGTTGGGCTTAGGGAAAGGGTAGGAGGATCCTTCTCTAGGTCGGATGATGAGAGCTCCATAGACGGTGGCTCGAAGCCAAGAGCTATGAGCATGCCACCAGAGTGTGCCCTCTTGTCCTTGGATGGTGAACCTATAAGTGTAGCTCTCTCCCGGCCGGATAGGGCATTGGGTCACGAACTCTGGCCCATCGGCCCATCCGGTCCTGATCTGTCTAACTCCGTGCCTAAGAGAGTTTCATATCGTATTTCAACTATATATACATCATGTCTATGCGACGAGATGATAAAATGAAGACAATAAAATATCAAGTACATACCAGTGAATGGTGACGTTGTATTTAGCGCGGTTAACAACATTGATCACAAGACTGTCTCCATTGCTCACCTCCAGGGTCGGCCCTGGGAGTTGCCCATTCACCGTGATAGCATAGTTAGTCATGCACAACCTCTTCACTGGCGTCGCCTGGACCTGCATAAACAATCATACGAGATTCAAACCAATGCCTACAATCTAGACCTAGGACACGAACACGACAAGGCTAGGAAGATAGTTAAGGAGACAGGACGAGACATACGACAAAGTCATGGTAGTGAGTTTCGGCGAAGGCCAAGGAGGAGAGTGTTGAAGCCAAAACAAGTATAAGTGCAAGCTTATGGAAGAAGGAAGACATCTTTACTATTTTAGTAGTCCTGTGAAAGGAGAGAAGGTGGTGGTGAGCTTGAAATGATAGTCTATGGACAAGTGAAGGGATTTATATAGATAGCATGAAGAGAGTTGTTATAAGGTTGGCAGATTAGGTTTTAATTCAACCAAAAAAAGGATACTACAAATCTATAATGCAATGTTTACAAGCTTCTATCGTTTGACAACAATCGGCCTTGATCCTGCTCACCATTTAGAAGTCCCATATTTATGTAAATTGATTGATTAATTATTTTGACATATGTTTGGTAACACGTAGTTGATGTGTTAGTTGAAACTGATGAATTAATTGTGTTAAATGTATATTAAATTAGTGTTTATAAGCTAGTAATGTGTATGATAATACAACTGATAGAGTAGCTGATACAAATTAGCCGATGAGATAAGAGAAAATAAATAAACTTGTGAATATATAAAAAAAAAGTTCAGAAAAGTTTGAAGAGAAAAGTTTGAAGTGAGTAGTAATTAAACTAAAAGTTTGTATTAACTTATTTAAAACTATAGAGTATTAAAATCAAAAGTTCTGAAAATCTATCTATTGCCTCCATATTTATCAATTAAGGTTTTAACCTTAACACAACGGGTTAGAATAACTTATTCTAATTAATTTCACCCATCAGTTCACAATATTATTATTCTTTTTTAATTTAAAAAAGAAAACAATTTTCTTTTTTTTTAATTAAAAAAAACAATTGTCAATAATATATACTGTAGGTATGTTTTACACTTTATTTGAGTGTAATTAGTAAGTGGTGGAAGATCTGACCTGAAAAAAAAAAAAAAAAAAAGATGGACAAAAAAGAACACATAAAGAAGAGGTTTGGTACACCCACTGGATAGCCAATCTTATCAAGCTTTGCCTTAAAATGGATTAATGAACTTCTAAGCTTCCATAATTTCTATAGCTTGGTGCAACAAAAAATCTTCATTAGTTTACGGTAACTAACTATATGTTAATCTTGGTCGGCCGGGTTTGGTATGAATATATATATATATATATATATATATATATATATATATATATATATATATATATATATACACACACACACTATAGCTTACATTACATATATTATTTGTCTATGCCCATGTGCAAATTGAGCCTTGATTGTAAAAGCATATTCTAAAAAAATCTTTATTTGGCTAAATTTTTTTTTTTAATTTTTCTAAATAAATGTTGGTATATTGTGTTACATTTCAATGATTAATTTTCAATCAATAAGGCTAAAACATGTTAATTAGAGAAATATTTTTTAAAACAAGCTAGAAAAGAAAGCGACTGGAAGAAAATTAAGCAACTGGGTTCGACTGACTGCTGATCTTTTAGAGTAGCTAGTCTTACTTTGGGAAACGGCTTGTAACCGTCGAGAGGAAAGATGTTGTGCAGGACTGCCGGGTGATTGGAATTCTCTGAGGTCTGCTGAGAGAGTCTTATCTTATGCTATTGGGACATACATAGGTTAAAAAACTCGTTTAATATTACTTTTCTAGGAAAACTTCCTTGTTTGATAAAGAAACTTTAATACACATGTTTACCAAAAAAAAAAACTTTACTCACGTGATCATATAATGTACAGGATTTCAAATTACGGTGGGTAATATACGACGTGGGGGGGGCATGCACGCCCAAGCGCATCACGCGCACCAATCAAGCCGAGCACACAAGTCGAGTGGGCCGGGGTTCCATCGTAAAACCAATTGGTGTTGGGTGGGGTAGCCCACCGGCTTATATGCAAGGCTTGGATTCATTTTATATTCAATGTGGGATCTTACCCACCTCATATTCTTAACACACCGCCCTCAAGTGCAACTGTCTGGTCACGCATTATTGCCAGTTGCACTTGACGACATAAGCCTCATAAATTTAAGACACTAATGGTTTTGTTAGATATATCTTTAAACTTAGATTCTATATATATGTTTTTTTATAGGGTAAATTACGCCATTAGTCCCCAACGTTTCGTACTTTTTTCTTGTTAGTCCCTAACCTTTCATTCCTTCTATTCAAGTCCCTAACCTTTTATACCTATTTCATATTAGCCCTTAAACTTCTATTCATTCCATTCAAGTCCCTAACCTATTGAATTTGTTGCACTATTAGTCTAAATTATTTTAAAAAATTTTAAAAAAATTATTTTAAAAATAATATATACTAAATTGTAATTTTTAGTTGAATATTTAAGATTGGTTAAGAAAAATATTAAATTTTAATTAAATAATACGGAGTATTTCATAAACTTCGAAATATAATAATAATAAATAAATAAAATAAGTTCATTTTATAGTGTGGTTAATTTTATTTAATAAAAAAATATATATATAAATTAACTTTATAAATTTTTAGTGTTTGAAATCTACTTCATTTCCACTTTCTAAAATTAAAAACCTCATGTTTGTGCGATTTTTTTTTTTTTTTGTGTGTGTGTGTAGGATTACTATTTCTAATTTAATAAATTAGAATAAATTGGAAATTTTTAGGGGAATGCCTAAGATTTATAGATTTTAAATAATGAACATTTCTAATGTTAATTGATCGAAATTATTGTATTAAATAAATTGAACCACAATATTTTGGAAAATATTATGTTTCTTTTTGGACAAAGGGGTGTATTTTTACTAAAAATTATAAATTATAGGTATTAAAAATAAATTAACAATGAGATTATTTAATTAGAATTTTTCTATTTTTCTTAACCAATCTTAAAGATTCACCTAAGAATTACAATTTAGTCTAAATTATTTAAAATAAAATAAAATATCTGATTTTATTTTTCAATTTTAAAAATAATATAGACTTATAGTGCAACAAATTCAATAGGTTAGGGACTTGAATGGAATGAATAGAAGGTTAAGGGCCAATATAAAATAAGTATAAAAGGTTAGGGACTTGAATAGAATGAATGAAAGGTTAGGGATTAACAAAAAAAAAGTATGAAACGTTGGGGACTAGTGGCGTAATTTACCCTTTTTTTTATATATGGTAGACAAAAATTATGATACTTGGCAAAGTAAGGTTCATCCCTAATTATCCTTACGGATGATGGAACATAGCTCCCTATTCTAAGGAAGGGATGTGATATTTGTGTTACAAATATCGATAGACCTACCTATGTAACCAGCAATACAATTTGACTCTCGGTAGCAATCCTTGAAGTTAAGATTTGCTGAACTTATTTTCATAGCGATTAATCTTTACAACCGTTCTTACGATTTTCCAAGGATGATTGACAATTTGACATTGTTGTTTATAAATGCACTTTAGATTTATGCCAAAATTAAATTACGTGTAAAATTTAATTGTTATAAACTTATAATGAAGGTTTCTAGATTGTTGAATATTGATAAGAAACTTTAATGCTGGCGACTTCAATTATATTCCTTCTTTAATATGTGTTTGTTTTTAGTGGATTTTTTAATTTTTTTTTCGTTTTCAAAATCATTTACTTTGAAGTTTTCATGATCATGGTATGAAAATTCCGGATGCTTTTTTACCAGAAATTGACTTTAATCTCTTGTTAAGTTTTCGTAATTAAGCAATTAAACAGTAATTAATTAATTAAAACAAGTTGAAACCATATATATGTGTCAGTGTTAGTCTTCATCAAACCGTGTAGGTCCTACAATATTGCCAATTACAGTTTTGACCAGATAAGCAAATTTGTAACAAAGGAAACTTGGGAGAATTTAACAAGAAAACTAAAAGTTAGATGCCTTAGGTCTAACTTCTATGGGTCATATGTTTAAAATGGGCAATTATTTTATTGTTAATCTTTTGAGCTTTGTTAATTTGGTCTTTCTAACAAATGGCCTTAAAACAGAGGTTAAGAAACTTAATTAAGAAAGGTTCTCTATCGACTCTAAAAAAACATTATTAAAAAAGTTTTAAAATTTTAGAGAATCTTTTTTAATTAAATTTCTTAACCTATATTATTGGGATTTGGGACATATGTTAAGAAATTTTCTCCATCTTGTCCGCTCATCGGCCACTAATCCTTGCATTCATATTCGATCCATCCATCATCCGCGAGTTATTGGGTGGATTGAGTGAAATATATGGGTAAGAAATTTCATGTAAACATCCACCATAGGCAATAAAATAAAATATATAATATTTTATAATAATACATTTTTATAAAATACTGTGCAAGGCACGGGTACTGAACTATAAAACTAAATAAAACAAATTCAATTTAAAAAAAAGTATATATTAAATTTAAAGTATTCATCAACTTGCATAGACACAGAAGCTCAAACTATCAAATCAAGTTACATATATTTATAATAAATATGATGCATAAATGATATTTTCAAATTCCATAATATACAATTTTAGTGGACTAGGTGGTGGATTGGACACTCATTTATCCATATCTGACCCGATCCATTATTCATTAATCCATCATCAACTTATTTATCTATTTATTCGGGTTTTCATTCATATATTCGGGATGAGTTAATGGGTGGATCAGATCTCCATGAGTTGATTTCCATCTCTATTCCAAGGGATAGCTAGATACAAAGGCGGACCTAGGAGGGGTCCTAGGGGGTCACGTGACCCCCTAGGCCATTCACATATAATACGCCATAATCCGACATCTGAGTAAAAAGTTATGAATGTTTGAAAATTACAACAGTATTAATCACTTTAGTTTTACTTCAATATACTATAATACTTTAATATTTTACTTAAATTGACATTCACGTATTATAATTCATCTCGAGAGCTTCGAAACCATATGATATATTACTTATTTTGAGAATATGGTAAGAAGTTACGCAAGTTTAATTTTTTTTATATCTAGTTATACATTGTTACATGTTAATAATGCAATGTTTATTTATTGCGTTTTATATCTTTATTTTTTGTTTTTTATCCTTATTTTCGTATTATATATTTGTAGTATTTTTGAAACCATAGGTTGACACTAGTTTGTACTATCGATCACGTTGTGTTTTGCGATTTTTTTCTCGATCTTATTGTCGACTATTATGGTAACCCCCGCTAAAAACTTTCTGGGTCAGCCCCTGGCTAGATAGAAAGACATTCGACCGATAAAATAATTTAAAAATAAATGCACAAGAAATACTAGATCTGTTGAGACAACAAATTTGGATTGTGCACCAATTTTTGCGTTTACCATCTTGTTTTGTCAACCTTTTTTTTTTTTTAATGGTATTGTATTTTCTTATGTCAGCCTTCATTTCCACTTTTTACGTTAGGTGAAAATAAGTTAGGAATTGAGAGGATCGCCTACTCAAACTTTTGTTCCGGGAAGAGGTCTTAGGCAAGGTGATCCCCTTTCACCTTATCTTTTCTTGCTTTGTGCTGAAGCCTTTTCAGGTCTGATCAGGAAGAGTGAGGAGGATGGAAAGTGGCAAGGTATCAAAATTGCTCCGTCGGCTCCGACAGTTTCTCATTTATTCTTTGCGGATGATAGTATTCTGTTTGCAAGGGCTAACTGTCAACAGGGCTCAGAAATTGTGAACATGCTCCGTGTATACGGAGAAGCGTCAGGTCAACAGGTGAACTTTGCAAAGTCAGAACTATCGTTTAGCAAAAATGTGAGTGCCGAGGTCCGGGAGGAGATTCAGGGATTGGTGGGTGTTGTGGAGGTGGAGAAACATGAGCGATACCTTGGACTACCAACGATGATTGGAAGGTCCAAAAAAGTCATTTTCAATGGGGTAAGGGACCGAATTTGGAAAAAGCTAAAGGGGTGGAAGGCCAGATCATTGTCGAGGGCAGGGAAAGAGGTCTTGCTGAAGTCAGTGGTACAGGCAATTCCAATGTATACCATGTCTTGCTTTTTGTTGCCAAGTTACATGTGTCATCAGATTGAGCAGATGATGTGTGACTTCTGGTGGGGAGATGGGGAGGGAGGAAAGAGGTTGCACTGGCTATCATGGAAACGAATGTGTCACTCGAAGGATAAAAGGGGATTAGGTTTCCGGGATATGGAGACCTTTAACTTAGCACTGTTGGCCAAGATGGGTTGGCGGGTAATGACGGAGCCGGAAGCTTTACTTTCTCGGATCTTGAAAGCGCGATACTTCCCTCACTCTTCTTTCCTTAAGGCAAGAGTGGGGGGAAATCCGAGCTATGTTTGGAGAAGCTTGATGAGCTCCAGAAAGGTGTTAGAAGAGGGGGTGTATTGGACGGTGGGCAACGGGGCTAATCTTTATGCATGGGGAGATAGATGGCTGCCGAGACCGTCATCGTTTATGCCGGTGGCAAATCCGAAAGGTAGGGGAGAATTCACAAGGGTGATAGATTTTGTGGATTGGGAGCTAGGTCGATGGGACGAGGAAGCGGTCCGGGAAGCTTTCCTTCCTTGTGATGCTGATATCATCCTTGATATCCACCTGGTTGACCTGCAAACGGAGGATTCCCTATCATGGTTCTACTCCCGGGACGGCAACTTCACTGTACGTTCAGCCTACCACCTAATGATGGAGAAGCGGCAACAGCTAGAGGAGGTAGGGGAGGCGTCGACGGGAAGGGGAGGGAGAGATTTGTGGAAGAAACTGTGGAGACTATCGGCTGTACCACGAATCCGAAACCTTATCTGGAGGGCTTGCAGGGGAATTCTTCCATGTCGCAGTGCCCTTGCAAGAAGAGGAGTCAACCTGGAACCTTGGTGCGAGTGGTGCGGAAAAGAGGAATCTATTTGGCATGTCATCTGGGAGTGTGAACTCGCTCGTAAGGTTTGGAACATCCTTCCGGAGATCAAACGAATTGGCAAAAAAGCATTCAATTTTGAAAGGTGGGTGGAGCTAATGCTGAAGGGGAAAGACATGGATCTATGTTGTCTCTGGGCCTATGTCGTGGAAGGAATATGGCTCGCCCGGAACAAGCGGTGCTTTGAGGGAATCCAAACACCTGCAGAGCACATCGTCGATTCTGCATTGGAGAGATCGGCCCGGCATAAAGGAGGTGAGGTTGGCGGGCAAGTACATGGTCAACAATCTGAGGCTCGGAGAGAGGATGCTCGATGGTGTCCACCAGACCATGGTTGTGTAAAGGTGAACTGTGACGCATCTTCGGAGGCTACAAAAGGTTGTGGGGTGGGATTTATCGCCCGGGACGCCTGTGGGGTGGTGAGGTGGGCAGTAGCGGAGAGAATACAGAGAGGGACGGAGCCTTTAGCTGCTGAACTTGAAGCTATGGTGAGAGCATTGCAATGGGCAAGGACGCAGGGAGTCTCGACTATCATCATAGAGTCCGATTGTGCTCAAGCAGTGGACCTGGTGCAAGGCAGAACCTCTTTCAGGGGGGTTGTGGGCAGGCTGGGACTCATGGCAAGGAACTTGGCGCGACAATTTCAATGCTGCAAATGGAGCCTGGTTCGGAGGGAGTGCAACCAGGCAGCTCATTGGCTTGCACAGATGCGCCCAGAGGCACCCTTTGCTCTTTTTTCTGAACTTGATTTCCCTTCAAATCTGCTGGATATTGTTTTCACTGACTTGGTTGTTGAATAAATAGATCATTTTTCATCAAAAAAAATAAGTTAGGAATTAAGTCTTTAGTGAAATGTATAGTATATGATTTCTAAGTTGACATGAAATTTTGCATGATATGATATATATTAAATTCAAAGAGGCATCAAAATTTCCACATCGATCGGCAACAAACTTAATTAATTGGTTGGCTTTCCTAGTTGGTTAGCATCTTAATTAGCATATCTTTAGTGCTAATTAAGTTTAGAGCATACCATTGCACATTGATCTTTAACGACAAAAGATTGATTTGTTATAATAGCCCTAAGCTTATGCTATTCACACTTTAGGGCCAGTGGTGGCAGTCGCCTCTCTCCCCCCAATCGAAAATAAAATTAACATGCATATTCCTCTCGTCGATAGCTTCGATTTGATATATTATAAGTTCAATTCCGATAATTGAGTAAAAAATTATAAGCGTTTCAATTTTCAGGACTGAATATATGTAAATTATTTCGTACATCATTTACCAAACTGATATATACTTTTATCGTAATTATCATTTGTTAAACTTTATACCTTAATAATATATATAATTATACCCGAGAACTTCAAATGAGGAGGTTAATTATATTAAAATATTTGAAAACCATGAAATAAAGCATGCACTATTTATATTGAAATATTCTAGTTACATATCCATAATATTGATGATTTTTTGAAAAAGACAAATAAGAGTTAATTTTACAGACAATTTTTATATTGTAATTTTTCACCCTCTCAATGAACAATTTCAGAATCCGCCACTGATCGCGGGTAAAGGGTAGAATTAGTGAAGAAGTAAAAAGTGGTGGTTAAGTTTGTTACTGACTTTTGGAGAAGCAAACAAGATATAAATTAAAACAATTGAAGAGGAAAGGTCTCTTCAAAATGCACAAGATAAAAAGCTCTTTCAACTTTTGCTTGCTTAAAAATCACTCCTTAATTTATTGTAAACCTAATAAACGGTATCACTCCTTAATTTATTGCGCGGAGAGCTCCGCCTCTCCTTTCGACCAAAAAAAAAAACATGCCGTCGGTGACATTGGAGAATAAGTGACAACAGCAGTAGAGCTTAAGCACTTGCGAGCACCCCCACCTCCGCCCCTGAGTTGTGTTTTGGTTAACTAGTGGGTGGGGAAAAATCTTGATGTGAGATTCACAAACAGCTACATAGTACTATAGTATATGTTGTTTGTTAGATTTATGTGGACCATGGTAGTTAAACGTTTGGTGGGGATGCTGTTTTCACCGGCAAAGATCTGATGCCAACAATGAACTGAAATGTCATTTCATGTGGTCAACATACACACTAGCTTTATCTATATATGCTTGCAGTGGTTGCAAGGCTAACATCACTCCAAAGTTGTGTTTCTCTTATTAGATTCACATGAGAGGATATGCATAATTCAATTGAATTGACATATTTGTCCGATACACATTCCAAGCTTTAACACATGAACCGATACCGGTTTTAACTCGATTTTCTGATTCCAATCCGATACCTGAATATGTATGAAACCTTAGTTTGTCAGCATTAGAGATAATTAAACACTCCAAACAGCAATTTATCATCTTGTTACCAACACTTCGAATGCGCACTACTCTTGAGTGACTCGATTAAGGGAGCTTACCCGCAACCACCGGTGCACACATCAGTTGTCGTAAATCGTAAAAGGGCAGCAAGCATGTCGTCGTCATTGATCAAGCAGTCTACACTTACTACTAAACTAACCTACAGTAGCTACATGATTCTTTCATATATCTTAGTTGTCGCAATCCTTAAGACAGTCCATGATCATGAAATCACCATTGATGCTTCAGTATCAGCTACCAGTAACTACAAAATCATGTCTTTTAATATGATTACACCAAGATTGCACCTAATGATCCATTTCAGCTATCAATCATATAAGCATTTTGGAGATCTATGAATAAGTAACCTGTGCGATTCGATTGCATTGGATTGACAAGGAGATGATATAAATTAGGGCAAAGATCGAAAACAGATTTTTAATTACCGATTTTCTGTTACTCAATTATCCGATCTGCATCACAAAACTGACAATTGATGGAATAAGTGATCCAGCAAATTAATCAATTCCATTACAATAAGAACCCTAATTCTACCGGACCAAAATTGAACAGATCGGAGAGAGAGGCAAGAAAAAAGATCCGACCTTTAAACTCTTCCAGCGACCGGCAAAGAGGCAGCAGCGGCACCGGCAGCAGACGAAGCGGCGCCACCAAGGAAGGACAAGAGTCCGGCGGAGGACGGCTCCGGGTCATCCAAGAAGAGATCTTCCGGTACTCTAAAGGCGCCGTGAGCAGCGATGATGGCGAGGCCGATCATGACCGCGGAGATTATGAGTGATCCGACGCTGGTGAGGAAGACGACGACGACGGTGACGAGGACGAGGACGCATAGGGTTTCGCGATCGGAGAAGGGGCGGCCGAGGAGGACGACGGGCTGGTCGGCGGGGCGGAAGAGGTAGAGGAAGATCCAGGAGGCGAGGAGGCAGAGGAGGAGGAGGAGGGAGAAGGGGTGGGAGATGAGGGAGACGGCGATGATGAGGGAGAGGAAGAAGAGGTAGTTGACGCGGAAGTAGGAGAAGTTCTTGCGGAAGCGGGAGGAGGATTCGGAGAGGGAGTCCGGGCGGGAGAAGGCGGTGCGGTCGAATAGCTCCGACCACGGGCGGCGATTTGAGAGGCTCTGGCGGATGGAGGAGGAGAGGCCGGAGGCGAAGGCGCGGAGGGCGGAGGTGGCGACTGGGGATTGCGATTGGGAGGAAACGGCTGCCGCTGATGATTGATGGTTGGTGATCGGAATCGTCGCCGGCGACGTCATGGCGGAGGGGCGGCCTGGTCGGAGGGAAACTGGAGAGAATGGACGAACGGAAGGCAAAAAGTGAGTGGTGGGCCTGGTGTGGTGCCAGTGAAGATCAACTGTGATGAAATTAGTTAATTTTAAATTTATTTTTTTTTAAAAAAAGATTATAACAATTGTTGCTTGATAGATTTGTAAAAAAATTATTTTGAAAATCATATATAAGGAAATTAGTAGTTTTTTTAAAACTAAAATATTATATATAAAAATATTATAAAATGTTAAGATAAAAATCATTAAAAAATTTACAATAAATATATCTTATAATTATATCAGAAAAATATTTTTTAGAAATCTTATGTAAAGTATAATACATAAATATAGATATTTTAAATTACTCGGTAATAATAATTCAATATAATTATAACATTGTTTAAATGTGACGTGTCATAATCAATACTTATATTAAATGTTTTGAATTAAGCCTGAATCTGAGTCAAGTCCAATAATTATATTGGATTGAACTCAATGTTTTGAATTAAGCAAGCTCAATAGTTAGTAAGATTAAAGAAAAAAAGAGAATTACAAAAAGAAAAGAAAAAATGAGAATTAAATAAAATCAAAGAAAAATGGCAAAAAAAAAGAAAAAAAATTGGTCAAGACTCCTAAAATGTCTCTAAGATTGACACATCGTCCTAAACTCTTTTAAATTAAGAGTTTATATATAGATATATAAACAGAAGGGCTACCGGTAAGACGACAAAACGGCTATTGACAAGACAATTTACAGTAAATTGCACACAAGTCCTAGACAACATCGCCGTTCTTCAATCTCCACCAACAGTGGCGGATTCGATCAAATGGAGTTTGGAGAGGAGCCAATACTTCGGTGAAGTATCAGCTCTCTCCTTCCTCCCACTCCCTTCCCGCTTCTCTCCTCTTCCTATCTCCTCGCCGGTGTGCAGTTGGGGTTGTTTTCGATTTGGGTGTTCGGATTCAATTAGGGTTGTTTTGTCGGGGTAGGGGTGCTTGAATGGTGGTGCCGAGGGAAAAAGGAGGCTCGACGCGGCTGGACGAGGCAATTCCATAGACTCGTTGCTGCTGGACGAGGCAACTCCATATCCTCATCGCTGCTGGCCGAGGCGACGCTACAGACTCATCTTGATTGGCGGAGGCAACGCCAAGGGCTCAACGCCGATGAATCCATCTTGGTAATGTTTGATTAATTGATATATATTCTATATCTACATCTGCTTTCAGCATAATTGATTTTATATTATACTCCATCATTTGCATTTCATGCCCACAGCGGCATAGCTGCTTTCAGCATAAGATGAGCTATAAATCAAGTGTTGAACTCTGCGTCGGAGCAAGGAAAAGGCATCATTAAACAATAAGTGATTCGTGCACTTCTAAGCAGACAATCGAGGTTTGTACCCGGATGTGGAGTTGCTTAGCTGGTTTCATGGAGGTGTGTCGTCTATCCACACATGTAACTTGATTTGTTAGGCAATGGCTTTCATACAACTTTCCTGCCACCTTTTTTAGATGACATCGTTCATTATAACAGTTGTTTTGACTTCAAAATTACACGCGTTAGCTAGCATCTGTGTTATATTCAAATCACAATTCTAAAACAAACTTAACATAAGAAGAGTGCTTTTGTGATTTATAGTGGAAATTTATCCTATTTCCTTTTATTATACTTGTTCTGATCTTTTCTTTCCACTGATGTTTCTCTACTAATGAATTTTTGCACAGTTTGTAACTTCTGCAGTTGAACCTAGTAGCATACCTTGTCAACTGATGGTCGGATTCTTTGCTTATGCAACATCTTTGGAAATAATTGTGGACAAGCAAGAGTTAGAAGGCAGGATATAAATTTTTAAACATTCACTTAAGTTCTGAATTCAGTTTAGTTTAGTTTAGTTTAGTTTGTTTCTGATGCTATGAACATAATTGTGGATATTTTCTGGGGTTTTTTCATCAGATGCTTAGTGGCACAGTAGAGAGGATGTGGAGAATGCCTTGACATTTGCTGAATAATATAAGAAAGCACAAACGACAGCCGCGGGCAAGGTGGATCAAATGTGCAAGGGAGTCAGTAAAAGGGAGAGCCTCTCAACGGATTTCAATGTGGAAAGTGTGGAACTTGCCCCCATGTTTGTTCCAGGCCCCGTCGCTATTACTCATCACCTCATCTCCACATGGGTTCATCAAGGATCAATTGATGGCCCTAAGACGAAACAAACTAGTAGTTGGTCGAATTTGCAGACAACTTTTTGTTTCTTTTTCCACTCTTTTAATACAGCTATTATACATTGCATAGTAGAACAAATCATCCATGATGGATCATGAGCTCAACCCGTCTTGTTATTGATTACTAGAAGGCGAGGTTGATGCTCATACAGCCATGCTATACATTTATTGTAACTAGATGTTTAGTTTGGGAGCTTATCTGCTATGCTTTGTTCAAGAATGATGCAAATAAGATGAATGAAAAAACAAGTTTAGGGCTATTCTGTATAAGCTTAACTTCTTTTTTCTTTTCATTGACATTTGAATATGTGATGAATGTTTGTTTACAGAGAATGCAGATAGGCTCTCATCAACTAATGGAATTCGACATCTTCATTAACCATAACCAACATACGTTGATTGTTATTTGTTCCTATGCATTCAACATTTATGATTGCAGGTCCCTACAGATAAAAGATTTGTCACAACGGTCTACCTTCAGAACTTGTGTCCATTTAGATTTTTCCTTTATCCTTTGGCAGATCTAGCCCATCTCATAGCTAATCTAGCTAGGACATTAATAGGGTCCAAGCATCGTTTGTGGAGAGGATCGTCGTGTAGGAGGAGCGCCTGGAGTTCATCACATGCGAGGATGACCACATTCACACCTCGTGCTAGAGCATTTGGATCGCGATCCTTAGTAGGTTCCGTGCTCCTTCCATGTCTTTTCTTTTCAGTGAATTGATTGCTAGTGTTACAATCGTCTCCGTGTTTGCTTTATCTGGTAATACAACCTCAAAACCCTGCACACACAGAAAGAGCAAAATCTCCCATTATCATCCAAGTCACTATCTGATGATACATGCTTCATCAACCTTAAGACAGTTAAAAAAATCATAAAAGTATAAAGAAACTTACCTAGACAAATTTTTGTAGAATTTCATGTCGATTTAAAGCAACATTTTCGATCTGGAATAAGATCAACTCTATTCTGAAGGATGATGATATGCTCAAGACGCATAATTTCAATGGCAACCATATCATACGTTCAAATGTACGGTGGGGGTTGGGGAAAGCTCTCATTAGCAGCAATGAGTTGCTGCCCCATTGAGCAAGTAGCCATGATAATATCGTGACCTTGCATAAGAAGTTGAGCATAATCAGAGACTGCACACGAAATTGATGATCAACCATAGACAAGGATATCCCTTACCCTCGACCACAGACAGCGAGACTAGTCCGTTACCTCGACTGTTGGTGACGAGCTAACTGCATAAGCTCAGTCATTAGAGCCGAGGGTAATGCATAGGCTCGGCCATATTGTACGACCTTCCACCCCGACAACAGCAACCCAAATTTAAGTCACAAGATATTAAAGTAGTTGTGGATGGAGATCTCGAAGCCGAAGATCGAAGATGCGTTGGCTGATGCGGTGGAATTAGTGGATGCGTTGTTGGCAGAGGAGGCGAGTTCGAAGAAAGGCGATGTGGATTACAAGGTGAAGACGTCTGAAAGGCAACGAAATTCAAATGGATTTGCTATGCAATTATACAAAGATTATCTTGTCAATAGTCGTTCCGGTATCTTGTCAGTAGCCTCACTTATATATAGATACGGAGTATTATTTTTACTAGAATATTGCCAAAATAAATTTTAATGATATTTATTTTGTAGAAAAATATATTTATGATTTCAAAAAGTTTCAATATGCGTATAAATTATGAAATACGACAATAATTTTGATCTAAAATAATTTTACGAAGGACTATGGGTCAATCATGTAGAACATCGAGTCTAATTATTTCAGGAGAGGTTTAAAAAATAAAAATAAAAAGGTTTAAAAAATATAATAATTGAGATATGTAGTGTCAATTTGTTTGGCAAGATGACGGGGGGTTAATTTGGTTACCTAACAGAAATTGGGTTATTAGCTTAATTTCCAAGATTGGAAACACAACAGTAGTGCGTTTTGGTTTTATTTTTTTTAACCAATAAACTCTTTTTCACATCAAACAAACAGAATCTTTATTGTACACAGATTGTTAATCTCATCTAAATTATAAATTGCGGTCAAATTTTTTTAACTCGGTTCCATATATGTCACCGAAATCTTGCTTAATTACATGTAATTTTTTCAATCTTTGTTGCAAGTACTTGTCATTTACAGAATCATTGTATATGGGTTGTATCATGTATGCGTTTCGTGTGATACTTTCCTTGCACAACACGTACTACAACGTCCAACTTCAATTAATGAATAATTAATACTGCCTAACAAATTAACTTCCCCCAACTCACCATTCGCATTAATTCAGTTAAATCCAAATTATTTATATATAAAATGCCAGGAAGATATATCCCCTGTTTTAATACCTCAATTATTTATATATAAAATGCCAAGAAGATCCCTTGTTTTAATACCTCGAGTGGTTATATTAGCCGATTAGTTCAAATTCGACTCAAGCTCGACTCGAAAAAGGCTTTACTTTACTAATTAAAATTAAGCAAATCATGTATAAGCACATTTTTAAAATCTGACTCCAAATTCAAGGCCCGACCTTAATCAATCAGTTTCTAAACGAGCTAAACATGAGTAACCAATTCGTAATTAATAAAATGTTAGATTTATTGAAGAGATGACCAAAATTTTGGCTTTTAATTAATTGAATATATATTATGTTGCTAATAATATATATATTCCCCCAAACTTCACTGTTGAGATCACCAAACACACACCTTTTCATTAATTGATTGATTCTCCATGGATTCCAAGTCTCCTCCTCCTCTAAGCAAAACCAACAACACAGACATATGGGAGTGGCTGCAGAGCCTCCCTCCCCTCAGCCAATGGAAACAGCCTTCCCTCTCCACCTCCCTCAACTCCTCCCCCCTCCTCCTCTCCCTCTCCCAACCCTCTCCTCCTTCCACCGCCCTCCGCCTCTCCGTCTCCACCGGAGACCTCCCCCTGTGGGCCTCCACACCCCTCAAGGAACTAGGCCCCACCACCACCACCACCACAAACCCTCTCCCCCACCAATCCCTCCTCCAAACCCTATTCCTCAACATCCTCCATGACTTCCTCAACTACAACCCTAACACCAATACCCCATCAATTAGCTTCACCACCAAAGACATTGATCAGTACTCTTTCTTGTTCGACAACCTCCACGCCACCACCGGCTCCGACGACTGCCCCTCATCTTCCTCCCTCAACGAAACCTTCAACCTCGCCGTCTTCTCTATATCATTTATCGCCTGCGTCCACAAGCAGCAGGCCCCCTTCGCCCTCCGCTCCCCGTGCCTCATGTTCCTCAAGGGCCCCCTCTCCGGCCCCTCCTCCCACGCCTTGATGAGGGCCATGGGGGCCACCCTCGAGGAGCGGTGGATGCGCTCCCTCAACCTCGCCATCACCACCCTCGAGGCTGAGCTCGATGCAATTAGTAAATCCAAAGCACCACCACCACCGCCACCACCAACCGATGATCATGAAGCCGATGATGATCCGGTTGTAGGGCTGAGGACCAGGTGCCCTTCGCCGCTGTTTTCGAAGGCCATGTCCAAGTCCGGGATGTGGAAGGTGCAGGTCTACTGTCCTCTCAGCGCCATGGAGGTGGAGAACTCCACCGGAACCGCTGATGCTCAGCTCATGTTCTCCCTCAATCATCATCATCTCGAAGTGGTGGTTCAGCTTAACTATGAGGTTGTCGTCCGGGACAAGTGGCTTGAACTCTTGGTCTTCGTTGACAACGTGAGGTACATGAATATATTAGCTTCTAAGTACTCTAACAAATAGAGGTGGCAATCGGGCTGTTTCGGTCGGGTTTGAGTGTATCCATTCAAGTTCGATTATATGTCGAGTTGGATCATATGTCGAATATATTGTATGTTTGGTCGGGTAATTTTTCGGGTCGGATTAGTTCGAAATTCGAATCTAATAGATTTCAGGTTGGGTCGGGTTCAAGTTAGGTCAAGTCGGGTCTCATTATATGTAATTTACATTATTTGAGTGTTTAAAAATAAGAAAATTAAAGTAATTATAAGGATGAGTCAGGTCAAGGGACAAGTTGGATATGGGTGGGGTCGGGTTTGTGTATATTTGTGTCCGTTAGAGTATCGGGTCAAAATGAGTCAAGATTGGGTTTTGGTTTTGGTTGTGCATGATACTAGATTTTCGAGTTTGAGTTAGAGTACGGGTGGGTCGAGTCTGGTTCTTAAGTCAGGTCAGATTTTATCAGCTCTTACTAATCGATTGGTTAGAGCATCTACAACGATTCTCTAAAATTTTAAAGTTATTCCAAATGGAGAATTTAATGAAAAAGAAAATCAAATTCCCAAAATCTGTAGCATTCTTCATATTTTATACACTGACAGGTTGAACGTGGTGGCATTGGTGAAGGCGGGTGAGCTGAAGGAGAAAGGAGCGGGGAGCTTGGAGAAGCACTTCCCCTCGCGAATTTCCCTCCAGCTCACCCCTTCACCACCTTCGGCCGACATTCTGAGCGTGTCAGTGAGCAAGTCCTCGGACAACCCAATCCAACAAATCGGTCACGACAGCAGCATCCAGGGATCACTGGAGCCCACAGCAATGCCGGGGCTCCACGTATCCTCCACCAGCTCCACCACCACCACCCTGAAGCCATGGAAGTTCGAGCAGTCGGCCCCACGGGGAGACACCGGGTCCTTCTGCTGGTTCCTCCACGACTCGACCAACGGTCGGGAGGTGTTCGCATCCCGCCCCTCGCTATGGAAGCAACTCTTCCAGCCTAGGGCATGGTTCAAGAACCGATACTCATCCGCCTACCGCCCCTTCACCCGCCAGGGTGGGGTGGTTTTCGCCAAGGACGAGTATGGGGATCAGGCGGTGTGCTGGAAGGTGGATAAGGGGCTTGGGCGGCGGATGCGGTGGGAGGTTAAGGGCTCCGTGGGGCTCACCTACTGGCCTAACCAATGCCGGACTCTTTATAATGAGAACAGGAAGGCTGAGTTTAAGGACACCTTTCACCTCACTCTCAACTAATTTTAGGTATTGTTGATTTATAGGATTGTATATATTAATTATAATTGTATCTACATGCGTAAAGTATTAATTATGATTGGTGTGTAACATAATTAGATACGTATATATATTCGTGTTTGTAATTAAATGGATGCATAAATTAATAAAGATGTAAATTGTTGTATATATGTGTGTAGAACTATAGATCAATATAACTAGTTTCAGCAGATATATAAATAAAGTGTTTATTGTGTGGCTTTAATCTAATTTCTTCTAGCTAAGTACTAGCTTGTAAGTTATAACTATAATTATTAAAATCTAGAAACAACATAAATTCATAATATTTTTCACTTAAATTTACAATGAACTTAAAATTTAATGCCCATTATATTTATACCACCCATATCGGATCCCATGAAATCGTAGTCATATTAGGTTTTTTTTTTTAATTATAAGGTCAGGATCTATACTTCTAAGACAAAAGAGCTTTACCCTCTCAAAATTTGGGAAACACAGGTCGAGTTGTATAACACACAAGGCGTGACGGATTTATTTTTAGTTTTTATTATAAAGTAGGTTCTATTCTTCTAATACTAAAGACGTGCCTTTTTATTCCCAACCTATAGCTTAATTTATACTTTTTAAATTTCATTTGATGGGGTTGAATCTTATGATAGGTGGTTGCTATATGCACCGAGCACATGTCCTATACGCACTCAACACAAACGGATCCTAGATTATTTTGACCCTCAGTTAGACATGTATCCAGCATTAAATACACTTACATTAAAAAAGTAATGAACAACTCAAAGATCTGTTTAATATAACGAACGGATTAAAGATCCATTCGTGTTAAAAGTTGAAACTTAAATTTAAAAAGGAAACATACACAAAGAACGGATATTGTAATTATTTTTTAAAAAAAAATTGGTTGCTTTGTTTTTTTTTTTTAAAAAAACACATGAACATATCAAGCATCTGTTTGTCATATTGAATGGTTGATCGGTTTATTACCTTTTTTAATATCAGACATATTTAATGCTTAAAATGTGTCAAGCTGAAAGTAAACGGATCCTAGATCCTTGAATTGGTAAATAAAGAGCGGCCGGTAAATAAAGAACGGTCATTTCGAAATTCAAAACGGGTACCTATTGATACTTACCCACAAGTCATTTCTGATGAGCCATTCCGAAAGGGTCAAACGGATCCTAGATCCGTTCATATTGAGTGTTGAGGCGCAATTTAGCAGCCAATGAAGTGTAGTGAAATGTTAAAACGCAGCGTATAAGTATGTTCAGTTGGGAAATTGGGCGGAGTTTCCGAAAAGGTATCAGTGAAGGTCAGCAGTTCCTCCCACCTGCATTAGCCACTCTTCATCTCTCCCGTTCCTCCTCAGATCTCTCTTTCTCCTCACCTCTTTGCTTTTCCCATGGAGGCCGCCGCCGCATTTCGATCCTTCGACTGTAAGTCTCTTGTAAACGTTTCTGCGAAGTTGATTTTCCTGTTGCTTCGCTTCAATTAGCAACAATTGCGATAAGATTGCGTTGATGAAGCTGAATTTATATCTTTTTTTTTTTTTTGCCTTCTCTTTCACCTGTGTTTTTCAATTTGTTTCAAAGCTTAGACCGAGCAGCTGTTGCTTCATTGTTATCCGCTTTCTCTTTGCTCGATCGCTCGTTGATTTTTGTTATTGTTACCGGCTTACCGCCTTCGGAATTAGCGATCGATCTGGTTGTAGCTCGTGCTTCCGAATTAAGTGTCTTGGATTTCCTGGTTGGATTGCGCTGCACTGTGATTTTGTTATTGAATGCACATTATCCGCGTGGAACTTCAAAATTGAAATGCTTATTTCCGGGGAAGTAACACTAGTTGATTATTTGTATTGAAGAATCAATTTGACTAGACTGGCATAGTTGGTTAAGGTATCAATACTCTGTGTTGCTAATCAATCTTTTAACTTAAATCACCACATAGTCTTATCCTTCTTAATGAATAGATGATTCAAGATTATTAGCTGTGACGTTGTGATCATTGCCTGCTCAATTTTTCTTCCAAAATGCAGGTTCTGCTGGCTCTATGTCGCGTATCGCATCAGCGCCCGAGAAGCTTGGTATGGCTGCTTGGCCCATCCCTGCTAAGACATATGGTCAAGCGTTGGCTGGTGGGAAGCTAACTTCATTCAACAGGAGAGTAAGAGTCCTGGTTGCCAGTGCAAAGACATCTGGAGCAACTGTGTCGCCCAAATCTGATAGTGAGTACTATTTAGTCATTTTCTAAGTTGTGTTTGATCCCTAGTACATATAGTTCATGTCAGAGCAGTTGGTTTGAGACTGTATGGAAGAAATTTGTATCATGCTAAATTTTACATATTAGGCTTGACTGTGTCAGTGGAAGTGTCATGTGGTAATTGAATATACAAGGTTGTCATATGCTACTTGGAGGCATCCCTTAATCCCCATTGTCAAAGAAATTCCAGACTGCATTTGAGTCCAGAAAATTATGAGAAAATGATATATTTTCTCATCACTATTTTAGGATTTGTGATACTGAAATGCATCCCTGACTGCTATTCCTAGAGCATTTGTCCTACAAGTTTGAATTTTCTTTGATGCCAATATATTCATAGAGTGCGCGAGTAATAGAAGCTAAACAGACTATCCATCATTATTACCAGTTCCATCAAATGGCAGCCCAAAAATCGCCAAGGAGAAGCATATTTTACAAAGTGCAACATTCCCAGGTGCATTTGAGGTGAATCATATCTTTATTTTTCTGGAGAATGATTTCTTTTATTTCGCTGTGTTATCGGTGCTTCTTTCACATAAAGTTATTCCTTCCTGCTAGAGGACCATGTGGCCACCTTTTAGTGTTTCTGCTGTGTTTTGGATGGGATTGGATAGAATAGGAAAGCACTGCTCACTGTGTATAGAATTTGTTCACTGAGAGAGGAAACCAATTAAACTTACTAAATATTGGTAGTGGGGATTAACCGAAAACTACAAAAGAATGCTAATATTCTCTAAAGATATAAAATTAAAAGTAGGGTTCATTCAAAATGTCTGGTTTTGCTTACAGACAAGCCTTTCTTTTTGCTAGTTGGTATGAAGTAATCCAAGGAACTCACTTGCAAAGCCTTGTGCTAAGATGATATTCTGAGTATCAGATAATGATCATAATCGTTGTGATTGCTTGATACTTGCAAACATCAGCCTGATATTTGATAATACCTATTTGGCTTCACTTACTTTTGATTCCTCACCGAACTACAAACTAATCTTTATGCATCCAGTCAAAATTTTGGGTACTGTATTATCTGTTGTTTCTGAATCACTTCTTTGATGAAAGAGACTGATTTTTTTATTTTTATTTTTTTGCTTTCTCAGGCGTTGCTTATGGAGGTCTGCGATGAAAGCAGTGTTGCTGAACTAAAACTAAAGGTATGGTTCTGAGCTTCTGACCGCAACCTTTGAGTTCAATGCAGAGGTGTGTTCGCTTTATGTATCAGTTGCTTGTTACTGCTGCAATTTACGAATGCAGAAGTAGTAGCAGAACCATATGAAACCAAGCAGTGCTTTTGCTGCAACATATAATTCTGAGTGTCCACTGCCCATTCTTAAATTAGATGGGTTATAGAATATTGCAATGCAATATGTTTATTGTAAAATTGAAGAGCTATGAAGTTTGATCTTTATTACCTGATTCTACATTCAGCATATGTTTCTGCTGAATGAATCCAAAGAAACTATTTTGTGATCTATATTTTGATGAAATATTTATGCATTCAAAAAAGGTTGGCAGTTTTGAGATGCATGTGAAACGGAAAATTGAAGACACAAATGTGCCTTTGGCCATCAATTCTCCATCTGTGGCTCCTCCTATCCCAAGCGAGCCTATGAATCAATCAGGTATTGCTGAGACATCATCGTCGCCTCCAAAACCATCCCCAGAGAAGCCCAGCCCATTTTTGAAGGCATCCACAGTGACACTCAAGCTATCTGCCTTGGAAGCTTCTGGATCTGGTGGATTTAAGCTAGTATCATCACCAGCAGTAAGTATCTGAATCTTTGCATGCTTACCAGGTTCATAGTATATCTGCTTTCTCTTAGACCTGTAACCTCTCCTGCAGGTGGGATCATTCTGTAGTAGCAGGACGGTGAAAGGGAAGCAGCTACCTCCTGTATGCAAAGAGGTAATGTTGCTTGTCCTCTCCCGCTTTGGCTAGATTTGCAATTGAATCTTGAACTGGTAATTTTGACATCAAATTTTAAAATGGAATAAAGGGTGATTTGATCAAGGAGGGACAAGTAATAGGCTTTGTGGATCAGTTTGGAACCCAACTTCCTGTGAAGGTAAACTTTCCCCATTCATTGATGATGCTAGGCGATTATTTGCTAGACCTCTATTCATAGATTAATGTTGGTTGTTCAGTCTGATGTGGCTGGAGAGCTCTTGAAGATTCTCTTTGGTGAAGGAGGTATGTTGATTATGGCAACCTTATGCAATTTTTTTAGCTTATTCTTTTGCAGCTAGATTTTGATTTTGAATGGGTTATTTTCCCTCAAAACAGAAGGTGTTGGTTATGGCGATCCTCTCGTAGCTGTCCTGCCATCTTTTCATCCAACAAGCTGAGCACCGGATTTTCAGAGCAAGGAACGAACAAATGGTTATATCCCATCGTTGTGCACTTGTCTTGTGTTACATGCCAGTTTAGTGTTATGCAGAAAAACCCGACGAGACTACCATGGCCTTGATTTGTTTTAAGAGCTGCTCTACTAGACTACCGTTCAGTTCACTTTCTATAAATAATACTAGCATTTGCAATTTCTTGCTGTATGGCTTCATGAAGACGAGTTCTGCAGCAATTTACATTGCTTTGATGAAGAGTACAGAACTTCAAGGAGCGTTCTACAGTTTCATGATATACTCGTTTAGAAAGTATGGTTGTGAAAAATTGCAACTGTACTCTGAATCATACAATTTCATGATCTTCTGATTCACTATTCTATTGATCCAGTTGCATATACAGTTTCTATGTGGGTCGGGTTATTCGTGTTCATTCTTCATTCGGTAAATATCAAGAATCGATATAAGAAGTCTGCAATGGCTTGCTGATGGGAAAATCACATTAAAGGTGAAAAGCTCCTTTCGTTCCGTATGGATGCAATACTCAAATCCATCCCTATGTACATACGGTTTTACAATATAATCAAAATGTCAAAAGAAAAATAGAGAATGATGTGTGGATGTTTAAAAAGGAAAAACATAGGAACTTTTTCCACATCCTACATTTGAAGTTAGGTAGAGGAAAAAATAACGTTCAACACTTGAACTTCTGTATAATCAAAACAACTCACATTGTAATCTGTGTAAGATGAATGATGTGAAACTCTGAATTCTGAAAATGCTGAAACAGAAGCGTTGCGTTTGCTGACAGGCTCGGGAGGAAATCTTCTTTTGTAAGACGAGAGGAATTCCGTCCATTATGTGTCTACCTCATTTAAGCATATGCACACGGGAAAGGGGTGAGCTGAGGATGATCATTTTCATGGAAGGATGTTTCAGCCAAGAGTCTCAGCATAACTGCTTGTATCCTCGGCAAGCTTTTCCCAGACAGAAGCCATGTTTTCGGCATACTCTGCCTGTCAGTATCACAAAATCACGAGCTTTAGGAAGAACCAAATCATTTTCACTGTTGCATGATTGCATTTCATTTCCGGAAGTACAAACTTGAATTTGTTCATCAAAAAGTTGAATCTATGTCAGTTCTAAATTTCTAAGCATGATAGGAATTACAGAACAACATCACTCTTATATTGCAGATGAGACGCCAAATTTACAAAATAAATACTACCAAATAAGATCTATCCTGAAGATTAACCACCGACAGGAAATGCATGGTATTGATGGCAAATGCAACGCTCAAATACCAGCGAAAGTTTTCAATATCAGATTGCTAGCAATAATGATAGTAGAGTTTACCTGACTGACTACAAAGCCTCTTATCATATTCCTGAAGTCTGAGTGCCTATCTTTATCCAGCCGATGAAGTTCAGCCTTGTTATTTTCCTGTACAAGCTCAATTGGTAAGCCATAATTAATGACTTAATAACAAAAAACTGTAAATATAAGATAATATTCAGCCAAACGGGAAATTGAAAACATTCATCAACATTTTTTCCTTGTTATATCCGAGTCCTCAAATACAGTTGCATGATACTATTACTCAATTTAAGTTCTACTTGCATAAAAATTGACACAATTTAATAAATAGGATAAAAAAAACTATTAAAATGGATAGATGATACTAAAGTGCAAGAGCTTCCGATGAACTAATTTTCCAGCCACCAAGTAGTCTAGTCTGGCAGCACATGTGATCTAACATGCAAATATTTGAAAACTCGTTCAATGGAGAGATTCCAATATCTTTTAACTTTTTTCTTAACTAGTAGAATTGGCATTAGCAAAATGATTCAATTAAAATAGCAAATGTATAAATTTTCTAAACTAAGTGTGTTTGGCATAGACAGCTTACAACTTAAAAGCGATAAATTAACTTAAAAGTTATTATTTCAAGGCATTATTACAATATTATTTAGTATAATGGCCATATAAATTAGCTTGTAAGTCCCAAGCATAAGTAACAAACAAATCATGCCACCATATAGCATTTCAGGAAAGAAATACCATCATCACTCAAAAACGGTTCCCAGCTTATATTAACTTTATTTTTAACAAGTTGTAATCTGTGAACTACAAATTAGTTTCTTATGCAGAAAGATAAGATTATAGAAAAATATTAATTAATCTTTACTTTTATGGAGCGCTAGAACAATGATACTGTGTATATGATTAAGATATCACGACAAAGAAAAAGAAATTACCTTGACTTGCTCATATTCTTTTATCGCAGAAAGCTTAGCATCCTCAGTGGTCTTAGCAGTTTGCTTCATTTCCTCAATTTTAACCAGTGTTGACCTGTCTCCTCCGAAAATCTTAGATGATGCAATTTCAAGCTTTTCAATTTTGTACTGCAAGGATGAGAGATCAGATGAAAGAGTTTGAACATTCAACAATGCACTTGATCGCTCTGCAAATGCATGATCAGCAGCCAACATCATCCCGAGATAATCATGGAGCACGTCCTGCAACAAGCAACTAGTTACTAATGCCTCGGGGGGGGGGGGGGGGGGGGGGGGGGGAATGTGGGTACTAAAAACCATATACATCAGTGATTATTCATTAAAAAAAAAGAGGTCTAGCACGGGGCATCAAGATATCAAAGTCTTGTTAAATTTTCCTAATGTAACAAGGACTTGGCATTTCGACGGCACATGACTGGGATTAGAGATCAATAACAAAGCATTTTAAGATACAAATAATCACAGAGCCAATTATATAATCCGTCTTCTTTAAATGTCATTTAATGAGGAGAGTCAATCTCAAGGTTGCTTTTATGGAAAGTAAAGCAAGACCATTGATATCTTTCAAGTTGGAAGACAGGAACAGCCCTGAACTACAAGCATTCTCTTTTTATAGCTGCAATATGATAATACAAGCAAATATTTAAACATAGCAGCTTCCAGCCATTTTGACCTTGTATGGGTTATTTACAAGTTCAAAATAGCACCAGCAGCAGATCTCAAAAGATGTCAACTACCCAGCTCTAGCTTTGAACTTCTGTTTAAAACGTCATGCAACTGCACACTGTCACTAAGAATTACTTTACGAATTCATTGTGAAACAAAGAATTACCAGATGATAAGCTGTTTTGTCAGTTAAACCCCTATACAGACGGCTGGCTTTAATTGCTGCAGTAGCCACATTCTTCATGTCAGCTGCTCTCTTTCTCTGAGACTCTGAAACAGCTTCTTGGTTCTCAAACTTAACCAACTTCATAAACATCAGTCCCAGCTCACCCATGGTTTGCCCCAGCTCTTGTTGCGCAGTAACAAGTCCCTCTGCCTACAAAAGAAAAGGCACAGAAAATTTTTCATCGTAGTTAATTTGCAAGATTCATCAATCTCACCCTCCCATTACAATTTAAGATGATATACACATGAAGAAATATCAGAATCGGTATAATCAGGCTAAGCTGAACTTTCCAAATTGGCTTCTCTACGAGTTGTGGAGATAATCTCCCAAAATAGGGCACAGTTTCAACAAAATTTAAGTATTTAACTGCTACAAATCATTCCAGATACCACTACAAATCACTTGGATAGTGGAATGTGATTGATTTCCAATTGCTAAGCCTAAATTCATTCCTGAATTAACCAAACACCATTGAAATTGAAAGGCCTAAATGAAGAACGAGACCAGAAAAGATAAGAGACCTGTTGAGTGACACCGCTGAGCTGCCCTCCAATCTCTTCCAACCTCTTCTTCCTCTCAAGAAACTCCATATCTTCCTCTACCATTGGCGGCTTTGATCCTCCCCACTCATTCACAACCGACTGTTTCATCTCTTTGAACACTCTCCACCAATCTCTCCCCCCTCCTCCGCCTCCACCTTTACCGATCGCCTCCTTCGGGACACCCATCACGACTCCTCGATCAGCCGGCAATGGAGTCTCGGAGTTCATCTCCGGGAAACCAGCGCCTTCCGACACCAGGAAAACCCTAAGCTCCTTCCCCTTTCGAATCACCGGGTGAGCCACCAGTTTCCGCAAGTACTTCTCGATCGCAGCCCTCCTCTGCTCCACGAACTCCGTCCTCTCCATCACCTGGCCCTCGATCACGCTCTTATCGGGGCGAAGGGGGACGAAGAGCCCTCGGTAACACTCCGAGAGCCGATCCGATAGCGACACCACGTCCTTGAACCGCCTCCGAACCCTAAATTCGGAGCCGCCGAATTCCGGGACATTCGTCGTCGTCGTTATCAGGTAGGTGTAATACGAATTGCTCCCAGGGACTATCGAATTCGAGGTCTCCGGGACCTTCTGAGGATTGGAGACCGAAATGCGAATGTAATCGAGCGGATCCGGCGGCGAATTGGCCTGGCCGTGGCCATTGGAGTTTTCATGGCGGACGGATGTGGGAGAATCAGAGGCTGGGGAGAGGAGATCGGAGAGATCGAATTCGTCGGCGGCAGAAGGGGAGGAGGTGGAGACGATGGGGACTTCCAGGGGATGGGAGAGAGGATGGTGGTGATTAGGTGGTTGGGGAGAGGAAGGGGGGTCGCCGGAGAGGGGTTGACCGCCGTTGGAGAGAGGGTGGCCGCCGCTGGAGTGATTGTCACCGTCGATCATGATTGTTGGAAGTGGAAAGTCATCGACTTGAACAGATCGAAAGAAGAAAGGGTTTGTTTTGTGCTGTGGCTCTCTCTCTCTGTGTCACACTCTGACCAGGTGAAATGGGAGGGATTTGAGTAAAGATCACAAAAAATATATTAATTCATAACTAACCCTCAGGGTGTGGTTCGGGTGTGCACACCCCTTAGGGTGTGCATTGTGCACAAATATTATTCGGTGAAATGTGAAACATTATTCGGTGAAATTTGAAGCATTATTCGGTGAAATGTGAAACATTCTACCGAATACTGTTATGTTTTTTTTCCGTTCAGTTCAGATGAAAACGTCCCAATTCCACTGAATAATTTATAACATTCTACCGAATAATGTTTAGTTTTTTTATTTATCCATTTCAAATAAAAGAAACCTCAATTTCCTAAACAATAGTTACAATTTATATGAAATGCCTCAAATTTCACCAAATAATGTTTCACATTCCCCTAAACAATACTCACATTTCACCGAATAATGCTTCAAATTTCACTGAATAATGTTTCACATTTCACCGAATAATATTTTGTGCACAATGCACATCCTAAGCCTTGTGCACAAGTTACCCATTCTCCTAACCCTCAATTTACCTTAAATCGCCCCTCATAGAAAATCGGTCATCGGTCATCCTAGGGCACAGGATAAGACTCTAAATTGAGATATATTTTACAAAAAAGACAAACGACCCTAAGAATCTAATTAGAAAAATGTTAAGCTAATTAAAAATTTTAAAATAAAATCTAAATATAGGGTTTTATCATATACTCTTTTGGGTATAAGATAGAAAAATCGATAAAAGATTATTACTCGGGTTATTTTGAGATTTATTTACGTTCTCGAAAAAAATATATAGTCAAAATATTCATTTGATCGATAATATAAGATGTTTTATTTTTTTGCATAAAATATTTTTTAATCAATTTTTTTAAATAATTTCATACTTACTACCTCCG
Organism: Persicaria maculosa; assembly: GCA_963922045.1. NCBI lineage: Eukaryota > Viridiplantae > Streptophyta > Magnoliopsida > Caryophyllales > Polygonaceae > Persicaria > Persicaria maculosa. Next base: position 84,676,927 of record OY998251.1, on the reverse strand, counting down.
TCCTAAAATAGATGTACTTTTATTTTTTGGCACATTTTTTATGATAATTTTATAATTATTAAAAAAATAATAAAAAGGGTTAATATTTTATATAGTTTTTAGCTTTTAAAAAAACGTGTCAAAAAATAAAAGCTCATCTATTTTAGGACGAAGGGAGTAATAAGTATCAATTTATATATATAAAAAAAAATTGATTAAAAAATACAGTAATATACTAATAACTACGTAGTACTTATAACTACTACAGTAGTACTTAATAAGGATAAGGATATTATTGGGAAAGAAAATCCAAAAAAAAATATGGCTACATTAGTTGTGATTGGATGCTAGAGTCACAAGTACTAGTGTACTAGTGAATGTTCATGGCGAAGTGTTTTATTGAAATGATTATGAGAGTAAGAGATAATGTAGTCAAGCCTTGCTAGCTTAGCTGGTAATGATGACTGTAATGATCAATAGGTTATGAGTTCAAATCCTCCCTCTCATTAGGGCTGGAAATCACCCGTGGGTGACTGATTCACCCGACCCACCCGACCCGATTATACGGGTGAAAACCCGAAAAAAACCGGATGGCGGGTGGGTGAAATGGGTGATGGGTCGGGTGATGGGTGATTTGTTTTTCACCCATTACCCGACCCATCACCCGACCCATTATCCGACCCGTTAACCATCCGATTATTTAAAAAAAAATCCTAGTTTATTAAAAAATATAGCATAACATAACTACATATTTCTCCGTTTTCTAATTCTACCTTCTCTATTTGCTAATTGTTTTTGTGCAAAAACAAAATCTAAAAGAATATACATTGATTTTTATTCTATTCAACCTCACATCACATCTTTTAAGAAAAAATATTTTATCTGTTTTGCATACACTATTAGAGTGTTAGCAATTTCGCTCGTTTCAGCGACTTTGTCAGCATTTAGTGTGTTAAGGCATGATTTAGCCAAATTGTTTTTTCTTCTTTTAACTATGAGTCTAGCTACGGATTAAAATTCATCTTATTTGATTTGATATTAAACTTTTAATGTTAACTTTGTAAGATGAGGATAGTGATATACTGTATTAATAAATCTTTTATACATTTGATAAGATTTCCTCGTTGACGTGGTTTGTGAAATTATCGAATATAATCGATTTCTAAGTATGTATCGTGACTCATTTTCTTTTACTTTACTTCACCCGATTACCCACCCGACCCACCCGACGGATCGGGTGATGGGTGAAGCTTTAGACGGACGGGTGATGGGTCGGGTGAATTTTTTTGTGACGGGTCGGGTGGAAAAATGGCTCCAGCCATCCACAGTGGCAGATCTAGTATCTTAGAGATAGGTGAGCGAAAAAATATTTATCATTGAAAAATGAAACTTTAATAAAGCAAAATATAATTCTTATATACATATATAATAATAATAATAATAATAATAATAATAATAATAATAATAATAATAATAATAAATAATAATAAATAATAAATAATAATTTTATTTGTGAATATGCTCTATTGAAATTATACTATGATCTCATGTCGGTTCGAAATGATCAATGGCGACGATAATGTATAAACTGAAAACCTGACTCTAGAAGACTGGAATTTAGAAAATAGTCATTACTAAAAAGAGAGTTAACAGGCAATAGACATATGGGAAAACAGATTAATTATTAAAATTAATAAAAACTATGGCTAGAGAATTTGGAGTTAGTGAAAGTGGTTATTGGCTAAGTGCGGTAGTAATTAATTAAGGGAAAACTAATTAAAATACCCCCACCTTTGGAGGTATGGTAAAAATATATCATAAACTTTCAAATGTAATAAAAATATCCCGACCTTTGAGGGTAGTGATAATATATTACCACGAGTTTTCTCACCGGCCAAAAATGCTGACAAGACAGCTTATGTTGAATTTTTTTTTGACAGGGCAGCCTAATTGAAAGCGTTTTTACAAATTAGCACTAAAATTGAGTTTTATTGAACGGTTTCTTTAAGAAAAAAAAATAAAGAGTTAAACCGGGTTCATACCCAACGACTGATTTTCATTTTTAATGATGAAAAAAATCAACCTTAAACCTAGTCAATCAACTAATCCTCCTCGAATCTTGATCAATCTCCTTGAATCCACACCAGCTTAACAGACGATCACGCAAGAAGATAAAAGGGAGGAAAAGACATTGGGTATCAACCTGGTCCAACTCTTTATTTTTCTTACCTAAGGAAACCGTCCAAGAAAACCCTTGTCAAAAAAATTTACGTAGGTTGCCCTGTCAGCTTTTTTGACCCATGAGGAAACCCGTGGTAATATATTAACACTACCCTCAAAGGTCGGGATATTTTTATTACATTTAAAAATTTAGGATATATTTTTACCATACCTCCAAAGGTGAGGGTATTTTAATTAGTTTTCCCATTAATTAATTAAATTAATTAAGGGATAGGAGAGTTTCAGTCATAGTACAGTAGTAATAGAGCAAAGGTGTATGGGCTTCATCATGGGTGCGCTTAATTATGGGCCAATAAGAATAAAATTAACCCAGCCAATTTATTTTTTTCAAACTACCCCAATTTTTTTTACCCGGCAGTTGATGGGTTTGCTAACCCAACCATCCGCCACTGCCCATCCATCACCCGACCCATTTCCACCCCTACCTCCCGTATTGTAATGGCCCCATAAAGAGTAAGAGATAATGCAGTTATGCAGGCTGATTTCTACCGTAGACTTCCTGACATATTTATGGATCTTTACGAGGGCCGGCCCAAATAACTCTTCATGGAAATTATGGAATCATGTCCGCCTTTTTTTTTTTTTTTTTTTTTTTGACGTGGGTTCCGAGGTTGTTGACTAATTTTTCACGGGTCCGAGCTCTAGTCTGCAAATGACGCGAACCGGGTAAGTCAGCCGGCAAGTCACTAGGCAGGCTCATCCAAGCCAATGAAGACTTGAGCACCCACTAATTACACAAAGACGTAAATAATGGGATTTGAACCATTGACCTCCTGCAAGGGTTACTTGTCAAGTGAGTATTTTGTTGCTCCCAATTCCTTTATTTTATTAAATTTATGGTTGATTTTGAAAAACATGTCATATTTCAATTTATCCTATAAATAGATTAATTTTAATGGATCTATTCTTGTGTCTCGTAAAGTATTAGATCCAAATAGAACTGTCAAACAGGTCGGGTTTGGATCGGGTCGTCTCGGATTTGAATTCATTATGGATCGACGATCCAACGGGTCCAGAGCGTTACTCATCCATAATTTTGTAAATGTCATTTACTATTCATACATGTTATTTAAGGATGATAAAAATATTTAAAACATCAAAAAAAAATCATTTGTTATAATTTCATTCTTTTTAGTTTGAAGTAAGAAATTATATATAATATATAAATTGATATTTTATATGATTTTTATCATATCCTTAAAACCATACATGAATAGTAAACGACATTTAAAAGAAAATAGATGGAGTATCTTTAATGACTATTTATATAGTTTCTAAATCTAAAATTGTTATATTCTCCTAATAATAAATAGTCATATTATTGAAAAGAAGTAATTAATGTTGCTACAATAGTAATATATATTTTTATATACATAACAATTTTCAATGTTAAATTATAAAGTAAAGTGGATGATAAAAAAGATAATATTCAATCCTAATTATTATCAGTAATAAATTTCAATATTAGATTAAATTATAATTTATCTATATTTTTATTATCTTAGAGCTTGATCAACGGGTGACCCACGGGTTGAACCAATCCGACCTATAAATTTACAGGTTGAGGGAACAGGTTTCGGTTAAAATATTTATGCCAAAACCCAATATTTTACGAATCGGATTGGATCGAATTCTCGAATCGGATCACATTTTGACATGTCTAAATCCATATAGTCTCGTTGTTAAGGATACGGAGTAAGGAGACGTTATCAAGCAATTCTTGACATCTCCTACATATTTTGTGATGAAAAAATAATAATAAAATAAACCCCAATTATATAAAAAAAGATGTTACACTATAGGCTAAACCAGGAGTCTAGGAAGGATGGATACGCGGTGATACCTATTTAATAATTACAGTAGTTTGTAATGATAAAAAATGATATCTTAATTAAAGTATAGCGTGAAGCTCGGCCTCTGGGCTCTGGATCAGTTATGTTTGGAACAAGTTGGGAACGTTTACAATTTTTAATTTGATCTTAATCTCTACTCACTTGGATAATATTTGTTATTATCATTTTCGATTTAGATATTGTTAATAATAGGAAATCTCATCTTACAGTCGGGCACAAATTGAAAATACAAGAATATATGTGTTATGTGTTATGTAAAAAAATTAAAAGGTAAAATACAAGTATCTTTAATGACTTAGTGGTTAAGCTCACCCATTTTAAATAGAATTCAATCAACCATGGTTCAAATTCCACTGGGCACATATTTTCATTTATTTTTTCCTCAATCCATTTTCCATTATTTTAAAATTTAAAATATTCTTTTCATATTTTTTTCTTATAAAATTAAAATATTCTTTTCATATATTTTTCTTATAAATTTAAAATATTCTTTTCATATATTTTTAAATAAATATTTCTAATAAAAATAATATAAAAATTATACAAAAAAAAAAATGTGCCCACCAAGAAAAAATTTCTAGATCCGCCCATGTGAACTTGCTAATTAAGGAATAATCATAGAGTCATAGAAAAGTAAAAGAACACAAATTAAAACAAAAGCAACAAACAACTACCATGGGTGAAAAACCACCAAGGCCTTCTACAAAATAAATGTAAATAACTCTATTAAATTTTTTGGCGATTGTCGCATTGATGGCATCATTCGGAATTGCGCTTGTCAAGTTACATAAGCTTTTATGCTTTTTGTACCGGGTTACAAGCCCTCAATAAGGGTTTACGAAAATTATTATTTAAGGAGATAGCCTCGTAGTTATCAAAACTATCAATGATATATAGCACCAATGGTCATTGAAAAATCTTCAAAACGATCGATAAGATTCGTTATATGAAGCAAAGTTTCAGCAGCAGTGCGTTCAGACACTGCCATAGGGAATCAAACCAGGGGCGGATCTTGGACCGTCAATCCGGAGATACTTGAAGGTAGAATTTTCATCATTCCGAGAATGTTTAAGGGTAAAAAAAAATTTATTTTGTAATTTTTTCACGGGTTGGAGATGCTTGACGGAAAAAATGAAGAAATTAACACTACAAAAAAAAAAAAAAAAATGGATGCTTGAGCATCCCCCATCATACACTTAGATTCGCCCCTGAATCAAACTCTACCGATGATTTATATTGCTAGGACTAGAAAAACTTGTAATATGATGATCTTTACTTAGCAATAGAATTCCAAGATTTTCAATGTAAATGTGTCAAAACAAAATCTTAATTTAGTCAATAGTGAAACTAATGGTGATCGAACAAAATGATTATTTGTAAATAATGGTGATACGTTTCACATTAGCCTAAGATTTTAATCAATGTTTATATAACTTATATACTCGGTAGATAAAATATGTCATTTTATGTTATTTATTTTAGATATAAAATATGCTATATATTAGAGGTATTTTGTCGATCCCTTACAAAAGTGATCTTGTCCTTAAAAAAAAGTGATCTTGTAAAGTTGTAATGAGTGGTGGATTATTAGTTTTTGTTTTTAATAAAGTGAAAAAATGTTTAATTAATAAAAATAAAATAATATATTTGTATGACATTTTAATGAACAGATAGAGTAGTAATTTATTGCAGAGGAAGATGACCATAGTATTACACAACTCCATGGATACATCAACCACAAGTCCATGTCCGGACTCCAAACGTGAAACCAAACACGGCCTTAAAAAGCAAAGCAACTACCCCAGTAGGCCAGTACGGGTAAATTACAGACACCGAAATAAAAAAGCAGCGGTAAAAAAGGGTTAAAAAACCCAGTATAGGTTTTACGGCGTACTTTTTTTTTTTTTTTTTTAATTTTAATACTGCATAAGTTACAAAGCGAGGACAAGACCCGGAACCGGTTTCCCGACCCGATTGGAGACCCGGCTCTCCCAAACGGGCTGGCAGTGGCCGGTGTGGGCCACGTCAGGGGTAATATCGGAATCGGAGTCCGACGAAGAAGGAGGAGGGGAAACGGCGTCGTTTCGGAGGCGGGTGACGGTGAGGGAGGTGTTGAAGAACTCCCGGACGTGGGTGATCACGCCATCGGTGACGGTCCAGGCGTGGACCCAGGAGATGGAGCGGCGGGGGTCGCAGCCCTCGGCGAGGACGAGGGGGCCGACGGCGGCGATGGAGAGCGGGGTGAATCGGAAGTGGTGGGGGTGGGGGTCGGAGCCGGTGAGGAGGCGGGTGAGAAACTGGTAGGAGGGGGGCCCGTGGAACCACCACTCGAGGTCAGGGGCGAGGAGGCGGTGGACGGAGTCGACGTCGCGGCAGCTCAGGGCGGCGTAGAGGGCGACCACCAGGCCCTTGTTGCTGTTGCTCTCTCCGTCATCCAAAAAGGTGCTTTCTTGGAGGTTCGCCAGCTCGATCTTGGGGGTAGGATCCCACCTGCAACTCGATCGATTTAAGATGAATTGACGGATCGATCGAATTTGGAGATGGAACTGTTGTGAGTTTGATTGTGGAGTGGATCGAATCAAGGAATTGGTGGGATTTTTTGCAGGTGGGAGGGGAGGTTTTTATAGAGGATTTTTATGGTGGGGGGTGAGCCACCTTGGAAGTAGGCGGGCCCGCTGTGGGCCATGTGGTGGGTTTAGGATGACGTGGCGTGCTCACATTGGTTCCTTGGAAACATTCCATTACTTTGTGGGGCCGCTGGGTGTGATGGGATTTCAGTTAAACCAGATTGATGTATGAATTAACCATTCGGAAAGGATTTGATGATCGCTTCTTATTTACCAAATTTAAGGATTGATGTATGCAGTTATGCACGGTGATTGTTTCGTCAATTGGTTAAACATAGAGTGTGTAATTGTGTATGGATGAAAAGAAAAAAATACAGTAGTTAAAAAAGAAATAGATTGGTTGTTTGAATTTTTAATCAGGCTTTATTTGTGTATGGATACTCAAATTAAGCTGATTGTGGTTAAAAATTTGAGTTAAAAAATAAGCTAATGGAAACAGTTTTTTTGGTGTTTAAATTTTTAACAACAAAAATCAAAACACTCTTTTTATATTGTTTATTTATTTATCACAATTAAAGCATCTTTGTGTCCTATACGGAGGTTATCTTGTTGTTTAAATTTTTAACTACCTTTACCAATATTTTATAGATTTTACTCTGTTTATAATTTTAGTCAGTTTATTAACCCCGCCCCATACGAACCCATAATCACGACTTATAAAGCCACCGAAAAAATTGGTAGCTTTTAAAGTCGTAATTATAGATAATATTAACAACTTTAAGACCATCTCCAACAGCTTCCCTGAAATTTCCCCAAAATGGAGAAACAAAATACATATTCTTCAAATTATTTTTGGTTTAACTCCAACAGCTTCCCCATTTCGAAAATTTGAAAAATCATTTAGTTTGAAAAATGCTGCATATTTAGGGAATTCTCTCTATTTTTTTCTACTAATTCTCAATTTTAAATAATGTGATAGAGAATCTGTTAGACCAAAAAAATACCTTAAAGTTCTCTAAAAACTCTAAAATCCCCCAATTGGGGAAACTGTTGGAATTCTCTCTATTTTTTTCTACTACCATGAACTTTGAAATCCTTAGCTTCTCCATTGTTAGCTTTCAAAGTCGACATCATCTCCCTCTATATATGGACGGATTTAGAAATTGTGAACAATATATTGGTTATATAATATAAAGTACTTAAAAAAAACAATATATTGATTTATGATTAAAAGTACTAAATGATATATCTAGAGTTATATTACATCGAATATAACTGAAACCAGAATAAAAAAAATGGCGAGATGGGAGGACATTTTTCAAATACAACCTGGAAAGTCTCTTGTTAGTTAATCTATGACATGATTTTGCCCATATATTAGTGAATTACATATCCGATTTGACCTACGAACGAATTATAACCAGCCCTCCCAGTCATTATTTTAATTAATAATTCTTCTGATTTCTATCCTATATTCCAAGTGCATAGATTAACAACTTCAAACAAAAAAAACAAGTTATGCCGCTAATCTCTTCTAAATAGCAAATTCTTTTTTTAAAAAAAAAACAACATTCATAGACGTATAAATCAAAACATTTTCTTTATTTAATTTTTAAATTTATCAATTTAAAATTTTACATAATAGCATAAACTATGAGAAATGAGAATATATCAATGTCTAGCTTAATTTAGATTAGAAATAAAGACTTGTAAAAGGATTTTCTATATATTTTTAGATCAAAGATCATGGTTGAATTGTACAACAATGTACAACACCAATTGCACAATAAGTTTCTAGCTATGGCAATATTTGGGCCAATTGATCCTATACATGTGATCCGATTTCAGGAAAAGAATTACAATAGCTTAATGGCGGGGTCAAAATACATACATCCATTCTTCGAAAATGAGATATGTTTCCGATAAATTGACGAAATAATTCCAAACTAAGGAAAACGTACTCTAGACTAAACTACCTAAAAACACATAAGATCGTCTAAACATGGCAATACAAACATAGAGAAACGTACAAACATATGAGATGAGGCCGTTACAAAAACATAGGGAGGCAAAAGATTGGGAACGTGACAATGCTCCGCCTTCAATGGAATCCAACAACGGTTATTACTTTACTAATGAGAAAGCAAGATACAATTAAAGATAGTGAAATCCTAACTTTGTCATGATTAAGATTGGTTTGTTATGTAGGTGGTGTACTATTTAATCTTACTTCATAGGATGCCCTAAAATTAGGGTCGGTCCTGATGTTTTTAGAGCTATAGGCAGAAAAAGAAACAAGTCCTTTGCTATTACAAATTTAAACACGAATTATATTTTTAAATAAATTATTTTAAAATATAAAGTTTAAACTTAATTTGACACCAGTAAACTTGAGTTCTATTTTCATCACTAATTATTAATTCGAAGTATACATCTAAATGTTATAAATTGTCATTATATGATTCAAAGCAACGATTTCATGTCATTATATTTATTTACTTGAGGTTAATAGATTTACTATTAGTGGTATAAAAAGAATGAGAGTCTTTACTAGTGATAAATAAAGTTCGAAAAATATTTTTTTATAATGCCTTCTTTTTTCAATGGTAATTAAATTAATTTAACTTAACATGTAGCAATATCAAATTTGGACATACAAATAAAATCTTATAACCATTTAAATAAAGATCTTAAAATCGAATATATACTTATTTTTTTTACTAAAAAAAACACCTTGTATTATTGGTAAATATTGAAATTAAGATAAAGTTATCTTGGACTATCCGTCATTTATTCACTTAGGTTGAAGATTAAACAAGTTATGTGAAAAATGTACGTGTTTTGTTTATATTATAACATTAATGAGTTTTTTTTTACTTATACATATAAAAAAAGTTATATACATTATAAATTTTCTTACGGGGCCCTTACTGGATTGGGGCTCAAGGCGGCAGCTTCTTTGGCCTATGCCCAAGACCGACCCTGATATGATGATTTTATATGGTTTAATTTAATTATTATTTTTAGAAAACTAAATTTTATGTGAAAAGTCATTTTCCCCTGAAGTCGCCCTTTCTCCTAAAAGAGTAAACGATCCCGCCTCGCCGGCCACCACCATGCCCACCACCGCCTAGCTCCCCTTCCACCGTCAGCTGCCTCCTCCTCCACCGCTCCACGCCATATCTCCTCCAACGCCGCCAACCTCCGGCCATCTATCACAAACTATTATAATTCCTTAACCTCGTATAAAAATAAAAAAAATAAATTAAAAAACGGGCAAGTGGCCTTGCGAGGGCGCAAACGGCAGCCCCAAACAAATTTAATTAATTAATAATCACCTCATACAATTCCAGTTAGATGCCTAACATTCCCATTTAATAATCCATTCATTAACTAAAAAATATAGAAGTACTAGCTAGTTACTTTATAGTATATATTATTATTTAAATAAAATATGTAATTTTAAATCGGTCTTTCTATATATCTCATGTCTCAAGAGCATATGATAGAAACCTTAATCGAAAAAAGATTTCATACCAAATAAAGAAACGACTCTAGAAAATCAATATTAATAAAAGCTAAAGTAATTTAAATTTGGGAATCTTTCCCGATTGAGGTTGTTATCCTATGCTCTTGGACATATGATAGAAAATCCGATTTTAAAATTAAAGGGAGTATTTTTTATCAAAAAATATATATATCTAATATTTATTTTAAAATTTTATCATTATATATGCCATATATCACTTTATATCTTGCTCAACTTTGTCCTCCAACTATTTTTGTTGCTTTTTCTCAGAGTTACGTTTGATTTACCGAATAATTTATTTAACATATATATTTTGTTTAAAGATTTGATGATTGCAGAATAAGATTGTTTTTTTCATAATAAATAAATAAAATAAATAAATGTTAAGTTTTTTTAAATGTGAAAGGTTAAGACTGTGTTTGGCGGTAAATTTTTTTTAGAGATTATTTTAGAAGATGTAGATTTTTAGTAGATGGAGATTATTTTTGTAAAGTAAGGAGATTTTATAGATTAATATTTTTTTGTTCAGAATATCTAATAGGTGTTTGGAATGTATAAAATTGTACGTAGTAATAGATTGTTTCCAATGGCGGGAAATGGAAATAAAAGTGAACCCAAAGGTCAACAATGAACTTCAGATAAGGGCATGTTTGGATGACATGTAATTATGCATTATAATGCTTTCTGATAAGGGCATGTTTGGATCTACACGGAGGTTTGATTTTTTCTGTTCACATCTACCACCCCTCTTCTAGATCCACAATCTATACTCTACCACTTCTCATCTATTGTACCATCAACTGATTGTTCCAAGCTAGTAGATAGACCCATCGAGATGCCTTACAATTTGTCCCAATAATACCCAAAAATCTCTCAATTACAGATTTCAAAAGCTCAATTCCATTAAATGCAATGCAACCAAAGTTTCAACCAAATACATTTGGATTATGATTTTCAAGAATAAATTTGGGGCTTTTCACCAAAAATCTAAATTAAGGGGAAATAAGAAGAGGGTGAACAGTGGCCTTGAATTGGAATGTTGGTGAAGTGATCTTTGACCTCCGAATGGATCTTGTTGTCCATTAAAAATGGGGTCGCAAGGGACGAAGGTGAAGATAGAAGGCGGAGACATCGGGGGCGACTTCATAGGTTCAATAAATTTATTCAGGCAGATGGTGTATGGCGACGACAGTGACCACACGGGAGTGGAGTTGTGCTCGTCACCAATGGTCGTCCATGGTCAACCTGCAAAAGCTTCATCTTTGACAAGTTGAAGAATTGGACGAGGAAGACAGTCTGACAGGAAGGAGACTTTTCCACTACCCTTCACCTGATATCCCAAATAGGCCTGTGCAGATTTCGGTTTAAACCGGAAAACCAACCGGAACGGACCCGGTAGAACCGGTCTTATAACCGAACCGGATATTCCGGGCCGGTTTTCGGTTGATAGTTTTTGTGAATTACGGTTCCGGTTTGGTTCCGGTAATAACCGACAGTTTACCGGTTTAAACCGGATAAAACCGACAATTTAAATTTTGTACATACAAGCTACACAGCACCCGATCATGACTTAATTGTTTAATTAGTAATTATTGGCTTTTGCTAGTTTGCTACTGTTTTTTTCCCATTCACCATTTTTCATTTTATTGTTAGGTACATACTACATCCAACAACTTCTCTTTGAATAATTTATTTTAATAATTTTTTAAATAATTTTCTTATAAATATAAATTGTTACGGTGTAAGTGGAAAAAATATAATATTATCAAAGAAATTTGAAGGATAAAAGATAATTATATTTACTTCCGGTTGTTCCGGTTCCGGATTCGGATTGACTTTCTATAATCCGGGTCGGTTTTAAACCGAACCGGAATGTTACCGGTCCGGTTACCGGTTTGAATATTTAGAATATTCCGGTTCCAGTTTTTCCGGTTTTGTGCCGGTTCCGGATCGGTTTCAACCGGTGCACACCCCTAATCCCAAACAAAACTTATACTCCCTCCGTCTCAAAATTTAAGTCGTTTTAGACTAGTTGAGTCGTATCAAAATAGATATCATTTTAGGTTTTCTAGGTAGGGGATAGTAATGATTTGTGTGTTGTTGACTTTTTAAAAGTTTTTTATTGGTTAAAAAATGTATTGGGTATTTAAAAACAATAAAATTTATTAAAAAGGTTAGTGGAATAATGATGTTGATTGACGGGTGAGTGTTTTATTAAAACTTGTGCAAAATACTAAAATAACTTAAATTTTGAGACGGATGGAGTATTTTTATAAACCATAATGCATAAAAAGTCATTATAAAGCTTAATGCTTGGGCATGCAAACAGACTCACCTCCCCAAGATTTCAAAATCCATCAAAAATAAACTCCCACGATCTCCATCTAGCTTCCTCCATGATCTACCGCCAAATACCATCACCTCAGTTTTTTTTCTTCGAAATCTCCCATAATCTCTTACCAAAGACAACCTAAGTATTACACGTCGAAAGTATGAGTTTAACCAGTGTTGTATATAAGTTGGTGGACTCTTACTTCTGTAGCTACAATTGATTGGTACAGTGTGTTCTCCTATCACTTATGTATTAGACGTGTTGTGCTAGTTGCACTTACACTTTTCTTCCACTCCGTCGTATCATGTCTATTATTCATTATACAATCTTTCTATCCTATGTCCTTTCCTTGAACTCCACCGGATTGGGACCAATCCTTATGACATATGATAAGAACCAATTCGAAAAAGATTCTCTATAAAAAATAACTGTACTCTAAGAATCTAATTTAAAATTTATAAAGCAATTAAATTAATAAAATGTTTTTTCTAAAAAGAAAATATTATCGTATGCCCAAAGGAGATAGGATAAAAAAATCATTCATTATAATATAGTTTGAATTGAAGAATTTTCATTTTTCTTAGATCTACACGTACACTTGACCTCTTTTTTTTTTTTTTTGGCTATTTTATTCAATTGGTGCGGATTTACCTGATCCCTTTCTACGATGCAGGAAGTGGAACCACAAATTCAATTCTACTATCTAAGAACACAAAATTCCAACCTGAAAAATTATACAAAAGGAACCAATTCAATTAATGACCTAATCTATTTGGACAATCTAACACTCTAATTAACCATATATGGCATTAAGGTGTGAGATGTGCCAATGTGCCATGCCTTCCAAATTCGAATAGTGCCCATCTTTCTATCTACAATTTATATTATTTCTTTTAGTTGAAATGATGAGTGGTGTATTATATTAATTCCATTCCAATAAGGGCAATAAGAGAATAAAATATGAGACATTTAGGAGAATCCCTTATCAATCACCTTAGATCAAACTTAAAACCTATATTACTAAGAGGTTGAGATGTTGATGACATATTTCCTTAATTAATTATCCTCCTCCAATCTTTCAATTTTGTAGTTTGCAATCATATCTTCCGTTAGATCAACCAAGTGACAGATGAGATAACACAACTCGTGGTAAAGCATATAATCAATTTTAAATTGGAGAGAAATTATTTCTAGATTCGGATTGTATTTAGATTGGTGTTTGAGATCTCCATGTTTATCTATCTTTTTGTGCGACTCGATTATTAAACACTTGTACTGATTTGCTGATTAGTGAATTGGATGCTCTGGCGGCTGAAAGATGGTTTTTTTTAATCCTCTAGTTAGAGAGAGTTTTCCCCACGTAAATCTTATGTTGATATTTATGCTTTTATTTGTGTTTTTGTGGTTGTTTGGTTTCTGGATTCGATATTATTGATTGGTCACATTGGTTTGATGGCGGGTCGTTGTTGATTTCTTGTTACCTGAATTCGCTCGAGAGTGGTTTCTAGCCCCATATATACTTTTTTTTTTTTAATCATTGGATTTGTATATGGATCAATTCGTCATGGTGTCTATATTTAGCACACAATAACTTTGCGTGTGTTTTTTTTTTTTGATGGGGAACCCACCTTTGGTGGCAAATCCTGGGCACGTGACCCAGCCGGCAAGAGCCACACACCAGGTAAATCGGTTTGCGCCGACCGGCTCGACCCACTAATAAGGAGCAAGACAAACCTTGGATTATAACCCAAGAAAAGGGGCAAATGTAGGGATCGAACCCGAGAACTCTTGACTTCTCCCTTGCTCCCTACCAGCGAGCCACCCCGACAGGGCAAATTGGGAAAGGGGACATACTTTGAATGTGTGTGTGTTGGCAATTAAGGAAAGGCCACAAAACCATAATCTGCCTAATTAGGCCACCAAAGGTCAGCGGCCAATTAAGCAAACGAGGGCAAGTGTAGATTTGTGCTTGCTTTTCTTTTTCGGCTTTTTCCTGTTTCATTGGGTTTTTTTCCCGGCCTCCATGCAAATTCTTAGTCTTTGTTTGATTTGTAATTAGAACACGTAATGACCTATACATTGATACATATAGATATAGTCATTGATCATAAGATTATATATTAGTCTATAAATTCAACTACTTTGAGTCTTGTTTGAGAAGCTATCAAATGAACAAACCAATATTACCTGATTAAATAAATACTTTTATTTACAATATTATTCCATATCCCAAGAAAAAAAATACTCCGCCCACGCACAAAATTTTCCCTAAGCCATATGATAAGATCCTAATTGGGAAATTAATATACCCTATCAAAAATAAGCGACCTTAGTAATGTTATTTAAAATTTGGCTAATATATTTTAATTAAGGATATATTTTTTCTAAAACGGAAATCTTATCCTATGCTCCAATTGCATCCCTAAGGATAGAAAAACCGTATGTATACACACACACATATCTATAATGACGGTGAGTCTGTTTGGTGATATTTCACCCTCTCGATTTACCAGGCAATGATTTGTCTGATATTTCGATATGTATTTATCCTTAAAATTACGTTGAACAAGGAGAAACTCAATATTAGTGCATTGGTGGCGCCATATAAACATCAATCCCTCCCTCCGCCTCTTTCCTTATGTGAAAATCCAAGGTTTATCTTGCTTTCTACCGGTAGGTCGAGCTGGTCGGTCAAAGCCGGTTTACATGGTGTGTGGCTTTTGCGGGCTGGATCACGTGTCTTGGGTTTGCCACCAATGGTGGGTTTCCTCATCATAAAAAAAAAAGATAACTCTGTCCAGATTTCATTGTATCACTCCTCGAATGATAATTGCAATCAAATCAATTAGCTACTATAAATCTCGTCATATACATGATATTAAATACGATTTTAAAAATAGTTCGAGTTTTACGGGTTTTAAATCCGTAAAAATGTCACATGATAGGGTTTTAAAAACCATTAACTCTAAGCGATCATGGTTTTGAAAACCGTGATAAACTCAGGTCATTTCAAGCACGTGGATACCCTATCCAATCTACGCAACATCTCTCACGGTTTTAGGAATTGTAGTGGGACTATTTCCAACGATTTTTTTAAAACCATAACATCAGATTTTCTCATGGTTTTGAAAATTGCAACAGTCATTGTGTATTTGATGAGATTTCACCGTACTTAGAACAATTCGGTTTTGGAGTACAACGGTGAGAAATAGAATGAGAAAATGTCTCCTCAATTGATCCGATATTTACTTGAATTCCAGTTAAATACTAAATATAGGGCTTGTTTGCTTCTATTTGAGGGAATGGAAAGGAAATGTATTAAACTTTATATATAAAATGTACATGATCATTATTTTTTTGTGAGCTTAGAGAAGAGGGTGGAGAAATGATTGGACCATCCTAGAGGTAATAGTTATCCTTCTTAAAATTAAGGAATAGAATGTGAGAAAATGTAACAAATTTTGTATGAAAAATGGGAGAAGAAGGGGAATGATTAGAATAGTGATCAATGTAGCTTAACTTAAATGTGAACTATATTTATAAAGGTAATTGTAAATTCATAGCGAACTCGACTTTACAGATCGAAATCCAAGATCGGGGTTTTGAACAAGAAAACGAACAAGAACGAAACCAGAAACCAACACAAGATTTTTACGTGGTTTAGTCGGAGCCTGCGTCAACGGAGCCTCAACCGAATCGGCTTGAGATCTCAAATCCACTAATCAGTAAACAGGTTTACATAACAAGTTGCCCTAGACTACAACCAAGGCAAAGATAGGCATGACATAAATCTAAGCATGCATGCATAGGAGAAGTAAGACAGAGCAAGTAAAGGAAGAGGACACCTTAGATCTGAAGAACGGAGTTAGATCGTCGTTGGAGTACACGAGAGAAGGAGATCTTCGCCTGAACTGTAGACAAAGCACCTTCTTCTTCTTCTTCCTAAAGTCGAGATCTAGAGTCTCCGATGAGATGCGCTCTAGATCGGACCTCCAGAAGCTTCGTCGGAGCTAGGTTTTGAGAAACCCTGGTTTTTCTCTCTCCGTCGCCTACTCTCTCTCTCTCTGCTTTGGATTACCTGAAGAGCGAGCATAGAATTGAGGCAACCCTAACCCTTGCTTCGCTTATATAGGGGAGTCGACCCTTTAGTTGAGACGGCGTGTAGCAAGGTGAGACGCTTCAACGTCAGAAGGCCAGAGACAAGTCTCCGGAGCTAAGGTAAGTTGGGTTGTGTTGGTGTGTTTGGGCCAAGCCCAATCAATCAATATAGACCTAATAACGTATACATATATAACACATCCTTATACATTGTAACATATATGAGCAGAGGTTATAAAAATACCCACACTTCTAATATATGCTAGTATATATAAGTATATATTCTATATATGTATAGAGTGTGTAAGCCTTAATCTATCAATTTGCTTAGTCTAGGTCATCCAATATTTCTAAATTTTATGTTTTAGATTAGTTAGATATTACAGTAATTTTTCCTCTAATAAAAAAACAAACGGGAGGTTAATCTATACCACGCAATCCAAATTCTTACGCTTATTCTTTGGTTTTATTATGAAATAAATTCCAACAAGATATTTACTGTATACACTTTTCGTTATTGACATTTGGAAAAATGATACACAGGGGACATAGTCAAAATTCATGATTTCAATTACGATTAAAAAACGTTAATAATTCTATTTGAAGTGGTTGCACATTCAGCTAAAATGTTTGCTTCCTGGAGGCTTGTTATATAGTTTCAAGTCCACCCACAATTAAAAATTTGATGCACGAACATTCAATATAAAATACATCAAATATCAAGTTTGTCGGCTTAGATTTTATTTTTATTTAGATAGTGTTTTTTTTTAATGAGATATTAATAATAAGGAATGGTTTAGATTTTAAGGTATATAAGAAATTTATAGTCCATAGTAGTACAAGTCTTGATAAAATACTCAAATGTATTTTATTTATAATGCATTTCTAATTATAAATACTTAAATAATTTGTAGTTGATATATTTGTTAAATTTCGGTGGACCATATAACGTGGTGGGGTCCACACGTTTGAGCGCATCATGCGCACCAAGATCAGCGAGGTTCCCACTTGACTTCTTGCTCTGATGCCATGTGCCCATGTTGAATCCGGTGGGCCATATAGTTCCACTTGACGTCTTGCTCTGATGCCATGTTGAATCCGGTGGACCATATAATGTGGGGGTCTAAACGTCCGAGTGCATCATGCACACCCAAGCCGAGTACACAAGATTAGTGGAGTTTCATCCTAAAATCAATTGGTAATAGGAAGAGTAACCCACTGACTAATATGCAAGACATGAGGTTCCGTATTTTTCGATGTGGGACAACCATCCACACATCACAACAATATTTTACGTTTTTAATAAAATCCACTATTGTGTCAGGATCATAATTATACTACAATTTATAATACATTTTATTTAAAATTGACGTTAGTGTAATTAATCTCAATGTAACAAGTATTAACCAAACATTATTCAAGTATTTATAGTCATAATTACATTATACCACATCCTTAGTGGTTGATAATTTTCCCGAAAATAAATTTTAAAGAAATTTGAATAGTATAAGAATTTGAAATTTTGAGTATTTAAAACTCCAGTGCCACCAATGGTTGGTATCTTAATTTATCTACTAATAAAGTTTTTTTAACACTACTGAAACTCAATTCGAAATTTACTAATATTATTTGGATTTTTTTTAAAAATAATTTATCGAACTTAATTGAACAGATTCCTGAATTTTAGGGTGTGTTTGGCAAAATGGTAGTTGTTGGAGAAGCTGAAACTGTTGAATTATTTGAGTTAAATATATGTTAATAAGCTAGTATAGTGTTTGGTAAACCTAGCTGTTATGGTAGCTGTTGAAAAACTTGTGAATAAAAAACCAAAAGCTCCGAAAAGCTTGGGTGAATAGTTGTTGAAAAGTTTAGATTTCAAAACCTTTCAAAAGCTAATTAAACTAAAATCTTATATTTATTTCATTTAAAACTATATAATATCAAAATCATAAGCTCCGAAAAGCTACTTGCTTTTGCCAAACATACCCTTAACCCAAAAAATGTCAAGAGCATATGAAATTCTTGTTAATTTAAAATTGAAATTGTATGAGTATTAGTTAGGGGCTAAGGGCCATGGAGACAATGCACCCCAACCAAATAGTTTCTCCGGAAGTAATTAATTAAGATTAATTGATTTTTTTATTTTTTTTTGGTAAGGATTAAGATTGGTTGATACTTTGATTATATGAATAAAAATTATAAAATGACCCTTCTCATGCCGCTAAATACACGGAATCCACACGACTCCTCTCCGAAAGTGTTAATTAATCCCCCTATAAAAAATGCATCCACGTGTCGCTTCCTCTCAATAAATGCCAAATGTGTTTGTTTAAAACTTGGGAGTGATAATAATAATTTCGAATTTTAATTAATTAATAAGATGAATTAATGGCCACACATCTATTTAATTTGTATCTAAAGAAATTTCTTAAATCATGGCCTTATATCTTTATTCAATAATAGTGCATTATAATTTATAAGGAAAGAGCTCAAAGTACCGACGACAAATGGACAGACCATCATCAAACCAGACAACCAAACAACAATAAAATCAAAAGAACGAAAACGATTGGAACAGGTTGGACGGAGAGAGGCATCGAAGACCTACGAATCCACACTTCTGTCGAAGACGCTAGTGAAAGACAAACCAAACACTATTAATGTAGTACCATCAGAAAACGAATCCACACTTCTGTCGAAGACGCTAGTGAAAGACAAACCAAACACTATTAATGTAGTACCATCGGAAAACAAATATACATATCAAGACCAAGAATCGCCACCTTAAAATACTTTGGTTGTTTGCTTGGAACAATGACATTTATTATTTCATTTTAGTTGCTTTGATAAAAATAAATAAAATAGTACTCCGTATGATGCAATTGTGTCAGGGCGTTCCACTTGAATTTGATATAGAAGATTGAAGAAATTTATTTCAAAATGACCCTTTGTATTCATTGTCTGAGAGATGGGCGATTTGGTGCTTTGTTGGTCATCTAAACATACAACCACTGACCCAATCACACAATACACAATCTCTAGCTTAGATATGCCTACAAACTACAATACATGACATGCGAATATGCGATCATCAACAATAAAATTGCTATCAACCCAAGCTTTGCCAACAAGGCGAGATTCCGAGTCGAATACAGCTTCAGGAAGCATGTAAAAAAGAACTTTGAACATGTATAGGGAAGGGGGCGATACAATAAATATATAGAGAGATTTCTTGCTCATCTTATTTGCACCAGAGTACTGAAAATGTACCAATTAGAGAAGTGTAACACTGAACTGTTTCTCAAAATTGAGCTCATTAACTAGGGGGCATCCTTTATAAGCAAAGGCAATCAACACCCAAGTACCTGAACAAGAAGATCCGCAATGGTAATGGGTACTAGGGGGCATCCTTTATAAGCAAAGGCAATCAACACCCAAGTACCTGAACAAGAAGATCCGCAATGGTGGTGACTGGTGGGTTGAAACTTTCCAATCCACATGGCATGCTAGAAAACACGTTTTGATACTCAAGATGAAGCATCAAATTTCGTGTCTTGAAATCTTTTCAGCAAATTTGACTTGTACGTTAATATGTCGGCATCCTCGGACTCAGGAGCAGATCTGATTGCTGATAGAGCTCCAGCATGGTACAGAACACCCAGAACTTCATCTGGAATCAATAATTACAAGAATAGAGTTCATACTATGACAACAAGACAATTAAAGAACTACCCAAAATAACTTTGTTTTACCTTTTTTGTGATTATTGGATTTCTCAACAAAAATTATATCTAGACCTAAGAAATACAAAATAATGAGGCCAGCCATATAGTAACACAAGCAATCAGAAATTTTTAAGAGTCATGACTCTTAAAAATTTCTCCCCAATGATCTATTTGACAAGAGTATGCAGTTAATGTTTTGGCATTTGAGCTCGGCTACCACCCACCCACGACAATGCCATTACTCATTAGTATAAATGGCTATCAATGCAAACATCACTGGATGTCAAATACTGGAGTATTGATCAGTTACAGATAATGCATACCAAGCCTGTCTTTCCCGATTCCCATATGTTACAATTTATCATATCCAATACATTATAGGCAACAATGAAGAGACAATGCATGGGGAGCGGGAACCATACGATGGAAAACTATGTTTTTGGAATCACTAAAAGCCAGAACAATATCTTAGTGTTTGGGAGCCTTTTTCTCAACAGCTTTTACAGAAAGTTTCCGAAGCCTAAAATCCTTAAAACCCAATGATCTTATGCTTCTTAGCAGCTTAGTCCTTAGAGGATGGGCGTTAGCCTTTCTTTTACTAAAGAATAATTTACAGCCTTTAAATAGTTTCTTTTCCACTATAAATACAAGAATGCAAATTCAACAATGATTCTCATAAAACCTTGTTAGCTTTCAAGGTTTGATGAACAAAAGAATGTACATTTTCCAATCATATAAAATTATATAAAATAATATACGCCCACCGTTAATTAAAACATAATGTTTTACTATTCACGCACGCTTTTTTAGGTGTTAAAAACTATATAAAATATTAACTTTTTTAATAATTTTTTTAAAATAATTTCATGCTTATTTCAGTTAAGTATGAATTTACAAAAACAAATGTAAAAAAATGTTAATATTTTATATAGTTTTTATCATTCTAAAAAAGCGTGCATGAATAGTAACAACAAGTTTTAATTAATAGAGGGAGTAAGAATTATACATACATATTATATAACTATTAACTCAAGCCGATTGAACCAGTTAGTTTTGCCAAAACCCTAAATTTGCCACATAATACCGTTCATCTAACACCTACAACTTCAATCTTGGCTATTCGGAACCAAATAACATAAAAATCTGACCTGAGCCAGAGAGGGCATTGAGAGCCTTCAAGGCTTCCTTCCTTGTCTTGTCATCTTTGGCAACCTTTAACATGTTAACTAGTTCCGGAACTCCACCCATCTCCACTATTTTCTTTCTTCTTTCATCTGTGGATACAGAAAAAAACATCCACATTAAACTCACTAATGCATGAACGGCTACTGTCACCCTTCAATAGTTCAATGCTACACCAATCTGAGGGTTCTCACCATTAATTCTGCCACTCAAAAACTACAATATATAAAAAAAAACTGTTTCTACAGAATTTCAGCTCATGTGCACATATTATATTAAATTACTATAATGCTAGCAAATGAAAACAAATTGCCTGATCATAAATTGCAGCTTTTCTCTTTGAAAAGTGGCTGTGCTTCATAATACATCATCATGATTCTAGATAACTGAAGAAAATACGACTGATACTTCAACTTCAAATGAATTAAAAATCAAGGTAAGAATAATAGAGCTCTGGCCGAGATAAGTTGATGTTTTCACCCGATCATTGGGAGAGAGGGAAGGGGGGGGGGGGGGGGGCGCGAAGTATGTCCTATATGTGCTTTATGTTCCCAGGATTCAGTGACCCGCATACACAATGGAAAAATTCCAATATCAGCAAACACTATACAAAGAAAACATTTTTTTTTAACAAGTTCCCCCAGGATACAGCTTCCACCATTGCTAAAATCAACTACTGAGTCACAAATCAGAGCCATTTCGTATTTTCATACCTTGCCACAACATGCAAGGATCCTAGAAGAAGAAGAAAAATCTTACATGTAGCATTAGAGAAGCAACTACAGGAATGTTCAATTTTGTCTAGTCAAGGTATAGAGATTTGGGCATAGCAAATGTAAGGAAGGCCAAAGTCACTTGACTCTAGTAAAGTTGCCTGGTCGGGGTTTGGGAAATCAACAAAAGGAAAGCACACTGGGAACAACTAAATAAATTAGGAATCAAGAGGCTTTACAGAAGCCTTCACAATAATCAAGAAGAGTTTGACTGGAATAGACGTGGACTTCATATTTTCAGGATTAAGAGGCGAAAACAATTAAATCATGGCTTTGAGAGGCAACAACAAAATCACACATTAACTTGAAGGGAACAGGAAAACGTGGAACCATTAGTTGGAAATCAGACATTAACTAGTTCAGGTCAAGTATTGCAGATGAGATTTTCACATTTCAATATTAGTATCAGACTATCGGCTTGCAGAGCAGCTAAGGAGGGGCGGAGGGGACAGGCTGAATAAAACAACAATTCAATAAAATTAGGAAACTCAAATGAAATATCGGTTACCATCTATTGCAAATCGCGCCAACCTGGATGCTCCCACCCTTTTGAACAGTGGGTCTTTGACTTGCAGAAGCGACACGGACTGTTGTATCAAATTATCCCCTGGAGTCCATTAATTGTAACAAAAATGTCAAGGGAAACAAAAATATTTCAATTCATACCAACTCAAGTAAATAATGTAGGAAGCAATTTCTTTCAGGTACATGAATGATAAGTTGCCTACCCATGTAAGGGAAAATCTGGTAACCAACAGCTCCAGCAGTCCCAGCAAATATTAGCTTCAAAACCCATCCTATCTTCCTCTCTGCCTCCTCCTCAATAGCCAAATCATCTGAACGATTAAAGCAAGCGTAACAAAACCACTTTCAGAGAACCTCGGCAAAAGCAATTCCAAATTCCAAGGACACAAAGACCTTTCTATCCAAATTCCTATGAAAACACAAAAGCATAAATGTACATAAAGATCTTTGACCTTTTGGTTTCGTAAGTGAGAAATTACGGGACTGCAGATGTATTGGCCTTCGTCTGCACAGATGCTACAAATCGTTCCAAAATTAGAACTAGAAAAATGACCGTGTGACACAAATTAGCTACACAACTGATAAGGAAAACACAATTCATTTCAACAATCCATCCATATAGTTAAACCTCGTTCCAGCTAAGAACAAAAAGCCGATTGAAATGCCTAGGGTTAGGGTTCATTGCTTGTTTAATGAGAAAAAACAGCGAAGAGATATGGAAGAGAGAAAGGAAGAAGAAGCTTACACTGGAGAGCTTAGTGACGATGGCGCGCATGGAAATCACACAGAGAAGTTCTCGGATTCACCTTTGTCAATGGCGGAATTTTTGGGGGAGATTCAACTATGGCTACTATGCGACTTCGAGTGGTCGAAAGTATTGTTTTCGTATGATTGTTGCTATTTTTTAATTTTATTTCCATTTTAAAAGTCGCGATGGATTGGGCCGTGGCCCATTTCAAGGCCCAAAAACTGTTGTCGTTGGGTCTTGGCCTAGTTTCTACTTTTGACAACTTTTTTTTGGGGCTTAATTTAGTCCGATCGAGTATAGTCATTCTATATCTATATCGGGTATTGGGTATTGCTATGTAGGCATTACATTTAATTGGGTGCTTCGAATGCTTTATGTTGTTCACTTGCTGAAGTTGTATAATCATTCATAGATAAGCTATTGAATATGCATGAATTATGGTCGAATTCGTGGTTTTAAAAGCTTTAGATCGTAACTATGACAGATTTTAGAGATTTCCATAGTGTTATATATGTACGTCATAATATTTTTCATATGTTAAATTGTTAAGGTGCTATTATTGTGAGTACATAATTAAAAAAGGACAAAATTAATTTACCGACAAAAACAAAGAAGGAACAGCCAACACCGAAGATAGAAAGGACATGTTAATTAATCTCATGGATAAAAAAAGGTGTTATCATTTTGATCGAGACTTATCACCAAGAAGGTGCTCGTTGTTGTTATGTGCACACCTCGTTTTAAATCGTACCTTTAATACTGTGACCCTAACTTGAGGTTATTACTACTCCCTCCGTTAATTAAAACTTGACGTTTTACTATTCACGCACGCTTTTTGAGGTGTTAAAAACTATATAAAATATTAACTTTTTTAATAAATTTTTTAAATCATTTCATACTTATTACAATTAAGTATGTATTTATAAAAACAAATGTAAAAAAATATAAATATTTTATGTAGTTTTTATCATTTTAAAAAAACGTACATGAATAGTAAACGATAAGTTTTAATTAACAGAGGGAGTATTAATTATCATCGCTATATAATTTCATGTCAACTAAATTATGAGTGATTTTTTACTAGCTTGTTGTAACAAAGTGGTTGGGTCATTGGGCCGCTAATTTTTATGTTTGCACCTTTAGATTGGGGGTATGAATTATGCACTGTATATATGAATCTACGTTCTCTGATTGGTAAAGTAAACAGATCGAACAAAACTAATTTTAAAAACAATAACAAAAAGTAATTATAATAATAAAAAAAAAAATCAAAACAGCGGTGTCAACTCCACAAATCGCGCGGTTCATATCGAGCGGTCCCTCCTTAGGAAGTAATTCATTACCCATCGATAGTTCTCGACATGCCCAAGATGTTGGAAATGAATTTATTAATTTCAATTATATATTATATACATATTGAAAATTAAAAATATATAGTTATAAATAAAGATACTGCATTTATCTCATAATAATTTGAGTCATTTCGACTTTTGATATGAATTATAAACTCTATTTAAATTACTTTAAAGTGATATCATAGCTTATCACTATTAATTAATACAAAAATTCTATTTTTTTTGTAATTTTGACTTATACAAATCGTGTCAAAGCGACATGAATTGTGTGACATAGGACGTAAGTGTCAGTTTGGTAACACGGAGTTGATGGGGTAGCTGAAACTGATAGGGTAGTTGAAGCTGATGGACTAAGTGTGTTAAATTGGAGTTAGTAAGGTGTTTGGTAACCCAGCTGATAGAGTAGCGGATACAAACTAGCTGATCAGATAGGAGAAAATGAATAGAATTTTGAAAAGCTTGCGGTTAATAGCCTTTGAAAATCCAATTTCAGAAGCTAATTAAATTAAAATATTATATTTAACTTATTTAAAACTATAAATTATTATAACCAAAAGCTCTAAAAAGTTACATGTATTACCAAACGGACCCTTAATGTTATGCATTTTTAAGTGCAAAAAATTAGAAAGTATTAACTTATATTTTTTTTTTACAGTTGGATACTTAATTAATAAAAAAATATTTTTGTATATTTTTAAATTCTTAAAATGCATGTTGAAAAATCAAACGCCTTATATTTTAAGATCGAATAGAGCAATTGGTAGACTCTTTAGAGAGTTTGAAAGATGATAAAATAACATCATTTTTTTTAATTAACAAATAGAGTATATGGTATATCTTTTTTCTTAAAACATAAATAGATTAAGGATTTTGATTCAAGTAAAATTCTCATAAATATACTAATTTAATCATTTTAAAAATATTATATCATATTTATACATTATTACCTAGTAAATCTATACATTATTACCTAGTAAAAAGTTTATATATACAATATATACTTTTCCTTTTAATTAAAGGTAAAGTTACTTTTTTCCAATATAAATTAATTAAATTTACTTTTTGTTCATTTTTTTGGGTGGGAATTACTTTTTGTTCATGAACATTGCAATGTAATTTTGTCAAACCAAAATATTAAGGCAGATCTGCAACCGAAATACAAAAACCAACAACTTTCTTGACTTGCATGCAAGCCATCTAACTCATCAGACCAAATATCAGGAAACAATGACTATAATTTTTAGACGTTTTTTATTATAATTTTATCTGTAGTTGTAATCTTAGATTTAAACAATAGTTTTTCTTTTGACTGGTGTCTGACGACCTTTTGCGTAGGGTTTATCAAGTTATCTTTCGATAACTTTAACATCACTTCCTCGATCTACTTCTTGAATAATGTCAAAAATAAAATAAAAATAAAAAAAATACAGTACTATAATAATTTGTAACCACCTCGCATTCCCTTTGGCACCCGGTGTTCTTTTGATAATGGGGTCGTGCAAAAGCAAAAGGGAACACACAACCACAACGGTGAAATTGTGGAAACTGCCTTTTTCTCTTTTTGTTTTCGGCCATGGCGATTGCTTTCTCTCACTCATCATCCTCATCATCAACAACAACCCCTACCTGTTAATTATCGATCGCCATTCTCATTTCTCATTGTCACTTCCCTTCCTCCTAAACCTCTTCACAGTTGCAGAGCTTTCAATTCCCCCGGCCACTCCGTAAAGGGGGCAATGTCGACGGAAACCATCGATTCCTCCACCCAGACACCCGACCAACCCGAATTCCGCCCCGGACCCGATCGCCTCACCAGCCCCCGGGTCGAAATCGACACCTCCGCTCCTTTCGGTTCCGTCGAGGAAGCCGTTATCCGCTTCGGCGGCCGCGGGTTTTGGATCCCCCGTCACCTCCTTCCCTCCCCTGCCTCTGTAAGTACCTTCTTCTTCTCCTGTATGGAGGCTGTTGCTGTTGCAGACTCCATTGTTTATGCAATTGTGCTTGATGAGATTCAAGAGCTACTAATATAATCTATAGGTTTGTTATAGCTTATGAGTCTAGTAGCTTGAGTTGAGCTGATTATGTGAAATTCCGATTTCCGAGAAACCCCGATCGGTGAAATCGTTCCACAATGAATGTGGGATCTCCAACACACTCCCTTCAATGTGTCGGGCTTATTTTGTTTCTGGTTATAAGGCCGGATCGACTGGAAAAAAAAAAAAGTTCGGTTCAATCTCTTTTGCTCTACTAAATAAGCTAATTTTGGTCACATTTTTAAGCACGATTCATTTTGAGGATCGTCTCGACTCTAGTTGGATGAGCTTGAATTTTGTTTAATTTACATAATTTCTTATAGGTTACTATATCATCATTAAGTAGAGTTAGTCTATAAGCGAAATAACTCAAGCTTGACTCGAAAAAAGCTAAGTTCAGATCTGTTTACTTTACAAAAGCCGACAAGTTAAGCTAAATCCAAATTCAGACTCAAGTCGTTTATAACCAAGTTAAACACGAGCAACTCAAAACCAATATTCGACTCAAATAACAACTCTAACAATCCATTATGCATCTTGTTAGTGGTTCAATTTCCTCCATGTTTACAGATTCACTGCCTGAACACATTTTATGCAGGATGAGTCGGAATCGGAGGAGATTGATGTATATAAACTAGAGGAGCAGGCTGGCGAGGTGCTGAAAGACCTGGATAAAAAGCAACAAGAAACGCTCAACATACTAAACGAACTAGAACTCACAAAAACAATTATAGAAGAGCTCAAACTCAAGCTTCGGAATGAAGCATCCGAGTTTCGGATACAGGAAACGCAACATCCGGTAAGATCTGGGTCAGTTGCGTTGGAGCTGAATCAGGTGAAACAGAATCTCAGCCGAAGCACGAACGATCTGGAGGCGATCAGAGCTTCAATCAAGCACGCGAACAAGAAGAAGAAGTCGCTGAAAAGGGCTGAGGAGAGGCAGCCGAAGAAGGCTGGGATCTCGAGGGAGCTGAGGGAGCTCAACTACGAAGCCGAGCAGTTCATGAAGACGGCTGAGGCTGCCAAGGCGGAGGTGTTGAAAGCCATGTCGGAGATAGAGCAGGCCAAGGCCGGGCTGAAGATGATCGAGATGAGGTGGGTCGCGGCAAGGAAGATGAAGGAGGCAGCTAAAGCCGCGGAGGCATTGGCTCTAGCCGAGATCAAGGCCTTGTTGAGCAATGAAGCCACATTGCAGCAGAAGCAAGGGAGGATCACCCTTTCATTCGAAGAGTATGCCTCTTTGGCCGAAAGGGCAAGGAAGGCCGATAGTATCGAGATTGCGAATGGGAGGTCTTCTCATGCTGCTGAAGAAACTCTAAGGAGGTTTAATCGTTCGGTCCATGGAAATGTCGAAAGGAAGCCTGTCTCGCGGCCTGCTGCTACCTCAATAGGCGACATACTGAGCCGGAAAATGGTGGTGAGGGATGATCTTGACATTGGGAGGCCCGGAAATGGGCAGAGGGTGTCGCTGGATCAGATGCTCGAAAGGCATCGAACGGGCACTCCTCCTCGTGGGAGGAACGAAAAGAACAATGCCGGTGGTGGTAGTGGTAGTGGTAGTGACTCGAAGGGCTTCTTCTCGAAGAGGAAGCCCTTCGGGTTCGTCCATATATCGCTTCCACTGTCGAAGCAGACTAAGAGCCGAATCCAAGGTCTAAATTTGTGGTGATTGCTAGCTGCAGTCTTATGTGTCTGTTTATGTTTTTTTGTCTATTTGGTTTGGTGTAAATCTGAGAGGTTTGGGAATTTGAGTGAAAATGAAGATATATGCAATCTGAAATTTGTTTGTGGCTTCCTGATGTAATGCTGCACTACTTGATCATCTCTTGATGGATTTTGTAATGAATGTCATATATATATGGATTATATGCAGTGTTTAAGTGACATTACCCAAGAGTTTTAATGCTAAATAAGTCAACAGACCCTCTATTCGCACGGCGTCGTATTGCCACCCGCGTGTTGCCTTTGCCGACTTCTGGCGTTGGTGGGATGGACGCAGGTGCTGCCTTCTTCGGTCGGTGGTCAGAAGTGTCGAACTACACTTCCTAAGTTCCCACGCATGGGAACTTGCAAACTATATATGCTCCTAGATGCTGACATATAAAGTCGGTATCGGCTGTTGGGTTACCATCTCAGATTCTCAGTTCAATTGTGGAGTCGAATTAGTTGTCGACTTCGGATGTCGGCACCGGCATCGTGCCAATGGCGAGAAAATGTCCGTGTAGTCGTGTAGATAACAGCCCCCGTAAGTCAAATATCATAATATTAGGCGGATAATTCCCTTTTAAACCATCTTCTTAACATTGAATTTTTCATCCAAATTTTCATTTTTATGGTTGAATATCCTGTACGAATAACACATTTAATAAGAAGGAATAGGTTAAATAGGGTTGTTTATGAACTGAACAACTCGTGTTCAGCTTGAAAAAAGTTCGAGTCGAACTCGTTCCCTTACCTAAAAAAGCTGAGCCTGGACAAAATTTTAAGCTCGGTTGAAAACTTGACTTGTTCGATTTAAGCTTGAATAACTCGAATTTTATGGAATTTCTAAATTCTCATTTAATATGTTAGGATCAAGTGGAACTGATTGCAGCTTGAAAAAAGCTCACCGAACTCGTTTATTTTAGAAAACAAGTTAAGTTTGATTAAAAAATAAGCTAATTTATAAATTGGGCTCGGATCAGAACTCGTCATTCTTGATAAGAAAAAAAAATGTTAATGTCCATCTTTTGCAAAGTTTTCTACGATTTTAATTCTATAATAATACTAACAAACTTAACTTTCCCAATATTTCTTTGTCTTGAGTCGTACTTGAATTTTTTTTTGTATATATATATAAAAGAATATCTTAGAGAACTGAAATGAAAATTATTGTTGTTGTAGATTTATATCCGGTCACGGAAAGAAAATAAATAAATTGAAAATAATATATAATTTTTATTTTTATTTATTCACGAAAACTGAAAGGCACCTTTAAAAACAGAGAAATCCAGAGCCTCATGTGAAAATTGGGGGATTTATTAACGTTTGGCTTGAGGCTGGCTGAGGGTGAGCTGCAATGGAGTGCAGTATCAGAAGCTCCTCCTCCTCCTCTTCGATTACGCTTAGGGCTTCTCCCCTTCGGTTCTTCGAGTCCTCTTTCCCAGCTACTGTCAACCTTTCGGTACTGTTTCTTCCTCTTCTTCCTTTCTTTTCAGTTTCGTTTTGGAATTTTACTGAATCGAATTTGTTCGGAGCAGAGATTGAAGCGGCCGAACGCAGCGAAACAGCGCCTGGTGATACGGAGCGCTTGCGAGTTTGATCAAAACGGCTCCGTTGAAGGCTCTCCCGGCTTTCCCAGCAAAGTTTTCATGGAGGAGGTCGGTGTTTTAACTTTTAACGCCTTTTTCTGTATCTATTTTTGTTACAGATTGGTTGAGATTCGTGAATTTAGTTTCCAAATTCCGTTCGGAATCTTGCTGTATTGTTTGATTTCATTGCGTTTCGTAATTAGGGTTTTCTGAGGTTTTGTTTGGTGTTGATTTGTTTGTTTAGCCTAATTTTATTTCTGTAATTTTGTTAAACAGGCAATTGGTGCTGAATATGGAGAAGGTTTTGAGACTTTTCGCAAGGATGGACTCTTTAAGGTTGACGTGGTAAGAGTTAATCCAGTTCCTTGAATACTTCCTCTGTTGGTTCTCATTAAATTCTCAAGGTATTAGTCCCTCTTGTTTACGTATTCTGATATTTATTTGATAGGATTTTCTGAACGAGCGATTGCAAGAAGGTTTTCTACAACGAATTCGATATGCTATGAAACCTGATGAAGCTTTTGGGCTTATTTTCTCTTGGGATAATGTGGTGGTAATGCTTATTTACTTTTGCTTTGTTCCTTTTCAGTTCTCGGCATGTTATACCCTTGAATGCAAAGTATTTGATATAAAAAATTAGGCTCCTGTTTCTTTATATTGAGGTGAGGCTAGAACTCAAAGACCCATTCCTATGAGTTGATAGCTATACTTCGTTTTCGCTTAACCTTATTTTGGAAGACACGAGATCTGTCACCTGAACTTTGGTGACTTTGTAGAAGTGAATGCAAGCAGCCTTACATGAATAGATTCATCCAGGAGGAGCATCAATATAAATCTGACAAAGCTTCAAGAGCAAAATGCAATGCCCTCTGCCTTTGTTAAACTTGATGCTATGTGCACTATGCTTTTGAGGATCTACTTTTTGTATATTTGAGCTAGCTGCACAAGTGTTTCGTGGTTTCGTTTCATGATTCCCTGTAGTGCCATTTATCACTAGTCCTTGTGCCTAGAAAAAAGTTATTTGTTGTTTAGAAATGTAGTTGCAGGAGGCACAAATACATTGTAGAACTTATTGAGCTTGCCGTTTGGTCCATTTCTGCCCTCATTTTAGTCTTATCCCATCATTCTGAGTTTTAGGCTTACACTGAATGCGTGCCCTGAGCAGATCTTTAGCAGCTCTAAATTGTAAAAGAGTAAAGGAAATGCAAAAAAAATTTGGGGGCCAAAAAACTTGTGCAAAATATGAGGCATAAATTTGTCATTGGGATGGAGGTCTGTTGATAATATTTGTATAAAGTCTGCTGGGCATGGAGCATGGTTGTATGTTCTACTTATGGTATATATTTTATCCATAGGCTGGTTTGGTGTTGTTGCTTTTGCCTACTTTGGTACGTTGGGTACTTTTGTAGATATCAAGTGATCGTGGGGTGTCAGATTTAGGAGTACCATTCATGTTATTTGCATGACTTTGAGCAAGTGCATAATGGTTTGAGGGTTTCATGAGGAGTAACTAGGTCTGGTTTAGTGATTTGATAATCGTAAGACTCAAGAGTCATTGGACAAGGTAGCAGGATTGCTTAAGAAGATGATATTATGCTTAGATGATAGAGAGAGTAATCGGACAGAGAACATATTCCATTGATGAAAGAAGCCTCATAAGTTGTGCTACTTCCTCGAGAAGTCGTGACAAACAATGATGAAAGAAGCTCCATATGATTTGCTACTTGCGTGAGAAGTTGACAACCATTTTGTTTTTCTCCAGATGTTCTTATGAACAATGATGGAGTATTATATATAAGTAAGTCTTGGTAGTATCCTGTAGTTCCCACACGGATTGCTAATGGTTATTAAAAATATTTCAGGCGGATACTCGTGCATTAAAGATGAATGCCTGGAGACAGCTTGCCTCTGAAGAGGGTTTGTACCTCTGTCATTTTGAAGATGTTATGTTTCTATTTGAAAAATTATAAGGCTCAATAAGTTATGTGTGGTAAATTGAGTTAAAACTGCTCATTTCTAGTTGCGTTCTTCTTTCCCAACATCCTGCCATTTGATTTCATATATTACTTTTGGTGGCAGATCCCTTTTTGGTATTTGATGTATCTTCACCTGAATGATGTAGGTGTTTTTTCTAAAAGTAAATAACCATGTTTTTTACTTGCGACATAAAAGGGTCATACCTGGGTGTACTGAACATTTGTCAAATTCATAACATGACTCAGAGCATATTAGACATTGCAAGGATACACAGAGCTTGCAGCAAGAATGACCTTCATCTATCCGTCTTCTGAAATCTGTTCTTTCTTCCTACCTCATTTTCTCCTCAAGTTGATAAATAGTGACCTAAAATCAGCATGTATTGATCTTCCTTAGTTTGGGATTTTTTTTGGGCCATAAAGATGGGGTGACATCCTTATTGATAATTTCTTTGGGTTGGTTTTCTCTAAGAAAGAAAAAACTAAATATGAGCTGGGGACTTTGCTAGTTTGCTGAATGCATATTCCACATTAGATAATAATGTTTGTGATTGTTTGGTGTACAAGCTACTAGTTGCTGGTTATTGATAATTTCTTTGGGTTGGTTTTCTTGTCATCTTGATTTTTTTTTTTTTAGAAACTCAATGGCCTAGAGAACCTTTGGTTTCTTATAGAGCTGACCCTGATTTACTTTCCAGGGAAGGAACTTCCTGAGGGCAATGTCATCCAAAGGCAAATTCTTCACTCAGGTCCTGATCATGTGCTAAATAAGGTTTGGATTTGTTCTTACATATTTTTAATGTGGTTATTTCATTTTTAATTGGCATTGATGATCCACATCTTACATTTGTCTTTCCAGTTACTATGAAAATTGCTCCGTATTTAAATTGTTACATTACAATGAAATCTATTTGTTTTTGGAAATGGTAAATATATTTCCAATGTAAAAATTTGCATTGCCCCCACTGAGGTTGGCCTGTTTACGAGATACATTCATGGAACACAATCTACAATTACCTAAGCTGCTCAGCTCTTCTCAACTGCATTAGCTCAATCCCATACCCTGCATAGCCTATGCCTACAATAAATCAATTAGAAAGGGTGAAAAGAAAACGAAATCTTAGATTCATTTGATTTTTGATGATCATAAATCAGTAAGGTAGAAACCAAATCTTTTGGAGAACATTCATATTCCTGGCCATCCATATGAAGTGCAGTGTATTCACGTCATCCTAGTGTTGTGCATGGGATGTTGCTTTATGCTTTTCCTGCCAATCAGATCAGATCCATTGTTCAATGCATGTTGTGAGCACTTAGCCCACCGCTTCTTGAAGGACATGGCTGGAGTTGCTAAATCAAACCAAGTGTTTTGGTGTTTAACACTCTTTATTACCTAGTTGACTAGTGTCATTCTCGGTGAATCCTATTCTTCTTAGTTGATCCATTATCCAGACCTTTCACCCTTTCTAATTGATTTATTGTTTTTACATTTCTTTTGTTGGGAGGGGTCATAGTTTTATGTTTAATGTCTGTACATTTCGTTTAAGTGTTACCATTGGGACTGAATTATTTGTACAATAATGAAGGAACAAAAAACTATTTATGAAGAAACATTCTGTGACATAGCTTCTCTCTTTCATGTGTGGTCTGTCGTACCAAGAGTTTGTAATTGAACATGACTATGATACATAATATTGCGTTCCATTCTTTTAAATCTTCCAGGTTCTGCTTTGGAAGAAGACAGAAAGTGAAGTAGATGCACTGAAGCAACGTCTTACACAGTTATACTATGATAATCTTCTCCAGGTGAATGAGTAGGCTTAAAATTGCTCTTTTTTTTTGTGACTTTCATAGTGGTTACAGTGGCAATAATATTTTCCCTTTTAGCTTGATAAACCCTTGGATGGGCTTGAAGAATGGTTGGAAGCAGTGTCAACAGCTCGCATCCCATGTGCAATTGCTTCAAGTCTTGATAGGAGAAATATGTTTGAAGCTCTAGAGAGGATGGGAATCAAGAAATATTTCCAGGTGTGTGTTGAACTCTTGCTATTATTCTCTGCGAAGGTTTTAAATTAATTACTAGATGGGAGAGGCAGTAGGTGTTCTCAATATTATGTGATTGAAACCCTGGAACTAATTGACGGTGATAAGTGGAATCATATTATGGCAGCTATCAGCCTATCACCATTCCTCTTCTGCGGGTACTCATTGGGTTTCCCTCTTATTTTTTCCTTTTCCTGAAAAAACTCCTCAACTCTATTGTGTATAGGAGGGTGCTGGAAGTTGCCTGTTCTGTTTCCTCTTGTAAAGATAATCTCATGTTTAATGGCAGAACATATTATTTGATCTGACATCATTTTATTAAGGTCAATAGCTTTGTCAGCTTTTTGCAAAAGTATTCTGATTGAAATAGCTGCGTGACAGAAGTTCCCTTGTCCATCCATTTCCTTCCACATTGCAGGCATTTATAACCGAGGAGGATGATATGGATTCTATGGCACATCGTTTTCTTTCAGCAGCTGTAAAGGTAATATGGTTTCTGATCTTGCACGAAGCTATTTTAGTTTACTTTGAGCTATACCATCATATATACAAATCTTATATTTTTGGATCATTGTTACTATTTGAGAGTTATATTTCTTAACGGAAGTGAGGATGGGAGGTTCTGTCTATTCTTATTGTATGACTGAAGTTTTCTTTTGCATCCGCACCTCTTTTGGCAACCCCCCTCACCCTTCCTACGAAAAATGCTGAATTATGTTTCAATGGAGGTTTCAATTACATCACCATGACAGTTTTTAGCAATTCAAAGCATGGCCTTTTAACAGCTTTATATTCGTTGCAGCTGGACCGAAAACCATCAAAATGTGTTGTGTTTGAGGATGATCCGAGAGGTGTGACTGCAGCTCACAACTGTACGATGATGGCTATCGCATTAATAGGCTCTCACCCTGCGTATGTGCTCCTGCTTGTGATTGGACCTTTAGCTCTTTACTTCACTTTTCCACCGAATGGTTTTGTGTTTACTTTTCGTTTAGTAAGCCAGACATGTTCCCTTTTGCTCGGTGGTTGTATTGCAGGTATGACTTGAGACAGGCTGATCTTGCCGTTGCAAGCTTGAACGAGCTGTCAGTGATTAATCTCCGGAGATTATTCGCGCACAAGGGTTCGAATTTCATGGACTTGCAGAAGCAGATTGTAGAGAAAAGCCCTCCCAAGAGGAAGCTCACCATCGACACCATCTTTTAATTGGGGTATGTTCATTTTCTAAGGTTTTACTGCAATTCAATTAGTGCAAGTAGAGTTATGCAAATACATGGTGCTTTCCAAATCCTTTAGTCCACACATGCATATAAATAAAGCCAATCACTCTCACTATCATGATGATTCCTCTCCTCCTTGTACAGTTAATTATCATTTCCATCTACTTTCCCTTGAATCCTTTCTTTATTTTTTGTTGGGGAGAGGGTGGGAGTTGGACAAAACCCAACCCGAATTGCTTGAACGTACACCCGACCGAAAAACCATACTCCCTTCGTTAATTAAAACATGTCATTTTAGACATTTGCACATTTTTTAAGAAATCAAATAAAAGCAAATAAAAATACACTTATACCCCTAATCATTACTTTAATTTTCCACTTTATTAAAAACTACAACTAATAAATCGCTAATCATTACAAGGGTAATTTTGGAAAGTGAACACCAAAATATCTAAAACGACATGTTTTTCTTAACAAGATTTTACTCCTAAAACGATATGTTTTTCTTAACGGAGGGAGTATCTTTTATCGAAACTCATGATCCATCGACCCAATAACCGAAATGGCCTGAGCCAGTGAGCCCCAAACAAACCCTACCTTAAATAACCCAAACCCAAAATAAAATTTGATTATTGATAATGATTTTCACTTAAATTAACTTTAAACCCGACTCGACCAAAACGTGATGAGATCCAGTTATGACCAAACTCTATATTTTGCTGGTGTTTTGCTGCTTAATTAGCTGCTGATATGCTTTGATTAATGGATGAAAGCAGTAAATTTGTTTTACTTTGGGGCGGGTAGTTGTGTTGGGAGACCTAGATCGGATGATAGGAATGTATTGTCATGGCTGAATTAATTTAATATTTATGCGTTTATTTCGAAAATAATTCCTCTACATATACAACTATTATTTAGAAGAAATAGGGATGGGTTTGAACATTAAAATTTTTATAATTTTACATTGGTATGATCGACTTGATGATTTGGTTTGAACTTGTTATCTGATGTACATCCCATTTTTCCATACTATCTTTTTTTTTTTAAATATATTTTCAGATCGGTTCTATTTTGCATATTATATTAAACTATTAAAAAAAACACCCTTCAAAGATAAAAATGCACATTAGAAAAAACAACAAAATATATCATTACTTGGCTGATCTAAAGCCGCTTTGGCTATTTAGTGATCAGCAAACACATTACATTTAGTTTCCAAAGAGGATTAGAAAAAAAACACACACACAGAACACAAACTGGGAATTGACCTTATTGTAACTCGAATTTGGTCGCAACAATCATGTAATAACTATAAATTTTACAGTATTATACTCACAAACCTTTTATTTAGGGAATGGTACGCTACGTAAGACTATAGTTTCAACGGTAAGACCCGGTCCAAATCCGAGGATAACACCCCAATCCAATCCTTCTCCTGTCGTTGCTTGATTGTTTTCAAGCGACTTTCTTCGTGTTTCTTCCAACACAAACAACACTGAAGCTGTCGATAGGTTCCCATAATCCTTCAATGTTTTCCTTGTTGACATTAGTTTTTCTTGTTTGAGCCCGAGTTTGGCCTCAATGTTGTCAAGGATTGATCGACCACCTGTAAGTACAAGTTATGATTAAAAGCGTCGTTCATGAAATACGAAACATGTACTTGATTTGAGTACTTACCAGGGTGTGCAATCCAGAAAATGGAGTTCCAGTC
Source organism: Persicaria maculosa (assembly GCA_963922045.1). Taxonomy (NCBI): domain Eukaryota; kingdom Viridiplantae; phylum Streptophyta; class Magnoliopsida; order Caryophyllales; family Polygonaceae; genus Persicaria; species Persicaria maculosa. Next base: position 84,639,747 of record OY998251.1, on the reverse strand, counting down.
ACTGATATTAAGAGGGGAGAAAGCCTCAATGAGACATGCCTCCAAGTTATTGGCAATAAGCTTGGATATATCTTCGCGCAGCGAAACGATGATGCCCGCTTCACATAAGTTGCCTGTTATCACTCCATCAGAGTCGGGTATGATGGTTTGGGCCGTCGAAACCAACTCGAAGATAGGTCTCTCAATAGTTGGAACTGGTTGCGAGCCAACAATGGCTGCAGTTGCCCCTTCACCAAATAGTATCTGTTGCATCATGGTGCTAAGATTGGTCTCATTCATCCCACGAATGCCCATGGTTACGAGCTCTACACAAACTGCTAAAACGCGAGCTCCCTTGTTGTTTTCGGCAAGGTCTTTCGCTAGGCGAAGGACCATGACACCGCCATGGCAACCTAAAATTAAAAAATTAGGGTTGATGTTGCTATCTTTGCCGATTGCTTGTAAGAAAATGTGTGTCTACATCTACCTGGTTGGTGAATCATAACGCGCTTAACAGAAGGACGTAAGCCAAGAAGCTTCGTAAGGTGATAGTCGGCACTAGGCATATCAATGCCCGCATTTGTCGTCATGATGAGGTGAGTAATGTCGGATGCAGGACGACCCCACTCGTTGATGGCCTTTTCGGAGGCCTCTTTCCCTAGTTTTGGTATTTCACTTTTCGCGATTTTTTGCCTTATGTTGAAAGACGGCGTATTGAAGCCGAAAGCGTCTTTGTTTTCCTTGATCATCTCTTCTGTCATATGGACATTGCGATTCTCGACCGTCGAGTTCTCACCTATATATACATACGAAAACATCAACTCTGCCGAATTATAGAATACTTGACCTCATTATTATATGTAAATTTATGCATATAGATATCGTCATCAATCTAGTAGTGTTTTTTCATTGCTATCTAAAGATCAAAGTCGTCTAGACAACTAACATTGCAACCAATTTACTAAATTAGGGCGTGCATGGAACCATATAAATGCGCCTGAATTTGGACTTGAGCTTGGGCGACACGTGATCACTATCGATGGCACGAAAGTACATGTCCGGGAAGTCGGCCTGGCTGATGGAGTAAATTTATGCATATAGATATCGTCATCAATCTAGTAGTGTTTTTTCATTGCTATCTAAAGATCAAAGTCGTCTAGACAACTAACATTGCAACCAATTTACTAAATTAGGGCGTGCATGGAACCATACAAATGCGCCTGAATTTGGACTTGAGCTTGGGCGACACGTGATCACTATCGATGGCACGAAAGTACATGTCCGGGAAGTCGGCCTGGCTGATGGAGTTGGGAGGAGTGGCGGTGCCCATGGCGAGGATGGCGGCCACACCGTTGACCGAAGCTGCAGGTGACATTATGTAAGATGAGATGTATATACTATATAAGTTGCAAATTTAGATGTGTGCAAGTAATGTGTTGGGATGATTGATGAAGAGGCTATGTAGATTTATATAGAAACCAAATTCAATGTGGATGAGTTGTTAATTTCTTACTTTGAGCTTTGTAACAAGCTAGCATGTTACCATATTTAATCATATGCATCTCCATAACAAAAATTTATTAGTATTATTTATTCATATGGATATGTTTTTTTTAGTATTCTAATGTTACATTTCTCTCAAGAATGAGCAACCAACCACACTTCCTTCACTCGCAACTTCAATTCTCTGACAATCTCTACATACTTCCTAATAATTTAAGCCCATGATAGGGTGGTTCAATGGTAATAAGTGAAGGGTTAATGAGAGGTTTTCGATTCATGTCTTCGCCCTTTTTCTTGATGAAAAAAAATCAAGGTTTACCTTGCTTCTTACTATTGGGTCTAGTCGGTTAGCTCAAGCCAGTTTACCTAGTGCGTGACTCTTGTCGACTGGATCATGTTTTACCTGGTGTGTGACTCTTGTCGACAGGATCACGTGTCTGAGGTTTATCACCTCGTTATCAACCCAAAAAAATTTAAATTTTTTTAGACTTACTATTTGCACGGCCAAAATATATATTTTAGGTAATTGACAAAAATATAAATAAAAAATGTTTCATATTCATGCTTACCAAAAATACTAATAGATAAATATGTAGTATTTGATATATGCTATTTTATTTATATCTAGATTATTTTTTGGTGGAAAGAATTATTTATATCAAAATTAATTATTTAATCATTGTTATTTTATTTATATCTATATTGTTTTTTTAGGCCAAAATAAATTATTAAAGTATTATGTAACCATAATATGTAGCCACAATCCATCCGTGCATAGATATTTTAGTAAAATAACGTAATAAATATGTACTACATATTTAATAAAAAAAGAATATTAAAACTTCTATTTTATTACATGAGATTTAATTACGATAGATTAACAATTTTTTTTTAATTAGCGATAGATTCAATTTCAGCGAGAATGACATTATTGTGGCCAGGGGCGGATCTGGAAAATTTTTCGGGGTGGGCACAATTTTTTATGGATAATTTTATATTATTTTTATTATTAATAATTTTTTTAAAATTTTAAGAAAAAAATATTATTATTTGATTGTACAATACCAAATAAATATAAGCGTTTTAAAATAATGAAAAATAAATTGAGAAAAAATTAAATGAAAATATTTGTCTAGTGGGATTTGAACAAGGGTTGAGATTGAATTCTATTTAAAATGGGGTGGGCTTAACCACTAAGCCAATAAAGATATTTGTATTTTACCCTTCAATTTTTTTTACATAACACATATATTCTTATATTTATTCCGGATCGGGATGGGCGACGGCTCTGTGTCGTCCACCCTTGGATCCGCCACAATCGCCCACCCTTGGATCCGCCAATTATTGTGGCGTTGGTGGGGAGAGATTCTTCAATTCACCTTCAAATAATGGCGCCAGCGCCACTGCCTCTATAGGACTCAAGAGCTTCTCCAGTAAGGCTACAAAGCCTCCACTCCTGCAAGACCTTGGCCGACACCGTCGACAGTAGCATCTTCCCCGTTCCTCTCCTGCAAGAACCTTGCTACTTCATGTAAAGAGTTAAGCCGTGGTTTACAAATTGGTGATTTGCACAAGAAACACATTCTCTGAGAAATCTGCAAAAGAAATGAATATTTCTGTAAATATATATTTTAAACTTGTGAATATTTTGGTAAATAAATATTCAAAGTGACTATTTTTTTTAAAAATCATATATGAATAAAAGTCGTGTTAAATTTATTAGATATTTTTATATTTATAAAGCTAACCTTCATCTTTGAATACAAAAATTTAAACTAATATATTATATTTTGGTGTTTTTATTTGCCCCCGACCAATATGTGATGGGAAGTAATCCCAAAAATTATAAATGTTTAATTTGCTATGGTAGATGCTTTACTTTTTGTATCCTATTTTATGATAAATCTCTTATTTTGAGGACCTACCTTACCACCCATTTTGATCACAACGGATCTGCTGTCTCTCTTTTCCCTCTGTCTTTCTGTGCCTTCTCACATAATTACCACATTTTACTATATTTCTTTTTTCTTTTCAATTTCAATTTTTTATTTTCGAGGGATGAGGAGGGTGTTAGGCTCCTGGAAAGTAGTTAGCCTAATTGAATAGAGAGCGAGCTTAGAGAGAGTTTAGGAGAGAATTCCATTTGATTGAACATGAATGAATCTCTCAAGTACAAAGGACACCGTTATAACCCTAATAGTCGTATTCCTAACATTAATGTTAGGAATACGACTATTAGGGTTATAACGGTGTCCTTTGTACTTGAGAGAGAGGGCACATCACGGGACCTGTCCCCAAAAGGGACATGTGATCCCGTTCGCATTTTGATTGATTTCTATTCTTAGGAACTTGACTAATTTGATTGTAGGGCTATATTTACATGCTGGACTTTAGTTGCAATATCTATATACAATATTAATTAAACCCAAAGTATTTGTGCCATGTGTCGCCTCCTCACATGAAGTTATTTTAGGCAATTTCTTTTTATTTAGCCAATGGGATTAATTCAAAACGTTTTTAAAAAAAATAATGTTAACATTAACTATACAATAGTTTTTCATTCTATATTAATTACACAATATCATTTCAATCTATTTTTTTAAACAATATATCTAGGCAATTCCTTTTAATTTAACCAATGGGATTAATTCAAAACTTTTTTTTAAATAAAGTTAATATTAACTATATAATATTATTCTGATAAAAAAAACTATATAATATTATTCCGTTCTATATTAATTACACAATATCATTTCCATCTATTTTTTAAACAATAGGATGAATTCAAAAGCATTTTTTTATATAAAAAAACATATAGTTCCAAATATATATATGATTGTTTTTGGAGCAGCCAATCTATATATATAATGAAAACTATTTATGTTTTTATAATAAACTTAAATTTTGGATTTTCAACCAACCAACCTAATCTACATAAAATTTTAAATGATAAAAATTTTAAACATTTTTTTATGATTTCCTCCCAATCTATATATACAATGCTAAATATTTTTTCTTAGATGTCATAATCACCTTAATTTTATGATTTCCTCCCAATCAACTTAACCTAGGAAAAAAATCCAACTAATTACATTTGTACAAGTTCTTTAATTAATCTAGCTATATCTAACTAATAGATCATACGAATTTTTTATTAGGTGTTATAACCACTTTTATTTTGGGATCGATTTTCACCCAATCAACATATTCTACTTAAATCTTAAACTCATGTAATTTTTACACATTTTTCATAAATATTATTATTATTATTAGTTTTTACTTAATTTATCAACTCTATTTTTTTCTATTTTATATTAACGTTTGGTAATAGTTTATTTAATTTTATAATACTGTAGTAATTTTTTTCTTATTTACAAAATTTTATATTTATTTAAAAAAAAATAGGCGCCATGGCGCGGATACTGTACTAGTTTGCAATTAAGTTAAACACGATCATATGATTAATTCCCAATTGATCTAAGGATTGCCCAGGTTGTTGGGTCAGGTTTTACCTCAAAGTTTTACTTGATTTTTAGGTTTGGGTTTGCAATAAGTTCAGGATTTGGGCCAACTATCTTATTCAAACCTACCAGATTGAGTTCAGTGTGGATCTACTGTCACCAAACACCCCTATTCTCCTATCCCTTCTTACAAAATCCACCCTTTACTAATTTTCCTTTTCTTTTTACAAATTTTAATCATTCTTTTTTTGGTTTTGGGGTGAGGAGAGGCCAAAACAGAGAGCTGGTCTCTTTGGGACAGTTGATCCCGACCGGATTGAGTCAGGTTTGGAGCTTTGATTATTTGATCTGATTGATTCATTTATTGTATTGGAGTTGGTAATTGTTAGACTAGTTTGATTTGTGTTTGATTGCCAGCAACAACAAAATAATATATGTTGAATCTCTTGTATATTAAATAATTGTTGTAGTAGTTAGGCATTGTAAATGGTAAAGAGATTAAATAAGTGCGGTCCTATCAAACCTTGTTGTAGTTAGGAATGTTTAAACTCTAAAAAGGTTTTATTTCGTCCGGTACTCCTGATTTTTTTTTTGATATAAGGAAAGAAATTCGATTCTCTATACATGTCTAGAGAAACCGATAGTCCAGACAAACCGGGAGATGGATTAACCATCATGTACAACCTGAAGCAAATAACAGAAACACCGAAAGGAAATAACAAGAAGCAAAAGACGGAATTGAAAAAGCAAAATAAAGTACAAGCTATCCACACTAACTTCATTCTAGTTGGTGTCCTGGGATTTTCATTTTTTATATGTGTATATAGAAAAAATTTTTTTTTTGTTAAAATACATTGAATAAAACATTAAATTTGTTATTTAATTAGCCATTTATAGTAAAAAAAACTAAGACAAATAAAAATTATGAAAAAGTGAGGTTAATGGGATTTAAATTCATGATAAGGTAATAAATACCCATCATTCCCAACTAATGTGATTCATTACTCATTTTACATTTTTTTAATTCTAAAATTCGTAAAAGTCATTTTAAAAAAATTCCATATATTTTTTTTCCGAGTTAGGGGGCTTCAGCCACCCCCCTGAGCCCTCCTTGGATTGGCCACTGGTAGTAGGGGCAGAGGGAGGGGGCATGAGGTGGCTCGAGCCCCCCTCTGGTTCGGAGGAAATTAAAATGGAAAATAAAATAAAATAAAATATGTATTTTTTTGTATTTTTTTATAATTTAAGGGTCAAAAAAGTTGAAATGATTAATAAATCAAAACGTGTGATTAGTTTAGTTGGTATGGAGTGGAAAAACCATTCCGGGATGGTTCAACCGGAAAGAACTTGCGGGTAGTACCTAAAGGTCCCCGGTTCGAACCCCGGATGATTGCTCTTTATTTACCAAATTCAAGGTATGGAGTGGAAATTTGAATCATGAGGTCTTAAGTTCAAATCTCTATAGCTTTATTTATGGATTTTTTCCCTCTTAGCTATTTATAATTAAAATAGCTATTTAAATCACATCTTTAATGTATACTCTATTTTTACTAATTTACCCTCATTTATTACTCTACTTTTTACTTTATCGAAAACTACAACTCACATCCCATTAATCATGTCAATTACATTTTCGTAAAATAGAAGCTAAAATACCTCTAATGACATGTTTTTATGAACAAAATTGAACCTCTAAACTGACAAGTTTTCGGTTTTCGCAAACGGATGGAATATATATTAAAAAAAACCTTATTAAAACATCTACCCACCTCTCCACCGGCACCTGTAGTGTGGGTACGTAGTAACTCCTACGCACCCCATTGTCATGATGATATGATATCTCAATTATTCAGCATTTGAACCATTTGTATAGCTCTCTTCATCAATTAATTTACAGCAACTAATTCTCTCCAAACTAACTACAATTAATACCGCAAATTAATTAATGTCAAATTGACTTTTGGGTCTCATCTACACCCTCCGCTGTGGGTCATTGCCGGAGACAGATGGGCCGGCCGGCCCGCGCCTTCGAAAGCCCAGCCGGAAGCTTTTTTTTGGTAAGTCCATTAGCATTTTTTAAGGATGATAAAAAATTATAATTATTAATTTTATATTATTAGTTTATTACTAATAAGTAAGATGAGAATGATTCTTGAGTACTTTTAATAGATAAACTCTAAAATTTTGATAAAATAAATGACTAAAAATAATTAGAATTTTGAAGTACAATCCCTTAATCTATCTTCCAAGTATGTTATGAGCGCAACATGTTATATATTGACTAGAGTTGTTATTTGAGTCAAACAAGTCTAGTATTGCTTGATCATATTTAACTCATTTAGAAACGAGTCAAGCTCGAGTCGAACCTATATTTGAACTTGAGCTCATACTCGGCTTGTTTAGTAAATGAACGAGATTGTGATGAGTTTTTTCCAAGTATTATGCAACTTTACTTGCTCATGACATAGTAAAAAGAGAATTTGTAAATTTCACAAAATTCGTGCTATTTGAGTTTCAATCGAGCCGAGCAGAGCTTTGAATCGAGCATGAAAATGTGCTCATATTAAGCTCATTTTGTAAATGAAACTCGAGCAGAGCTTTTATTGAGCAAAACTCGAGCCAAGTTCTAGCTATTCAGTTAATATAACAACCATAATCTTCACTTAATATTTATTATATTGTGTTTTCTATACTTATTTAGTTAAAAAAACTCCGAATATTTCATTTATATATTTATATTTCTTTTTTTAATCACGATAAAAATGATAGCGCTTTATCATAAACCATTACATTTTATCTTAACATAACATCATTTATTATTATATTATATATAATTCTTTATGCCAATTTAATCCAAAACTATATCGCATGTACAATTGTGCCCCCTCTAAAAATTTTCTGACTCCGCCACTGCTCGTGCAAATAACCCCTAATGTCGACTTTATGATAGAATCTCACCGTATTTATATGTTGCGTTGGTAACCTAGCTTACAGTCCACTAACCGTTAAACATTACACACAGTCATTTGTAGACGAAACGGGTTATTAAAAAAAAGCAGTGTGATCACAATTGTTTGAAAAAGATATGAATGTGAAACTTACTCCCTTATTTAATTAACCCATGTCGTTTTAGGAAGTAAATCTTGTTAAAAAAAACTTGTCATTTTAGATATTTTGTCATCTACTTTATGAAATTGTCTTTGTAATAATTAGATATATAGTTGTTAGTTGTAGGTTTTAAGAAAGTAAAAAAAGTAGAGTAATAATTAGAGGTATAAACATATTTTTGTCTATTTTCTTAATAAGTGTTTATGCACATCTTTTTTTTGCCTTCCATCTCATCTTGTTTATGCACATCTTTGAGGACTTGTCTTAGGTCATTGGAAAACACCCTCTCGACCTAGTCGGAGAAAGGGTGCGTACAATTCGACCTCCCAGACCCTACTTTAAGCGGGATATATACACTGGACACGTTGTTGTTTTTCTTAATAAGTGTGTATATTTTTAAAATAACAAGTTTTAATTGACGGATGAAGTATATATTTGTCTGACTTTTCAAATCTTCAGATGTTATGAGATGTCTCCGAACTAGCTTAATGATTTGAGGTCATGACTCATGATGTGTGGAGTGCTTGACCTCATATACTCCCAAATCCATCAGCATCAACCGTTAATTAATACACGTACGTTGTCAAATCAACTCTATGAAACATATACCATACCAACGTAAGTATTTATCTAATTAGCCACTCGATTAATTATGATAGCTAATGTTGGCAATCTTATCATCCTATGGCAAAGAATAGTCGTACAGGTTTAAATTTGTTGCATGTTAAACAATTTGGACACTTTTTATACTCTCTCCAGTTGAAATATATAGTTTTATTTGATTTTTTGCCACATTTTTTTTAGAAAAAAAACTCTATAGAATATTAATTTTTAAATAATTTTTTTAAATAATTTCATACTTATTCCGTTCGGCAAGTTAGAGAAAAACTATATAAAATATCTAGTTTTTTTATATATAAAATTTTATAACATCTTCGTAGTTACTATTAGTAAGTAAGAACTTGTTAAAAAAAATTTATAAGATGAATATTTTTTATCCAACTAAGTTAGAGAATCCATATAGCTGAAAACCCTGTTTTTTCACAAAAGAATGAAGCACTTGCATCTCGATTGTCACTATGTTCTTGAACGATTGCTTGAAGGGTAGACATTTTTACCAAACCTCTAGGAGCCGATCATCATATATATTCTTGGCGTCTAAACTAGCTAGGTCTTGTGTGTTCTTGAAGCCCAGCTTGAGGAGGGGAATAGAGAATAATGTACTCCCTCCGTTCTAAAATATAAGTCACAAAAGTATAATATTATTTTAAAAAATTAACAAAAAAGTTAATGTTTTATACAGTTTTTATCTCTTAAAAAGCGTGCCACAAAGTCAAAACGACTTATATTTTAGAACGGAGGGAGTATATAGGAATGTATGTGAGGGTATTTTGGTAATTGAAGAAGCTAAAGAGCTGTAGCCTATAAGAGGGGAAGCTCAGCTGTGTAACAGTTGAAGTTGTTGCAATCAAAATCAGTTACAGAGAAAACCTATCTTCTTTCATCTTCTTCCTATTCTGTTTGATCGAAGGTCATCAATGGATTCCGTACGTCTAGTTTTCTCACAGATATTAATTGGGAGATTGAACCCTTCTTGTTGTTATCATTTAAAGTCCGTCCCCATCGATGATCACAATCTTCGATCCCAATGGTTATCTTATCATCACTTGCGCTCGCCTTGCTTGAAATTTCAATCTAGCTTCCACTAGTTGAATATGCAAAATGATTTGTTTTAATTATTGCGATTTGAACATCAAAAAATTATCTGGTTTACAGTATATTCTTAATTAGTCACTGACACTGTACCTAGTTGGAAATTGGAATGGCATTGCTAGCTTGAGTAACTGCATTGCAAATTGAAGTTTCCAAGCCTATGTGACTATGTGTACTTCAACTGTAATTATACGGATGATTATGGGAAAGGTTCAATAGAGTAATTCTAGATGTGAGGTATAATTAGCTCTGTCCACGGGTCGGATCCGGTGGGTCACGGGTCGGGAAGTTATGACTTGAATCCGAACATGTGGAGTACGTGGCGGGTCGACGGGTCTTTTTAAAAAAAATTGTTTTTTTTGTCCAAATATGGTGTTTAAAAATAATAATTGTTGAAACTGTTGGACAATGACTCTGTTGGAACCTGCAATAAGCAACAAACTAGCTATAGAGCGTTAGTGAATGTAGGCCGAACTCGTTTATGTGAAGGGGCTAGGGCTGCGGTGAAGCGTGGTATGTGAGCCACTGAATGAGAAACGTATTTGCCCCCGATAGAGGTGTAGATCGTATGCGAGACAACATCCCCCAAGGATTTCTCCGGCTTCTCTCACAGGTGCACTCAAGGGAGAGAAGATGGAACTGGAGCAGGCGCTCAGAACGGGAAAAGGTTAGGAAAAAATATGAGAAGGAGAGAGGCGATTGTGTGCGCTGTGTGTTTGAAACCCAGCCCTCGACCCTCCTTATATAGCCGCAGAGATCAACCCTTCACTCGCAAGAAAAGATCCACGGAAGAAGATTCTGCTCTATCTTCAGAAGATCGTGGCTATCCAAAACGATTTTCAAAGATAAGTTTGCCGAAAAGATATTTTTCAGTGAAAAACAGATATTCGCGGATAAACACTGACTAGTTAATCCGTAATATCTTCGGCCTCAATAAATAAATTTTCCGCAAAAATTTAACTCCAACTCCAATCTCGGAGCCCGAGCTGAGCCGGACGAACGACGGCGGCGGGCGCGCGTGTGGGTGCCCCATCTCCTCCTCTACCTCTCAATGTAGGTAGTGAAAGAGTCTCCTTAAGATCCCTTTAGGATACCCTTGAACTTTCCATGTGGGACGTCCAAAAGGCATCTTCCTTAAAACCACCTTCTAAATGCATTATCTCCAACGATCCCCCACAAATGCAGATAAAAAGGTTTAAAACTGAGGTTTTGAAAACAAGTTATGAGCGTGTCGAGGTTAGTGCTTAAATGCTGATGTCTTGCGACTTGAATCAGCACATAGTGAAACTGGCAATCCCTTCGACAGAGCGAATGGCCAAAGGCCTTGAATTCCTCCACTTAGGGTAAACCAGCAACACACACCTTCCATGGGGTCCTGTAACGTTCCGCTAAGTCTTATCCCATAAATCTTCGCAATTGCACGCTGCTTTCCATCCCATGCCTTGAAGTACGATACCAATACATCGTACTTCAAATTGATGATCTCTATGATGACATTTGGTCGTAGTGTTCTGTCAACACGAATGAGTGGGATAATCTCACGGTAGATTAACTCCGCAGTGAGATTATAGACTGCTGCATACCTCTTCTATGCTGTTGAAGAACAACCCCTTCTCGAATTCCATTCCGGACTTGAAAGTGGTTGACGGGTCCCATGTTGTCCATGTGTCCAGCTCTTGGGTCATGGCTTCGTGCGCATCGTTCCAAGATTGAGTTATACCCGCAACTGCTTTCATGATAATCTCACTGGCCTTCTCCCTTGTCAGTTCGACATCTTCACCCCCCGGATCGTCAGTGCCCTTCTCTTCTTGATCCAAATCGTCTTCATGGTCGATCCCAAATGCATCAGCTCGAACATCTTCACTGATCTCAGACTCCGTCATAGTCGAATGAGGTGTGCTAGTTTGATTCCCATGTTCAACGCCGGCCAAGAGACCGGTGAATCCCCCCATACCGACGTACGTTAGATATTGTCCGTTGTTGTCCATATCTATATGTACATGTATTATGTCTTGTTAATAATCCATGTACTATATAAATAATTTTTCACGTCTACTATTTCATATACTTACAAATGTCCCTATTTTTTTTATAGTTACAAATTTCTCTAATTTTGTTATAATTACCAAAATATATTTCCTAATTTTTTGTATATACATGTACTATATAAATAATTTTTCGCTTCTACTATTTCATATACTTACAAATTTCCCTAATTTTGTTTATACTTACAAATTTCCCTAATTTTTTAATACTTACCAAATTTCCCTAATTTTTTGTATACACATGAACTATATAAATAATGTTTCACCTCTAGTATTTCTTATAACAAATCTAAAATTACAACTTCACAACATGATCGATCATATAGAAATAAAATAATTTCATCAATAATTTTATCTTCTAAAATTACAAATAAGCATCCTAAATTTGCAACATTCCCACATTTTGTAAATTTATTTTCCAAATTATGCGCCCCATATAAAAAATTTCCCCCTAATTATTTTCAAACATTTCCATATTACATTATTTATGCCGAATTTTTTCCGTATAATTACAAAATTATTTCATATAATCTTCCAACAACTCCATAAATGATGAATATCTAACATTCAACAATTGAACCATTCTTTTACCTTCAACCTATAATCATGTACCAATCAAAATTTTCTAAAATTTCCTTATACCAATTACAATAACCAAAACAAAGGACGAAGATTTTTAACTCACTTTTTTGTCGGGAATATAGGGCTGTTGTGGGGCCTTTCTCCGAGCAGTTGTCGTCGAGTCGGGGAAACGTCGGCCTGTTGGTGCAGTAGGGGGCGGCTTCTCGAAACCCTTTGCAACCTTTGGGCGAGATTTTGGGAGATTGGGGACACTAATTCAAAATTTCAAGTGGTGGTTTTGTTTTGCAGGTGGATCAACCTCCTCCTTTCGCGTTTTGGTTTCTGAGATTTTGAGACTCCGATGGTTAGGTTAAATAGAGGGGGACGGGGACAGTTACACGAGGGAGAAGGGTGAGCCACAGAGAATATATTCTCTCTGAACAACGACTCACGAGAGAGAATATATTCTCTGTGGCTTGGAGGAGGCAGACACGACAGAAACGGCGGAGAATCTCGTTGACTAGCAGTAACCATAGAGTCGTTGTTTGTAACAGCGACTCTGGTTTTTTTATTTTTATTTTTTATGTTGTTTTCAGTTTTCAAAACGCAATAACTTAAAATAAAATAAAATAGGAAGAGTCGTTGTTACAAACAGCGACTCTCCCAATATTTTTTTTTCACTTCGGTTAACTGAAAGGAAATAAACCCAAAACTAAAAATGTATTTTTTTTTCATTTATGTTAATGTTAATGAAATTAAACCCAAAAATTAAAAAAAATGAAATACACGTCGTAAGTCGCTCAACTTACGTTTTTTAATATTTTTTTAAAAAACCTTGGGTAACAACGACTTTACCCTGTTTTGGCTAAATCGCTAAAACAGGTAAAGTCGTTAGGAAAAATTTGCTGAAATATCCATTTACAAAGTGTAATTAGGTAAATATCCATTTTTGTTGGGTAATTAAGTAAGTGTCCATAATAATTTGATAATACCAAAATGCCCTTGTTTTAATTTTCACTCCTTAACTCACCTCTTTCCCTATGTTCATCGTTTTCCTCTTTCATCCCCCAACTTGAACTTCCTCCTGCCTCTCCCTCTAGATCTCCAGGTACCCTCATCCTCCCCCCACCTCTCTCTCTCTCTCTCTCTCTCTCTCTCTCTCTCTCTCTCTCTCTTCCCTAAATTCGTCCTTCAATTACTCGATGATGCGTCAAATAGTCCGAATTCTCCTCTCTCGTTGATTTCAATTCCAAGAATTTCGATGACAATAATAGAAAAGGAGAGAAGATCTTTAGATTTAGGGTACGATTTCAACGGATCTAACGAAACTTATGCCGACGATTTCTGCTGGGATGGCTTCCGATTCCCCTCTCCTCCAATTGTTGTTGCTTTAATGTTCAGGTACTGATGATGAAAAAAGGAGTTGATTAATAAGCATCTATGTCAATGAAAAAGGAGTTGATCAACTTGTTTCTTGTCAAATTTGTCTTCAAATTTATAAATTTCAGGATTGCCTAAATTTGCCTGAAGAAAGTGAAGCTACCATATGAGAAGCTCTCTCAAAGACAAAAACAACAAACGGCCACGAATTCGACCTCGTTTTGCTCTAAATCGCTGTCAACGTTGAATTGGTTTGACTTTGATTGTGAGATTGGATTTTTCCCTTGGATTGAATTGGTTTGTTCTGGTGACTTTTATCATCAACTGAGATTTGATAGTGTTTTGGAGGTATATTTTTATAATTGGTGACAATAGGTTAGTGATAGTGTTTTGTAGTTGGTGATAAATTGATAATAGATGGTCGGTGATATCGTTGTAGTTTATGACAATAGGTTTGTGAAAATAATTTGGTGACAATGTATGTTTTTGGTGACAGTAGATTACTCTTTGCTTAGCTTTAACCTCTCTATGGTCTAATATTTTGTCGTTGGTGACAATATATCACTGACAAGAGGTTAGTGACAATAGGGTGATGACAATGTTTTGTTATTGGTGACAATACGTTAATACAATATTATAAATAATTTAGATAGATTTCAATAAATAAAAATATAAATAATTTTAATATAAATAATTTTTCCACCAAAAAATAATATAGATATAACTAAAATTAGTTTGATAGATTATATATAATATAAAAACTAATCTAGATATAAATAATTAATTTTTAGATAATTTGGAGTTTCGTCTTCATTGGCCACATGAGTTAGAGTCATGTAACCATTCCGGAATGGCTCACTGGAAAGGACTTGTGGGTAGTACCCAAAGGTTCCCATTTCGAACCCCGGATATGGCCGCTCTTTATTTACAAATTCAAGAGTTTGAGTCAGGTTGTGCCGCTAATCTGCGATGCTTCTATTTGGTGATGCTTGGTTTCATTCTTCGTCGGCGTCCTCAATGACTCAATGTTACGGTTTTAGTTCGGCTTAGCTTCAATCATTTCAGAGCGCATGTTACATGGTGATTACGCCTTTTTTCTTTTCATGTATTTTCGGCTTTTTGTATATTTGACGGTTCACCCATCTGCCGACTTGTCAGTCTCTCAAATTCCAAGTATGTCTGAGCTCGAATTATTATTTAATAAAAAAATAGCTATCTATTTTAAACTTTTCGGAGCTTTTCATTCTAGATCGGGCATTCTATATATGTTTTTAACCGTCTCTCACTCTCTCATCGTTTAACGTATTTTTTGCGTAATTTGGGTGGTAAATAAATATTTTAACTTTTTCGCTGTTTGGTAATCTTGAAATTTCAGAAGAAAAAAAAATTCGCATTCAAAACTCTAGTTTTTATTGAAAAATGAAAGCTTCAACATTTGTTGGTCTAGTTTTAACAAATTATTGGGTATTTCGATAGAATAAGATAGAAATATATTGATTGGAAGCACTTTAACCAACCGGGCTAACCATCTCTTGTCCTATTGGTAAGGGAGAGTGACTTTTACAAGAGGTAAAAGGTTCGAAAAATTAAAGCTTCAACATTTGTTTGGTCGTAGATATTAATCGATAACTTTGGAATCCACGTAAAAAAAAACAAAAAAAAAACACGGCAACTAGCTGAAACATCTTCCGGAATTGAAAGTTGAGCTAATTAAACTCGGGCATTGGGCGACCAAATCTTACTTCTCAGAAACTTGTTCTTCTTCATTTATTCCTTCATTCACTCTCACCCTGTAAGGAACCTTAACCTTTTCGGCGACCAGATCTCGTCTCCGACTGTTCTTCCCTCACCGGCCACCGCCTTAGCACCCGTCTTCTTCTCTTGGCTTGCTCGACCAATCTCCATGGTGTGCTCCATGAGATCTTTCTGAAGCTTTTTTTCTGTCATGAAAAGAAACAATACTATTGATCAATTCAATCTAATCGAAACACACAAACACTCAAGAACACTCAGTTGAAAGAAAGGGAAAAAACAGAACTCCCAGAATACAGAATTTTTATTCTTTGAAAAACAGTTCAATACATTGTAGGTCTTGGTATTTATAGAGAATGAGAGAGAGCTATGTATGTGTACAAAGGGAGAGGTAGTTACGAATCTGTTACACAACTTGCAGCTTCTTGAGCAAGCTTTAAGCTGAGCTTGTAACAGCTTTACCAAGCTTGAGCTGAGCTGTTTAAGTAACAGCTTTAACACTCCCCCTCAAGTTAAGAGTTTGAATCGATTCACAACTCCTAACCTGTTCATCATCTTCTCATAAGCATCTTGATTCACAGTCTTTGTGAACATGTCTGCTGGTTGCTCTTTGGTTGAGATGTATCCCAAGGTGATCTCCTTCCTTAAGGCCTTGTTTCTTACAATGTGGCAGTCACCTTCTATGTGCTTAGTTCGCTCATGGTATACAGGATTTTTTGCAATGTGTAGAGCTGACTGGTTGTCACAGTGCAGTTGTACTGGTTCCATGATAACACCTAGATCAGATAATATGTTTACAAGCCAAGTTACCTCACTGCATGTCATAGCCATTGCCCTATACTCTGCTTCAGCTGTTGACATTGCCCCATATGATTGCTTCTTTGCCCTCCAGGAGATTAAGGATTTTCCCAACAAAATGCAAAACCCAGTGAGAGATTTTCTGGTCATGGGGCAGCTCTGCCAGTCAGCATCACAGAAAGCCCTCATCTGTAATTTATTTTCCTTTGCAAGAAGTAGCCCTTGTCCTGGAGCCTTTTTCAGATATCTCAATACATGTTTAGCAGCTTGCCAGTGATCCATACTTGGAGAGTGCATGAACTGACTGAGCATCTGCACAGCATAGCACAAGTCAGGCCTTGTGATGGTTAAGTAGATCAATTTCCCTACAAGTCTTCTGTAGGCCACATGATCTACTCCCTCTCTATTTCCTTCCAAACTGAGCTTGATTCTAGGATCTAGAGGGGTTGCTACTGGTTTGGAATCAGTCATTCCAGTCTCAGCCAGTAGCTCAAGAGCATATTTCCTTTGATTCAGAAGTATTCCTTGGTCATTTCTCTCCACTTCTATGCCCAGAAAGTACCTCAACTCACCCAATTCTTTCATCTGAAAATGTCTGTGTAGATAAGCTTTGAGTTTGCTTATCTCACTTATATCATTTCCTGTGATGATCATGTCATCCACATACACTAGTAGGGCTGTGGTTGTGTTGCTACTTCTCTTGACAAACATTGAGTGATCATACTCAGATTGAACAAATCCTGCAGAGATCACAGCCTCAGAAAACTTTGCAAACCATTGTCGTGGTGCTTGCTTTAGCCCATACAAGGACTTTTGCAATCTACACACCATGTCTCCCACAGCTTGATGCTTCTTACTCTCACACTCCCCCTGAACATCAGGTTGTATAGTCTTGAGAGAGCAGTAGGCTGGTGGAAGCTCCATGAAGACCTCCTCTTCCAAGTCACCATGCAAAAATGCATTGGTGACATCTAGCTGAGATATGTGCCAATTCTTAGCTGCAGCAACAGCAAGCAAGGTCCTGACTGAGATCATTTTTGCCACTGGAGCAAATGTCTCACTATAGTCAATACCCTCAACCTGACTAAAGCCACGAGCCACAAGTCTGGCTTTGTGTCTATCTAAGGATCCATCTGCCTTCAGTTTAAGTTTGAAGAGCCATTTGCAGGTTACCACAGACTGATGCTCAGGTCTTAGCACCAGAGTCCAAGTGTTGGTACTCTCAAGTGCCTTCAACTCAGTTAGCATTGCTTGGCACCACTCTTTAGAGTGTAGGGCCTCCTTTACAGTAGAAGGTTCAGAAAGTGATGCACTGTTGGTAATGAAATTTGAATAGGCAGGAGGGCAGTTATTGTAAGAGATAAAAGAAGAGATAGGATAAGGTGAGGTGAACTTACTGTAGGAGGAGTCCTTTGCAGACGTAGTTTCTTGATGGACAGTACACACATAATCCTTTAACCAAGATGGTGGTTTAAGGTTTCTGGTGGAATGTCTAGTAGGGGCTGTTTGTGTTGGTGGAGCAGGTTGATGGTCACTTGGCTGAGTTGTAGAGATAACATCAAAGGTGGGTGGAATGGGAGATGGGGAGTAGTCAGCCAAGGATTCAGTAGTGGTGACTGGGTCCAGAGAAGGGAGGGAGGGTTGCTCAAGGCAGTCAAGAGGGACAAAAGGCCAGTCATCCACAAAGGTATCTTGAGAACCACCAGGGTATGTGGTGGGTATGACAGTAGAGGGTATTTGTTGTGGATTTGGAGAGGAGAAAGGGAAATAATCTTCAACAAAGTTTACATCTCTGCTAATGTAACATTTATGATCTTGCAAATTATAAACTTTGTAGCCCTTGAATCCAAAGGGATATCCAATGAAAACACAGGGATCAGCTCTAGGTTCAAACTTCTTTTTGTTTTGAAATTTTGTAGACATGAAACATAAGCAACCAAAAACTCTAAGTGTGGAGTAATCTGGATGTTCATGGAATAAAATTTCATAAGGGGATTTGTTTTGGAGAAGGGGGGTGGGCAATCTGTTGATGAGGTGAGTTGCAGTGAGAATGCAATCTCCCCAAAATTTTAATGGAAGAGATGAGTGAAATCTGAGAGCACGAGCTGTCTCTAGAATGTATCTATGTTTCCTTTCCACTCGGCCATTTTGTTGAGGTGTGGCAGTGCATGAGCTTTCATGGATAATGCCTTTTGAAGTGAGAAAATTTTGTAAAGTAGTGTTGAAAAACTCAGTACCCTGATCTGTTCTAAGAGTTTTAATGGCAACAGAAAATTGTTTCTCCATTTTTGTGATGAAATCTTGCAAGACAGAAGGTGTTTCAGACTTAGCTGTCAACAGGTGAGCCCAAACACTTCTACTCTTATCATCAACAATAGTAAGAAAATACTTTTTGCCATTATAGGTTGGGGTTTCATAGAGCCCCCAAAGATCACAATGTACAAGCTCAAAGATGTTACTAGCATGAGATGTACTCTTGTTGAAGATATTTCTAGTTTGTTTGGCAATAGGGCAAATAGTACAAGTAAGATCAGTGGATTTATTCATACTAGAGGCAATGTTGGGTACATGAAGAAGTTTTTCAATAGGAGCATGGCCTAGTCTGAGATGCCAGAGGGCATTGATATCAGACTTACAACTAGATTTAGGAAGAAACATAGGCAAAGTGGGTGATGTTGCACAGAAGGTGCCATGAGCTTGCTCAAGTTCCTGAGACTCTTTGATGAGTTGTGGTATGTCTGGTTCAGGGATTAGGTGGTACAGTCCATCAATGTCCCTACCAGCTGCAATGTTCCTCCTCCTTACAGGGTCCTGGATGAGGCACATAAGAGGTCTAAGGTTAATGTGATAGTTCATGGTTCTGACAAGTGTTGTTAGGGAGACAAGATTTAGTTTGAAATCAGGGATGTACAACACATTTGTCAATGTCAGAGAAGGGGTTAATTGTACATTACCAGAGTGAGTAATGTTACTTGTGTGCCCATCAGGAAAGTGTATCTTTGAAGGAGAGGTCATTGGGACAACATTGAATAGAGATTTTAAATTGCAGGTCATATGAAAGTTTGCACCACTATCTAGAAGCCAACTATTTGTAAGAGGAGATACTACACCACAGAAGAGAGTACCTGCAATGACTTCATGAGTTTGCTGCTGTGAGTGAGCCTGAGACATCATCTGGAAGAAAGACATCATCATCTTTTGCTGGTCTGGAGTGAGAGATTGTACCACATTGCCTGGGTTTTCTGGAGCTTTCTCAATAGCAGCATTGGCCTTGTATCCACCAGTTCCATTCTTCTTGGAGTCCTGCCCAGCCTTTGGAACTTGAGGCTTGATCTTGCTTTTAGAATGCCAACTCGGATAACCAATGACTTCCCAGCACTTCTCAGTGGGATGATTTCCCTCACAATGAGTACATTTCTTTCTCCTGGGTTGCTCACCATCTTTCTTGCTGAACATTGCTGTGACATCCGTTGATGATGATGCTGTATCAGACCATTTCTTGCTTGATTCATCTTGAATCAACAGGGAATGAACATAGCTAACAGTTGGCAATGGAGAGCTCAAGAGAAATTGCCTCCTGGCAGCTTCATAGTGTTCATTCAATCCCATTAGAAACTTTAAGAGTTTCTCCTCATTCTCAGCAGCCTCAATCCTCTCATTCACATTGTATTCACACTTTCCACAATTGCACCTGAGAAGAGGACACAATCCAGATAATTGCTGCCAATTTCCCTTCAACTTTGTGAAGTACTCAGTGATGCTGGATGTCTTTTGCACACAATCTTGAAGCTCCTTCTTCAATTGGAACAGAAGAGGACCATTCCTTTGACCAAAGCTCTCATGTAGGTCATCCCACATCTGCTTTGCAGTCTCAAACTCATCAAGAGTGGCATAGATTTCCTTCGACACAGTGTTCAAGATCCATGAACATACCATGTCGTTACATCGATTCCACAGAGGGGAATTCTCAGAGGTTTCAACTACTGAACCATCCACAAATCCTACTTTGTTCTTTACAGACAGACCTTTCATGACTGCCTTCTTCCATCTACGAAAACTTTCTCCAGTCAACTGAATTGAGGTGAGGAGAATACCTGAATTGTCTGATGGATGTATGAACAATGGATTTTGCAGGTCCATTGATGTGATCATCTCTCCTCGGCGACGTCTCTCAGTCGATTGTGTGAGGTGATCATCATTGTTGCTCGGTGTCGCCATTCTTGAAGCGAGATTTGCAGAAGATCACAGATCGCAGATTTCGCTTTCAATGGCGAACAAATCACCGATTGAAACACAGATTACATACCAGAGATCAGAGATGCGGAAGCAAACACAAACGATTGAATGATGATCATATGCTCTGATACCATATTGATCAATTCAATCTAATCGAAACACACAAACACTCAAGAACACTCAGTTGAAAGAAAGGGAAAAAACAGAACTCCCAGAATACAGAATTTTTATTCTTTGAAAAACAGTTCAATACATTGTAGGTCTTGGTATTTATAGAGAATGAGAGAGAGCTATGTATGTGTACAAAGGGAGAGGTAGTTACGAATCTGTTACACAATTTGCAGCTTCTTGAGCAAGCTTTAAGCTGAGCTTGTAACAGCTTTACCAAGCTTGAGCTGAGCTGTTTAAGTAACAGCTTTAACAAATACTCAGTATCATTGGTATTAGAATCTCAATCCGGATCTTTAGTATATTAAAATCCTACGATCCTACCTAGGAGCCCGATCCGGATCTATGCATATAATCTTTTTTGTGTAGGATCTGCTATGGGATCTTTAGAATCTTAATGGGTCGATAGGATAGTACACGATCCTAAAGATCCTCTTTCTATTAGCAATATGTATTTTTTTAAACATTTATATTTTGTTTCCTTGGTTGATTTTAGGGTGTTTAAATGTACACATTCATGAATGAAACATGAAAAATGGCTTAGAGACAATTGTTTTCGAGGTTTTTTAACCAATATGACAATGTCTAAGATCATAAGTGTAGCTTTTTATGTCTTGAAACAAAAATATATTGTGTAACTAACATTTTTCCCTTATTCTAAAACTTTAAATTAAGCAACTTTATTATTTATATTTTTATATTTATATATATTTTATTTTTTAAGTATATTTCAAGGATCTTACGATTCTCTAATGAGATCTTACGATCCGATTCACGGACCCTGTTCTGATTCGATCCTAAAATCCCGATCCCAATAATCTTGCTGAGTATTATGAATTGCTCATGTATTGCTTGAATCTTTACTTTCACTCTTTTTTAGATTGAATATATTCCTAGTGATAGTCTTTCTTTTGGATTTGGTCCAATTCAATATCATAGTGTGTAAGAATTACATTGATATGTACTTCTTTTGAAGTTCCTTTAATGTCTAGTAGACAAATGGAATTTGGACTTTTTTCTTCCAGTTTATGGGATGCGGAACTTTCTTTCTTTTTATTCTTTGCATTGACTGTATTTAATCATCTATGTAGTGGATATTGTTTCAGCTATTGATTTTGAAAAAACAGGAGACCATGTAGCTACTAATGATCCAGGGGTGGGTTGTCTTATATGAGAGGACAGAGTTCCTTTGTAAAACTGAATTGTAGAGCCATGAACCCTAGGTATAATAAAATTCATGTGGTTTTGTACAAAATGTGTAAAAAATGTAATTTCTATATTTGTTGCACCTTGATTTTTTAGAGACTAGGATGATTTAAAGTGACGATTATACTATGTACAATTGTCAATTACTCTGTGATTCTCCATGATAAATCATACTCCCTCCGATCCAAAAAGATTGTCGTTTGACTTTTTAACACGTATTTTAATGAGCTAAAAACTATATAAAATATTAACTTTTTTTAAATTATTTTTTTTACAACTTAATATTTGTTTGTAATAAATATTAGATTATAAAAAAAAAGAAGAAGTTAATATATTATATAGTTTTTAGCTCCTTAAAATACGTGTTAAAAAGTCAAACGACAATCTTTTTGGATCGGAGGTAGTAGCAGTTAGCAATCACAAGTCAAACATCTCTTAAAATGGCAGTGTTACTAACTTATGAAGGTTTTTCCAGATAACATATATTCATATAAAAATCAATTAATCCTTAAGCTCTTATATCTATACCTATCAAAGCATCTTTACGATCCCAATTTATGGATTTTTTTTGTTGAAACCGAATATTAAAAGTCTATTTTATCGATATATTTTGTTAGTTTTAGAATCCTTAATGAATTTTAACCTTTAAAAATTGTGTCCCAGGGCCCTTAATGGCTCTCATTCAAGATATTCTCAATTTTTAATCTTTTTATTTTCCTTTAATTTTATTAATGTATTCATGAATGGTTTATTACATACTCTAACTTATGAAATTTTAATTATATTTTCCTAAATTTCTATCCTTAATGATAATGACCTCATTCACATCATTTTAAACCCCA
The DNA here is from genome assembly GCA_963922045.1 of Persicaria maculosa. Lineage (NCBI taxonomy): Eukaryota > Viridiplantae > Streptophyta > Magnoliopsida > Caryophyllales > Polygonaceae > Persicaria > Persicaria maculosa. The sequence continues at coordinate 84,616,995 of OY998251.1, read as the reverse complement.
ATATATTGATGAAATTCATATCATCCAAATAACATATATTCATATAAAAATAAATTAATCCTTAATCTCTTATATCTATACCTATCAAAGCATCTTTACGATCCCAATTTATGGATTTTTTTGTTGAAACCGAATATTAAAAGTCTATTTTATCGATATATTTTGTTAGTTTTAGAATCCTTAATGGATTTTAACATAATTAATCAATTAATTTTAATTTTCACCTAATAGTTTCTAAAATGTAATTGTATAAGTAATAAAGCATATGAGTTAATCCAAATTTAGCATGGACAATCATTTATTTCTTTTTTATGTCACTTTTTTATACTCTGTATTTCTACTCTCCTAATTAAAAATAAAAAATAACATTATTTCTTCAAAAATAAAATATATCACAATATGTCATTGAGAATCAAAAATAACATTATTTCTTCAAAAATAAAATATTGAACATAAAAAATAGGGTTTTATTTTGAAAATGCACCTTATATAATAGAGTATTCTTTTTAATAAAACACCTTTTATTTTAAAAAACCAAAAAAAATTAAATAAATAATTTATTCAAACGAAACGCCATCCTCTATTTTTCAATTAAATGTTTCAATTTTACTATAACCAATGTTCTTATTTAACTATTTTAAAAAAAACATATATAATAACTTTATTAAACAAAACAGTTTCAAAACTGATTATTTAATCAATAAAATATTTTATATAATATAATCCAACTTCTTTTAAAAAAAAAACTAAAAAGGAAAGTTGTTAAAAAAAATTATTATATACAATGCCTTTTTAAAAAAAATGTTAGTTAAATAAGGGCATTTAATTTCGATTATAGATTAAAAAATATCACTGAAAACTTGAAATTTTAGCTGTAAAATAAAATTTGGTGCTTCAATTGATTGAATACCTTATATTATATAAGGGGTTTTTGTTTTTAAAAAAATTAAAATATGTTTTTTTATTAAAAAAATTATTTTACAAGGTGTATTCTTGAAGAAAAAACCCATAAAAATATAAAGATTTAATAAATAACTAAAACCAAATTATCAAGTATATAAAATCAAGATTTACTATTTGTACACATATAAAAAAAGTATTTACGTCCCGTGCGTAGCACGGGTATGCCTTGGCTAGTTGGCTAATAAAAATTTTGTACCTCCTGCCACCATATCCCAAGAGAATGGGTTTGATAACATTTGTGGATTTGATAACAATTTGGCCATTTAGATTAAATTTCAATTAGGATTTGTGATTTTGATTATAAATTCCGATAAATTGTGATTAAAACATGTGGTTTTGACAAATAAATTTGTAAATTTGTGGTTCGTGATTTGAAATTGTGGTTTGTGGATTTGTTTTTATAGGAGTATATAATATGGACACGTTTATTATTCGATTTAAGTTATATATTCAAAGGGTTGGATCTTCAACTTCTTTAATCAATCATATTCTTAATCCATCTCAAAATGCGATGCGACTGCGGTTGAATAAGATGTTTCTAGAGGTGATAGAAGGATCGATAAATTAAAAGAGCTTGATTGGAGAAGCAATGGGTTATTATTAGTGATTCGACATTGTGAAAACCCGTTAATGAATATGATTCGTCATTACGGAGACCCGTCAAAGTGAACTTATATTTAGCCCCCCCTTGACTAAAATCCTGGATCCGCCACTGCTTGTAACTGGTAACTTTGCCGATAATTTCTTTTTTGTAACTTATCCAAATCAAGGCTTACTAGGCCATGCCTATTTTGGTGGATGAAACTGGATTATGCTTGGTCGTTTATTGCTATGTTTTCAATGTAATCTCAGGCAGCAGTACCGGTTATAAGGGAATCAGTTGAACCTGTTCAGGAACAAGATTTACCTGCTGGAATTACTTCACTAAAGTTTAGCAAATTGACTCTTGGGACAATGGCACCTAAGAATGAGGGTACTCTTTATATATCTATCTTTCTTATATATGCAAAATCATTTACTAGGATATATAACTGTATAAATTACATATTTAAATCTTTAAATTTGTTTTTTTTATTCAGTATGCCTTTAAATTTCTGCTGTATTTATATCGTTTCATTGGTTTAACTTTATGTCCCACCTTTTATTAAGTTATTTATTCATTTATTTGTGGTTAATTGACCTAAAAATTCGTCAATCAGACATGTTCTTGTGTTGGTGCTTGAATACTAGAAAATGTGTAGTTTCTCATGACACCATGAAATCTTCAAATGGAACAGTGAAGTTATTTGAGTCCTTTTGTAACTTGATTGATGTAAGATTTACCATATTTTCATACAACCGTTGCAGTTCCTTTGCCTGTATTTCCATTGAATTACTTTATATATTACCTTGGTGTTTTCTCACAACTTGCTTGTTCCTGCAATGTCTACAATCTTATCGGCATCTCTTCTTTATTCACAAACATCTAGTTTTTAATTTCTAGATTCATGTATTACTAATGAATCCCTAAATGTACTTAGGGATTACAGTTCAAAGCGTAAAGAAAAATCATAGCATCATGGATATTGACTTTAGATGGGGTAGGCATCCAAATATTATCTTATCATAAGAAGATGTTGATATACTAGTTTCAATTAAATTGGCAAGGGTCTAAATCAAGGTTTTTTTCAGTGTGCAGATAAAAGATCTTAAATTATTCACGGTGATTCGTGTTATATTCCAATTATAACCGAGGAGATTCCCTGCATATCTACTCACATTGTTGCTCTTCTTTCTGAGCCTGTGGTATGTTTCACCAAATGCAAGACTTCTTATTATTGTGTCATTTATGATCTACTCATTTGCTACGAAATTGTCATGCTTTTTGTCAAAAGACTTGTTGGTTGTTGAACATTTGTTTGTTGTTTGGTGTCATGTTTGCTGAATCAACCTGCTTATTACTTGTCATGTTTCCTATCGTATTTGTGCTTTTAGCTTTATGTCTTTGCTAAACGTACCCTTTCACTTGTTTTTATTCTTGTTAAGTTAAAGCCTATTAGCTCAAATTGGTAGAGCGTTGTGCTTAAGCACAAAGATGCGGGTTCAAATCCCGCATAAGCTACTATCATCATTATTGATATCAAAGTTGACAAAAAAAAAAGATGATTAATTTGTATTGGGGGCAACCTACATCATTAAAGAGCAAGAAAGTGATATTTTAATGTTTCTAGACATCATTTCTTATATGCAAACCGATGTTAATATTTATATTTATGAAAAAAATCATAAATAATTGACGTCTATTAGATGTATTTACTCGTAATAAAAATAAAACTGATGTTATAACATAACAAAGCCATCAAGCGAAAATAACCCACTGAAGTGGGAGCAACAGTGCCAGAAGCAATCTTCAGAGAACACATTCATTTGCACAAAGAGAACACTTGCCAATGGAAGTAACCAAGAAAACACTTTTAAATAGGTATCTTAATAGGTAGATTATTGATCAATGATAAGTGTATAAAACGGAGAAGACCATGGGGACATTTGTAAAGGGATGAGTGGGTTCTCAAAGGGAAGCCATCGGAGGTGGCGTCGTCGGGTAGCCTCCAAACCAGGCACCAATGCCACCATGGTGGATCTCCGACGCTCAAGCCTAGAATCGACGACTATGAAACAGAATCGAGTCAGAAACGGATGGCAAAGGAGTTTGCGGTTCCAAGGAATCGGAGCAACCATGAGTTTGAGGTCTATGGGGGGGTGAGGATATGGCAGAGAGAGAACCTCAGGCGAGCAATTCTGCTCCCGAGACCACCCGGAGGATGAGGAGGAGTCCACTAAACGCCACACAGACAACTTTTGACGATGTGGATCAGCAAGATTAGTGAACTCGCAGTATCTCAACATCTCCTCACCCGAATTGATCAGGCTCGAATACTGAGAGGAGCTGCCGAGGGCATCGAGGGGCAGCTCGATGCGCTCAAGTCTATCGGGGCTATCGAAGGGGTCGTAAGTGACTACATTCCCCGCAGTACGATCCAACCAATGAAAGATTCCGTTGTAAGCAAACCCTGCTAGCCAAGCACCATGAGTATCCATGATCACTCCCGGGCAGCTGACTTTCCGAGCCTTGGACCAACTCCCGGTATCGGAAGAGAACACTTGTACGGTCGTGGTTACGTACTCATCGCCCCAAGAGCTAGGGAACTCTAACCCTTCCGGCGGCGACTTATGTTGAATGACCACGACTTTGTAAGCTAAGAAGGCTCCTCTCGGGTCCCGGCTCCGGCTCGTGGCAATGCCGTAGTCCAACTCGAAAGCTTTGAGATTACTTAACATGATCGAGTCGGGGAGGTGTGCCCATTGTTTGGTGAGGGGATTGGAGACGCATAGGCTGAACATCGACCGCGGCAACGAAGGAAAACGAGAGAGGACGAGTCCGTTGCTGGAGCCCACCATTATATGTCCGTCGCGACCATCTTCGGGCGACGAGAAGGGCCTTAATCGCAACGGTTTGTCATCAAAGGCGAAAGCCGGAGGCAAATTGAGCGCGCTGGGGAGCAGCATTGGCGACGACAGCCCCGACGATGACCATGATTTGCGACTAGAAGAGGCTCGTCGCATGAACCTCCCGCCCAAATTTGTGTCGGAGGAGATGATCCAATTGTAGCGTTTTGAGACGCACTTGAGTTTGAATAGAGCTTTCACCGGCAGTCTCACCAGGATTTCACCCACGATCATGTCTTCTGCAATAATCCATCCATCCATCCATCAAATCAAATTGATCAATCAACCAATATTATTACTGTATTATATATATATCTCGATCAATTATATTTGAAGATCCATACAATACAAATCAATAATAATATATTGTCGATCAATTAAGTTAAAAAATCAAACCTGGAAGAGAGCACGGAGGTTCGACGCTGGATTCAGTGGCCGTCGTCTGAATCATCTTCGGAAATTAGGTAAGGGATCGGATGATCCAATTGGAACTCAACTCAACTCAACTACCCAAAGCCTTAACCCTTTTAAGGGGTTTGGAACACAAGATTTGCCTTTTCAACTCGATTTGTATTTTTATATTTAGAAACAGATAGAATATTATTATTATTATTATTATTATTATTATTATTATTAATAAAAAGAACAGATTTACAAGAAATTAGTAGGCAACCGCGAGAAAAAAAGAACTCAATTCCAAACCCTAGGGCATATAGGGCGATTTCCGGCGATCTACCCCCTGGTGTTTGCCGAATCGTTCTCTCTCTCTCCGGCGCAGGGCTGTGGGAGCTAGGGTTTCCCGTCGACACTGTGCGACGTTCACCGGGGCTGGCTGCGGATTCACTGAGGTCTTGGATTGATAGCGACAGCGTGGGAGGATGGCGAAAAGGGTAGATGTTCACCTGACAGAAGATGAACGGGCTGATGTGGTCGGATTAGATGATGGGCAGGAGAAGGATATGGGATCAACGACCCTTACTCTGGTCGGGTCGTTGTTGACGGCGAGGCCGTTCAATGTGGCGGCTTTGCAGGCGGTTATGAAGAGCGCTTGGAGGGTGAAAAAAGGGTTTGCTTTTCGTGAATTAAGCCCTAATTGTTTTGCCTTTCAGTTTGGAGATGTAGCAGACAAAAATAAGGTCCTGCGAGGCGGACCTTGGTCTTTCGATCGGTCTCTCTTGGTCTTGAAAGAGCCGGGAGCGGAGCAGCCTTCGAAGATTAAGTTTGATCGGTCTCCTTTTTGGGTAAGGTTCTATGATCTCCCTCTTGTGGCTAGAACGATGGAGACTGCGAAGAGGTTGGCTGCGATTGTAGGGGATTTGCAGGAGGTTGATGAGGATAGTTTGAGAGTGTGTGGCAAATTCCTTAGAATCAGAATTATAATCGATATTCGTAAGCCTCTTAGAAGAGGAGTATTGGTGACAATGGGAGGAAAGAAGATGTGGATAGAGGTGAAATATGAGAGGCTTCCAAATTTCTGTTATGGATGCGGTAGATTGGGTCATGCAGAGGTAGATTGTGAGGAGGAGGAAGCAAAGGATTATTCAAATGAATATGGTGATTGGATGAGGGCCTCTCCGTTGAAGCAAATGAAAGAGGTCGGGGAACGGGGAAGGGAAAGGAAGGGGAATGCGGGGGGGAGATATGACGATGAGAGATTGGGGAGGGGTGAAGAGAAGGGAGAGGGTAGGAGGGGGCGTAGATCCCTGCTGGATGAGCTAGAAGAGGCTGAGAGGGTGGATCAGGAAAAGGAAAGCGTTGAGAGAGAACTAGGTGAGGAGGGAGAGGAGGTAGTGAGGAGCATAGCTCAGGTGGGTTTAGAGGAGGGTGGGGACAAAGGAAATGTTGAAAATGGGACAGAATTTGAGGGAGGTAATGGAGGGGAGGGAATTGAAAAAGATTATATTAATGGGAGTGAGACAAATGCAAATGAAAAGAGAGGGGAAGATATGGAGCTTAGTACGGGTGAGGTTAGGGAGGGTAGAGAGTTAAAGAAAAAATTAAAAAATTGGAAAAGAGTGGCAAGGGAGGTGGGGAAAGAAACAGTGAATGAGGGGCAAGTGAGGCTGGGGGAAAAGAGAAAGGAAGGTGGGGATGAGGAGGTTGAGATGTTGGGTGCAGCTGATGGAAGGAAAAAGAAGAGGAGCGACGGTGAATCTAACAATTTGATATCGGCGGGGGAGAGCGATAGTCTCCCTTGCCGGGATCAATGAAAATCCTAAGTTTCAACTGCCGGGGTTTGGGGAAGGACCCGGCAGTTGACTATCTCACCGAGGTGGTGAGAAGGTGGGCCCCGAGGGTGGTATTTTTGATGGAGACGAAAAGTTCGAAACACAAGATGGAAAGTGTTAGAAGGAAGCTGGGTTATAAGTATGGCCTCACGGTCGAGAGTGTCCGGAAATCGGGTGGTTTGTGTCTCATGTGGGAAGAGGAGCTGGATCTGCAAATCCAATCGTACACAAATCACCATATAGACGCTAGAGTGGTGGGGGTCGGAGGGGATCATTGGCGCCTTACGGGCCTATATGGCTGGGCCGAGGGGAATGAGAGACACTTTACGTTGAGCCTTCTTAAGAGGCTGAATGAGGATGAGCATGGGAAATGGTTGTGTGTAGGTGATTTCAACCATGTCCTGAGTTCAGCTGACAAGAGTGGGGGGAGGGATGTGAACTTTGGAAGGCTGATGGGATTTCGAGAAACGTTAGAGGAGTGTGAGCTAAGAGAAATAAATTTTGAAGGAGCAAGATTCACGTGGGATAATGGTAGGAAGGGGGAGGAATTTATCCAAGAGCGAATTGATTTGGGGTTTGCCAATGAAGAGTTCTTGGATAGGTACCCGAGGGTGCTTATAAAACATCTTGTGAGGGCTGGATCGGACCACCTGCCGATATTGGTGGACTTGGAGGGGGAGTCTCGGCTGGTGGGGGGAAAGAAGGGTCCTCGCCCTTTTCGTTTTGAAGCCATGTGGCTTGAAAAAGAGGAGTGCGAGGAGGTGGTGAGGAATGGTTGGTTGAATCCTGGAAGCCAGAATTCGGAGCCCGGAGTGTTAGGTAAAATAAGAAGGTGTGCTGGGGATCTGAAGGAATGGGACCTCCTCTTTTTTGGGAATGTAAGGAGGAACTTAGCGAAGGTTAGACGAGAGTTGGAGGAGTTGCAAAGGGGAGGGATGACGGGTCAGCTGGTGGATAGAAGAAGGGAGTTAGAAAAACAGGAGCGAGAACTCATGAGGAGGGAGGAGATCTTATGGTTTCAGAGAGCGCGAGCTAATGAGTTCTGTTGGGGGGATAAGAATACTAGCTACTTCCACAAGAAAGCATCGGGGAGACAGAGGAGGAATAGGGTAACAAAGCTGGTTGATGAAGAAGGTAGGGAGTGGAGGAGCTATGAAGGAATAACGAGGGTGGCTGTCGATTATTTCCGAGACCTTTTTGAATCTGATGTGAAAGCCCCTCCAGAGTTGGCTTCTCAAGGAATCGAGCCTTCAGTGTCGTCGGATGATAACTCAGAGCTGCTACGTCCCTTCACTGGTGAGGAGGTAAGAAATGCCCTTTTTTCCATGCATCCCACAAAATCTCCAGGTCCTGACGGTATGTCAGCACTCTTCTACCAGAAGTACTGGCATATTGTTGGGCCGGAGGTGTGTCGTTTTGTCATTGACATTCTTAATGGGGGAGATATTCCACCAGATCTTAATTATACTTTTATTACTCTTATTCCCAAAGTCACTAATCCATGCAGAATGAAAGATTTGAGACCCATTAGTCTTTGTAATGTGATTTATAAGATCATATCGAAGGTGCTAGCAAACAGGTTAAAGAAGTGTTTAGGGAAGGTGGTGTCCCAGAGCCAGAGCGCTTTCGTCCCGGGGAGACTTATAACGGATAACGTTCTGGCGGCCTTCGAGATATTTCATTACATGAAGACTAGGAGGGGAGGAAAGAAGGGGTATATGGCGCTGAAGCTAGACATGGCTAAGGCGTATGATCGAGTAGAGTGGGGTTTTCTTGAACATTGTATGAGGAGATTGGGCTTTGATGATAGATGGGTGGGTTTGATTATGAGGTGTGTGTCTTCAGTTTCCTTCTCGGTGCTGGTAGAGGGGTGCCCATCTGAGAGATTTATGCCGGGAAGGGGGCTTAGACAGGGGGATCCGCTCTCACCTTATCTGTTTTTGTTGTGTGCTGAAGGCTTCTCGGGGTTGATTAGGGAAAGTGAGAGGGAGGGGCGGCTAACTGGTATTTCGATTGCCAGGAATGCTCCGCGAGTGTCTCACCTCTTCTTTGCTGACGATAGCATTATCTTTGCAAGTGCGACCTGTCAACAGAGCAACGAAATTGGAAATATTCTCCAGGTGTATGGAGCAGCGTCAGGACAACAGGTAAATCTTGCAAAATCGGAAATTTCGTTTAGCAAAAATGTGTCTGAGACTCGGAGAGCGGAGATTCAACAGATCATAGGGGTGAGGGAGGTTGATAAGCATGAGAAGTATTTGGGGCTCCCGACTATGGTGGGTAGATCTAAGAGAGTCATCTTCAATAGCGTGAGGGAGAGGGTTTGGAAAAAGGTGAAAGGGTGGAAAGAGAAAACTTTGTCGAGTGCAGGGAAGGAGGTTCTGTTGAAGGCGGTAGTGCAAGCAATCCCCATGTACACGATGTCTTGCTTTATCTTGCCAGTGGAGTTATGTAAGGAGATTGAGCAAATTATGTGTAACTTCTGGTGGGGGGATGGGGATGATAGGAGAAGAGTCCATTGGCTCAGCTGGAAACGGATGTGTGTCCCAAAGGAGAGAGGGGGGCTGGGCTTTAGGGACCTCGAGGCCTTCAACATTTCGATTCTCGCAAAACAAGGGTGGAGGCTTCTCCAGGAGCCGTCATCTTTGCTGGCTAGAATTCTTTCAGCCAAATACTACCCGAGATCAGATTTCATGGGGGCAAATTTGGGTGCAAATCCAAGCTATACTTGGAGGAGCCTTATGAAAGGGAGGGAGTTACTTGAGGAAGGGTTGAGGTGGAGTGTAGGAAATGGAAGTAGCATTAGAATTTGGGAAGATAGATGGATCCCGAGACCGAGGGGATTCAAGGTGCTAAGCCAAGCACCGGAAGGCCTCGACGAGCTGAGGGTCATTGAGTTGATCGACTGGGGACGTGGCGAGTGGGATGAGGAGAAGGTGAGACAACTGTTGTGGCAGCCGGATGCGGAGCTTGTCCTACAGATGCGTTTGGTGAGGCCGGAAGCTCACGACGAGAGGGTGTGGCATTATTCGAAGAACGGGGTGTTTAATGTGAGATCAGCGTATTGGTTGGCCATGGATTTAAAAGTGGGGGATGGGGTGGCAGGGCAGTCCGATGGTTCCCAGTTGGCCGGTTTGTGGAGAAAGGTATGGAGAATCAGTGCACCGCCCCGGATTCGGAGTCTTGTGTGGAAAGCGTGTAAGGATGTGCTGCCATGTAAAACGAATTTGTGTAGGAGGAAGGTTTTGGAGGACAGTAAGTGTGAGGTTTGTGGATTAGAGGAGGATGGTTTTCATGTGCTATTTAAATGTAAGGTGGCGAGGTCATTTTGGAAATGTGTCCCAGAAGTCGGGAGATGGGGTAAGGGATGTACGTCGGTTATGGATTTCTTTGAGCGAGTACATCGGTATCGAAAAGGTGTAGGGAGTCAGGTTTGGAGTTTCGTACTGGAAGCTATATGGAGAGCGAGGAATGGAAGGATCTTTGAGGGCCAATGGCCTGATCCTCGTACCGTGGTGGAGAAGACGTTGGCGGTGGTCGATGAGTTCAGGACGGCGGAGGATAGGGGAGAGACGAGTGGGGTGCAGCTGATCCGAGAAGGGGAGAGGAAGAGGTGGAGTAGGCCGAGCCGAGGGGCTGTCAAAGTCAATTGTGATGCAGCGGTTGATGAGACGAAGGGCTGCGGGATTGGATTCATAGTGAGGAATGAAGAGGGGCAGGTCCTGCTGATGGGAGCCAAGAGGGTAAAGGACTCGGCGGATGTTGAAATGGTGGAGGCTGAGGCATTGCTGTGGGCGATTCGAGCTGTCCGAGCTAGAGACTTCGGGAAGGTGGAGTTTGAGACTGATTGCCTATCTCTCGTGTGCAAGTTGAGGCAGAACGGGGTGCTGAGGGGGACGATGGGGGTGATTCTACGGGAGGTGAATGAGGTAGCAAGGGATTTTGAACAATGTAATTGGCTCCACGTTCGCCGGGATGGAAACGCAGCTGCTCACCTCTTGGCTAGTTGGAGACCAAGTTCTGCGCTAATTTTTGATTCAAATAATGCTTGGCCTGCTGGCCTTGAAGCTACTTTGTATGATGACTTAAAGGAGTATAATTAATTGTTTGGTTGTTCTCAAAAAAAAAAAAAAAAAAGTAGGCAACCGAGATACTATCTGAGCGCCCACTCCCTTAGCGATAACAAAACTAATAAGGAGAGGATATATATATATAATAGAAGAAGATAGATGTCATAATTTCCTTATATATAGCTTTAAAGTTTACGATCGCTCCGGGTGCTTTTTATAATATATTCATACTTATTGATAATGAGTATTAAATTATTTTTAAAAATTAATCAAAAAGTTGATATTTCAAAAAGAGATTTTACCTTTAAAAAAAAAACACAAAAGATCAAACGATCTATATCTTAATATGGGGGGTACTAGGAAACACAAATTATAAATTTCATACATTAGGTCACACTACAACGATATATATTCTTATATTCAACGGTTAAATATTATCTATTTGGATCGTTTGCGCTATTTTAACTTAATTCGACTCGAGCTGAGCTTTAAAATGTACATGTATAATTGTGCAACACCTAAGGCTGCTATATTCACTATATCTATAATTGATCAAGTTCAATTATAGATATAGATAGTCATAGATAGATTTATTATTATGTCAATATATTAAAAATGAATAAGTTTGATTATTTATCATTATAGATATTTTTTTTATGAAAATAGTGATAATTATAAATGCTATAAAATTGTGTTTATATTTTACCCAAGTTGACAATCTTACTAGAATGAATAAGTTATTTTGTATAACCTTTTTATACTTCATATCTAAGTTAGGAATCTTATACTAGAATGAAGATAATATTTTACCTTTAATTATTTTTGTTTTAAGTCATTAACATTTTATTATTTAATACTCCCTCCGTTAATTAAAACTTGATGTTTTACTATTCACGCACGCTTTTTAGGCGTTAAAAACTATATAAATCATTAAATTTTTAATATATTTTGTTAAATAACTTCTTTCTTATTACTATTCCAATTATATCAATTAATGGTTATCCTTCTTTTTTTAGTTGGTGTGTTCTACGGTAGCCGTGTCACATCACCATGATCATCCTTAAGGATGATGTAGTATAAGTCCCTGTTAAACGGGAGAGTAAGTCTATTATAAATGATACATTTCTTGGCTATATAATCAATAACCCTATTGACTTCCCTGTAGCAATGTTTAAACTGTATGTTTTCAAACGTACTAGCCATAGCTTGAATCTTCTCTATTTGATGAATGATTTCTCATGGAGTGTGTTGTGCTCTCTTCTGCTGCCTTGATTAGAACTTGATTGTCACCTTTTAATGATAATATTACATTATCTTCGGAGTCTCTACTGAACCTCCCCCCGCCGTGAACTTTACCAAACCATCTATATTAATATTGATTTTATAGATAGTCATCGGTGGTTTGGTTCACTCAATCTTTCTTTTTTTTTTTTTTTTTTTTGGTTTAGTGTTTAGTTTAGATTCATCCTCCTGACTCCAATTCTTTCTACTTATGATGATTTTATGTTCTAGTATGGTGGGTAGGGGAGGTTTTATATTTTTTAAAATTGTTCATTTAATGCCTAATTTTACTTATATATATAGAAAATTAAAATGATAATATATGGTTGAAATGATATTAGTGATTGATTATAGTGTTAATTAGTTTTAGGAGTTATAAAAATGAATATCATGATAATTGATTGTAGGAGTTACCAAAACTTGAAGTAAATAAACATCTAATTAAATTAAATGTAGATAAATCTCTTCACATTCTGTAATCCCTTTTTTTTTTATTATGAAACCACGTACTCAATGAGGACCATAATTTTCCATTCTATTCACATCCGGTTAGTCATTCATCTAAAAGGAGAACATCATGTAAGTACACACCTCATATTAGTTATTTTGTTAATTTATATTTCCATTTAAATATTATTTTAAACAATTATTTCATTTAACATTTTTATTCATTTATAAGATTTGATATACATCAGAGTTCGAAAGCAATCAGTTTGTACATATCCTAAAAGGTATTTATTTTTGCTCTTACTATATCATTATCAACCTTTTTCTCTTTAATTTGATGAATATCTTAGGCTAAACAAAGAAATATTTTACGTGTTATATATACAACAAAGTAATGTTTTTTTACCACATTTAAGTAGAAACAAATTTGTTATTTTTTTGAATTTATATTCATAATATTAGATTATTCCATGGATAGCCAATTTTATACTAATATACTTTATTTTTCATTGATAGTTCAACACTTCAACTTTTCTTTATTGGATATCTAAAAACTTTTTATAAATCATCTGTCCATAGATTTAAAGCAAACTAATCTCAATTCTCAATCATGTCTTGAGAACTTCAAAAATATTTGAAATCACTATATTGGAAAATATTTTTTAATGCAATAATATATTATTACAATTTCTAAACAAATAATTACATCTTTATATTTTTTGCATAGATAATATATACACCAATGAAATTATCAAGGAAATTGATCATATTAGATGTGGATAGTACGTGATAAAGGGCTGATCAATTTAATGTATTTATTTTAACATTTTAAATAAAAGGGCTCATATTATCATATTTTATATATAAAATATCATGTAAATTTTCTATACTGTATTTTTTAATATTTTTTTTTTATAATATATTGCTTATGAGCAATCTTTTAATTTAATCACATAATTGATATAAAAAAAATGTCGTACCACGGGTCTGCCACCCAGTGCATAATTGAAATTGTGATACGACTTACGTAGTTACGGGTGGAGAAGGGTTGAAGCCGCATCAGACGCAAATTGAAGCCGGATGCGGCAGTAGTGCAGTACATCACCGATCGGAGAGATCGGAGGGAGGTAGCGGTGTCGGAGCGGTTTCGATCTGGCCATTCTCGTCTGAGGGTGGCTGAGGGTGAGCTGCAATGGAGTGCAGTATCAGAAGCTCCTCCTCCTCCTCTTCGGTTCCGCTTAGGGCTTCTCCCCTTCGGTTCTTCGAGTCCTCTTTCCCAGCTACTGTCAACCTTTCGGTACTGCTTCTTCCTCTTCTTCCTTTCTTTTCAGTTTCGTTTTGGAATTTTACTGAATCGATTTGTTTGGAGCAGAGATTGAAGCGGCCGAACGCAGCGAAACAGCGCCTGGTGATACGGAGCGCTTGCGAGTTTGATCAAAACGGCTCCGTTGAAGGCTCTCCCGGCTTTCCGAGCAAAGTTTTCATGGAGGAGGTCGGTGTTTTCACGCCTTTTTCTGTATCTATGTTTTTTTGTTACAGATTGGTTGAGATTCGTGAATTTAGTTTCCAAATTTCGTTCGGAATCTTGCTGTATTGTTTGATTTCATTGCGTTTCGTAATTAGGGTTTTCTGAGGTTTTGTTTGGTGTTGATTTGTTTGTTTGTTTGTTTAGCTTAATTTTATTTCTGTAATTTTGTTAAACAGGCAATTGGTGGCTTGGTGCTGAATATGGAGAAGGTTTTGAGACTTTTTGCCAGGATGGACGTTTTAAGGTTGATGTGGTAAGAGTCAATCCAGTTCCTTGAATACTTCCTCTGTTGGTTCTCATTAAATTCTCAAGGTATTAGTCCCTCCTGTTTACGTATTCTGTTATTTATTTGATAGGATTTTCTGAACGAGAGGTTGCAAGAAGGTTTTCTACAACGAATTCGATATGCTATGAAACCTGATGAAGCTTTTGGGCTTATTTTCTCTTGGGATAATGTGGTGGTAATGCTTATTTACTGTTGCCTTTGTTCCTTTTCAGTTCTCGGCATATTATACTCTTGAATGCATTGTATTTGATATAAAAAATTAGGATTATGTTTCTTTATATTGAAGTGAGGCTAGAGTTCAAAGACCCATTCCTATGAGTTGATAGTCATACAAGCAACCTTACATGAATAGATTCATCCAGGAGTAGCATCAATATAAAATCTGACCAGGCTTCAAGAGCAAAATGCAATGCCCTCTTCCTTTGTTAAACTTGATGGAGTAGATGCTATGTGCACTATGCTTGCGAGGATCTACTTTTTGTATATTTGAGCTAGCAGCACAAGTGTTTCATGATTTTGTTTCATGATTCCCTATAGTGCCATTTATCACTAGTCCTTGTGACTAGAAAAAGTTATTCGTTGTTTAGAAATGTAGTTGGGAGGCACAAATAAATTGTAAAACTTGTCGAGCTTGCCATTTCTGCCCTCACTTTAGTTTTATCCCATCATTCTGGGTTTTAGGCTTACACTGAATGCTTGCCCTGAGCAGATCTTTAGCACCTCTAAATTATAATAGACATGCAAAAAAAATTCGGGGGGACCAAAAAACACATGCAAAATATGAGGAATAAATTTGTCATTGTAATGGAGGCCTGTTGAAAATGTTTGTATGAAGTCTGCTGGACATGGAGTATGGTTGTATGTTCTACTTATGGTATATATTTTATCTATAGGCTGGTTTTGTGTTGTTGCTTGTGCTTACTTTGCTACTTTTGTAGATATCAAGTGATAGCGGGGTGTCAGATTTAGGAGTACCATTAATGTTATTTGGATGACTTTCAGCAAGTGCATAATGGTTTGAGGGTTTCATGAGGAGGAACTAGGCCTGGTTTAGCGATTTGATAAGCGTAATACTCAAGAGTCACTGGACAAGGTAGCAGGATAGCTTAAGAAGATGATATTATGCTTAGATGATAGAGAGAGTAATCAGACAGAGAACATATTCCATTGATGAAGGAAGCTTCATATGTTTTGCTACTTCCTCGAGAAGTTGTGACAGACAATGATGAAATAAGCTCCATATGCTTTGCTACTTGCGTGAGAAGTTGGTCATAAACATTTTATTTTTCTCCAGATGTTCTTATGAACAATGAGGGAGTATTATACTGTATATAAGTAAGTCTTGGCACTATCCTGCAGTTCCCACACGGATTGCTAATGGTTATTAAAAATGTTTCAGGCGGATACTCGTGCATTAAAGATGAATGCCTGGAGAGTAGACAGCTTGTCTCTGAAGAGGGTTTGTACCTCTGTAATTTTGAAGATTTTATGTTTCTATTTAAAAAATTATAAGGTTCAATAAGTTATGTGTGGTAAATTGAGTTAAAACTGCTCGTTTCTAGTTGCGTTCTTCTTTCCCTACATCCTGCCATTTGATTTCATTTACTACTTTTGGTGGCAGATCCCTTTTTGGTATCTGATGTATCTTCACCTGAATAATGTAGATGTTTTTTCTACAAGTAAATAACCATGTTTTTTACCTGGGTCTACTGAACAATTGTCAAATTCATAATATGCTCAGAGCATATGAGACATCGCAAGAATACATGGAGATTTCCACAAGAATGACCTTTATCCATCTGTCTTTCAAAATCTGTTCTTTCTTTCTACCTCATTTTCTCCTCAAGTTGATAAATAGTAACCCAAAATCAGCACGTATTGATCTTCCTTAGTTTGGGATTTTTTTTGGGCCGTAAGATGGGGTGACAATCTTATTGATAGTTTCCTTGGGTTGGTTTTCTTGAAGAAAGAAAAAACTAAAAATGACCTGGGGACTTTGCTAGTTTGCTGAATGCATATTCCACATTTGATGATGATGTTTGTGATTGTTTGGTGTACCAACTACTAGTTTCTGGGTATGAATGTAGTACTGTTTGCCCTGATGGAGCTTCGTGTCACTTTGATTTTTATTTTGGAAACTCAATGGCCTAGAGAACCTTTGGTTTCTTATAGAGCTGACCCTGAATTACTTTCCAGGGAAGGAACGTCCTGAGGGCAATGTCAAAGGCAAATTCTTCACTCAGGTCCTGATCACGTGCTAAATAAGGTTTGGATTTGTTCTTACATTTTTTTAATGTGGTTTTTTTTATAATTGGCATTGATGATCCACATCTTACATTTGTCTTTCCAGTTACTATGAAAATTGCTCCCTTCACTATTTAAATTGTTAGTTTACAAGGAATCTATTTATTTTTGAAAATGGCAAATATATTTCCAATGTAAAAATTTGCATTGCCCCCGCTTAGGTTGGCCTGTTTATGAAATACATTCATGGAACACAATCTAAAATTACCTAAGCTACTTGGCTCTTCTCAGCTGCATTAGGTCAAATCCATACCCTGCATAGCCTATGCCTACAATAAAACAATTAGAAAGGGTGAAAAGAAAATGAAACCTTAGATTCATTTTGATTTTTGATGATCATAAATCATACGGTAGAAACCAAATCTTTTGGAGAACTTTCATATTCCTGGCCATCCATATGAAGTGTAGTGTATTTACGCCATCCTAGGGATGTGCATGGGATGTTGCGTAGCATTACTTGGCTGATCATCAAAGATAAAATGCACATTAGAAACAACAACATATCATTACTTGGCTGATCTAAAGCCGCTTTGGTTATTTAGTGATCAGCAAACACATTACATTTAGTTTCCAAAGAGGATTAAAAAAAACACAGAACACAAACTGGGAATTGACCTTACTGTAACTCGAATTTGATCACAAGAATCTTTTAATAACCATAAATTTTACTTAATACTCACAAACCTTTGATTTAGGGAATGGTATGCTACGTAAGACTATGGTTTCAATGGTAAGACCTGGTCCAAACCCGAGGATAACACCCCAATCCAATCCTTCTCCCGTCGTTGCTTGCTTGTTTTCAAGCGACTTCCTTCGTGTTTCTTCCAACACAAACAGCACTGATGCTGTCGATATGTTCCCATAATCCTTCAATGTTTTCCTTGTCGACATTAGTTTTTCTTGTTTGAGCCCGAGTTTGGCCTCAATATTGTCAAGGATTGATCGGCCACCTATAAGTACAAGTTATATATGATTAAAAGTGTCGTTCATGAAATACGAAACATGTATTGATTTGAGTACTTACCAGGGTGTGCAATCCAGAAAATGGAGTTCCAATCACTAATGTTAAGAGGGGAGAAAGCCTCAGTGAGACATGCCTCCAAGTTATTGGCAATAAGCTTGGAAATATCTTCGCCCAACGAAACAATGATGCCTGCTTCACATAAGTTGCCTGTTATCACTCCATCAGAGTCAGGTATGATGGTTTGGGCCGTTGAAACCAACTCGAAGATAGGTCTCTCAATAGTTGGAACCGGTTGCGAGCCAACAATGGCCGCGCTTGCCCCTTCACCAAATAGTATCTGTTGCAGCATGGTGCTAAGATTGGTCTTGTTCATCCCACGAATGCCCATGGTGACGAGCTCTACACAAACTGCCAGAACGCGAGCTCCCTTGTTGTTTTCAGCAAGGTCTTTCGCTAGACGAAGGACCATGACACCGCCATGGCAACCTAAAATTCAAAAATTAGGGTTGATGTTAAATCTTTGCTGATTGCTCATAAGAAAATGTGTGTCTACCTCTACAATCTACCTGGTTGGTGAATCATAACGCGCTTAACAGAAGGACGTAAGCCAAGAAGCTTCGTAAGGTGATAGTCGGCACTAGGCATGTCAATGCCAGCGTTTGTCGTCATGACGAGGTGAGTAATGTCGGATGCAGGCCGACCCCACTCGTTGATGGCCTTTTCGGAGGCCTCTTTCCCTAGTTTTGGTATTTCAGTTTTCGCGATTTTTTGCCTCATGCTGAGAGACGGTGAATCGAAGCCCAAAGCGTCTTTGTTTTCCTTGATCACCTCTTCTGTCATATGGACATTGCGACTCTCGATCATCGAGCTCTCACCTATATATACATACAAAAACATCAACTCCGCGAATTATTATATGTAAATTTATGCATATAGATAATAGAAGATAGCTAGTTGCGTGATCGATATCGTCATCGATCTAGCAGCGTTTTGTCATTGTTATCTAAAGATCGAAGTCGTTTAGGCAACTAACATTGCAACCAATTTACTAAATTAGGGCGTGCATGGAACCATACAAATGCGCCTGAATTTGGACTTGAGCTTGGGCGGCACGTGATCACTATCGATGGCACGAAAGTACATGTCCGGGAAGTCAGCCTGGCTCATGGTGTTGGGAGGAGTGGCGGTGCCCATGGCGAGGATGGCGGCCACACCGTCGACTGAAGCTGCAGGTGACATTATGTAAGATGAGATGTATATACCAATACCATACGTTGCAAATTTAGATGTGTGCAAGTAATGTGTTGGGATGATTGATGAAGAGGCTATGTAGATCATTTATAGACACCAAGTAATGTGTTGGGTTGTCAGTTTCTTACTTTGAGAGCTTTGTCAAAAGCTAGCAGCAGCAGCAACAACAACCTAGTAAATTCCACGATTAAGCGAGGTCTGGGGGGTTAGGATGTACGCACTCTTACCTCGACCAGGTCGAGAGAGTGTTTCCGAAAGACCAATAACAACACGGAACAAGGACCACAAGAGGACAGAAGGTAAAAGGACAATAAAGAAGCTAAAAAGAAGGCACATACATTAGGACATAACAACAAGCTAGCATGTTACCATATTTAATCATATGCATCTCCTTAACCAAAATTTGTTACTCCCTTTGTTAATCAAACTTGATGTTTTACTATTCACGCATCTTTTTTGAGGTATTTAAAACTATATAAAATATGAATTTATTAAATATTTTTTTAAAATAATTTCATACTAATGTTGTAGGACTTGGGAGGTAGTTGAAGCAGGGAAGAAGATAGGACTTGGGAGGTAGTTGAAACAGGGAAGAGAGATCAAAGATTAGGTAGAAGCAGTGGCGGATATAATATCATAAAGCTAGGTGAGTTGAAAAATATTAATATATATAAAATTAAAAGAATTTTCAAACAAAAATACAATTCTTATATAAAAAAAAGCTAAAAATGGTTTAAAATATGACAATTAAAACAGTTACTTGATATTTATAAATTAGTTTTGTCTATTCATAATAATAAATATTTCAATTACAAATGGAATATACTAGAAATTGTGCTCTGCGATCTCCGAATGGCACAAAAAATGATCAACGGCTTGCAAATTTACAATTGAGTCCACCTAATAACTACCACAAAAGTGGAAAATCATAATCTGAGATGTCCGTCAGTGTTTGTTCTCTGTGTGCGTCCTCCGTTGGTTGATTGATTCGTTCGTGTTGAGTTTGTTTTACGTTGTAGGATCACTTGCACATTTATTTAATTTCGCATTTAGTTTCTATTTTTGCTTATGTTATTTCAATTCTGTCATTTGCTTTTATTTTTTATTTGGTTGTACATGGTTTGTTCATCTACCGGCTTATCCGGTCTCTCGATTTCGCTAGGCTTGTTTAGCAAACAAAATTCTTATCTTGTTTTTTTTTTTTCTTAAAAAAAAAAAGAAGTGGAAAACCACTTAAGAAACCACTACCATCTGCGCACTAAAAGTAAAACACCGCACGGACCACGGCACCATCACTCATCAAAAGGTGCACCACTACACTCCAAACAAGTCAAACTCTCACCAAACAAAAAAAAAAAGAATTCAGCTTTTTTTTTGTTGTAAGCAAAGTGGGAGGACCACCTCTACACGCTACCTACGGAAGCTGGGCCCCACGCGCCCACACACAACCTGCACCTTTGGATAGCCACTGTGCACTCCGAAGGGAGGAGGAGGAGGAGGAGGAAGAGCCACCACCACCAAGCCGATCTGAACAGCACCACCACAAAGACGGCCACAACACCACCAATGAGCACAGGGGGGACGCCGACAGTGACACCGCAGCAGCCACGGAAACACCAGCACAAGATCGATCCACTTCAGACAATGCATCGGTTTACTGTGACAGGATAAGAGACAATATTTTAGTTTTTAATCTATATTTAAAGTTTAAGGTTGCTCTTGAATTCAAAGTCATATAGAGATGAGCAATCCATGTTATAGGATGGCTAGATGTCCACGTAATGACACTATGAAAGGTTATAGCCAACAAATCCACCTTCACAAAAACAAAACATTCTCAAGCTAGTGTTCAATGGAAAGCCAAGAAAGGCATCAAATATAATAAAATAAGAAAAGGATGAGTTTTAGTCAACTTAATTCTAAGTCGCATTCATGCCTAATAATGAAACCCTAAAATTACATTCATGTCCATAACGAAGAAATATGGAGAGGCGATAGACTCCCACATTTTCTTTGAAGGTCGATTTAACTCTTAACTCCACATTAAAGGTCACTGACAAGCTATTTATTCAAAATATGTCATCTACATCTAGGGATATTCAACCGATTTTGGCAGCTTTGGATAGAGTTCTTTCTAAGATTGATAAACAAAAAATTGCTTTCACTTGGTGGACTCTATTGAATTCACGAAATAACCTCATCTTCAGAAATGAACCACCTCCAAATCCCGATAGGATGAACTACATTACCTATAATCACATCAACAATTGGATGACTGCCTGCAAGATCAACAACGAGGAGTCGCATCTCCTCGAGACTCTTTGTCCGCTAAAAAGTCAAGTGAGCTTGGTAGGAAAAATAAATCACAAAAATGGAAAAAAAACCCTCGAGGGACTCTTAAACTTAATTTCGACGGATCCACGCTTCTAAATGGTGACATCACCATTGGATTCATCATTCGAGACTGGTTGGGTAAACCTGTTCACATTGAGCATGCAGTTGTTGGCACTTAGCAGGCAGTCTCCCATTGGGACTGAAGCACTTGCTTTAAAATACGGATTGGTTCAGGCTATTCGCATGCACATAACTTCTGTCTATATAGAAGGTGACTCACTAATTATCATAAATTACCTAAAAAACAACCTACAATGCCCTTGGGAAATTGAATTGATTATGTCGGATATTAAACTTCTTCTACTTAATATGAGAGATGTTTCTTTCTTTCATGTGCCCCGTAGTGGTAATAGAGCGATGGATAAGGTTGCACACCTTTGCCGCTCTGCCAAAGGTGGTTATTTAGCCAATGATCCAGGTCTTCTTGACCTCATCCGTGAGGATTCTATCGGTTAGGTAACCCCTAACCGAATTCTTTCCTAATAAAAAAAAACCCATGGAGATGAAGGAAAAATAGAATAAACAGTTTAGAAATTTTACATAAGAAAAAGATTATGAGAAGGGCTTTTCTTTTTGTTGGCTATAAATTGAAATTCCTGTTATGCACACCATGGCCTTGTGCTATCTTCTTTCCATGAAAAAGGGGTTAGCCAGTCTATTATGAAAGATTTCTAAGAACTTGTAGTGAAGCAATTCGTCTCTAGGAAACTGCATAAGTATCGTAATATTCCTTGAATCTGTGATGTTATACTGTTATTATATTTGGATCAGAAAGATAATAGTAAAACACTAAAGGAATAAATTCAGCCAGGTCGGTCCAGGTAACCCCTATGAGAGTATGAGGTGAAAGATGATAAGTGGCAATAGTTTGAACTTATGATGCCTGCTTGGGCATGTTAAATTCAGACCCGGAAGATATGTTAAGCTGTATGATTGACAGAAGGTGGAGATGCCACAAGTTTAATTAGCTCCTCCAATCGAAAATGGAAGCAAGAAAGGAATGAACTCCTCATGAAAACCCATTTAACACTCTACAACTTGAATTTGAATCATATCACTTACATTGTATAGCACAATGCAGACAAAGATATCGAGTGGAATGCGGAAGAAGTTTACAATGGTGCTTCTAGCCTCCTTAAGAATGTATTGTGATCTCATCTTCATGATGGATGTCCAGAATATTGATATCCCTACACAGCTCTCAAAAACACAAAATCCAAGAAGTTATACGCGACATGAAAATGATATGCCACCTCTTTTCACGTTGGTAGGTGCCACAAGAAACTGTGAAATCTAATATGTGCAAGTTCATAGACAAATAAACAACCATTTCGACCAAAATCATTATTCTATTTTATCGGATACGAATTGCTCGATCATCCCCATATCAAATGATGTCAAATATTCAAAGAGCTCAATATGTCCAAGTAATTAGAAAATACAATGAGCTAAGAAAAGCTGCCATATTGCTACTATAACTAAAAAAATGGAATGACTAACAAACGCATATAAAAAAAAAATTGCTGACCAAAAAATCCAAGCCCCCCCAAAACTAATAGGTTTGGAAAAAGATTTTTACCTTAACACCTAAAACAACATATAGTTCATTTGCCTATGAGAAAGGAAGAAGATCAATAATCCATAAGAAGCAATTAAAGGACAAAAACTGACTTCATCAAGGTCGAACTCTGAATCAAGATCCCAATTGCAACAATGTCTGAGTAGTTACTAGCGAAACCCAATAGCCGTGACAATTTGAGAAGATAGGAATCAAGCAAAAGAGTTAAAATGAACTTAGTAAGGGATCACATTATGATTTCTTAGCGCTAATCACAAAGAAGCAAATTTGGAGACGAGGATAGAAGGAAAGCTAGAAAAAACATTCCAAATTGAGAAAAAGCATTAGATCTGTTACTCCTGGCTAGCTAATCACACCATCATGCTTCCCCTCTGGTCTAGCCAAATCTGCCAGTGGAGGTAGCACTCTTCCTTTGAGGAATTCTATCTTATCTCTCGTGGCAGAAAATGACACAATATATTCCTACAAATTCCAACATAATCAGAGAGAGAATTGATGAGATCATTCCATTCAAATACAGGGTATAAGTCAAATATTCTACCCAACAGATCCCCAAAACATCTAAGTCGACAAAAACACTGGCTAACAAATAATGGATGTGGTCTATGAGCTTGATCAATGACTTACATAACGTAGAAGACCCTCGTTGTAAGTCATTTCAAAGGACGTATTGTTTCTCTTTCCGCTCAAAATTTCAATGATTATGACGTCAAAGCTATACACGTCTAACTTGGTAGAATATCATCCCGCCAATGCATATTATGGTGACATATATCCACTATTTGAATAATATTTTTGTGTACATGATGATCAGAATTCTAAACGTGTAAACGCTTGAATTCAAAGAGATCG
This sequence comes from Persicaria maculosa, assembly GCA_963922045.1. Classification (NCBI taxonomy): domain Eukaryota; kingdom Viridiplantae; phylum Streptophyta; class Magnoliopsida; order Caryophyllales; family Polygonaceae; genus Persicaria; species Persicaria maculosa. The sequence continues at coordinate 84,593,362 of OY998251.1, read as the reverse complement.
ATCAGTTGATGTTGAGTTTCTTGCCATGCCAAAATCAGCAATCTTCGTGTTCAGATTGTCATCTAGCAAGATGTTGCTCTCAGTGTACTATATATCTTCACCCGAGAATCTTCATGAAGGTAGTGAAGTCTGCGTGCAATTCCTTCTATGATTCGGTGCCTTATCCCCCATGTCAAGTAGCCTGACCTTGTCTCATCTACAACGTAGACATGATTTCACAAGTACGTTACACCCAACAACAAATTAAGTGGATGAATATATATTCAACCTCCAACTAACCATACCATACCATACCAAATAAGAAACGATCAAGGCTTAAGTTGCGCAAGGATTAATATACATGCAAGCGCTCTTCTCCATCAACATAGCATCCCACAAGTCGAACCAAATTTATGCGTTGAAGCTTGGCTACAACTACCACTTCAGTCCTGAATTATTTGGTTCCTTGTCCTGAATATTTTGAGTTTCTTAACAGCTACATCGATCTTGGCCATCTTCAAGTACGCCCTATAGATTATATACGTCCATTTGAATGCAAAGAATATTCATTTATAAAAAAAGGACGAATGTGCTGCTTTGTACCCGATAAACGATACCAAATCCATCTTGACACGGTTTGTTAGTCAGAGAAAACTATTTTTGCACTCTTAATGACAAGAATATGAAATTAGTGATCCTGCAAAGAGATGATATTATAAAAGTTCCTTACTGTGTCAAGAGAATCAGCCCTGAGTGATGCAAACTTTAAATGTCAAAGAACAAAAACCTTAAAACACTAGGCTCGAGTACACAACCTCCACCAGATGCACCGAGGAGACCACATACTCTCATCTGAAGGAGCTGAGGATTGTGAAACCTCCGGAGATTTTGTCGAGGGCAACTCATCACCTCGGGAGATTTCGCCAAGGTTTCCACACGAAATATGTAAAATCATTGTACCCCCAACGAAAATTGTCATACCACAAGGGTACTCTGCGAAATTTCCGAACATTTTTTCAAAGAAATCTTTCTTTGTTTTGAGCTGCTTAATGTGTATACGTACACACACATTAGAAAATTCTTTTAATATATAAATTCTAGGCCAAAATGCATAAAACCACCCTTTTTATTCACATTTGTTTTCAATTAACCACCTCTTATTCAAAAAATTTCACTTAACCACATGTTATAACAAACTGTTTGCAAGTAACCACCCATCCTCCTATTTTTCTTCAAATTAAACTTCTATTAAATTCAACTTGAAATTAAAAGACGAAAATGCCCCAAATTTGGTTTTATAGTTTTTGTTTATTATTATATATACAAAATTACCATTAATGTATGTAAGTTGTGCAACTGGAATCTAGTCTTTTGAGTTTCAAATTGAACTAGCCTCAGACTTGTTAGAATTTTGGAGGGATTTTGAAAACCATGTATGTGGCAAGTGCACACCTCTACTAGTAGGCCAGATGTAGTCATACCTCTTTCGATCATCGGCACTTTGTTTGCACCTTCCTCTAGCAATGCTTGATAGTAGACCTGTCAAACAGGTCAGGCGGGTCGGGTTTGGGTCGGGTCGTCTCGGGTTCGGGTCCGTTTCAGGTCGGGTCATTTCGGGTTACGGGTCGTGAAATGCTCAACCCAGACCCATATTTAACGGGTTCGGGTCGACCCAACGGGTCAAGAGCGCTATTCATCCATAATTTTTTTAACTGTCATTTACTATTTATACACATTATTTTAAAATGATAAAATTATGTAAAATATCAATAAAAATTTATTTCTTGTTATAATTTCATTCTTTTTAGTTTTTGAAGTATGAAATTATATATAATATATAAATTGATATTTTATATAATTACTATCATCCTTAAAATCATACATAAATAGTAAACGACATTTAAAAGTAAACAGATGGAGTATTTTTAATGACTATTTACATAGTGCATAAATCTAAAATTGTTATATTATCCTAATAACAGTTATAGTATTGAAAAATAATAATTAATGTCGCTACAATAGTAATATGTAATTTTATATACATAACAAATTGTCATTTTAAATTATAAAGTAAAGTTGATGATGAAAAATATAATATTCAATCCTAATTATTATTAGTAATAAATTACAATATTAGGTTAAATTGTAATTTATTTATGTTTTTATTATCTTAAAGCTTGACCCAACGGGTGACCCACGCGTCGATCCAACCCGATCCAAAAATTTGCGGGTTGAACGGGTTCGGGTTGCTTCGGGTTTCGGGTTGAAATATTTGCGCCAAAATCCACGTTTTACGGGTCGGGTCGGGTCCTCGGGTCGGGTCACGTTTTGACAGGTCTACTTGATAGGGATATAGGTTGTTCGTGTTTCGCCTTGAATGTGTTTATACCTACCTTTGATTTATTTCTTAAGACTATAAAAATAGGAAAATAATAATAGTGTACTAGAAACACATTTAGGAAAATAATAGTAGTTTTTTTATAACGGGTGGTTAAGTGAAATTTTTTGAATAAGGGTGGTTAATTGAAAATAAGGGTGAATAAAGGGTAATTTTATACATTTTGGCCTAAATTCTAATAGTGCAAACTGCAATATCATGCTATAGAATCAGTTAATATACACAAAATATAGATAAGATGATCCCCCACTACACCTGTGCATGAGTTCTACACCGAAACTAAAAGGAGTTGTCGGTGCAAAAATCCAATAACTTAACCAAATTGAAAAGTAAACTATGTCATTCAGTATAATTATCTCAACAATGCAATGCTTTTAAAATAGAAGTTCCAATTTCTTTGAATCGAGCAACCCTGCAAAATTAACCATTTTCCCGAACATGAAAAGCTCCAAGCTACTCTTTACTTGGTGATTCTGTATGCCTGAAAAGCCATATAATTATAATGGTCAAAAGGGCAGTTCAATCACAAGGAGTGACACCAAGAAAGGAATTATATAGTTATAATGGTCAATTGCAGCCAAAAATGAAACTGATTGTCACTGAAATGGGTGAAAAGGAAGGGAGTAAAAAGGGAGGGGGAAGTTTTATATAAGGTGGATTGTTCATACCTTGACCCGTTTTAAAAGATCTTTGGCCTTGCTGTCATTGGCAAAGTGAGTCCTCACAGGCTACACGAGAAGTACACAAATTAGTTGAAAGAAATGGAAGTTGTTTCTTTGGTCTTTACCCAGGAAAGAAATAGACACGAAATGAGAAAGTATTCGTCATACCTGTAATATCTTATTTATTGCTTTGCACAATGCAGGTTTGAGATCCCCTGGATGTACATCTCCGCTTTCATAATCAGCAGCCAATTCTTCATAGTTCTTGTAAATCCTGTGCAGGAAAAAAACAAGGTAAAACATGATAACAGTATACCATTTAACATGAGGTCAACCATTATAAATACATCTCTATATTTTTTTATCTGGATTTCCTTACTTGTCTCCACCATTATCAGGGATGCGTTCAACTTTGAATTCTTTGAACCAAGGGAATATGAGGTATTTAATGTACTCCAGGCATGGGTTTCCTTCTACTATCTTTGGCGGACAGTAAGCTTTCTTTATTTTCACATTCACTTCAGCCTGAAACAAAACCAACCAAAAAAGCCCCAAGGCTAAGTATCAATCCTATAGTCCTTAGAGTGCTTTAATTGTTCAATAAAGGGGGGAAAAAACGAGAATTGTTAAATTTTTTTTTTAAATCCAGGTTGTGTTGTCAGGGTAATTATACCTCCTCATCCTCCATGTATATAGAGGAGGATGGATCACTTTTGGACATCTTCTCTTGCCCTTCTTTCAAACCAGGAAGCATGTCTGCAAGTCACAAGAAATGTCAAGAGAATGGTAAAAGTACTTATCCAAGTAAGGAGATCTACACCAGAAACTAATGCATACGATGAGACAAGATGATAGGCTTATTCTTCCTCTTGATGTCATCACAGTATTCTCTTGCGAGAACATTCACTTTTCGCTGATCCATTCCCAACTGGCATATGTCTGCCTGTGGACATGAACTCATAATCAGAGAAGAGAAGCAATGAAAGATTCATTTGAAATGGCACCAAGTAATTAGATAAACCAAATATAAAGGAATGTGTAACTGAATATTTAAGCTGCAATACACTATCCACCCTTTTTAATAACCTCACACATTCACTTCAAGTCAAGCAGGGATTAAGAGGAACCAAATGTCAAGAATTGCAACCACCTCCGGTTAGGAAATATTATCGAGCTGAGACTTTCATCCAGCTTAGCACTTACACTATTGAATGTGAAAACTAAAGTGAACAAAAAAATAGATAGAAGCACTCAACGTGAAGCAATCACGCAGAATAGTGGCAATCACATCATCCACAAATACATAACACTACTTGAGGACCCCAGGCACATATGAACTTCTAAAAAGCATCAGAACATGATCCTACTCAAAGTAATGATTTAGTAGCCTACTATACTACTCCCTCCGTATCGCAAAACTTGTAGTTTTAGAGTAGTAAACTTGTATGAAAAAACTTGTTGTTTTAGCTATAGTTATTATCTTTATAGGTAATGATTGCTCTTTTTATAGGTAATAATTAGTGCTTTTAGGTACTTTATCCTATAAAAGTAAAGGAAATATAGGTATTATTAATAAGTGTGCATAAAGCTAAAACTATAAGTTTTGCGAAACGGAGGGAGTAGTATAGAAGAAATAATTATTCAGACACGATAAAATATGAATATAAACCAAATTATATTTGGTTCTAAGCCATGACATGGGCAGAGTTTGTCATTATATCACAAATACATTAATCCTTTTTCCATATTCACAATCAACACTCGGCACAGTTCCTCTCTTTCTTTTACCTTTTTGGGGATGTGAAAATGTGGGGAGGGTGGCATGTTTTAAACTTTAAAGTAGGGGTGGGCATGGCCGCACGGGACGGGACGGAGGTCATACTACGTAATTTTTGCAGGACGAGATTCACTATTTTTTTAGTCCCGCACGGGCCTTGTCCCTCCCTGGACGGGACCAGAACTTCTATACCTCAAATACAAAAATCATCTAAAATTTCTATACATTTTCCGGTTTTTAAATGTGTAACACGTATAAATTTATAATCTTTTTTATATTTTAAAATTTCCCATATATATAAACTGTGTGTTGTGTGTGTATGTACATATAAAGTATGTATATGTATATACATACACACACACAGAGTGTCGAGTGTGTTACTTAAGCGCGCGCAATGTCCAATGTTTATACACTACATATATCTCCATTCTCCCGTGTGTGTGAATATATAAAAACACCACTGTGTGTCCCGTCTCGTATAATTTTAACGGGACGGGCCTGAGATTTGCAGGATTTGTGCCCGCCCCTACATTAAAGTGTAATACAAATACAATTGTTTATTGAATGACAATATGAAGACAAAAGGTACCTTCAGGAAAAAGATGTCTGCACACTGCATGCATGGATAGAAAATTTGAGCTGCAGTTAACTCCTCTTGCTCAGTACGACCCATAATTTGACAACATCTGCAAACAAGAATTGTGAAATTAACTCAGATGTGAAAGGAAGAGAATGGTAAGTATATAAGATAACAATAAATGACATTTTGACCTCAATATTCTTGGTAGTTTATTCTTCCTTGCAATGTCCATAACAAGAGGCCAGTACTCATGTGCCCGAGAGTTTATCTCTTTAGAGGACCACAAAAACTCCACTTTACCGTCATTAAGATTCATTCCTACGGACTTCCATATCTCAATGAAGTATTGACCAACAACCTCAATTTTCTTCAGATCACCCCCCATCTTCCCGTTTAGCTGTGCAAACCAATCTGCAATCCATATCTTAACTCTACAGCCTGAAGAAGTTAGCTTGTTCACATTGATGGCCTTCAGAACACCCTTATGCAATAAAAACAACAAACATACAATCAGATCAAAAGGACTCTGGCCTGAATCTTTTCAACTAGTATAAAGGCCCGAATACGAGAACCTGATGTCTTTCGGATTCAAAAAGCAAGTGATCATATTCAACCAAGAGAAACTAAGAATTGAACCATACAAAGGTGGCATTTTGTCAAAGATAAAATTGGATTAGCACTGTTTTTAATGATCCTTTGACAATCAACAAATTCAAACGGTGGATATCATAACAAAGTAAAATGAATAAGTATGTGCTATAGATTACAACATCACATACGGATTATGTGCAAATCCAACTTATTTACAGATGATTAAGTGCGATTCCATTAATTTTGTATTCAATTTAACGAAACAGGAAACTCAACTCTGAAAACAAAGAGCAAAAAAGGATGTGGAGGTGGAGGAAGAAACCTGAGCGATATGCATCCGACCAGAGGGTTCAAAGCCGTCATAGCAAACAGGTTCGGGCTTCTTGGCAAGCAGATTCCGCAATTCATCCTCCTGGATGCATTCTTCACCGATACTCCTAACGAGTTGGTACTTCTCCTCAGGACTCATCCTAATTAAATCCCCAAACCATTAAAACAAAAAAAAAGAAAACCATGGAAATAAACAGAAATTAGATTTCAATGGAAGCAGTAAAGGCGAAAGTGGAGGAGCAGAAAGAGAGGTACTCGGATGAAGATGGAGAGGGCTCGTCAACGGAGAGAGATTTCATCTGGTCGTCGGGGGTGTGCTGTTCGTTCTCCATTTCTGTGGATTTCGGTGGGAGAGGAGGAGAGCTGCTTGTGCTTAAGGGTTTTACGCTTCGATTTTTTTTTTTTTTTTTTTGAAGGGGGTGTCTTTGTCTGCCACTTCTCTACATTTCTCCACACCTTCATCAAAAATTTTACTTTTTTTTTTCCATATTTTTCGCTAAAGCAATCCAAGCCGTTTATATGTTATATGTGTTTTTATCTACGGCCAAGATTAACCCTCCTTCCACTGAGTTTGCCGCTTTCTTTTAAAGGTTGAGAGTCAATGGTGAGGTTTATATCTCCTTCACCGGAAGCGCGCCGCCGTGACGGCGCAGGTCATACGGATGCTGCCGCTCTCGGAGAGCGAGGAGAGGAAGGTCAGGGCGTTTCAGAGGTTGCACTCCGGAGCGAAGAGCGGTGGATTCGGGAGGGTGTTTAGGTCTCCCACGCTCTTCGAGGACATGGTTAAGTGTATCCTCCTCTGCAATTGCCAGTTAAGCCCTCTCCCCCTTTTTTCGTCCCTAAACCCTACCTTTTCCTGATCATTGCCTGCAATTTCAACTGACGGGTTGAAACTGAATAGATCGGAATATGCTGTTTGATGAGATCAGTTACAATCTTATCAACCATTTCCTGTTGATTCATGTTTGACATTGCATATTAGTTCAGAATCGGGCATTGCATATTACAGTAGTTAGTTGTGCTATTGTTGTAGTATCAGATAACTTGATTTGCCAATTAGGGTTAGGAATTATGTTGGAATTTGGGTTTGATTTGGAATTAGGGTTTCGGTTTGGGGTTACGCTTTGTCAATTATTCCAAAAGACCAGTTTATCAAGGGACCATAACCTGATTGTGACTCACAAGGTAGTGAGTTCATGAATCATTTTTCCCCCCAATCTTTAGAACATGTCCTATTAAAATGATTTGTGTGTTTAGCTCGTGGTTAAGCAATTACAATATTATTTTGGAGGTGAATTTGAAGCTGGATAGATTTTGGATTACTCTATAGGTTTACATGGTAGAAACAGAATAGATAGAATAAGGTGAAGAGATCATAGTGGCAGTACCTTACGTGTTTGGGATGTTCCTCTTCTTCAAGTGGTCCATGTTTTTCATATTTATTTATGGGGGCTTGATGTCTTTGATTTTTCGGGTATTTCTGGTCCATGTTAAGAGTTTATTTTTACATCTATTATGAACTAGCTTTAGAAAGCTCAAAAGTATTGAATGAGAGAAGTTTTTTTTTTATTAGTGTGTTAATATCTGGTTTAGGGCAAGCTTTTCTGTTGTTTTTCAGTTTTTATGGTTAGAAAACCTGATCATGTGTATTGGATCTGCTAAAATGATTTTGATTAAGAAAATTGATCTGTGTATATAATGATTAACATCAAGCTTTCATTCTTCAATTTTGCAGCATAAAAAGGGAAATATCATAATTCAATAGTTATATGTTGTTGCCTTTTAAAGAATTTTGTTGTTGCAGTCGGTAGGTCATTGGTTTTGTAGACAGTTGAATGCTTGTGTCCTTAACTATGATGATGGTGGCAATCACAATTTACTTACAATATTGCAATCAGTTTAACACCAGCGTCTTATCAGAGGCTAATCACCATGTTACCAAGCATAAATTAACCTACTTCCACAAAATCTCATTCCCAATAAGGATCTTGGATCTATGAGAAAGTTAAATAGTACCAATTTCAAGTCATAATTTCCAACATTACTTCGTTTCTTGCTTTCTTTCTTGCTTCGTGTGTCAAGAAATAGCCTCTTGCTTTATTTCTTGCTAAGTAACTCTAAGCTGATATTTGGGTTTAAATTGCTTGTGTTTGATCAGTGGTTTGTATTTTCATGGGGCAGGTTCGACATGGGGAGACAAGTTGTGATGACAGTAGCTGATGCAGAGGTGTGTAGAGAAGCAGGTATAATGAAGTTCAAGTGCTTCCCAAATAGAAGCATTCCCTCTCCCACATCAGCTTCTCCACTTCACCAAAAAGGCCTTTTCTTCAGCAGGTAATCTATTTTTGTCATTTCTCTAAAGCTTACCGATTGTTATTTGTATTTGCTGATATATTAAAAATTAATATTTGTATATGCATTCATATATAATTCCTTGGTATTGGAAGATATATCTGTTTCTACACATGGAGTATTGGAAGAAATATATCATTATATATTTGTATATGGAGTCTTTTATTCTCTTTCATGTTGCCGTCTTTGAAATCGTAGCTACGCTGCTACATGCCGCCTCTGCTCTCTGCTCTTCTCCATTGACTCCTGTGTTTCTCCTCCAGCCCCTCTCTTATGCGACACCGGAGGTCAGTTCGATTACGCTCATTTCGTTTCTTCCACTGATTGGGTTTTGTTTACTCCAAATTTTAGTTTTTGTTTACCCTAACGCCTTGAACCCTAATTTTTTGATTTAGTTGCAGTTGTTTCCTGAATTGAATCTCTCTCTCAATTTGAAATTGGACAGCATGGTTGGGGCTTCATTCCGACCTCAGGTGAGCATCTTCCACAACCATATAAACTCCAATCTCCTACTACCCTCAAAGTGTGAATTACTTGCTTAAAATTTGGGGATTTTGCTCCTTGTGGGGATTAAGCACAGAGGTTCGGCTGAACTTCACAATTTATTGTTGAATTCCATATATATGGCCATCGATCTTGCCCTCCATTGATCGATCTTCGTAGATCTCGAGAACGGAAGAAAACAGAGAAATAGGAGAGCAGATCAACGATAGTAAATTGTTTCAACTAGATGCTTAGATTTGTATGAATGTTGTTAGACTTTAGATTATTGAGTTCTAATCTATCTGTCATAATTTTTCCTCACTTGGAGGCCTGTAACTATAGTAATTGTGGTACTGGTATGGAATGTGTCGTAGGTGAACGATCTTTATTGGGGAATCTCTTACAAGCCTAGCTGATTTGATAAAATCGGTCTTCGAAGCAGGATACTTTCTCAGGTATGTATTTAATCTTTTAGGATTCATGTGCCCTTTAATTTGACATATACATGCTCCTTAATGATCAAGTGGGTTGCTCTTGTTCTTATTATTAGAATGAAGCACTTGTAGCTACTACCACTTTCCCTATTTTTGTTATTGTGAATTTGTACTGGCTAGGATTTCAAACATCATAGAATTTGGTGGTTATTTAACATTGAAAAAACCAGTAATTATCTCAACAGTATTCAGGCGTACATTTGCCAATTTTCATTCCTTTGGCAACTGTTCTTTATTTTTGTTGCTGGTAGATTTAATCGAGTTGCCTCTTATTTTGGAGTCCAAATTCCAAAATAGATGCTGGTATACCTGATCTGCTTTGATTCATATATTATTTCTGCATTCTGTTTTTGTAATGAATGGCCTCTATTTGGAGGGCATATAGGAAAAGAGAAAGGATCTCAATAAATTCATTTATATCGATGACTAATCTTTTGACTTTACCAAAGTGATTCAGGGTATGTGCATCATCTTAATAACCACTGTTGTAATGCATAAAAGTAATCTAATTTCTGATTTATGATCTGTATTTCATGCAAAAAAAATCAAGCAGGATGTTGACAGAGCAGTCCCACAAAAGGTGCCTGAATTTGGTTGCATTTTCTTTGAAATTGGATTCTCAGGTTATCTCGTTTAATTTTTTGTTTGTATGGTTCTATGTCTCCTTTCCTTTGAAATAAATGAGATTGCTCATTGTTAGATTGCTTGCAGCTTCTACGTTTATTCACACAAATTTGGCAGCCTAAAATAAGGAGAAAATGAATGATGGAAGTAACTAAACCTTCAAATATGTTGCAACATTCTGACTTCAGCGTATACAATTCGAAAGATTCAATTCATCATTGAATTTGTATGAGCTTGCCTTGGTATGTGATTCGTTTTGGTTTTTCCTTTATTTATTTCAATTTGGGTTGTCAATAACTGAGGAAGACCACATCTCTTAATTATAATTTTGTCTTGCTACCTTTTTAAAACAAAGATTGGTGCAGTGATTCTATGTGACACAGTGACATGTGGAACGCTCTATCAGCTACATGTTGTTCTTTCTTTCCTCCTGGTGACCATAAAGAATACTAAAGTTACCAAAGCATTCAGGGAGCCTATTTTGCTTACCCTTATTCTTGGTTTGATGATATTGTTATTGTGGGTCAGTGGTATGTGTTTGTCATCATTCAACACCATTAGTTATGCTGACATATATTTTCAATAAGGCGGCGGTTCAGTGGTTCTATGTCCCCTTTTTGTATCTGTGATCTTTTGTCATTTCATAATGCAACCGTTTCAGCTCAGTTTCATTAAAAAAATCATTGTCTGAAGTCTGAACTGGCATTTAAGTGTCAGCTAGGTCAAATTACTTGTTTATCAATTACACGTTCCTTTTTCGTAAACAACCCCATTTATCAGATTGGTGATTTCAGTAAGATAGCGTTTATGTTTTGAGAGTGCAGGGAGGTGCTGGACATTTTCCACCATTGTTGCAGTTTAAGGGATAAACAAGATAGTGACTGGTGAGCTAATATCACTCTCAGAGCTGGAGCTGGTTAATTGTGATAATTCTTACAGTGCCGGCTGCAATGGAGGTCTCATGGACTATGCCTTTGAGTTCATCAACAATGGTGGTCTTATCAGCACCATCATGAGTATGGCAACATTGAAAAGACAAACTATTTGAAAGTTATTCATACAACAGTTGTTGTTGTCGCAAGAAAACCTTAGTAAACAACCACATTCAGAAGACAAATATATGTGCTGTCAAAATTTATGTTACGCAACATCATTCTAGAATAATACGGCTAAATGCAAAAATTTGCTTTTCGAGACAAAAATATTCTGTCAAAATTGAAGTCACACAACATTATCTCAGAATAATAATACCAAAAGCCAGATTTAAAAAATAAATAAATGGAAAAGATTTTTATTTTATTTTTAGGAATTAGTATAAAAAAACAGGATAATCTGGCCAACCTACATAATTATCTAATATTTCCTAACAATGAAGATGTGTTAGAGACAACAGTGCTACTCAACTATTCAAACAACTACTACTCAGGCTAAGGTTTTGAAATTATAATCTGATCTCAAGAGTAGATCTAAAGGTAACACCTAAGAATGTTAACATCTTAGTTAAGTGATAATGGTGAAGAATTCAAAAGCCAGTAACTTTTTTAAATATTTATACTACCATGTACATTTAGTATACAAATCCTAAAAAACATATACCAGATGCAGAAATTTAATCAGGTATAAAGTTTATGCCTAATGAGATATCAACTTATATTACACAACCAGCTTTATTTTAACAGTGCACTTCAAAAGAAATTCATTAGTTAGCAAGAACAAATAATTATTTAAGAACACGGGTACAAAATTTATTTTAAGATGCGCAAGTAAGCACCTTTGTATAGAATCTAGGTTCACGATAATGGGTGGGATTGCTCATTTGCTTGTGATCTCCAGACTGATGAAAACAGGACTTTCTGAAAAAGATACATCCACCAACCTTCAGCCATTCTCAGGTAATTGCCATCCCAATTTTGCATAGTTCTTGCCTTTGCCGGGCAATGTAATATAGTTTACCTTAATTTCATGTTTGATTTGATTCTTATGGGTTCCTGAAATATCAGGCTTTGTTAGTGGCTTAATTTGATTTTACTAACTAAGCATAATATATCTTATAATCAACTAAAAACAAGAACATAATATATTAAGCAAGAACAAGTGTAATGCACTATCTATAACTACTTGAGATCCCACTCTCACTTTCCTAGTAAATTCTTTTCACTTTGAGATTGTCATCTCTTTTTTCCTGCAATGAAGTTGTTATTTTATAGTATCTCGAATGCTTAGCCTTTTACAAGGGCGTCTGCTGTTGATTGCTACCTTGGTTCATTTTTTTTCCTTCTGATTCTTGCTTTGGCAGGTTGATTTGAATAGAGCAGGTGTTCCACTTCTTGAGATTGTGTCTGAACCTGATATGAGAACTGGTATAGAGGCTACAGAGTACGGGGATGAATTGCAGAGGTTAGTGAGGTATCTAGGGATTAGCAACGGTCATATGCAGGAGGGTTCACTTCATTGTGGCTAGGATGTATAAAGATTTTTTTTCTATAAAAAAAAACAGGGTAAGGATATGAAAGGTGTCATGGTCTACCCACCACTTAATGTCTATCTCTTCTAATAAGGAAAAAAACACTAGATGCGACATGAAAGCATCATGATCCCACGAATGCCCATGGTTACGAGCTCTACACAAACTGCCAGAACGCGAGCTCTCTTGTTGTTTTCGGCAAGGTCTTTCGCTAGACGAAGGACCATGACACTGCCATGACAACCTAAAATTCAAAAATTAGGGTTGATGTTACGCGATCTTTGCCGATTGCTTATAAGAAAACGTGTGTCTACATCTACAATCTACCTGGTTGGTGAATCATAACGCGCTTAACAGAAGGACGTAAGCTTCGTAAGGTGATAGTCGGCACTAGGCATGTCAATGCCAGCGTTTGTCGTCATGTCGAGGTGAGTAATGTCGGATGCAGGCCGACCCCACTCGTTGATGGCCTTTTCGGAGGCCTCTTTCCCTAGTTTTGGTATTTCAGTTTTCGCGATTTTTTGCCTCATGCTGAGAGACGGTGAATCGAAGCCCAAAGCGTCTTTGTTTTCCTTGATCATCGCTTCTGTCATATGGAAATTGCGACTCTCAATCATCGAGCTCTCACCTATATATACATACGAAAATATCAACTCCGCGAATTATTATTTGTAAATTTATGCATATATATAGATAATAGGAGATAGCTAGTTGCGTGATCGATATCGTCATCGATCTAGTAGCGTTTTGTCATTGCTATCTAAAGATCAAAGTCGTCTAGACAACTAACATTGCAACCAATTTACTAAATTAGGGCGTGCATGGAACCATACAAATGCGCCTGAATTTGGACTTGAGCTTGGGCGACATGTGATCACTATCGATGGCACGAAAGTACAGGTCCGGGAAGTTGGCCTGGCTCATGGTATTGGTAGGAGTGGCGGTGCCCATGGCGAGGATGGCGGCCACACTGTCGACTGAAGCTGCAGCTACCATTATGCAAGATGAGAGGTATATACTATACGTTGCAAATTTAGATGTGTGCAAGTACTGTGTTGGGATGATTGATGAAGAGGCTATGTAGATCATTTATCACCAAATTCAATGGGGATGGGTTGTTAATTTCTTACTTTGAGAGCTTTGTCACAAGCTAGCATGTTACCATATTTAATCATATGCTTCTCCTTCACCAAAATTTGTTACTCCATCCGTTAATTAAAACTTGACATTTTATTATTCACGCACGGTTTTTGAGGTGTTAAAAACTATATAAAATATTAACTTATTAAATATTTTTTTAAAATAATTTCATACTTATTACTACTAAGTATGAATTTATAAAAACAAATATAAAAAAAAGTTAATATTTTATATAACTTTTATCATTTTAAAAAAGCTTGCATGAATAGTAAACGACAAGTTTTAATTAAGAGGTAGTATGATTTATTCATATGTATATGTGTTTTTATAGTATATTCTAATGTTCGAGAAAGTTTTTATAGTATATTCTAATGTTTCATTTCTCACATGAGCAACCAACTAGTCAACTACACTTAACTCGGAACTTCAATTCTCTTACGATATCTGGGGTCTGTTTGGCAATGCAGGTAGCTTATCAGAGCTTTTAATTTTAATAATCTATAGTTTTAAACAAGTTAAATATAAGATTTTAATTTAATTAGCTTTTGAAATTGGATTTTCAACAGCTACTAACCACAAGCTTTTCATAATTCTATTCATTTTCTCCTATTTGGTCAGCTAGTTTGTATCAGCTACTCTATGAGCTGGGTTACCAAACATCTTACTAGCTTATGAAAACTCCAATTTAACATATATTTAACACACTTAATCCATCAACTTCAGCTACCTTATCAGCTTCAGCTATCCCATCAGTCTCTACATACTTTCTGATTATATCAGTTATTACAACTGGTGTTCTTATCAAAATAATAATGTAAGCCCGTGATAGGGTGGTAACGGTGGTTCAATGGTAACGAGTGAAGAGTTAATGAGAGGTCTCGGGTTCGATTCCTTTCTTCGCCCTTTCTCTTGGTGAAAAAATCAAAGTTTACCTTGCTTCTTACAATTGGGTCTAGTCGGTCGGCTCAAGCCAGTTTACCTGGTACTCTTGTCGACCAGATCATGTGTCCGAGATTTACCACCTCGTTACCACCTCGTTATCAACCGTAAAAAAATTAATTTTTTTAATACTTACTATTTGCACGGTCAAAATATCTACCTATCTATCTATCTATCTATCTATCTATTTATCTATCTATCTATCTATCTATCTATCTATATATCTATCTATCTATATACATATATTAAAACCAATGCATATCGTCACATATATTAAAACCAATGCATAGTGTCCTATGTGGCGCGTTGTGGTTGATCCCAAGGGAAAAAATTAATAAAATAATATGCTGTCATAGTTTATAGAAAGTTGTATTAAGTCACAATCTATCTATATATTTTAGTTAATTAAAAAATATATAAATAAAAAAATATTTCATATTCATACTTACCAAAAATATTAATAGATAAATATTTAGTATTTGAAAGGTGCTGTTTTATTTATATCTAGATTATTTTAGAAAAATTTTGCAAAATAGGCACATTAATTGGACGTTTTTGCGAAATAGACGCGTATTTGGACAATTTTGCAAAATAGCCCCTATATATACTAATTCTCAATTTTGTTTTTTTTTTTTCCTGATCGTTGCCCCAATCCCATGGCCTCTCCAATCTCTCTCTCCGCTCGCCATTGAAGGTGATAGAGCTCTCGATCCGGCGCCAGAGCCGCTGTCTAGTTGCGAGCAGCGGCGGAGCGAGCGGTGGAGACCGGTGCGAGGTCGATCGAGCGAGTGGCGGATCCGAGATCTCCTCGAGCGAGCGAGCGAGGCTGAGCGAGGAAGCGAGGGAGCGGGAGCATCGTCGGATCTCCTCCGCCAGATCTCGGATCTTCTCGTCTTCCCGGAGCGAGCGAGGCCGAGCGAGGGAGCGAGGAAAGCCGATTTTCAAGTTTTCAAGGTTAATTTTCGATTTCAAGAGTTTCGATCAGCGCCTCACCTAATATGATGAGCCCCAATTCCTCCATGCTATTGCAGAAAAGCCCCTTCCCCTTCAACTCTGTGGCCACTCCTCCAGCGTCCGAGTCCCTCAATCCCCCCATATCATCCGGGGCGAATCTTCCGATTTTAGGCTCTCGAGTTGCGGCAAAGGCGGATTCAGTAGATGTTCAGGTAACTCCTGCCCCTATTGTTGCTCCTGCAGAGACGGAACGCGCAGGAGAGAGAGACGAGGGGTTTATATTGGGGACATTTTGCAAAAATGTCCCAAAACGCGGATATTTTGCAAAATAGCCACGATTGATAAGGAAATCGATCTTTGATTGGTGCCAGGATTTGAACCTTGAGCTCAGCAGCAGCACCAGTAGCACCGACTGTGCTATTTGTCTAATACCTTACTGAGTAACTGTTGTGCTATTTGTCTAATACCCTGAATCAGCTGATAAGGTGATGTAAGTTGTCTTCTACTTGTATTGTTTGATAATGCAATTGAGTAACTGCTGTGCTATTTGTCTAATACCTTACTCAATAAAGTAAAGATCAAAGCAATTGCCATTCATCATTCTTATTTTTCATGGTTATAAAACAATTCATGATAAGAGGGTGCTTTCCCAATAAGAAAGTACTTCCTGTCTCCTAGAGGGTGCTTTCACATGGATAAGAGCACCATCTTGACAAGATACACGCTAGAGGAAATCAGCAGTAGATTATGTTAACTAGAGAGATAGGAAGTACTTTCTTATTGGGAAGGCTAGTATGTAATAATTTAACACAATTTCCCATTTTGCTTTTATTTCAGAATGAGGTTCCCATTTGCAATAATCCATATGCTAATTCAGTAAGTTAAATTGTTCTCATTTAGCTTTGCAGTTTCAGTTCACATTGTTCTCTTGAGTGCAAAAACCAAAGCATAAAAATGCAGAAATAATTTTCTTACCGTAGGACGTGTTGAACACCTATAAACTCTTTCAAGGGTTTCAAGATGCGCTTTCTTAATTCTCTTTTGTGCAGCCCTTCCTCTTTGCAAGACATGGATGGGGGATTTCAAGTCATTTTCAGATTTTGCAGAATCAGGAGTAGTAACCTCAGAGGGAACAGAAAGGACAGGTTCAGCATTTTGAGAATCTTCGAGTTCAATGTCAGGCACTGTGATGTTTTGTTCAAGTTTGTCAGGTAATGCAGCACTCATCAATAAAAGATTTGGAGGTGGTTCACGGAGTAGTTCAAGAACAACAGCTCTATCAAGGCAAACCTCAGCAGTAAGATTTGGAGGTGGTTTACTTAGCTGCAAGTTTGACATGAATTTAAAGTCTTAGTAACTGAATTGATGCACCTTGTAGGTTATCATATTTGCTGCACTGTACCTGAGACTGAAGAAAGGCTCGAGTTCTTGGGAGGGTAATCAACAAAAGAAGGCTTGCGCAATTGCTGACATCTTGAAGCCTGAGAAACTTATACATGCTTTGCGGAATTTCCCTGAGGAAGTCATGGATGCTGATACGTTGCTACCAGTTGCATACTCTATCAAAGTTTGGCTTATGCTTCACATTAATGTCTGCTACACCTGGGTTATATTATACTTGCAGTTACTGCTTGTCTGTTTTGTTTTATTTTTGTTAAATTAAAGGATATGAAAGGAAGTGGAAGAGATATATATTGCTTTTTTAAATAAAGTTGCAGTCTAGGAAGTGAGATGGACGTATCATTAGGAGCTTTTTCTATGAACCTATATATTATTACCATTAAATAGTTTTAATGTTCTGCTGCATTCAGATTTCAAAACAATTGGAAGAGTTAAGGTTAGAATATGAGAAGATTAACGGGAAATCAGTTCAAGCGACACCTTCGAGTGGAAAAGAGAAGCAGCTTTCAGAAAAGCAAGATGTGCAAGACGGTGAAGTGATTCAGTCCGCAGAAGCTAATGTGAAGCCAAAAAGACCTTTACTGTACAGGTTTGGATCCCAGGCAAGGAGAGAAAGTATTAAGCAAAATGGGGAAACAATCAAGACCCCTAGAGCAGGAAATGGGGAAACAGTCAAGACTCCTAGAGCAGGCAGTAGTCAACAGAATCAACTCGGAAGGCGCTTTTCCCACTCTTACGTTAAGCTGAGACATGATAAGCTCGATGGAAAGCTGTTCCAGTTGACTGAACCCGGTGAGAAGCTTGAGACACAGACACTAGAGAGGCGCGATTCTCACCTCATGGCTAAGCAAATCACAAAGTAGACAGTCAGCATTATGAAGGGGAAAACAGTCAGCATTATGAAGGGGAGATTGGTTCCGCACAACTCTACTTAGCTTCTTCCGCAATGCATTTTCAGCAGATACAAGCTAATAGAGAGTGCGAGTGGTCACTGCTGCCGATTATATACACTAAGACGAATGGCATGATATTGTTAATAGATATGCCTGATCTTTTGATTCTTTAAATCATTTTTATCTGGTTTGTGCAGTGTTTACAGCAGAGTATACATGAAAACATTTGAAACAATTTGGTGTTTCTTTTTTGTTTTGTTGCAAAGCGATCATGGTTGGGTTGATTGCTTGTTGTGCCATTTTTTGTGTGCATGGATTGGTCACTGTTATATGTGCAAATATGGATTTCTTCCAACTTTGTTGATCTTCAAGTTTGATTTGGATATTTATCTAAGAAAGAAACCAAGTAATGCACGTTCAAAATACAACAAATAAATTTGAGAAGTGACGAACCTTTTCCATTACAGGAAACCTAGGAAAAATATTTACCACAGGTTGAAAGTGCCATTGGAGCTGATGCCTTAACCACTGATCAACTCCAATCCAAGTGACAAGTCTAAATCTTCAAATAGCTTATAGAGTTATTGTAACTAATATCAGTGTCAGCACTAATTGTAACTAATATCAGTGTCAGCACTAATTTTCATCACTAGTTGTGCAAAAATAGAGTATTGATGAGCAAAAATAAGAGCATGTTGTGCAATAATTTATTGAGAAAGTATGAAATTATATTGAGAGAAAATAAGATGATGTTGAGAACAAATTCACAAGACTCGATTGTTGTGCAAAAATAACCTACAGTTGAGCAAAAATAAGATTATGTTGAGCAAAATTTCACCAATCCCCCATGTTGTGCGATTATTGTCTATTGATGAGCAAAAATAAGACCATGTTGTGCAATAATCTATTAAAAAAGTATAAAATTATATTTACAAAAAATAAGATCATGGTGAGACACAATTTCACAAGTCTTGAATGTTGAGCAAAAATAAAGTATTGATGAGCAAAAATAAGAGCATTTTGTGCAATAATTTATTGAGAATGTATGAAATTATATTGAGAAAATAGGATAATGTTGAGAATCAATTCACAAATCTCAAGTGTTGTGCAAAAATAACCTATAGTTGAGCAAAAATAAGATGATGTTGAGCAAAATTTCACCAATCCCCCATGTTGTGCAATTATTGTCTATTGATGAGCAAAAATAAGATCATGTTGTACAATAATCTATTAAAAAAGTATAAAATTATATTTACAAAAAGTAAGATCATGTTGAGACACAATTTCACAACTTTCAAATGTTGTGTAAAAATAAAGTATTGATGAGCAAAAATAAGAGCATGTTGTGCAATAATTTATTGAGAAAGTATGAAATTATATTGAGAGAAAATGAAATCATGTTGAGAACAAATTCACAAGTCTAGATTGTTGTGCAAAAATAACCTATAGTTGAGCAAAAATAAGATGATGTTGAGCAAAATTTCTTTATCTAGCTTGTGGTAGTTCTATAGACTTATCTCAGATATTTTTGCTCACTTCCTGCCACATATGTTGCCATAAATTTAGTTATTCATCTTCTTTTTTTATTTTTGATGTTTTCATAAATACTTGATGTTGAGCAAATATAATCTATTGTTGAGCAAAAATAAGATCATGTTGAGCAAATTATCATCTTTTTTGTGCATTTTATCATTTTATTCTTTCAGTTTATAATCTTATTCTTGAACAAGAACAAAAAAAGAGACAACCATAAATAGCCTATGCGGGATTTGAACCCGCATCTTTGTGCATGGCACATCGCTCTACCAGTTTGAGCTAATAGGCTTTAAATCGCACTTTTTATATCATACTTGATGATGCCATTAATGAATGTATTGAAGAAATGGCTCACTTTTTATGCATGACTCGAGAGCTAGATGTCATTAATGACTTGAGAGCTCTACAGCTAATGCATCTCTAAATCTCCTAAGAAATGGCTTACTTTGCTGTTCTAAATGAAACTTTATAGAACTCGGGATCAATTTCAGCTGCAACTCTACGATTTCATACAGTTCAAGATCCATCAACTAAAAAAGCATGTGCCACAAAGTACCCAGCTGAGATGCCACTACGAAATGCATGTGAGGATCAACTTATTATGTCTGCTCAAGATCAGCCTTCAGCACCTGTCCAACCTTCCATTACTTCCTACTGTAATGCTTCTGTTAATACATTTAAGATAAGATAAGATGAGTCATGACAGTATAAATTCGTGCTCTTCCTTGATGTGATATGGAAATCAGCTATTGCTATCTGTTTCAGTGGATTCTACAACCTGTTCAAATTCTGAATCAGTTGAACATGGCGAGTTCTCTGATTGTTTTTTTGCATCCTCTTCAACCGTGCTGCAAAATATATCAATCTCCAACCTAGCCAACCCATCAGCCATAATCCATGGATGAGCTTCACAAACATCAATACCGTACCATAGATTGATCACAAGTGAGAATAAGCTACCTAATAGGAAATTACGAATGAAAATTAAGAATAAGCTACCTAATAGGAAAGGATCCAGCTCTTGAATCACTAGGCAAAGGGCTATGCCGGAAGTCGACTTTTGATTGCAGGAGCACCAAGAAATGACTGCATAGTGAGCATGGACTCTGATGAAAGGAAAATAAAGAATAATGAAGCAGATTTTGAAAGAAACAAGATGAAGCTTTCTGTGGTATGAATGTTACAAGTCACTCGGTTTGTATATTATTTGTTTCCTTTTCCTCCAAACTTCTTAGTTATCTTAGATTATTTCTAACAGGCTTTAGAGAAGAAAGAAAGAGCAGAAAAGCTTCTAGTTGAGCTGGAGCAGAGACAGATAACTCAACAATCAGAAATTGATAAAGAAGAGAGAGATATATCAGGAATTAAGACCTTTTAAGACAGTAGGAGGACGAGGCTCAGCAAAATGCTAATTTCAGGAACTCAAAAACCTAAGTTTGTTTGATATGAACTGGAATTCAAAGTTGATTTGGTTCAAACATGAAACTACTCCTGATTTCAATTCATAAAGTACAAGCTCAGGGCGAAAGAGGCATACCCGAGGGATAATCAAGGGCGGCCATCGAGTTACACCACAAGGATAGGTGTAACTCGAAAGCCTGAAATAACAACGGTTTGTGCTTCTTCAGCGGTTTTAATCTGACATGTGCTTCAAGTTAGCATTAAAGGTGTCAGCAACATCCAAAAATGTTTGGTGCCTGAAGTTGTAGCTTTTGTTACTTTATGCTTCTGTTGGTTGCAACACCAAGCATTTAAGTTTGCACACTTTGCTACATTCAAATTGCACATTTAAGTTTTATATACGCATACCTAGTATTTATATATATAAACATACATGAGCCCCAAGCATGACAGTAAGAGAATGTAGATTAATGTATATATAGATTAGTGTATTTATGAGGACCAAAGCATGATAGCAAAAGCAACACCATGACCCAAGAACAATACATTCAACATCATTGCACCCACATCAACCAAATTTCCAATTCTAGTACAAGGAAAACAAAGCAAATTACAGACACCTGATTCAATTGAACCTGTATCATCCAGTAACTTCACAAAACAAAGCAAGTAGGATTACTAGACTAGAGATAGAGGATATCCACAGCAGCAAGCAATGTTACAGATACCATGAATGCTGACAACCCCAAAATCAAACCATGACAGACATCAAAACCTAAACAAACATGGAAACAAGCTGAAATGTTCATTCTGATCAAATTTAATCCTATATCGAGCGACAATGTACACTCAAATGAATTGGAAATTGGAGAGATTACCTAGAGGAACTGGTACAGATGGAACATTCAATTTGGTCAGATCGGTGTAATATTGCTCTGTTGCTCCATATTCAAGCTCCAAAAACATTCAAATATCAGTGTATCCACCAAGAAGGGAGGAACATCTGCAGGAGCAACAATAGGGGCAGGAGTTACTTGAACATCTACTGAATCCGCCTTTGCCGCAACTCGAGAGCCTAAAATCGGAAGATTCGCCGGATGATATGGGGGGATTGAGGGACTCGGACGCTGGAGGAGTGGCCACAGAGTTGAAGGGGAAGGGGCTTTTCTGCAATAGCATGGAGGAATTGGGGCTCATCATATTAGGTGAGGCGCTGATCGAAACTCTTGAAATCGAAAACTAACCTTGAAAACTTGAAAATCGGCTTTCCTCGCTCGGCCTCGCTCGCTCCGGGAAGACGAGAAGATCCAAGATCTGGCGGAGGAGATCCGACGATGCTCCCGCTCCCTCGCTTCCTCGCTCAGCCTCGCTCGCTCGCTCGAGGAGATCTCGGATCCGCCACTCGCTCGATCGACCTCGCACCGGTCTCCGCCGCTCGCTCCGCCGCCGCTCGCAACTAGACAGCGGCTCTAGCGCCGGATCGAGAGCTCTATCACCTTCAATGGCGAGCGGAGAGAGAGATTGGAGAGGCCATGGGATTGGGGCAACGATCAGGAAAAAAATAAAAACAAAATTGAGAATTAGTATATATAGGGGCCATTTTGCAAAATTGTCCAAACACGCGTCTATTTCGCAAAAACGTCCAATTAATGTGCCTATTTCGCAAATTTTTTCTTATTTTTTGGTGGAGATAATTATTTATATCAAAATTAATTATTTAATCATTGTTATTTTTATTTATATCTATATTTTTTAGGCCAAAATAAATTATTAAACTATTATGTAGCCATAATATGTAGCCACAATTCATCTGTGCATAGATATTTTAGTAAAATAAAGTAATAAATATATACTACATATTTAATAAAAAAAGAATAATTTAAACAAAAACAACAACAACCCAGTATATCCCGCGAAAATGCAGGGTCTGGGGGGTCAGGATGTACGCACTTTTTCTCCGACGAGTCGAGAGAGTGTTTCCGGAAGACCCACAACAATAAGCTACTTAAAGCTCATGTAGATAAGGCAAACAATAGACAAGCATGCACAGGGAGGCAGAAACAATAAGAAGGCACTAGGAGGCAGGCTGGAAGGAAGAAAAGAAGCAGAAACAATAAGACCCAACGCCCAGACTCGAATAACTAAACATTAGGAACCCGAGTGCACCTCTTCCAGTGGTCTCTATCTAATGTCATATCTTCTGAGAGGTTCAGCAAATTGAGGTCATGACGGAAAACCTCCATCCAGCTCTTCTTCGGTCCACCTCTCCCTCTACAAATAGCACCAAGCTCCAAGCTCTCGCACCTACGCACAGGGGCTGAAATTGGTCTCCTACGAATATGCCCAAACCACCATAATCTAAACTCCTGTAACTTGTCAACAATACTTGTCAACAATACTCGCAACCACCGTAATTTAAAATATTTTTAAAAATCAACTATCAATTATATTATATGAGATTTAATTAATGATAAATTAGAAAAATTAATTTATTTAATTAACGATCTAAGCATTTTTACCTCAAAGTTTGACCTGTTTTTTAGTTTTGGATTTGCAACAAGTTTAGGATTTGGGCCAACTATCTTGTCCAAACCCGCCCGAATGAATTAGGTTCGGAGCTTTGATTATATGATCTGATTGATTCATTTATTGCATTGGATCTAGTTGGTAATTGTTGGACTAGTTTGATTTGTGTTTGCTTGTTTGTCAGCAACAACAAATAATATATGTTGAATCTCTTGTATATCAAATAATTGTTGTAGTTAGGCATGTTGTAAATGGTAAAGAGATTAAATAAGTGCGGTCCTATCAAACCTTGTTGTAGTTAGGAATGTTTAAACACTCTAAAAGCAGTAAAAAGGTACAAATACAACAAAAATAAGTTCAATTATGAAATTGTTTCTAAAGTGGATTTGACCTCTGGTCTACATCCACCGGCCTCAATTAGTCAACTATTTTATCTAATCATATATTTATCTGCCGGATTAGACGAGTCGATCAAGTTAACTCGGGTCTACTGACTAGTGAGTGTACCAGTGGCATATTAAAAAAACTAGGGTAGGCATGGGACGGGACGGGACGAGATTAGGGTAATTCCGCGTCTCGTCTCGCGTATTTTTTACGGGACGGGATTAAATTTTTTTTTTCAAATCCCGCAGGGTCTTATCCCTCACGGGACGGGACGAGATTTGTCCCTTATAAAAAAAATAATTAAAATACAATCCAAAAATAATATCAGTAAGTCTTTAAAAAAAAATTAATTCTTGCACAATATGTGCTCCAATGCTAATTTATGCCAATTAACCTGCTAAGTGCTAAGTACTAAGGCCATGTTTATCAGTTACTATTCAAGATACTAAAATTATTATTTTTTTATTCATCTCTCTCCGCCACATTAGCATAGCATCCCTTTCTCACCTTTTCTACTTTAACAATAGCATTCCTACCATTCAATAATTCATCTTTTTTTTACCAATTCATTTTATAAATATACCCTTCTATAACAATCATTTCCAACATGTTTATAATAAGATTATAATATTATATTAGTATTTAATTACTAAAATAACCCTTCTATAACAATTATTTTAGTATTTAATTACTAAAATAACATTTTTTTTTTACCAAGATCCAATTTATCAACAATATAATTATACCGAAAGAAATATTTTTTTTCAAAATATGTCAAAACATATTCAAAATTGATATCTATGTGTAGAGAAAAATGAATATAGTATTATGGTAATTTTTTTTAAAAAATTACATTTTAAATAGCGAATATAACATTATTTGAATTTAATTAAATGTGCTAGATTAAATCTCGGTCGTTGCTTCCCTTCAATCTCAACCGCTTCTTCCCACCTCCAGTGCAAGCGTGACACGCGTCCCCCCAACCATTTATTATACCCATAAGCATCGATGCTTAATTAGCATCCATTAAGCATCCCTCTCCCCCTCTTTCAATATTTTACTAATATATTCACATTAAGCATCTTGAACAGTTTGTTGTTAAAAGTGCTCTAAGTGCAGACCAGTAAGTCTTTTTTCTTAAAGGCCACTAGGCTAACGTACAGTAAGTCACTACAACCAAACTATGTACTGTATTTTATGCGGAGTATATTTCTAATGTTGTTATCATCATTTTAAATTTTAATAAATGTTAAGGTATAACGTAAATATATTCTTATATATTTTTATTAATTTTAATTATATATATATGCAGGACAGGACGGGATTTGCGGGATTTGAACTCTCCGTCCCGCGTCCTGTCCCGCATAATTTTTGCGGGACGGGATTGAAAATATTTTTTCTAAATCCCACCGGGATCGGGACGGGGCGGGATTTGTGCCCACCCCTAAAAAAAACATTGGGGGTTGGGGGGGCTAAATTTTTTTAGAGAATTTTTTACATGTATTAAAAAATGATTTTTTATTTAAATATATTAGAAAAACTTTAAATTTGTGATTTAAATAGTCATTTTTATAGAAAAAAAAATAAAGAAAAGCAAAAATTATAAAAAAAAATGAGATTTTTTTTATATGTATATATAGAAAAGAATGTTTTTGTTAAAATACATTGAATAGAACCTTAAATTTGTTATTTAATTAGCAATTTTTAGAAGAAAAGGCCAAGACAGATAAAAATTATTAAAACAAGTGAGGCTAATGGGATTTGAATTCATGACAAAGTACTAGTGTGATTCATTACTCATTTTACACTTTTTTTTATCTCTAAAATTAGTAAAAAAAAATCCATGGTTTTTTTTCCCCGAGTTAGGTGGCTTCAGCAACCCCCCGAGCCCTATTTGGATTGGCCACTTGTAGCAGGGGTGGAGGGAGTTGGGCATGAGGTGGCTCGAGCCCCACTCTGATTCAGAGGAAAACGTAAAAATAAAATAAAAATATGTATTTTTTTTTTGCAATTTTTGATAATTTAAGGGCTAAAAGAGTTGAAAATAATAAGGGTGTGTTTTCCTCCCATGGTCATTTAAGGGATGGAGGAGATCTCCACCCCCTCCACCTCCTCTACCTACCGACTGAAGGCAAGGTCGGTCCGTTGTTTTTTGAGGCCTTGTGCCACTTATATGTTGATGCTTTTTTTATTACTAAGTGAATAAGAAAAACGATACACTATCTAATGTGAGAAATAGAACAGAGAAATAGAAAAATGATACAAGGGATTCGAACACAGCTACAGTTAGAAAGTGGGAAAAACACTCCTTATTCAGTGCCAATTGAGCTAAAAAATCATTTATTGCTTTTTTCTCTATTTTTTATTTATATTAATTATATATATGCTTTCAAAAAAATTTGAGGCCCCCGAAAATTTGAAGCCCGGTGCAATTGCACATTTTGCTATGGCAACGGGCCGCCTTTGACTGAAGGTAGGAAAAAAGGCCTTATCTCCACCCCTTCCACCTCTCCCACCCCTTAAAAAGAGGAGGAGGAAAACAGGGCCTAAAAACGTGTGATTAGTTTAGTTGGTATGGAGTTCCTTCGATTTTTTTCTGGCTCCACCGCTGACCGGTAGTGACTACCCTTATTAATGTTAATAGATATAGATAGAATCCTAGATTGTTATGTACATATCGTTAGTTTCCTTGGAGCCCAAGGCCCAAGTCCTTTGTATTCTATATATATTTTATCTAATGAAAGGCAAACCCCAAGGGGAAATTTCCTAAACCTAACATGATATCGAGCCTAATTATCTTTTAAAGATAATTTCTTTCCTAACCCTAGCTTCCGCTCTCCCACCCGCCGCCGCCGCCTCCCTGCCCAGCCCGCCGCCCCCTGGCAGCCTCTCCGACACCCACCATGGCCAGCGAAACCTCAACTAAAACCCCCTTTCATTCAACCCTTTCCGTCACCAACATCCGCAATTCCATTCCAATCATCCTTGACCTTGAAAACTCTCAATACACTTCCTGGTGTGAGTTATTCAAAAACAATGCTCGTGCTCACCGAGTCATTGACCACATCGATCCTACTCAGAAACGCCCTGCCAACATCGACGATAATCTTTGGACCCAACTTGATGCCATTATCCTTTAATGGATTTACGGCACGATCTCGTCCGACCTTCTCCTCACCATCCTCAAACCCAATACCACGGCTCAGAAAGCCTGGAATCGCCTTGCTGATATTTCCAGGACAACAAGGGTACCCGCACGGTCCTCTTGGAGAACGAACTCTCCACCACAAAGCTCGAAGCTTTCCCGAACGCTGCAGCCAACTGTCAGCGCCTCAAATCTCTGTCTGATCAACTTGAAGTGGTAGGCGCCTCGATCTCCGATCGTCGCCTGGTCTTGCAACTCATCGCCGGCCTCACCTCCGAGTACCAGTCCGTCGCCACCTTCATCCAACAGTCCGATCCTCTCCCTTCCTTTGACAAAGCCCGCTCTATGCTGGCTCTTGAGGAGACTAGTCGGGCTCGACTGGACAAGCCGTCTTCTCAGCAAGCTCTCACCGTTACCACTCCACCACCGCCCACCGATCAGACGCCGCCCTCTTCTGCACCTTCCAACCGAGAACGCAACGGTCATGACAACAATCGCGACAACAATCGCGACAGCAACCAGCGAGGTCGCGACAGAGGACGTGGTCGCCGCGCCCGCGAGCGCGGGGGTCCCCAGCAGCAGCAGCAGCAACAATGGCCGAACTATTGGGGCTTCCCGCAGTGGCCTGCCCCGCTCTGTCCCTACCCCTCGATGCCGCCACAGCACCCGGGCGTCGGCATCCTTGGCTCCGCCCCTCGTCCTCCGCCTCATGCCCTTGCTGCGTACTACTCGACATATGGTGTTCAACCCACGGACTTGAACTCCCAGTTCTCGTCCATGAGCCTCAATCCCCCGGATCTGACGTGGTACATGGACTCCGGCGCCTCATCTCATATGGCCCAACATCCAGGTAGTCTCTCAACTATTTCTTTTAAGAGTCCTTCAAATTCTGTTATAGTCGGCAATGGTTCTAGCATTCCAATTTTGGGACAAGGCCACACCACAATCCTTACCCACAACCACCCTTTGCACCTCAAAAATGTTATCCTCACTCCCCAAATTATAAAGAACCTTATTTCCATTCGAAAATTTACCGTTGATAATTCTGTTTCGGTGGAATTTGACCCGTTTGGTTTTACTGTCAAGGATCTTCGCACGGGGACCAGTCGTGAGATGCAATAGTACCGGGGATCTCTACCCTCTCGCATCACCTTCTGCCTCGCCCTCTTCCTCGCATGTCTCCCTCGCAGCCATGGCTCCACCCATCTGGCATGCTCATCTCGGCCATCCTAGCGGCCCTATCTTTGGTCTTCTTAAAACTTTTTTACCTGTTGCTTGTAATAACGACTCGAATCGACGTTCCTGTCATTCGTGTCAAGTTGGGAAACACATTATACTTCCTTTCTCTAGTTCGTTTACTCCTACTTATTTTCCATTTGACATTGTGCATGCCGACCTTTGGACATCTCTTGTGGTGTCTAAGGATGGTTTTCGTCATTACCTTGTCTTATTAGATGATTTCACACATTTCTTGTGGGTCTTTCCAATTAAATACAAATCACAAGTCTTTCCTATATTTGTCCGATTTCATTCTTATGTTGTTACCCAATTTCAACGGCGTATCAAAAATTTTCAATGTGACATGGGAGGTGAATTCAACAACCACCAATTTCATAACTTTTTCTCCACACAAGGCATTACCTTTCGCTTCTCTTGCCCTCATACATCTCCCCAAAATGGCAAAGCCGAACGTTCTATACGCACAATCAATAATATGATGCGCACCCTTCTCCTACACGCCAACATGCCGCCATCCTATTGGCCCCATGCTCTCACCACCGCCGTGTACCTCATCAACATTCTCCCATCCACTGCTATCTACAATCAAACTCCCACCTTCCGTCTATTTCATCGGACTCCGTCTTATCTAGACCTTCGCGTGTTCGGGTGCCTATTCCTTGACCACACCTTGTGTCTTTCTAGGCTACCCCAACAACCATCGTGGGTACAAATGCCTTGACCTCACGTCACAAAAACTCATCATATCCCGCCATGTCACCTTTGATGAGCATACATTCCCCTTTTCCCATCAATCGTCTCATCCCTCTCATACTTCCATTGATTCTTCATTATCTCCCATGGTTCTACAACGATTCTTCGGTACTTCGTCATCTCAAGTCCCCGACACACCCCCCGCTGCAGCCCTTCTGGCGGCGCCCGCAGCACCTCTTGCGGCGCCCGCAGCACCTCTGGCGGTGCCCGCAGCACCCGCAGCCTATCAGACCCGATCCAAAAGCGGAATTTTCAGGCCAAAACAAATTTTTAACCTCTCCGCCTCACCTTCACCTATATCCCCCCCTCCCCAAATCCCATAAGCTCGCCCTCCTTGATCCCAATTGGAAGGCCGCCATGACCGACGGATATCAAGCTCTTATTCGAAATGGTACTTGGGAGCTTGTGGACCGGCCTGTAGGCGTCAATATTAACCGTTGTATGTGGCTATTTCGTCATAAGTTCAGGTCTGATGGTTCCCTTGAGCGCTACAAGGCGCGCCTTGTAGTCAACATCAAGTCTCAGTAGGTCGGTGTCGACTGCGACGAAACCTTCAGTCCAGTGGTCAAGCCGGCCACCATCCGTACAGTTCTCACGCTTACACTCTCCAAATCGTGGGCAATACATCAGTTGGATGTCAAGAATGCCTTCCTCCATGGTCACTTACATGAGACGGTTTACATGTTTCAGCCGCCTGGTTTTGTTGAGCCCGGAACTCCGAAGAAGGTTTGTCGTCTTCGCAAGTCCCTCTACGGCCTGAAGCAGGCACCGCGCGCTTGGTACCAGCGCTTTGCTGCTTATCTCCTTCGCATTGGGTTCGTCAGCTCTCGCAGTGACTCCTCACTCTTTGTCTATCAGCGGGGGCAAGATATGGCCTACTTGTTATTGTATGTCGATGACATTGTTCTCACAGCCTCATTTGATGCTCTGCGTCGCCAGCTGATTGCCTCTCTTTCGTCTGAGTTTGCTATGTCAGATTTGGGGCCCCTCCACTACTTTCTCGGCATTTCAGTTCGCAAAACTTCCTCTGGACTCTTCCTCTCCCAATCGAAGTATGCTGCTGAGATCATCGCCCGTGCGAACATGTCTGAGTGTAAACCAGTGGTTACACCCGTGGATACTAGCTCCAAGCTCAGCGCCTCTGCAGGTCCGCCAGTTGCTGATCCTACCATGTATCGCAGTCTTGCTGGAGCCTTACAGTATCTCACTTTCACTCGCCCGGACATCAGTTATGCAGTTCAGCAGATTTGCCTCTTCATGCACGACCCACGTGAGCCTCACTACAACGCTCTCAAGCGTATTTTGAGGTATCTTCAGGGCACTCTTCATCTTAGTATGCAGTTGACAGCAGCGCCGATTTCAGGTCTTGTGGCATATACAGACGCTGATTGGGGTGGGTGCCCTGACACCCGCCGATCAACGTCCGGGTACTGTGTGTTATTCAATGACTCTTTCGTCACTTGGTCTTCCAAAGTCAGCCTACGCTGTCTCGCTCCAGTGCGGAGGCAGAGTATCGGGGAGTCGTTAACGCCGTTTCTGAGTGTTTCTTCTTGCGCAATCTCCTCCTGAAACTTCACTGTCCTTTGCCGCGTGCCTCTATCGTCTACACTGACAATGTCAGCGCAATGTATTTAGCCAGCAATCCAGTGCAGCATCAACGGACCAAGCACATAGAGATGGACATCCACTTTGTTCGAGAAAAGGTGGCCATTGGTGCTATTCGGGTCCTTCATGTTCCATCTGCCTATCAGCACGCTGATATCTTCACAAAGGGTTTGCCACGTCAGTTGTTTCTTGACTTTCGGGACAGCCTGACCGTACGTTCTCCTCCCGCTCCGACTGCGGGGGTCTGTTAATAGATATAGATAGAATCCTAGATTGTTATGTACATATCGTTAGTTTCCTTGGAGCTCAAGGCCCAAGTCCTTTATATTCTATATATATTTTATCTAATGAAAGGCAAACCCCACAGGGGATTTCTTAAACCTAACAATTAAATCATCTACCTACCTCTCCACCGGCGGCTGCATAAAAATATATGGGTACAGCAACTAATTCTCTCCATTGTCTATTCTGTGATGATAGTATGATCTCAATTATTTTGAACCATTTGTATAGCTCTGTTCATCAATTAATTTACAGCAACTAATTCTCTCCAAACCAACTCCAATTAATGCCGCAAATTAATTAATGTTAAATTGACATTTGGGTCTCATCTAGACTCCGCTGTGGGTTGGATAAAAAAAAAGACTCCGATGTGGGTCATTGCCGGACATAAGATGGGCCGGCCGGCCCGCGCCGGCTAAAGCCTACTTGATAGCTTTTTACTTAAAGATAATAAAAATTATGGGTCCGTTTGACAATGTAAGTAGATTTTCGGAGCTTTTGATTTTAATATTTTAGTGTTTTAAATAAGTTAAATATAAGATTTTAATTTAATTAGCTTTTAAAATTGAATTTTCAACATCTATTCACCCCAAACTTTTTAGAATTCTATTTATTTTCTTCTATTTGATCAACTAGTTTGCATCAACTGCTCTGTCAATTAACTTGGTTACCAACCATCTTACTAACTTCTGAAAACTCTAATTTAATATATATTTAACACACTTAATCCATCAGCTTCAGCTTATCAGTTCTGTTTTACCAAACTGACCGTATATAAATTATTATTATTATCATTAATTTTATGTTATTACAAATAACTAAGTTAAATTTTATGTTATTACAAATAACTAAGTTGAGAATGTTTCATGAGTTTTAATAGATAAACTCTAAAATTTTAATAAAAATAAATGACCAAATAAATAGAATTTTGAAGTACAGTCTCTTAATCTATATTCCAAGTATATTGGTTAGAAAAAAATTTAAAAAAATTGATTTCACATGCATTATGGGGGTATTAAAATTTAAGTTTTGTTTGGGATTAATGCATAAAGGTAGTACAATCCCCTATTCCCCTCTATTCTTCTGTCTCTTTCATTCTCCCCAATCACCATCTTCAACTTGACAAAGATGAAGCTTATACAGGTCAACAATGATCGGCGACAATTACCGCCTCCACTGTGTGTTCACCGTTGGTTCATCACCGTCGCCACCGTACAGCCCGTACTCTATCACCATTGAGACATCTACTACACCTATGAAGTCGTCTTGTCATGTACTACCTCTCATCTTCACTTTTTTTTAATCCAGCGCCACCTCTGTTAAATCGGCATCAAGATCCAATCGGAGATCGATACCACCTCGTCGACATTCCAGTTCGATGTCACTGTTCGCCCCTTGTTGTTTCCTCTTAATTTAGGTTTTTTTTTTGAAAAGCCCCAAATTTATACTAGTTCTAATTTGTTTGATTGAAATTAATTTGGTTGGATGTCATGAAATTGAAGCTTAAAATTATGTAATTGAGAGATTTTTAGGTATTATTGAGACAAATTGTGATGCATCTTTTGTGGGTGTTTCTAATTGGAATAAATTAATATCAGATGTGTGAAATAAGTTGATCAAAGATCAAATTTATACTACAGAAGCAACAAATATGGAAATCTGTAAAGGGAAGAAGCTGCAAATCAGTGATTCACCATCACTGTTTCATTGAACTAAAAATGGGAAAAATGTTTAGAGGCGGCAGAAGGTCATGCTACCTTTCACCAATTCCCAAAACCCTACCAAATCAGTGAATGAGTCCAGCATATATAGCATGGAATACTCATCAATGATTGGACGATCACAAACGGACAAATGTGCTAGCTGGAAGCTGTCCTTATTACAGACCAAAGGGAAAGGAAAAATGTAGCTGAAATGACAGTGAAATGAAAATGCAAATGTAAGCTATGTGAGCTAAGATAATAAGGATCTGTATGCATCATATGCACCATAAAGATGCATAAGTGTAACTTTCACATCCCCCCCTCAAGTTGGGTTTGTTGAGAATCCTACAAGACCCAACTTGAGAGAGAAGAATAAGTGTTGTTTCTCTCCCAGAGGTTTAGTAAGAACATCAACAAGCTGCACTCCTGTTCTGATATGTTGGGGATGAACAAACCCAGATACAAGATACTGTCGTATGAAGTGGCAATCAATCTTCAAGTGCTTGGTTCTTTCATGGAACACTGGGTTCTCTGCTATGTGGATAGCAGATCTGTTATCACAGTACAGAGGAATGGGCTTTGGAACATCAATTCCCAGTGCTTGAAGAATCCCATCCACCCAAATAAGCTCACTGGTGGTAGTAGACATGCTCCTATATTCAGCCTCTGCAGAAGATTTTGAGACAGTGTTTTGTTTCTTTGTCTTCCAAGAGATAAGGCTATTGCCTAAGAATACACAATATACTGTCAATGACTTTGCACTAAATTGGCAAGTGCCCCAATCAGCATCACAATATGCTGATAAATTCATTGAAGAAGACATGTATAAAAGAGACCAACAACAAGAGTGCCTTTCAAATATCTCACAACATGTAGAGCAGCTTCATAATGTGGGAGCCTGGGCTCGGTCATGAACTGACTGAGATGCTGAACAGCATAGGTGATGTCTGGTCTAGTGAGATTAAGGAATAACAGCCTCCCTATTAGTCTTTTGTAAACTTCAGGATCAATCATAATTTCTCCTTCATCAATAGATAATTTCAGTCCTCTAGGAAGATGAAAAGTTGCTGGCTTGCAGTCTAACAAATGGCAATCAGACAGTATGTCAATCACATATTTTCTTTGATGAAGGTGAGTGCCAGAATCATTTATAGAGATTTCCAATCCAAGGAAATATCTTGCATGTCCCAAGTCTTTGATGGTGAAAGCCTGGTGCAAAGCCAGTTTGGTTTGATTGATGCATTCCTCATCATCACCAGTCAATAATAAATCATCTACATAAACAAGGGCTGTTACAATCCCAGTCCTCACTCTCTTCACAAAGAGAGAATAGTCACCTAGGCACTGCATATATCCCAAGCCAATGAGGAATTTACAAAGCTCAGCATTCCACTGCCTAGATGCCTGTTTAAGCCCATAAAGAGATTTCTTGAGCCTACATACTTGATGAGGCTTAGAGATATCATATCCCTCAGGTGGTTGCATGAAAACTTCTTCTTCTAAATGCCCATGTAAGAATGCATTATTCACATCCAGCTGATGTAATGGCCAGTTCTTAGCTGTTGCTAGAGCCAATATCAATCTCACAATACTGAATTTAGCAACTAGAGAGAAAGTATGTTTGAAATCCTTTCCCTTTATCTGATTGTATCCCTTGGCAACTAATCTTGCCTTAAACCTTTCCACAGAGCCATCAGGCCTGCATTTGATTTTGTACACCCACTTGCTCCCTATAGCCTTCTTTCCTGGAGGGAGATCCACCATCTCCCAAGTTTCATTTTCTTCCAGAGCCTCAATCTCATCCTTCATAGCCTGCACCCAATGATTCTCTTTAACGGCATGTTTGTAATGAACAGGCTCATGAATATTTGCCATAAGAGCAAAGGAGGAAACAAATGTAGGGTCTCTGCCATGAGACTGATCACGACAAGTGGCAAGAAAGCTTTGTGAATGAGTAGAGTCACTTCTTCTACTTTGACAAATAAAATCCTGCAGATGCTTTGGTTGAGTAATAGTTCTTGATGATCTTCTTAAGGGAGGAAATTCAATTGGATCATCAAGGAAACTGGTATTAGTTGGTGTTTGGTTGGATATTTGGGTATGTGTTTGGGGAGAAGGTAAGGAAGGGCTATGTGTTGTAGATGAGGTGGTTGTATCTGGAACCACTTCATTAGCAAAGCTTTGTGTTGGACTGGGTGGGTTTGGAATAAAGATATTAGGAGAATGTGTTTGAGTGGATGCATCTGTAGCAGGATTCACAAGAGGTAAGGGTTGGTATTCGTGGTTTAGTGGTGTTGGTGACTGCATCTTTTCTTCTTTAAAAGGGAAGATTTTCTCCTGAAAATTCACATCCCTGCTAATGAAGGTAACTCTGGATTCAAGATCCCAAACTTTGTAAGCTTTCTGACCATGTGGATAGCTAAGACAAATACATCTCCTTGCTCTAGCAGACATCTTGTCCCTCCCAGGTTGATTTACTGATGAATAACATAGACAGCCAGGCACTCTTAAGTCATCATAAGTTGCAGGTTTTCTGAATAATACTTCATATGGTGATTTCCAACTCAGGATTTCTACAAGCAATTTGTTAATCACATAGGTAGCAGATAGGATGCACTCTCCCCAAAATTTAATTGGCAACCCAGCATGTAATCTCATGCTTCTGGAAGTTTCCACAAGATGCCTATGTTTTCTCTCCACTCTTCCATTTTGCTGTGGAGTATAGGGCACTGTTTTCTCATGAATAATCCCCTTCTCAGCAAACAGTTCTTGGCACTGTCTTGATGTAAACTCTGTACCATTGTCTGTTCTTATGCATTTCACAGCACACTCAAATTGATTTTCCACATAAGCCAGGAAATCTGTAATAGTCATATACACCTGCATTTTATTTTTGAGCAAAAATGTCCAAGTGATCCTTGAACAGTCATCTATAATGTTCAAGAAATATTGGAAACCATTATAAGTTAGAACCTTATATGGACCCCATAAATCCATATGAATAAGATCAAAAGGCTTATCTGCCTTGCTCAAATTTCTCTCAAAAGGGAGACTGTGATGTTTGCACAAAGCACAAGTGTCACAATGAAAATTATCTAAATCTGTCTGCTTCACAAACTGCAATTGTCTCATCTTTGAAACTGAACTGTGTCCAAGTCTATCATGTGTTACATCTAATTCACAGCTAGCTTTATTACAAGAAACTGAAGGTAAACCATAAAATTTCTTCTTGATTCCCCAGCTCTTGACTTGATCTACTGATAGCACCTTGTAAAGCCCATGTTTTCTTTCCCCAAACAGCTTCACTTCCTTAGTTCCAGGGTCGTGAATATAACAAGATGTACGAGTAAACACAGCAATCAGTTCATTATCATCTAATAATCTCCCAACTGATAATAAGCTATGCTTGAAGTCTGGCACCAGTAGTATATCATTCAACCAAATGGTGTCAGTTATCTGTAATCTTCCTGACTCAGTGACTGATTTCACAATGCCATCAGGCAGCCCTATGAGCGCAGGTTTACTGAGCCTTATTTTATGATGAGAAAAGAGATCAATGGGCATCATATGATCACTGGCCCCTGTATCTACAATCCATTCGTCTCTGGCTTGTAAAGATAAGTTAATAGAACTAGCATAGGTTAACAAGTTACCTGCAAAGTTAGCAAAGGCATTATCTGCTTGCCCCTTGCCTTTCATCCTCTTAAGCACTTCCTGGTAAACAACATTCATCATAGCATTATCTACTTGCCCATCTATGCTTCCTGGATTCCCTTCAAGAGGGTTATTCATCATACCCCCACTCATGGATCCTGCTGCATTAGCTGAGCTTTTCCCTGGCTGATTATTCCTTTGACTCTCCTTCAATTCTTTGAACCAATCAGGCACACCATGCAATTTAAAGCACTGATCAGATGTGTGACCCTTCCAGCCACAATGAGTACACTTAGATGCCTGCTTGATTCTCTTCAGTTCCTTCCAGTCCTTTTTTTGACTTTGTGTACCAAAAGATGCACTGCTCTGAGTATAGGATCCACCTCCTTGGCCATTATAAGATTGGTTCCCTTGACCAGACTGATAGCTCTTGTTAGCAGCAAAGGCACTAGCATCAGTCATGCTATTTGGACCTCCACCTGATGCCCCACTTCCCATGTCAACCTGCTGTAAGATATAATAGCCTTTACCCACAGTTGGCAATGGATCCATTGCCAAAATAGAATTTCTGGCTGCATCATAGCTGGCATTCAAACTGGCTAATAACTGCATGAGTCTGTTTCTGTCTTCCATCTCATTGATCTGCTTGGCCAAGTTGCATCCACAGTTTTTCATTGCTCCACAAGAGCACTCTGGCTTCCTCTCTAACACTTGGAGCTCATCCCAGTGCTTCTTAAGAGTATTGAACAAGTCTGCAAGACTCATACTCCCCTGATTCACATTGTTCAGTTTCTTCTCAGGGCCGGACCTGAGATTTGCAAGGCCTGAGGCGGGATTTCAAAATTAGGCCCCTCTACAATCACTACCCTAGCAAAAATCTCAAACCTTTACCATTTACAGGGTAAGAAATAACAACCACAAAGTCTTTCAACTACACCATGAACCCTTCCATTTCAAAATCCCCAAATTCGTTCTGATTTAACACCATCCTCAAATTCTCTGAAATTCACAAATCAAACAGAAATTTCATCACAAATCAAATAAGAATTGCAAATCACAATCTCAAATTCCCAAACACAAAGGCAAAAACCGATAAACCCTAACTTCCAAAGCCACCAGGAGACTCCGAGAGAGAGGTATACCGCGAGTGCGAGAGAAAGAAATATATAGAAAGCTACCGGCGGAGGTCTCCGGCATAGGTGGACAGCGACGGGTCGGGCCGGGACCAAATGGACTCAGACGGACGACTTCTTGCCATCCTCACCAACAAGGCTCCATATAGCTCTGTCGAACCAATGCTTGCCACCATCCACCGGGGCTCGGTCGCCGGCCTTTCTGCACTCAATTCCAAAACAAAAAAGGGGATTCCAGGCAGATCTGTACGAGAAAGAAGAGTTCTAGAGAGGATTAACTGAAAAATATATTGAAGTTTTTTTGCAAAAAGATTAGGGTTCAGAAAGAGAGATTGGGGACGCGTAAAAGAAACGCGTTAGTTGCCTCATCAGTTTTTTTTTTAATATATATACATACAAATATATGGGCATTGGGCCCCCATCCGGAAGTGGGCCTCGCCTCGCCTCAGGTCCGGGCCTGTTTCTTCTTTATGTGAAAAATTAAAGGAGCATTAATCTGACTGTATCTTTCCACTATTTCATCCCTTAGTTCTCTAGTAGATTCAACATACATCAAGATGCTTGAAAGAGGAGATGAAGAGTGAAGGCTGGACCGCCGGACTGGAGGAGAGTGTAAGGTGGATGTGCCCAAAAGATTTCAGAGCTCCTTGTACGAGGAAAGGGATAACTTTTTAGCTCCCCACTTTACTTTTTCAAGGCTTTTGGGCAACCTAACTATTGTGAATAAACTTTCATCTTTTCATTTTTTTTAACTTCTAGCCCTTTTCATTTTTTTAAAACTTTCATTTTTTTTTTAAACTTTCAGCCTTTTTTATTATATTTTTTTCAACTTCCATCTTTTTTTTAAAACTTCCAGCTAGCATATAGGTTATGTAATTTTTACTATTATTTTTCAATGACAATGTATGGTTAACGTAATTTTTATAATATTTAATTTCACTAGTGTAAGAAATACTAGTTTAAATTAATTTCAATTCATATAAGATTTTTAAGATATCGAATAAATTTGTGATAGAAAAGATTCAATTAATAATTTTTAATTGACGAATTTATTAACAAGTTCGTTAAAATATTTTAAATTATTAAAATTAATTATGAAATATAATTATAAAATCAAATTAATTATTTTTTAATTGTTAAATAAATCAATTTATTTTAATATTTGAAATTATAGAGAAAATATTAGTATGGAAAAAGTGATGAAATAGATTTATTGGGCAACCCGACCATTGTGGAGGGTAGGAAAAGAATTGGGGAGGGCTGAGAATAAAGTTAGTGAAAAATGAGGTGAATGAATAAGAAAAGGGGAGAGAAGTTTTGGGAAACCCGATCATTGTCGATGCTCAAATGCATAAGTAGACCCGGGCAAACGCGGTCGCGGGCCGGACTTGGGACGGGCTTTAGTCCAAATTTTATCCCAGTGTTTGCAGGAACGGGCCGGGCTAAGCCCGCTTAACGTGTTGAAAATATTGTCTGAGCCTGTCCGCTATTGCGAACGCGAGCGGCCCGCGGATACCCGCAAGATTTCACTGTTCTGCTTACGTTGAAGTAATTGAACAGAAAAAAAATTGAAAACCTTTGCACCTATTGTCCAACAATACCACATGTATAACGTTGAAATGGTTGGGAAAAAAAGGGTTGTGTTGTTGAAAGGGCTGAGTGAGGAGTAGCAACTACTACAATAGCAATTAGGGGATTTATGGATTTAGGGAATAAGGGTATACATATTATATCTTTTTTTTTTATGTAAATATGTAATTAATAATATATATATATATATATAGGGATTGACTCCGGTGAAAACCTCAAATTATGGTAAAAACCCGTGAGGACTACTTTATATCTCGGTTTTTTTGAAACCCGTGCTAAAAACCTCAATCACACGGTGACTTTACAACTCGGTTCAACCTAAAAACCGTGCTAAAAGCTCCAGTTTTAAAATAACACATGACTTTATAGTTCGGTCAAACCGAAAAATCGTGCTAAAAAGCTAATGTTTTAAAATTATATAGTGACTTTATAGCTCGGTTTTATTCAAAACCGGGCTAAAATTTATGACTTTATAGATCGGTTCTATTCATAACCGGGCTATAAAGCAAGTGAACCGGACTAAAAAGCCGGTCCTCACGGGTTTCTACCGCAATTTTGGTTTTCACCGGAGCGCGACCCTATATATATATATATATATATATATATATATATATATATATATATATATATATATATATATATATATATATTAAGAGGGTGGGTCATGTGTTAACAACCCTTATTGTGTTTTGTGTTAACAAATACAAGCCATTAATTGATTAGAAATGGATGGATTAGATTATTCTCCGAAATTAATTAATTGTAATATTAAAAGAGAAAAAAACTCTCTTTTCCCTCAATACACGCGCGTGGGATCACAACCCAAATCCCTTTTTCCTCATCTTCATTCACCTCCCAGAAACCCTTTTTGTCGTTTAAGAAGATCTGGCGGCCACCACTGCAACTTCCAGACGTACGCTTGAAGGGAGGCACGTCGGCGGATAAGCAATCGACGACGACGAGTGGAGGATTGGGTAAAGCTGTGTCGAGTTGAAAAGTAGAGGCAGTCAACGGTTGCGTTGTGTCTAAATAGCATTCCTCCATCGCCCCACAAATTAAATTGTGTTACTGTGATGAATATTTCTTAAATTTTTCCGAATATTGATAAATAACTGGGAAATTGTGATGAATATTGCAAGGTTGATGATAATGAATCATAAACTTTGATGAATCTTTTCTAAATACGTACTCTTTGCAACTTTGGTGAATAATTGATTGAAAGTGATGGATATATGATAAATTTTGCCTTATTGATGACAACTTGGAAAATGGTGAAGATCAAAAACTTTGATGAATCTTTGATAAATAATTGTGAGATTGTGATGAATATTCCTTGAATTTTTCCGAATACTGATTAATTCTTTGAATACTGAGATTACTCTGTGATGAATATTGTTAAGGTTGATGAATAATTATTCATGGTTTTGATGAATAATTGAGTGATTGTGGTGCATGTTTCATAAATTTTGCCGATGATGAATAATTGTTGATGCCAATTAATCCAAAATTTCAAAATTAATTGAGTGATTGTGGTGCATATTTCACAATTATTGATGAATAATTGAGTGACTGTGATGTATATTTCACAATTATTGTTGATGCCAATTAATCCAAAAAATAGTTACGTCCATGTTTTTTTGCATCCGACAACCGCCCTCAGCAGCAAAAATTTCATAGTTACAACGAATACTTGCTTCCCAACATCGAATAGTTCAATTGCTAATTACGTTTTCTAACCCATTACCGGCATCCATCAATGAGTTTCCATCCGATTTTCTACTTTCTCTTCTTCACTATCCTCTAATGAAACGTCGATATGATTTTCAAAGATTTCAAATAGCAGATTAATTGATAATGATCATGATTTGAAGGACCAAAAATATTTTAAAAAAAGAAATTGGTGAAAATTGGCAAAAAAAATAAAAATCTACGCTTTCCTTAATTTTCTCACACCCTGTTTTAAGTAGATAACTGCCTGCTTGCACCACACGCTCTACAATTGTGAGAGTGGAGCAGTTATATGGCTGGGTCCTACTTTTTTAATAAAAACAAAATATTAAAATCCTTGATTAATCACAGCCTTTCATCTTCATTCAATCAACGGTCATTATTTGTTAACACAAAACACATTAAGAGTTGTAAACATTTGATCCATCCTCTATATTAATATATATATATAAGCGAGTGCCTGTTACGGGCCGCTAGGCCCGTGACGGGTAGAGTGGTTTGTCCAGTCCCGTACCCATTGCGGGTGTGGGCCGGGCTCCTACCGCTTGGGCTTTTCACCCTACCCAAACCCGTTCAAAAAAGAGGGCGGGCCGACCCGCATTTGCACAAGTCTATGCACAAGTGAATGCAATCTTAAAATCAAAAAAAAATAAAAAATAAATAAGTGAATGCAATTCAAACGAATTTATACACGTTGTCAAATTTCAGAGCTCCTTGTACTCCGAACTTAATGATTTGAGGTCATGATGTCTCATGTCTGGTGTGCTTGACCTCATATTCCCAAATCCATCGGCACCAACCGTTATTAATACACTTCGTCAAATTAGCTCTATGAAACATACGCCATGCAGGGGCGGCCCTAGGGGCGGCCGCCCCACCCTTCGACCCACGCGTCTCGGAGTTTGAAAAAAAAATTTATTTATATACATGGTAGTGTTGTAATAAGTAAAACTATGATGAATATAGAATCAATTAATCTATTTTGTTTAGTTGGTTGGTGAAAAGAAGGGGAAGTGATATGAAGCTAAAGGTTAAGGGTTCAATTCCCACTAGTCTCCTTTTTTTAAAAAAAAAATTCACCCCCCCAAAAAAGCTTTTTTATTATTTTGTTCAATTTACACCTCACTTTCTATGTTTGTACCCCCTTATTTAATTATATTCTCACTTTCCGACTTCCCTAAATCGGTGAAATTAGCCTCTTTTATTTTTAAAAAAAATTCGTCTCCCTCAAAAAAGCTTTTTTATTATTTGTTCAACTTGCATCCACTCTCTATGTTTCTACCCCTTATTTAATTATATTCCCACTTCCTGAGCTCCTTATTAGTTGTAAACTAATTAAACCCCATAAAATTGGTGAAATTAGAATTTGATTATGAGAATAAATTTTGTGAAATTTTCATTAGAGTTTGTGATTTTAAGAATAAATTTTGTGTTTTAATTATTGTGTATGTGATTTTGAGAATGAAATTTATGAATTGAATTTGGGGTTTGTGAATTGAATTTGTGAAGCTTTATGCAATATTTGTATATTCGTACTCTACATATTCAAATCACAATTTCTATCATGTC
Source organism: Persicaria maculosa (assembly GCA_963922045.1). Taxonomy (NCBI): domain Eukaryota; kingdom Viridiplantae; phylum Streptophyta; class Magnoliopsida; order Caryophyllales; family Polygonaceae; genus Persicaria; species Persicaria maculosa. The sequence goes on along the minus strand of OY998251.1, from coordinate 84,551,053 downwards.
TTTGGGAACCAAAAGATATTATAAAATTGACGAGTTTACAATCCTGGCTAATATGCAAAAGCCTTGAATTTAGCAGGATTGAATTTCGATAAATTTACACTCCTAATTATGACAAATGCCTGAATTTCCAATGAATGACGAGAAACTACTACCATAGCAACCAAGCAAATATAAGTCTACTTTCTACAATCTACTGCTAAGTTAAAAGTCGTAGATTAGGTAAAGAAGTTTATTCAATGTCAATATCTCAGTACACACTAGAAATTTCGCCCACCTTTCGGATCCTGCGGCCGCCACTGATGCCATGTATACCAAGTACCAACCTCTCGATTAATTATCATAATAGCTAATGTTGGCAATCTTATGATCCTATGCCAAACAATAGTCGTACATGTTTAAATTTGTTGCATCTTAAACAGTTTGGACGTACACTTTTTATACTCTCCGAGTTTAAATAGTTATTTTATTTGATTTTTTATCACACTTTTTAAAAAATTTATAACTCTATAGGATACTCCCTCTGTTCTAAAATATAAGTCATTTGACTCTATGATATGGTTTTTAAGGAACTAAAAACTATATAAAATATTAACTTTTTCTATTAAAATTTTAAAATAATATGATATTTATTAATACTTAGGGTTCGTATGAGACGGGGTTAATAAACTGACTAATATTATAAATAGGGTAAAATTTATAAACTGTTGGTAAAAGTATAGTTAAAATTTTAAACAACAAGATAATCTCCGTATGGGGAGAAAACAGTTTATTTGTAAAAAGTGGAGCTTATTGGGTTGTTATTAGGGGTATTGTGGTATTTTCAAACCAAATAAGATAAAAGTGAAGGAGTAAAACAGTACTTTTGCAAAATAAACATCAAAATAGTCTCCGTTTTCTAGCTTATTTTTTAACACGTTTTTTTAACTAGTTTTACCTAAAAATTAAATAGGCTTCCATACACCCATAAAACCTAATTAAAAAATAAACATCTACTTTTACTTAATTTTTAACTACTTATTTCAACAACCATACATACCCTTAAGTATAATATTATTTTAAAAAATTAATATATTATATAGTTTTTAACTCCTTAAAAAACATGTCAAAAAGTCAAACGACTTATATTTTAGAACGGATGGAGTATTAAATTTTAAATAATTTTTTAAAATAATTTCATACTCCGTACTTATTTTGTTCCGCAACACATGCTATTTTACTATTCACCCATGCTTTTTAGGGGATAAAACTATATAAAATATCTATTTATTATAAAATTTTATAACAATTTCGTAGTTACAATTGAAAAGTGAACTTGTTAAAAAAAATTTATATGATGAATATTTTAATTTGATTCAACCAAAAGTTAGAGAATCCATATTGCTGAAAACCTTGTTTTTCACGAAAGACCGAAGCACTTGCATCTCGATAGTCAATATATATGTTCGTGAACGATTACAAGAAGGGTTCCTAGTTCCCACTTTTGTTCGTTCCCAACAACTTGTAGACATTTTTACCAAACCTCTATCAACAACATACATTCTTGCCATCCAAACTGGGTCTTGTATGTTCTTCCAACCCAGCTTGAGGAGGGGATATAGAAAATATAGAAATGTATGTGAGGATATTTTGGTAATTGTAGAAGCTAAAGAGTTGTAGCCTGTAAGAGCATCCCCAACAGCCCCTCTAAAAAATCTCTAAAATAGAGAACAAAATAACAAAATCTCTAAAAAATTTACACTACAACTCCAACATATTCTCTATTATACAAATTGCTACATTTATTATACAATATAATAGATGCATAAATTCATAATTTAATAAATAAATTCCAATAACTTCATTAAATCAATAGGCAACCACCAATGAACAAATAGGTAGGCATTGAAAGGGGTGAACGTATTAAATTATACAGATTCTAACCCTTTCTCTAAATTTAGAGATTTTTTTCCTCTCTCTATCCATTTCTCTATTTTAGAGATGTGTTTAGAGAAGCCGTTGGGGAGAAAAAATGAGTTTTTTCTCTAAAATCTGTCATTTTCTCTATTTTAGAGAAGCTGTTGGGCTTGCTCTAAGGCCATGTTTATCTACGGATACTAGGGATACTAGGAATACTAATATTTTATTCTTCTCTCTGCCACATCATCCTAGCATCTCATTCTCATTTTTCCCATTTTATCAATATCATCTCTAGTATCCCCAAACCCATCTTTTCATACCCACTCAATTTACAAATATACCCCTCTCAAACAATTATTTGCATTCTCGATTATATTATTATATTGATTTATTATTATTAAAATATTAATATTAAATTACTCGTATCAACATCCACATATTGACAAATAATATTATTTATTCTATTTCTTATATTATTTATTATTTGAAATTCTTTCATATTTATAATTCAATTTTTCGGATAATATTTTGCATATTTATAATGAAAGAGAAATATTTTTTTTAAAATATAGTCAAACATATTCAAAATTGATGTCTACCTGTAGATAAAAATGAATCTAGTATTGTGGTAATTTTTGTATTAATTTTTTTATATTTTTATTACGGAAAATTGATTTTAATATGTTAAACCAATTTCATCTAGCATACAATCTCCTCCGTCCATCAGCTCACACGTGACATTCATCCAGTGAGGCCCCCTGCAGGCAAATGGTCGGGCGACAGGTGTCCCCTCTGATGTGAGTAAAGATCTCCTACAACACCCAATGTGACCTTGGGTGTAACACAAAAATAGTTTAGGTATTTTTTAGTGATAAAAAAATTATATTTAGATTGTACATCTTTAATTAATAACATATATTTGTATATTTTTTTAATAAAAATGATATTTTAAAAAATATTAAAAATAAAAGAGTGGTTATTTTAGAATATTAATTATAAGATTTACTAAATTATCATTTTTATTAAAAAAATATACAAATATATGTTATTAATTAAAAATGTACAATCTAAATATAATTTTTTTTTATCACTAAAAAATATCTAAACTATTTTTGTGTCACACTCAAGGTTATATTGGGTGTTGTAGAAGATCTTTACTCCTCTGATGCAATTGTCTTCAAATCTCCACACGCACTGTTTGACATGCAATTAAGGCTATAGTATCAATACTAGTCTAATATCCATGTAGTATCGGTGTGGGTACTGTTACAATATTATAATAATATAACCCCTAGTATCGGTGAGCAGTAAACAACCGATAAAAGTGGCCTAAGACCATCCGCAACCATGGGAAACCTCTTTCCTATTTTTTTTCTCATCTTCCTATCACAATTTTACAACTCATTTATTTTTTTGTTTAAAATAATTTTCACTTTTTATACCTCTTTCTAAAAGTTTTCCTCTACAACCATGGAAAACCTCTTTTTACCTCTTTTCAAATTTATTTTCACTTTTTCTTTTCCTTTATATCTTTCCCTTTATTATATGTGTATCATCATATATTATTGTGAATTATTTTTATTTATAATGTTATAAATAAATAAAAATAGCACAAGTAGTTAATATAAATAGATTTTATTACATCTAGATTAAAATTAAAAAAAAAGTTAAAAACATATTTTATTGTGAACAACAACTTTTTCATTCTCTTGTACTTGATGGACTTGCCTTGCATCTTCGAGTGGCACTCCCTTGAACACCCGGAGAATGCTCAAAATGTTGTTGGTTTGGAAAAAAAAGGATTGTACACATTGGTAGGATTATGTGGGGTATAATTTGGATATTCGGGTGTTGAATAATTGTTAAACATTTGCAACATCACTTGAAATTGAGGATTTTTGAGAAGATTTGGATCAAAAGACATATTTGGAATGGGTAGAGTATTTGGATTATTGTGATCCATGGTTAAGAAAATAGGTGCAACTACAATAGATCAAGATGGGGTCATATATAGGATAAAATTGGGCTCAAATTATAGAAAAAAATAAAATTAAACCAATGGGATATTTTATTTTAAAAAATAATGAAATATAAATATATTTTTATTTCATTTTAAATCCTATTACAACTAATAAATCTAAATGTAAAATATATCAACCTACTTTATCATTAAAAAAATTAGAAAAGGGAAAAGGTTACATCTCTCTACCAAGGTAACCCATTTCCACAACTTAACTTAAGGTAAAGGCCACAACCATGAGCTTATCTTTTAGCAACCTTAAGGTTGCTAAAACCCATGGTTGCTCATGCTCTAAGACCATCCGCAACCATAAGGTTACCTCTTATTCAATTTTTTTCCTCTCTCTCTGTAATATTTTGACTCATCATTTATTTATTCTTTTAAATATTTTTTCACTTTATCAACCTCTTTCTTTAAGATTTTCATATTTTTACTCCACAACCATGAGTTTACCTCATTCTTCTCTTTTTCCCATTTATTTATACCCACTATATGATTTCCACCAATCATAATATTATTAGTTAAATAAAAAACATAAAAATAAATAAAGCATCATGCTTTTGCACATGATCCAAGGCACATCCTACCTTTTCACACCAAGGTAACCCTTTCCTCTCTTTACCTTAAGGTTTTGTCTACGACCATGAGGTTACCTTTTAGCAGGTGAGCAAAACTCATGGTTGCTCATGCTCTAAGAGAGCTGTGTAACAGGTCAAGTTGTTGCAATCAAAATCAGTTACAGAAAACCTATCTTCTTTCATCTTCTTCCTTTTCTGTTTGATCCAAGGTCATCAATGGGTTCCGTCTAGTTTTCTCACAGATATTAATTGGGAGATTGAACCCTTCTTGGTTGTTATCATTTAAAGTCCGTCCCCATCGACGATCACAATCTTCCCAATGGCCTGGTTATCTTATCACTTGCGGTCGCCTTGGTTGAAATTTCAATCTTCCACTACTTGAATCTGCAAAATGATTTGTTTTAATTATTGCAATTTGAACATCAAAAAATATCTGGTTTACAGTATATTCTTAATTAATTAGCTAGTCACTGACACTACTGTAGTTGGAATTGCATTGCTTACCGTACTGCATTGCAAATTCAAGTTTCCAACCCTATGTGTACTTCAATTGTCATTATACGGATGATTATGGGAAAGGTTCAATAGAGTAATTCTAGATGTGAGATATAATTAGCCTTAAGAGATTTTTCTATCCTATACCCTTAATAAAACCCTAAATTTGAGTGTTTTTTTTAAATTTTAATCAGTTTAGCATTTTTTTAAAATTAATTCTTAGGGTCCAATTGGGATCTTCTATAACCCTCCCTACACCTCTCCCTACTCCATTAAATTTTTTTAACATTTATTTAATCTTAAAAAAAATTATAAAAATTATATTTATATTTCTAACATCTATTTTTATATATTTATAAAATTTTATTTTGAAAAATCATGTTTTTAAATTTTTAATAATTGTATTTTGTAAAATATTACCTTTTTAATTTTAAAAAATTGTAAAACATGATTTTTCGAAATAAAATTTTATTAACATATAAAACTAGATATTAGGAATCTAAATATGTTTTTATAATTTTTTTTTAAGATTAAATATATATAAAATATTTTTGTGATGTAGGGAAGGGAGTAGGAAATGTGTTGTAGAACATCTGCCCTGAAGTGGCGCATGGCCTTGCAACTTGCAAGCCATCAAGCTGTGTTTTTATCAACTTTAATTTGTTTTTTTCATTGGTTTTTTTGCCACAAAACATTGGTGTACGGCTCAAAATGGGGCGCTAATATCCTATTCATCCACTCCACCAGCACTATTTTTATGGACGGAAACCTGCAGAAGAGCTGGTGACGGGTGATGTGGGTGATGGATGGCGATTTTTCACCCAAAACTCGCTCCAATAACCCGCCTCATAACCCGCTAACCCGCATCAATAGTCATCCAGTAAGTATCTTATAACTCAATTAAACATACTATTTTATCTTTCTACCCCTTAAAAAATTCATGAATTTCTTTCTTTTGCTCCTCACATTTATTTTATATTTTAAAAGTGTTTTATATTGAATTTATATTGTTAGCAGAGTCCATTAATTAATTTGAAAATTAGATTAAGTAGTATGAATTCGAAAATGCTTTAATATTGTGATCATATTGAATATATTCCCGTTGTTTTTTTTATTCTAAGTACGTTATGTATATATTTTCCACATATTGTTGAATTAGAACTCGAAATGTTTATATGTGTATTTTTCACGTAGTTGATAGGCTAGTATGTATTCTAACACAATTACTCCGTATTTCGTTTCACATTTGAAAATAAAAATGTTTGATTCGTCTTATAATCGCCCGCCCCACCTGCTCATCCACACGAGTTGGATGTAGATGAAGGGTTTGCAGCCGACACTGTTCTAAAAAACCCTTTCAAGACCCGCCTAGACCCTTGAATCGAACTCGCCCCGCAGTCAAGGTTGTCAAAACCCGCCTAGACTACAAAGATCCGCCATGAAATCCGTCTAGACCCCGCCTAGACCCTTGCCCTTACCCTACCGCCAAGCACCCGCCAAGCGTTTTTTAGAACATTGTTTGCGGTGGCAATGGAGCGGAGCGAGTGTTGGAATAATGATTTTCACCCACAACCCGCCTCATTTTCAACCCTACATTCGTGCATTGTTTTTATATGGAATGAATTAATAGTCGTGTCGAGTACGTTGTCCTGGGAAAAAAAAAAGAAGGTAAATTACATATAAGCTATTTTTAACATAGTCACCCATGAAATTACTCAAATTAGATCCATTTTCACAATACCATCTATCTATTAAATATCCATTTGTTTTGTTTGTAAAGACAAAAATGTCCCATATCTTAGTTTCTTTTTTTAAGTATTTTTGTAAAGTAATAATGTGGGTTTCTTTTAGAAATCATCCACATCTTGTACAATATTTGAAGGACAAGTATCAGTAACCATTGAAAATCTTTGCCCTTCACATTGAGATTCGTGTATATATATATTGGGTTGAGGCTATATAATTTAAACTTTTGTGTTAAAATAGTAGATCACAACCTTTTATATATATATATATATATATAAACAATACAATGTAACTCTCGTTTTTACACTATCCGACCAGGTTTCTCGAAATCTCACAGCGAGGGCCCGCACCGCTTGTTCTATATATATGACACCCCATCCTCTTCCTTGATCAACCCAGCAACGTAACATACCTCACCATATATCTCTCTCTCTTTGTTTGATCAGCAAGTACTGACAATGGTCGCCTCCGTCGACGGAAACGCGTACGCCACCATCCTCGCCATCGGCACTGCCAACCCGCCGCAATGCATCTACCAGGCCGACTTCACGGACCGCTACTTACGCGTCACCAACTGCGAGAACATGCCTGACCTACTCAAAGACAAATTCAAGCGCATTTGTATATATATATATGCTTCCTATTTCATAAATAGTGTACTTTATATGTTATGTTCATCTAATTCAGAGGTTCAATACAACGTTAAACAGGCAACAAGACGATGATCGAGAAGCGCTATTTCTGCCTGACGGAACAGATTCTCAAGGACAATCCAGACCTGTGTGTGTACAAGGCTCCGACGTTGAACAAAAGGCAAGAGATTGCGATGTTGGAGGTACCGAAGTTAGGGAGAGAGGCTGCTCGGAAGGCCATCGACGACTGGGGCCAGCCCGTCTCCTGCATCACCCACCTCATCATGTGCACCTACTCTTGCATCGACATGCCCGGTGCAGACTATCATCTCGCCAAGCTTCTTGGCTTATCTCCTTCTGTTAAGCGCTTTATGATCTACCAACAAGGTATATTTGTAACAAATTTGATATATGTATATATATCATGTAGGGGTGTTATTCGAGCCGAATGAGCTGAGTTTGACATGTTCAAACTTTGGTTCGTTTCTTAAACGAGCTCAAGACGAGCCGGGCCCAATTTTTAAACGAGCTTATTTTTTTGATCAAGTAAGCTTGTTTAGGAAATGAACGAACTCGATCCGAGTTTTTTCGAGCTTTAAGTAGTTGGTCATAATATATTAAATTAAAAGAAATTTTAAAAATTCCATAAAATTCGAGCTTAAATCGAACGAGATGAGCTTTCAACCGAGCTTCAAATCTTGTTCAGGCTCGGTTTGTTTATAAGTAAACGAGCTCAAGCTCGGTTCATATAACAGTCCTATTATCATGCATATATATAGCTCTGTTTGGCATAAGAAAGTAGTTGTACAGAGTTTGTTGTTTTGATATTATATAGTTTTAAATGAAATAAATATAAGATTTTAGTTTAATTAGTTTTTGGAATCATAGTTTTTAATAAGCTATTCACAAAACTTTTCGGAGTTTATGATTTTTTATTCACAAATTTCCATCAGTTATCCTAACAGCTAGATTTCTCAAACACACTATATTAGCTATATTTAATACAAATTATCCATCAGTCTCCACTACCGCATTAGTTACTCTTTTAGAATTGCAAACGTATAGTAACTTAAGCTTTTGTGTCAGAAAATGAATTCACTGTTTGATCTTACAGGGTGTCATGCTGGGGCGAGTGCCCTTCGCCTTGCGAAGGACTTAGCCGAGAATAACAAGGGGGCTCGAGTACTCGTGGTTTCCTCGGAAATGATTACCATTGGGTTCCGAGGACCTTCGTTGATGGACTTGAACAACATTGTAGGGCAAGTATTATTTGGGGATGGGGCCGGAGCTGTTATAGTAGGTGCCCATCCGGATCTAGCCGTTGAGAGACCTATTTTCGAGATGGTTTGGACGGCTCAAACCATCTTACCTAATTCGGATGGCGCGATTGAGGGCCGCATACGCGAAGAAGGGATGTTTCTTCAACTGCGTAAAGACATACCCCAACTTATCTCTGAAAACATAGAAGTGTGCCTCAAAGAGGCCTTCACTCCTCTCGGTATTCATGACTGGAACTCTATTTTTTGGATTGCACATCCCGGTAAGTATATAAGTACATACAACAACTCCAGTATATTCCGCTCATTAAATCAAAAAAAAAAAAGTATATTCCGCTCAAAATATATACCCAAGTATCTTTTATTATTAACACTCTTTTTATATTGTATTAATTGATTGATTGATGATTGATTCCACTATGTTTTTTTATTATATTATTCAAGTATAAAAAAATATATATTTTTTATTTCGAAAGTAGATTAGCCAAAAATCGCGAAAATAGCCACTTATTGTGGTTATAAGTAGTTCAATTATTCTAAAATTAGAAATGAAAAAATTGTTAGAGGAGATTTTGGTCATTAAAAAATGTATCATAATACATTAACGACATGTTTTAAATTTGTTTAATATATATGTTAGGTTATGTGTGACCATATAAGCTGATTGAGAATTTTAGAGTTTAAATAAAGCTTATTTTCAAATATTATTTTGGTTTATTTGAATTTATTTGGTATGAAAAGATAACAACTCATAATAATAACCAAATAAATCCACATTTTTACAATTAAACTTTTGTCCTATATGAAGTTTATTTTATTTCATAACCTTTCAACTCTTATTTAACACAATTTATCAATTTCAATCTATTTATAAATTTAAGTTAATTTGTCAATCTCATCTATATGAATGCAAAATAACTCTATATGTGTTTACACATGCAATAGAAGAGTAGTATATAAGTTCATTAAGACTTTAATTCATCCTAAAACCAACTGACAATAAAAGTATAACTGAAATTGTTTCATCTAATTGACCCCTGAGAGCTATAAAGATTTACAAATCGATCTGTATATATATATTCATATAGGTGGTCCGGCAATCCTAGATGACGTTGAGGCCAAACTCGGGCTCGATAAGCACAAGTTCAAGGCAACGCGACAAGTGTTGAATGACTATGGAAATATGTCAAGTGCGTCAGTATTGTTCGTCTTGGATGAGATGAGGAAGAAGTCACTCGAAGTGGGCCAAACAACCACAGGCGAAGGACTAGACTGGGGTGTTCTGTTCGGTTTTGGTCCTGGAATTACTGTCGAAACAGTGGTTCTTCGCAGTGTCCCGAACAAACGCTAAGTGTGATCCATATATATATTATATAGTCACAACAACTTTGATCATTCCTCGCTGGTTATTGTGTGGTTTTTAATTTGATGCACGAGTACGCAAGTACTATATCATAGTAGTTCCTCTATTTTACCAATCAAGCCTAGCTAGTAAGAGTTTGTCACTTTGTATTATCAATTAAGAGTTTGTATTGTTGAAAGAAAAATTAAGAGTTTGTATTGCAGTTTCAATTAGATAAATACTCCAACAGGATGTGTTACATATGTTTTTTTTTATGTTTATTTGTCAACTTGTTTTACAAACTTTTATTGCATTTCATTTAGGCCAAATTGCAGAAAATCACCCTTTAAATGTACTCATTTGTCATAAATTACCCCTTAAATTGATATTTCATGAAAACCACCCTTTAAATGACTTTTGTCACTAGTCAACTACCCCTCGAGATTATTCCATCCAAATCTTGGTTAAACTTGTTAAATTATAATTTTACCCCTCTTGCTTAATTATATGATAATTGAATGTACAATTAAAAAAAAGGAAAAACTATATAAGCCGTGCCAGAATTAAATTGAGATAATACAATTGACGTCATTTTTGCTCCCAAATTGAATGAGTGTAGAAGCTAATGGAGAATCAAAAGTAATCTGGAAGGGGAAAGCGAGCAACTTAATTGAAGAGAAAGCAATTTCGTAGAAGCTAGCAATATGTTATCAGTTATTTGGAAAGAGAAAATAACATCAGTAGTTTCTTCTCAATTTCATACATATTTACATATTTCTTTTTTTTTTTATTGCTATACTTCTATTAGAATATTATATAAAATGAGTGGTAAAATTGTAGTTTATCAAATTTAATATATATTTGGATGAAATATATTTGAGGGTGGTTGATTGATGACGAAAGTCATTTAAATAGTAGTTTTATGAAAATATTAATTTAAAGAGTAGTTTATTATAAATGGGTATATTTAAAGGGCGGTTTTCTACCATTTGGCCTTTCATTTAATCAAACTATGTAAAACACTCAACTTGAATTTCAATTAGGCGGCCTACCCAAACGGGCCAAACTTGGGCCCAATGGTTATAACCCCTATATAGTCCAAATTTCTTGTAGGAATTTGGGCTGGGCCAGGCCGTAACTACCTTTTACTAATATAAAAAGGCTCATCTTATCATTAGCGAGTGATCCAAATTTTATTTTTATTTTTAATCTAGTAAAGATTCGAAATACCCGATACATAATATTGGGTAAATCGAGAGGTGGAAATAAACACCAGATACTAACAGTTAATACTAACAAGCTAATACATAAAAATCCTAGTCAAAATTGAACAAAGCAAAGAAATGTCAGACAAATGAGGAGGACTAAGAGTTCGTTAGGTATTGATATCTAGATATCAGATATCGAATAAATATCGTTATCGCCTTAAGTGATATTTGATATCCGTGTTTAGTATCGTTAGATATCGGTATCGCTTGATATATGGATATTATATTTAGACCTATTTGATATATACTAATTTTGAGTAGTATTTATTTTTCAGCCACTAGGCAACCTGGACTGGGGCAGAGAATCCAGAGATCAAAGCCGGGACCTCTTTACCACCCCATTTCTTCACAACATTAGGCCACCCCGACTGGAACCGTACTTTGTCGAGTTCCGAAGATTCGTTGCTATTAGTGAAAATCAATCATTGTAATTAATTAATTCCTCCTTTTCTCAGACAAGTAAAAATAACATTGTTAGATGAGTAATAATATTTTCACCAAGTAACGAAATTAAGTGGTTACAATATAATATTAGCAACTACAATTAGCAGTTAAAACAAGCACAAAAAGAATTACAGTATACAGTAATTAACAATAACCCCTAACTATACAACATCGATCGATTTGACACCATTCCCATTTACACCATTTACCATCTCAACACTGACTCCAACATTTTGACGATTTTGCCCCTTGACGCCCCCAAAACTCCGGCAAATCTCGACCGTCCAATCCCAAGCATTCAGCACAACGAACGTCCCGATGCCGCCGATCAGGCCGTACGCGATCGAGTAAGTCAACGGCGTGAGGATGAGCGTCACGAACGCCGGGATGGCCTCCTTCATGTCCCCCCACTCGATCTCCGCGACCGAGCGCATCATCAGCACCCCGACGAGGATGAGGGGCGGGCCCACCGCCCAGGCGGGGATCGAGGCGAGGAGCGGGGTGAGGAAGAGCGCCAGGAAGAAGTGGAAGGCGGCCGTCAGGGCGGTGATCCCCGTCCGGCCGCCTTCTCGGATCCCCGTCGACGACTCGATGAAGGCCGTCACGGGGGACGTCCCCAGCAGGGAGCCGACGACGATCGAGAGGGCGTCCGACATGAAGGCGAAGTACTGGCCCTCGAAGTCGCCGGTCGCGTCGTCGACGAAGCCGGCGAACCGGGCCATCGAGTAGAGGGTTCCGGTGGTGTCTAGGATGTCTACGTATAGGAATGTCACCACGGCTACCCAAAATTGGCTTGTCCCTGTTTTATATTGTAATTTAAAAGTTATCAAAAAATTGATAAATATTACTTCCTGAGATTAAAAGATTCTCACGTTAATAATATAAACAAGGAAGTTTTAATATATATATAATTTAGGGGATTACTTCTCCTATTGTCAATTTGTTTTAGGATGGAACACAACTCGGCTTATTTGCTATGCTATTAGAGTATTAATAAGCACACGACCCTGATCCCGAGTTCCAACGGATGGGTTATATTGAAGTTTTTGGTTTTAATATTATATAATTTTGATAGTTTAATTATATTGTTGAATTGTAGTTTTTTAATAAATACTCTTTCAGACTTTTCGAAACTTTTGTTTTCTATTGGCAAATTTTTATTATCTACCCTAGGAGTAGTTTATTAACATATATTTAATACAAATAATTTATCAGTTTTATCTATCTCATCTGCTACGTACTCTTTTACCAAAGATATCCTAGATGTACATGCACATTTTGATTAAAAGAAATGGAAAAAAAACAATTGCGGACGATAATATTTTTTAAAAATATAATTCCTTTTATTTTGACACATTTTTAATTATTTAAAAGTTATATACAATATTAATTTTTATAAGTATATCTCATTAGTAATTATTATAAAATTAATTTTAAAATTTTGATATTTTATATTAAAAAACATGTCGAAAATTAAGTTAAAGGGTTTATAATTTTTAATAGAGGGAGTAATATGTGGATTAATTCGAGATTATTGTTGTCATTAATTCATGATAAAAGTTATAATGTGGGTTGATTGGCACATTATATATTGGGTGTCACTATATACACCGCAAATCCGGATTAAGGATTTGCACGTCCTTAAGGACGTGCAAGTCTGTGACGGTGCACGTCCACTAGCAGACCCTTTGCACGTCCTTAACAACGTGTATGCACGTCCTTAAGGACGTGCAATATATATGTTGGAATATTTTCCAACGGTGAGAAGTGTTGGAAATCTATCCAACGGTGAGAAGTGTTGGAAATCTATTTCCAAGGGTTAAGACCGCTGGGAGCTCGGGAGGATTTTAATGAACATTTCCAAGGATTTCCAAGTGTTGAAAATCTATCCAACGGTGAGAAGTGTTAAATATATAGGGTAAGGTTCAGATGAAATGAAAAATAAGGTGAAGTGGTGAAATGAATGAATATGGTGTCATATATAAATATCATGTTATTTTTAAATGAATATATGAATATTAGGTTCTTTGAATATGAATATAATGTAAAAATAAGTATACGGATATGATATTATTAATACTTACATAATATGAAATGAATATTAGGTTCTTTGAATATGAAGAGGTTGACGGTAAAAGATCGATTTTTAGAATTTCCAACGGTTGGTTCTTTCCAACACTTCAAATCATTGGAGATTACCACGTTAAAAACCCTTGGAAAGATTTCCAAGGACGATTTTAGCAACGGTGGAATAAACGTTGGAATTTCCAAGGGCTTTAGCTAAAAACATTGGAAATTCCAACCTTCATCACCCTTGAAATAGCAACAGTGTGCACTATTGCACGTCCTTAAGGACGTGCAAGCACGTTTTTTTTAAAAAAATAAAGACGTGCATGCACGTCCGGGCTCGGGTGGCTCTCACCCCACTTGTACGTCCTTAAGGACGTGGGGATTTGCGGTGTATATAGCCGAAACGTATATATTAGAGCACCTAATTAGTAATTATAAATGGATTATAATATTTTATGGTGGATAGGTGGGATCCAAATTAGATATCATATATATGGGATGGTATGGGTGTGTTCCATTTGCTATTACATATTTATATACATGCCCCTAGTTCAAATATAAGATACGGATTACTTTTAAATATGAGCTTTAAAAAAATGTCACATCATGTACCACTATATTTTAAAAATATGTTTATTCAAATATAGGATACTTTTATTTTATGAGCTGTGAAGATGCTTTGGGTTTAAGGGCAATTATTATTGCAACTGAAGTGCTATTTGAGTAACAATTTTTTTTAATTGAAATGCTATTTTTTTCATGCTTGAAAAATAGGAAGATAAAACAACTACTTTAGTCTACTCAACCAAAAAAACTCAATCAAAATATAGATGCGCGAAGAGCCCCGCCTCTCCTTTCAACCAAAAAAAACTCAACCAAAATAAGATATGCATATGTTGAGACAATGTTTTTGAGTGAATTCTAGCCCGATTTGACTAAATAAGCACATCGGTTTTTTTTTAACGGCTTAATTTAGAAAGATTTTTATAATTTAACTTTTAACTTTTTTTTTTAAATTTGATATTATAGACTACATTTTTAGTAGGAATTAAATCTTTCGATTTCTCTAGGCTTGTCTAGATAATTAAAAAGTTTTAAAAAAACATAAGGAAATGTACAATTACCATTTTCTTTATTCAAATATCAACTTAATTATTTTAGCGGAAAGTGTAGCAATTATTTTATACTTTTATATATATATATATACTAATTTGTAAATTTTGCAAAAGAAAGTACATTTTGAAAGACAAAACCCACTTTTGTTATTCCCCGTCTTTGAACTCTTTCATTTGCCATTCATTGCCAACCAATTCCCTCTGTTTGCAAAAGGTTTTAATCCATCATTCATCTACTTTTTTTTTTTAAAGAACCTCTGCATTTCACGCACGATGCAAACCATTATTCATCCGAATTTCCTTTTCAAAATTTGATTTTTGTACATTAAAAAATATTATTCTCTTCAGACCAAAACAAAAATTATTCTCTTTTATTATTAAAAAAATACAGTATGTTTGGTATACACTATACAGTATTAGTAATGGATAAATAAAAGGTGTAGTCCGACTTAATTCCTACTTTTCTCTTGTAAATTGATATTCGACTTTAAACATTTAAAAATGAAATATATAATTAAATGTTATGGATAAAGCTCCAGAAAAAAAAAAAGGGAATTATAAATAGCGGATGCCACTTACCGATCCCCTTGAAGCTCAACGCCCCGGCGGTGTTCTTGATCACGTGCACGTCAACAACCTTCTTAAAGTAGTGAAACGCAGCGTTTCCGGCTTCCGTTGCAGGAAACGCCGTCACTTCAGTTCCACGGAACCAAGACACCGCCGTAACGAACACTATGCCGTAGATCATCGCCCCTTTGATATCCTTTATCATACAGTAGGCTATTATGACGAAGCCCACCAGCCCCAGCCAGAATGTGGCGCTCTCCATCCTCCCCTGCAGGCAGTCTATAGCGGCCGCCGACGCCGTCGCCCCTGGCGCCACCGCTAGGGTCCCGTTCGCCGACGTCACAACTGCCGCCACGGCCGCCCGCGCGGAACTCGGGCACGCGCCCAGCGTCACCAGTGTGGAAGGACTGAAGGTCACAAGGCCAATTCCCTGCAGTAGGTTTATCATAGGTTAATTAATTATTAAATTGTTCGCTGATTAAAAAAAATAGATTAATAAATGAAAATATAATAGTAATTAATATTGATAAATCCCTTGGTTAAAATGTATAAAATGCTAAAAATGCTAAAAGTATAATACTCCCTCCGTTCAAAAATAAATACATGGGCTTTTACTATTTATGTACGTTTTTTAAGAGCTAAAAATTATATAAAATATTAACTTTTTTATTAATTTTTTTTAATAATTACAAACTTATTATCAATAAGTTTGTAATTATTAAAAAAAGTTAATATTTTATATAGTTTTTACCTTCTTAAAAAAGCATGCGTGAATAGTAAAGTCTACATATTTTTGGACGGAGTATATTTGAAATTATAAAGTTTATATTGAAAAAATAATATATATAATTTTTTAAAGGAAAAATATTTGTAACAAATATCAAACAATAGTGTTCACTGTCACTAGCTTTTCAAATTTCAACAAATATCACTCTTTTCCATTCAATTTGACTATGCCACAATTTTGTTATAAAAGATAAGAAAGTATTCATATAACTCAGTAAATTAGTAAAATATTATATGAGACACTTATGTTATATTTCATTCGTTTGTTAAAACATGTCATTGATTATATATTATAAAACTATGTTAAATATATAACTTTTACATTTAAATATATATATATATAATAACTATGAAATTAATAAATATAATTAAATAATTAATAAAAAACTAATATTTAATACAGTTTTTATTGAGTATAAATAGTACTTCCTCTATTAGTTAAAATATGTCATTTAATATTTATTCACGTTTTTTATATTGATAAAAACTATATAAAATATCATTTTTTACCCAATTTTTCATAAATAAAATCATATTTTAATAAATATGAAATTATTTTAAAAAATTATTTACCTATTGATATTTTATAACTAAAAATACATGCATAGTAAAAAGAAAAAGTTTTGAAGCCACCCCATCTTCTTTTTTCCGTCAACAAACTCTATAATCAGAAATTAGTGTACCATAAAAGTTGTACCAAATAAAAGTTTATAATATTTAATTAATTCAATTTTGAAATGTGGGCCCTAATTATTTACTTAATTTTCCCCATAAAAATAAGATTTTCCTGAAATTAACCTGATTGCCTTGGAGGCCGATGAAGGCGAGGAAGAGGCCGATGCCGGCGGAGGAGGAGATCCGGACAGGGCGGGGAACGAGCTTTGCGAGCTTCGCACGAAACCCGACGGCGGAGACGGCGAGGAAGACGAGGCCCTCGATGAAGACGGCGGCAAGCGCAGAGGAGTAAGGGATGGCGCCGGAGCCGTGGTAGCCGACGACGGTGTAGGCAAAGTAAGCATTGGTGCCCATGCCCGGGGCGAGGGCGAGGGGGAGGTTGGCGAACGCCCCCATGACGACGCAGCCGACGAGGGACGCTGCGGCGGTAGCGACGATCAGGTCGCGGCGGACGCTGGCGAGGCAGGCCGTGTAACCGGCGTTGACCGGGTCAAACTTGCAGGACTCGTCGGGGGGGATGACGTGGAGAGCTGGGGGAGTGCAGCTGGTGAGCGGGACGGCGGGGTCGGAGCAGAGGGGGAGGCAGTCGGAGACGGAACAGGTGGCGCCGGAGTCGGAGAGGATGGAGGCGTTGACGGCGAGGATGTACGCCATGGTGAGGAACGTGGCGGTGCCGGCTCGGATCTCGGTGGTGAAGGTGGTGTTGCGCTCGGCGAGCTTGAAGTGCTTGCCGAAGCGTGTGGAGGCCACATAGGCATTGAGGCGGGAGAGGGCGGGCGGCGGCCCCGATCGCCGCCGGCGAGCCACGGCGGTGGAGTCGCGGTCGTCGACTTCCATTGTAATTTATGTGGAATTGATCGATCGGCGTGAAATTGGGTTATGTTGAAGGTGAAATTGTGAAGATCGCCATGGGAGGAGGAGATTGAGAGAGGTATGGGGTGAGGGGGATAGATTCCGTGGAGGTAAGGGATGAGAGGGGATCTGTTTTATCAAGAACAAAAAGAAAATAAAGAGGATAAATATTAAATTAATTAAATACCAATAATATGGTTGGGAAAGGAAAGAAAAAGGCGGGAAAGTGTTTAGTTATGCTTATACCAATCAAAACATGGCATGTAATCTAATTATATGGAAAAATCCAATCAATTCCAAACCTAACTTGATATTTTGGGGTTAATTGGGTTAGTTATTCGTCGGTTCAATCATCATGTGATGAAATATTATGATATCCGAAACTCTGTTTCATAGCGATTTCACATTTTTTGATATGAAGAAACTCCAAAACTCTGGGGAAACGTTTCGAAAACGTTTCTGAGAGATTAGAAACTTTAACCGTTTTGTTGACCAGAAAAGTCAGAAACTTTGACAGTTTTCGCTTTTTAGAAATCGTTTCTAAATTGCCAGGTGGTGTTTCCACGAGTTTGGATCAACGGAATATATCGGGGTTCTTGAATTTGCATAACTTTTCTTTGATGAGCCAGAACTTGAGGAACAATTAGTTAATTAAGTAGAAGATTGGTGTTGGATTGATTGCTTTGTATTGTTCTTAATTATGTTGTTATTTTAAACCAAATTACTTTATTTTGTTGGTTTGCAAGACATTTAAAATGTTTGACATGTCTCTGTTGATTTCTTTTAAGGAGTAAGGATGTTGTTTATCACGGTACTGAACAATTCAATTTGTAGCCTTAATATTGTTGCATTCTGCGCGTATCACTTGGTGACATATTTATTGCTCTTATTTAAACTTTTAAGTGAACATATAATTCAGGTTGATATTTCCTCGTCGCTTTTGTTTCCTACAAAATTTGAACTATCATTTCTCTGTTTTCGTTTTCTTCGATTTCCGTTTCCGTTTCCGTTTAACATAAATGAAATATATGAGACTTGCAAAAATAAAAAAATGAGAATTTTCATGTTTCAACAAATTTGATTTTTTTTTTCAGGTGCTTTTTAAAAATAATACAAATTATATAAAATATCAATTATTTTGTATCGATAATTTTAACACGATCAAATGAGCATGTCAAACCCTTAAAAATGGTATATTATGTTGATCTCTTAAGTCTAACAATGAGACACTAAGACTCACACTATGTTCTGAGCGAGATAAATATGAAAATTGTTATTGTTAACGAGTTTAAAATTTAAAACGTCCCTCCTTTTAGAAATTGTTAAAATTGATCATCAATCCCAAAATCTTATGGTAGTAAATAATTAAATAAAATGGTTGTTGGGATTCATCTATCAACGTAGCTTGCAGATCATGTTGGTTGTCTTATTGGATTATCAACATATGCTTATATTTTTTTAATTTTTTTTTTTGGCGTAATGAATTATCCAAAACATTTTTTGTTTTGTTTTTTTGGTAGTTGTTATATATAATGGCATACAAGGTTGACACATGCTTAACACGTACATTTTGTATTTTTGGGTGATTGAGGAGGAAGGAACTTGGGGATAGTTTTAAAGATATCTGGTTCGAATTTCAAATTTCAGATAATCGCTCTCTATTTATCAAAATCAAGAAAAAAGGAATTAAAGTTGAATATTGTGTATTTGTCGATACAACATAAATCAATTTAAAGGAATGAAAGTTTTTTCTTAATAGTGATATAACATTTAAAAAAGGTTATTTTGGTAGATAATATTAGAGATATATTAAAATAAAGTATTATTTTATGATTTTTTCAAAATGTTTGATAATTATATTATATCGATCGGATTTAAATGGATAGATCGAGTTATTATTTATTTATAAACAGATTTAATATTCGTTATCTTATCTGTATTTTTCTATATAGGAACTTTATTACAAGGTATGTCGCCCATTAGTAGATTCACCAAAATTTAATACAACTTCCTAGCTTAGTGAAGTAATATGTAGTACGTACTAAATTAATTAGTTAATTTGTCAAAAGATCTAATGGGTTGGGGCAAACAGAAAAGGCAATTGAATTGATATTAGCTTTTGTAGGAACCGACCCACACAATTTTTAAATTGCTTTTTAGGCCATTATTGAAGTTTATATGGTTCGGTACAACAAACTTACTTTTTAACTGTCACGTCAACATAAGAGTATGAACTCAATTTTTTATTTTTTAGCAAATTATTAGTGAGTTCTGTATCGGATAAGTTATTTTTAATCTCCCTTGACTCGGTCAGTGGATCGGATGTGTGGCTTCCTTCAAGAGCAAGCTCCCGTGACTCTGGCCTCACCATCCATGCCTTCGCACTCCTCCACAGCCCCTTGAGCACCTCCGATCCACTGACCCCTCCTAGATCCAACTCTCCTTGTCTGATTCAATAGGAGTTGTCAGCATGCAAACCCATCTCCTTCCCTCAAATCTGATTTTATCCCTGATCCACAAAATTGAATTACAAGCCCATCTCCTTCCCCCAAATATGATATTATCCTCTAATCCACAAAATTGAAAATCTCAAATCTGATTTTATACCTCTCATTCCAAAAAAAAACCCACAAAATCGAAACACCCGAAATTACCCATTTCACCATCTAAATCGATCTCTTCATTGCTAATACCCATGTTTGAGGCATCACATGCAAAATATTGTCGAGTAAGCTTGCTCGGCCGTATTTGGATCCAATCTGCAATCACAGCAAGAATCAAGGGCTTCCTCTTTAGATTTTTTTTTTTAAATTATAATTATTATCAGTGGTTGTAATCTTAGGTTTTAGCTGAGTTTTTTTTTCTTTTTTTACTAGCGACCCTCTGTGTAGGGTTATCAAGCCATCTTTTGATGGCTTCAAGATCGTGTCGACGATCTACAAAATCGCGTCGTCGGTCTACTTCTTGCCTACTGTAAAAAAAAAGTTATTTTTAATCTATTTTTTCCCTTTAAATATACAAAGCTACTACTACTACTACTACTATTGTTATTATTATTGACGTTACATAGTTTGACAATACGAACTGAAAGTAACAAGTTACTCGAGCAACCGAATTAATATTTGAATATAAAGCTAGTTATCATCTTCGTGAGGTACCAAATCTCTGTCAAATATGCTTAACCAAAATGGGTGTCAATGAGTAGATAAAAATAAATTACATTCAAAAATAAATTTTTTTATTTGTTAAAAAAGCCGAAAAATCGATTTTTTTTAAAAAAATATTACACAGCGCTGCAACGTGGCGCGTTGTGATTCACCCACGTGGCAACGCTGCAGTCCCATTAATGCCCTCCTTGGTGATGCGTTTTGGCCTTCTAAACGCATAATTAAGATGCATGCTTAAGTAGGGTCAGGCAGAACCGTTGGTGCTGCGTTTTGGTGAGTTGATTCGGGAAAAAAAAAGTAGGGCCCACCTTCTGCATTAACGAGTCGGGTTCGTCTGCAAGCAGCTCAGGCTTAAGTCCAAGTCAGCCTCCTTCCTTTTCTTTTCTTTTTTTCTGCTGATGTGGTTTATTGGTGAGCCCGAAAACTCACCAATAAATATGCTCTAAAGCATAATATCATAATAGTTGATACGTAGTGTTTTATTAAATTATTACGGCTATTCTAACCATTATTCTCTTCCTTCATTTTTCATACAAAATTTGTTACCTTTTCCTACATTTCATTCCCTAGTTATAGGGAGGGTGGCTATTTTCAATTCCTTATAATGGCGCTGGCCTAATCATTCCTCTCACCATCTCCTTTAAGCTTACAAAAAAAATAATAACCATATGTAAAATTCAATTCATTTCCTTTTTATTATCTCCTCGAGAAACAAACGAGCCCTGCGGTTAGATCTTACTTACCTAGTCTTGTTGCTAAGTGCTAGATGCACTGTACCTAACACTAACTACGGTGATTAAGTGTGCAAATGTGTACATACATTTGCACAAGGTGTTAAAAAATGCACATCAGTTTTTTATAAATTACTCCACTCGCTTGCCGGGTAAATATATATTTTATACACACCCATCGGTTATCTCTAAATAAATATGATTAAATTAAAAAGGAAAATGAAGAACTTTAAACAACCAATAGAAATGACACCTATTTATTGAAAAGTGATAAAAGTTTTTGCACATGAAGGAGGTGATTGATATGCTTATATTTGAGCACTTTAGGTGCAAATATGCACATTTTGAATACTAAAAAATAACCATTAAAGTACAATTTGTATCAAAATACATATTTAAACATTTGCACTGTACCATTAGAATTAGTCTAATGAGACTTATTGAACCAAGCAATAGAAATTCATATCGAATAAAAACTAGGGATTACAAATTGAACACCCCATTACACTGTTACAAGGTTCATATCTAACCTTGAAATCATATCAATTGGAAGTTGGGACAAATTAAAATGGCCGATCAAGTGGCAATAATTTGCCTTTAAAAAGACAGAAGAGGTTGGTGTGTTGCATGCTTTGAACCAAGCAATAAGTGTACTAGACAGGACACCATATAGGTTGTTGATCATTCGCTTTTACTATTATGTTTCATTACCGAACTTCAAATTATTGATCATTTGCCCCAGTCGGGGTGGCCTAGTGGTAAGGAGTAAGGGGAGGAGTAAAGAGGTCCTGGGTTCGATCTCTGCTTCTGCCTCTTTTCTTGGGTGAAAATCCAAGGTTTACTTTGCTCTCTACCACTTGGTCGAGTCGGTCGGCGCAAGCCGGTTTAC
This sequence comes from Persicaria maculosa, assembly GCA_963922045.1. NCBI lineage: Eukaryota > Viridiplantae > Streptophyta > Magnoliopsida > Caryophyllales > Polygonaceae > Persicaria > Persicaria maculosa. The sequence continues at coordinate 84,528,503 of OY998251.1, read as the reverse complement.
CTAGTAAGTGGCTCTTGCCGGCTGGGTCACGTGCTCGGGGTTTGCCACCAAAGGTGGGTTCCTCGTCATCAAAAAATTATTGGTTTCTAATACAACATATTCTCTATGTTTGTCAAAACATGTAATTTTAATATTTTATAATGTTAATTTTGTTTTAGAAATACGGGATATTATAGGTATTTTGACATATTTTACGAAAATATATAGTCTTGTAATATATTATTATTACTAGTAAATATAAAGCGTCTCTATCTCACTTAGTATTACTAGAAATATTTTTTACATTGTAGAGTCTTAAGACTTGTCTAAGCAACCATTTACTTCCTTGTCATTAAAAGAACTAAAAGAAAGTTAAAAATATACGCAATCTTTTCTCGACAAAAACAACAACATTTTCAGTTCTCCTTTCAGGGCAGGTTATGGAAGGTCAAGTTATACGCAATCTTTTCTCGACAATATCAAAAGAGTGTTTTCTAATGAGCCAAACATCAACATATAATCACACAAAAATATAGAAATATATATTTTAAAGATTGAAAAGAGTATATAAGTTGAAAGTTATCATTGCAGTAATATAAGTTCAAAGCTCAACCATCGATTGAGGCATGATCATCTCGATATTTGGAGGGGCTACCTTTTGCCCTAAAAGAAAGTTAAAAGTAACTCATAGTCCAATGAAATTCTGATCTATTTAAGATTTATACATACATGATTTTATAAATATATAATATATTCATCCATACATGAATTATACTGTAAGATATATAGATAATAATTGATGGGAATCACGTGAACGGTGAATGGTTTGTCAAGTCAGTAGACGTCGTGGAAATACGATCGATACCTATTGATTCTATTTATAATCTGAGTTGTGGTGTCCGCTAGTGATCTCAAAAGTTCTCTGTGAACGTTTTCCGCCCGACTGATTAGTTCGTACGTTGCTTCTGCTAGTTTGTACCTTACAGTTTAGATAGCTTGTACTTTATTTCTGCATTTTCATTTCCGTCATTTGCTTCTACTGAAGCAAATGACGGAAATGTCCGGGTTCGTCATTTGTTATTTTCATTCAGTCATTTACTTCTGTTATTTGTATCTGATTGTACATGATGGTTAGTCCATCTCCCGACTTATTCGGAATCTCGATTTTTCTAGGCTTGTATAGAAAATCGAATTTCTTTCCTTATATCAAAAAAAAAAATAAAAAATCGATGGGAATCATATTTAATTATGATGAGTATCACAAAAAAAAAAAAAAATCGATGGGAATCATATTTAATTATGATGAGTATCACAAAAAATAATGATATCCAAGCAATTTAATTCATTCGACACGTACGCATGGATGGTTAAATAGTTGGAAAACTTGGGAACATATATGTGCGCAAATATAATTCGATATGGACAAAAGTACAAAACGTTAGAATATTTTTTGTGCAAATTTCCAAATAATTTATAAATATTTATCGTTATCTTCAACATATACTCCATTGAAATGGACATGAAAAAGCAAATGTTAATAATATGCCATAAAAATTTATCGATCCCCCAAAAAAAAGGAAATTAATGATGAGAATGGTCCCATTATTGTTTCCTCATACTTATCTTCATAGGCTTTTATGTTTTTATTTCACTCCTTTCCAAAGAGGAAAAATATATATCATGATTATACTATAGGCCAACATACATGGATGTAACATTACGTAGTTGCATTGGGAAATCGAAATGACTATGTCAGATATTAAAATTCTTCTGTCGAGTGTAGAAGATGTGTTTTTCTCTCTCAATACCCCGTTATGACAATAGAGTGGTTGATAAGGTTGTACACCTTTTCTGCTCTGCCAGAGGTCTTGATATTTATAACGATATAGATCTCCAGGACCTCATCCGTAAGAATGCTCTCGGACAGGTTTTTACCACCCGAACTCTTATCTAATAAAAAAAATTCAAACATATGTTTATTATTTTTTAGTATTTCTTTTAGTATAACTGCTAGTCTATCTGTCAATTTATTCAATTTTTTTAATACATTAGATATATCTGATTTATCGAATCATTGTTATTTATTTATTTTAATAAAAAAAGATAGACACAACATGTTCTCTATATGTTTTTTTTTTACAGTAAGTAATAAATTGGATGTACTAACGATATCCATAATCATCTCGCAAGATGATGTTCTGAAACTCACAGCAACAAGTATTCAAAAATAAAATTAACATGTTCTCTATATGTTGTTGAACAAAAAATAGTAGGGGAAGCTAGGGATCAAAGCATCAATATCAACTTTTGCTTTAAGTGAATTAGTTATAGTGTGATCGTGTAGTCATTCGTCTCTAGCAAAAGTGTGGGCATTTGATATCGGTTGTTTGGCAATTGCAAGTTGCAAGTAGTGGGTGCCTATTCATTCCCTCGCTTTAGACTTTAATACTTGTCAATTATGATGATCAACATCATACAAGAATATAAGTTACGTGGGCCTATACTTCCAAGTATCTTGCTATACTGGAAATCTCCTAAATTCATATCTTATATATTTTATCATTTTTCCAAGATATTTAATGTTGAATCTCTTTCTAATTATCCTTCTCCTTGCATCGTTTGAGATAGTCTCCGTTTTCAACGTTTTCAGGGAGGTTAATAGGGCGATCGATTGTTTTGTTCATCTGGTCCTGGGTTCCGACTCTTCTACATGGAGTTCTGATTTAGAATTTCAGGCTCTCGTTCGAAATGACGCCCTTAGTAGTGATACAACCATGACTGACACACCCCAAATCACCGCCTTGTATAAAAAAAAAATACTCCGATCCGCACTAATATATATTGGCTCTAGCTATTTGGCATGAGAGCTTATTGGTAATTAGCTGAAGCTCTGATCAAGCTGATTAGGGAGCTGAATAAGGTAGCGGCTGAGATGAGCGGTTGATTTTTTGATAAGCTTAAGTGTTTGGCAAAACTAGCTGATAGGATAGTTGAATAAGAGTAAAATGAAAATCTCGGCCACAAATCCTTTGTTTGAATTCACATACATGACATTCTAATGAAATGTAAATCCTAATGAAATGTTTACCACAAAGTCAACCTACAAACTTATTAACAATATTATTGTCGGAAATAATGAATACAACTGGATTTGAAAGTGTTGTATTAGACAATTAATCATCCTAGATAGACAGATAAATTGGATTGGGGCCTAAGTCTATTTATCTATAGCAAGTTTTATCTATATATGGTTTTATATATAGGTGATTTATTATAGATGGTTTTATCTATAATAAGTTCTAGATAAGGTGAGTTTTATCTATATCTAGGTTTACCTATAGGAAGTTCTACCTATAGGGATTGCTCTATTATAAATAGAGGGTGTAGGGTTGAATTATGGTGTGCCAGTGTATCCATCAAAGCATCACAATAATAAGAAACCCTATCTGCAGAGAGGTTTTTTCTCTACAGGGTGTTCTGCACGGTTCTTGCCAGAACACGGAAATTATTTGTGTCCTATTGTTCATTCTCCTTCTCTTTAACAGTATTCAATGGGGGAAATTCACAACAATTGGTATCAGAGCCAAGTTAGACGATGACATTCAGTGCATAATTCGAGGCCCCCCAATTCGATGACACTAGAGATTTCAATCTCTGGCAATGGCAAATGAAGAGTCTCCTGACATGGAAGGGGATGTTAAAGAAGATGAAAGAGACGAAACTTGTTTCGTTGAAAGATGATGAATGGGAGAAGATACAAGAGAAGACATCGTCGGGTATTCGACTTTGTCAGGCGGATAAAGTGATATACCACATGATTGACATATAATCTTTGAAGGAGATTTGGGTTCGATCGGAGAGGAGGTATATGTCGAAGTCTTTGTCCAACAAGTTGTATCTACTACAAAGGTTGTCAAGGTGGAAGATGGTGCAGGGTACCGGACTGGTGAAGCATGCCACCAAAAGGAAGTTCAAGGAGCGCTACTTGGACTTGATCAACATCACTTGATGATATTCAAGAAATTAAAGGAGCCTCAGGGAGCGGAGCACGGGAGGACCTGGAGCAGACAAGGTCCTAAAGATGTCTCTGTCCGTTGTTATAGATAGATTATTTGTCTAGGTGGAGATTGTTGTATGAGACAATGAATCATCCTAGGTAGACAGATAAATTGGATTGTGGCCCAAGTCTATTTATCTATAGAAAGTTTTATCTATATATGGTTTTATATATAGGTGGTTTATTATAGATGGTTTTATCTATAATAGGTTCTAGATAAGGTAGGTTTTATCTATATCTAGGTTTATCTATAGGAAGTTCTACCTATAGGGATTGCTCTATTATAAATAGAGGGTGTAGGGTTGAATTATGGTGTACCAGTGTATCCATCAAAACATCACAATAATAAGAAACCCTAGCTGCATAGAGGTTTTTTCTCTACAGGGTGTTCTGCGCGGTTCTTGCCAGAACACGGAAATTCTTTGTGTCCTATTGTTCATCCTCCTTCTCTTTAACGGTATTCAATCGGGGAAATTCACAACAGGAAGCTTCATCTACTACATAGGACCTAGAACTTCATCTGGAAGGTTGCGGTAGACAGGCTCCCAACAAAAGAAAGACTAAATAGATATTTTAATATAATGCCCTCTCAATGTTGCCTTTGCAACACTGAAGAGAAAGATGATCACCATTTATTCTTGAATTGTCCTATAACTAGAGATTTAATTACCCATAACTAACCACTTTTTTTTATATTAAATTAAGGTCAACTAGTTCGATCTTGGATGACCTCGCGTCAAATAAAAATTAAAATATCCATTTTGAAGACATTTGCTTCATATGACAAACCAAATGAGATCCCATAAACAATTAACATTATCTTTAAGAAAAAGAAAATCGAGCATATATCTGCGATTGCCTAACAGGTAGTCACCAATTATTGCAAACTGGAACAAAGCAGAACCAAAGGAAAACTCCACAAAAGCTAAGCAACGGAAAATAACAAGGTGGCAAAAACCATCAAGGCGCTTCTACAAGATAAATGCAGATACCTCTTTACACATTCCAAGGAATGTCGTATAAGTGGCATGCATTATTCGGGACAATGCTGGTCAAGTTACCGATTCTTTCAGTATAGGGTCCATCAAGGATTTGTGCTTCAAACTGAAGCTCAAACATGCTGCGTCAGACTATAGGTAAATTTAAGCTGGCGTATTCAAAATGTCATTATTGAAGAGGATAGTCTCGAAATCATCAATGCTAACACCAATCATCTCAAGGAGGATTTTACCTAACTTATTCATCAATTTTAGTTACACTATAAATTCGCCTATTCCATCAAGCGAAGCTCTAATAGTTGTTATATAAAAAAAAAAGCTCTAATCATTAATTTTTTGAGTATTTAACACAAGATTGTAATATCCGGTGCTCGATCACACGGGGCCAGACGCACCATAAAAGAAAGCAAAAAAGTAAAATTTTACGCGCTTAGAGTTAAAAATTAGCACTTGTTGGAATTAATTATATTTAATCTATATCTAATATAATACTAAAACAGATGCTAGAAGATGCCACATGGCGGCACATCCTTAAACCAAGCTTACGTGGCAAGTTTTCCTTTAATGTGGCCCCACCTAAATAATTAATTCAATTTACTCAATTATAAATTAAAATAAATCTAATATTTTTTTTTCGAATTAAAGTGATTTAAAAATTTTTAAATACCAAATAATTATTTTTTTATGATAACTTTAATTTATTTTTTCTCATTTATTTTGAATTAAAACTCAATATATTTTTTAGTTACCACATTTTACCCAAAAATTAGTTTTTTTTTATTTAGTAATTCTTTCACAATGATTGAAATATCTAATATCTAATATCTAATATCTAATATAATACTAAAACACATGTTGGAGATGCCACATAAGTACATAACGGATTCTCCTTCAATCATCCTATGTGGCATGATGTACTTAAAGATGGGTCTACATTTGATTTAAAAAACATTTTCTCAAATTAAACTTTTATTTATCAAACTAATTCATCCAATATTTATAACCATTATCTATTCCTCGAATCCCTCAAAATGAGGGATGTTTATCTCTTTACTAACCAAAATATTTCAATATCTAATACAATTACACACTTGATAATTCAGATTGTAGAGAAATGATTTTAGTCACGAATGAGATTTAATAAGATTTTCCAATCTGACCCTATAAAATTTTGTGATTTTTTTTATAAATAATTCAGATGCTTATCACTTTTTATTTAAAAGATTGCATATTTATCTAATTAATTGCTAACTTAATTTTCTAATTACTCTCGAGCATATCTTTAATTTTTAAAACAAAAAATGATTTGTTTAACTTACCATACAATTTATGTTGACATAGATTTAACATTTTCTCATTAACCCAAATGAAAAAAGAATAATTTTTTAAAACAAAATTAAGGCTCGACCATCTTCATAACAAACATGAAATAATTAGAATGAATGTTTTTAACTGTGTCATCTATTTCACTTATCATACAACCTACTCTACTCTAGCTCATATTTTCCATTTTTGTTCTTTATACCCAAATCAAACAACAATATTTTTTAATCCGCTTTTTTCCAACAAATTAAGGCTACCTTCATAACAGACCTGAAATTAATAATTAAACATATTTTTTTTATTATGGATTGATTTAAAATAAAATGATTTGTTTTAAAATTTTAATTATTATTTAATTAGTTGAATTTATTATTATATATTATTTAATGATTTTAATTATGATTTGATTTTAACAAATATTTGCAATAAAGATGATGACATTGATGAGTACAAATGTAAACGATGGTCGATTCCATAGTTAAATTATTCAAATATTTGTACATATATTTTTTCAATCATCTGTACAACTATTAGTCAAACATTATAATGAAAATGGTATCATTACTTTTTTAGTATTCTGTATATGTTATAATTAATATGAAAGACGGAGGATATTTCAATTATATACTTGGATTTGAAAAAGATATATGCTCAATGTTAAAAATAATATGCTTAGTTAATTACATGAATTAATTTTTTTAAAAAGTTGTAAAATATACGGGATATCAAACATTTCTTTTTGAAAAATAGGATTAAGTTTTAAAAAATGAGAATATGAAATAAATGAACGGATCGAATACAATATATGAAAGTTTCGAAAAAATATTATAAATTTTTTAAAAATTACGTTATAAAATTTGGATAATTTTTTAAAAATTAAATATTTTTCTATGTATATTATAATATATTTTAAAATTTAGGTTGAGATAACTTAAAATTATTATCTTTTACTATATAATTCATACTTATATTTTAATTAACTAATAAATAGTTCAAATTTTGTATTATATGTAGCACGCACTACATGTAATATTGAAACCAATTTTATATCAATATTCGCACAAGCTGTGGATACCAAACTAGCTTCTTAAGATAATACATGATAGTAATACATTAAAAACGTCACATCGCGACCAAAGACTTACGTCACATCCCCCATAGAGTTCTATAATTTCATTGGTTTATAATTACTGGCGGGTCCCTCTTTATTTTGATAAATCTAATTTTATTAATTAACATATATAATCCAACTTTAGATTTTCAGGTTTTTTACTTTAATTGATATATTTAACTACTTTAAAAAAAAACTTAATTATTTGAAATGTTGAACGGTAAAAAAAAAGCTTACCTTCTTAATAATTTTAGATGGTTTATTAGGGTTAAATCTTACACAAATCACTTTTCCTAATTTTAGATTTTTTTTAGCATTTTAAAATTAGCAAACAATCAAATATCAAATTAAGACTAATGAATAATACAATTATGATACTCCGTACCCACACCTTAAATAACTCATAATTAATATATAGTTAGAATATATGAATGTTTGACTTAAAAAAAATTAAAGATGTTTGCGTTAAAGGTATTGATATGAGAGTGGTAATTCAACCATTTTTATTTCATGTAATTTCATTTCAACTAATAAAATTGCACAATTCAAATAGCTTCACGTACGCTCCATTATCGGCTAACCATATATAATAGCAACTTCTTTGTCAATCTTAAGCTTTAATCTCTAAGTTATTAATTAATTTATATTAAGGTATAGGTGTATGCGCGCGCGTGTCTTAGATACAATTATTGGAATAATTGTGAAAGTTTTACTTGAATAAACTTGGTCTCTTTAGGCTTCTTTTATAATCCCAAATATATTGACGTTAAAATGATACAACAAATATTTAGAAAACTATATACATGCTTTTATAGCTTAAATTAAAGTATAGTTGTGTAACAACTATATGGGCAGAGTTGAAAAAAATTATAACCGGTACAAACAATTGAATGATTTACTTTTTAACAGTCATTAATTTTATTTTAGTTTTTCTAGGGTTCACTATTTTCTATTAGGGTAACAGATAAATTGTATATCTAGATTACCTTAATAGAGCAATATTAGCTCTATATAGTTTTTTTTTGGTATAAATTAAAAGTCTTCCGTATACCAATACATTTTTTTTTGGTTTAGGCAATGATTCGGCAGGGATGACCTACCCGATAGCATCCTATCCGGTTTCGTATACCAATACGTATTCATTGTTGACATGAGTACATCTGAAATAGTAAGCCCGTGCCTTAGGCACGGGTATTGTACTAGTACATATACTAAAACTGATGGATTGGTGCCTGCGTGGCGGCGCGTGAGTGCATCTGCCTACGTGGCGACGCGTGAGTACGTCTCGCAAAACTTTCTCCCGTCAAAAAGGAAATCTGATAAAAATAATTTGTATAATTAGATAGTTCTAATCTATATAATTGGATAGATGAAATATCTTATAAAAGAGTAAATATTATATAAGGAAAAAACTCTATCAGTATAATTAAACGTAGTAGTAAATATTATATAATTGGATAGATGAAATATCTAATAAAAATCAGTTATCTATTAAATTACATGAGATTTAATTAATGGTAGATTAGAAAAAAATAATTTTTTTACCTTATAAATGTGAATTTTATTTATATTTTGAGATAATATAAATAGATATTTAGATTAAATATAATCTGTCAAACTAATTTTATTTATATCTATATTATTTTTTGGTGGAAAAAATTATTTATATTTAATTTTTTTTTAATTTATTGGAATCTATCTAAATTACTTATAATATTGTATTAATGTATTCTCCGTGCACGGGACGGGGCCTACACTAGTATAATTAGGGGTGTTATCTGAGCCGAACAGCTCGAGCTCGGCTCGGGCTCGGCTCGAAAAAGCTCGAGATCGGCTCGTTCGAATATGTAAAACAAGCCGAGCTTGAACAAGGTTTTGGGCTCGAACCAAGCCCGAGCCGAGCCGAGCTCAAAAGCTCGTTTTTTTTTCTTTCCAAAAATGCCCCTAGGGCAAATCTGGATGAAAGGCATGGAAGTGCTTGAAGAGTGAACACTGAAGCGCCGTCTACACCCATCCCCTACTCTCTCCAACTCTTCTCTCTCTGTTCCCTTCAGATCTAATCTCTCTCTCTTCCGGCCGTCTCCTACTCTCTTCAACGGCCGACTTCTTCAGATCTACTCTCTTGATCTCTTCCAGTCGACTCCTACTCTCTTCAACGGCCGACTCCTTCTGACTTCTTCAGATGTATCTCTCTCTCTCTTCAACGATCTACTCCTTCCATCTCCTACTCTCTTCAACGACCGAGTCCTTCCGTCTCCTACTCTCTTCAACAGGCGACTCCTTCCGGTCGATTATACTCTCTCTTTATCTCCGAGAGGACCCGATATCCCTTCTCTCAGCAAGTTAGCCTTCATTCGGTCGAAGTTTTGGACCTGAAATTCGTAGGTATGGCTTTTGTTTTTCTCCCATTGAAGTTATGGAAGTTGTAATTAGGTTTCTCTCTAACCTTTAGTGGTTGTAATTTTTTTTTTTGACAGATCTGAGACTTCTCCTAATGTCCTCCTAGGGTTCTTCGTTTCTCAGAAGATATGGTGACGCCGACAAACTCAGTGTCTATTATTCCCTCCTTGGCTCCTCAATCTCAGTCCCTCTTCATCCTTCTGTTTTTGTACTGCTTAAAATGTGGTTGATTAGAAATTTTGCTATGTTACCTATTTAGTTCAGTGTTTATCTTTTTGTTCAATGTTCATCTTCCTGTACAATATAAAATGTCACTCGTAATTAATAAATATGGTTGATGATTGATTAGAAATCTGTAGAACTTAATAGTTACAATTGATGATTTTTTTTTATCAAAATTTATTCATCTTCCTTTTGTTCTTGTTCATTTTCCTGTGTAATTTGCATTTAGGCCTTTGGATACAAACGAGCTGAACGAGCTTGAACGAGCTCATTTGACGAGCTCAAATGAGCTTGGGCTCGTTCGTTCAGCTTGTTCGAGTTCAAACAAGCCGAGCTCGAGTTTCACCCTAGGCTCGCGAGCCGAGCTTGAGCGCCAAAAAAAGCTCGAATAATTTTTGGGCTCGAGCTCGGTTCGGCTCGTTTCCCGTTCGAGCCAAGCTTGATCATGTCAAGCTCGGCTCGTTCGGCTCGAATATCACCCCTAAGTATAATACTAAAACAGATGTGAAAGATACACGTGGCAACCTCACCTTAAATCAAAGCTTACGTGGCAGTTTTTCATTAAGTGTGGCCCCACCTATATAACTAAGTAATTAACAGAATTTAATCAATTATTAATTAAAATAAATTTAATGATAATTTAACAAATTTACTAGAATATTAATTTCTCACAATTTTTTTTACCCGTTCGAATTAAAGATATTTATTTATTTTTAATTAAATTAACCAATTAATTACTTTCTATTATAAATTTTATTTATTTTTTCTCATTTATTTTGTGTTAAAACTTAATATCTTTATTATTTAGAAGATCATTGCCCAAGTTGAATTGGAGGAAGCCTGACGTGTTCGAGATGAAGGCACACTTCGAAAACAAAGTGATCAAGAAACGGGGATCCAACATTGTAATCGACCACTTTTCAGACGCTAAGTTAGATTTGTTGTTGGGTGATGACAATAAGTTATCCATTGATGGAATCTTGCTTCTTGATGCACATCTATTGCCGCAGTGACTTCTCTCGATGCATATGTCGATCCAGCATTGTAGTCGATCATTGCCCAGGTTGAATTGGAGCTCTATCTTGATGCATATGTAGGAAGGTTGAATTGGTGTTCTTCACATCACTGCTAATCTCTCAAACATCAATGATTGTTGAATTATGTGGGTTTCACTATTTGATTCAAACATAACAGTTGTTAAAATCCATTTTTTTCTATTTACAAACAAAAAACGATTGTAATCTCATGTTACCCGTTTTGGTAAGATTTCTACTTATCTCGGAAATTTGGTGGGATTTTTTCTACTGAATTATTTATAAAATGATTTTTTTAAATCTATGTTTTTTTTCTATTTACAAATAAAAAATATTGCAATCTCATTTTACCCGTATATGGTAGGATTTCTAATGCTATCTCAAAAAATTTGGTGGGATTTTTACTGCTGAATTATTTATACAATGATTTGTTAAAATACAATGTTTATCTAATTACAAAAAAAAAAATTACAATCTCATTTTACCCGTATTTGGTAGGATTTTTTCTATCTCAAAATTTTGGTTGCATTTTTATTGATAAATTATTTATACAGTAATTTGTTAAAATCCAATATTTATCCATTTACATATAAAAGAAGTTTATCATATATCTCTACTCACACTTGGTAGAGTTGATCTTATCGTGAAAAATGATAGGCAAGTTCATTTTTATGTGCATTGATTATATTTTGTTATTAGTTATTTGTTTTATCACCTTTAATATTGAATTCTTTCACAAAAATCGTATATTGAAGTGACCTGTTGATTCGAAATTATTTAAACAACTATATATATACCCATCAATATGGAGTTGAATAGATACATCATTGATATATTTCAATTTCTTATTGTAAAAGATGTTGGACATAAGTTTCAAATCATATTTCTTATTTAACTATATTTATTGACCTTATTTCTCAATATTACCAATAATTATAATTTCTAATGACCTTATTTCTCAATATTACCAATAATTATAATTTCTTTTATTTTACCTCGCGAACATGTAATCTTTACTTTTACTATGTTTAACTTTTGTTGTGTGTAGATGAGAGAATATTGTCAACTTTAATTTAGCCGATGTGACAAAGTTGTATATAAATCTGATTTTTTTTTCCGACACTAATGCATATCAAAGAAGGTAATGCGCGCCTTATTTTACTTATTTGTTGTATCTATTATTACTTAATATACCATCTTAATATGAACTATATTTATTTTACAGGTTTCTTAAACCCGACAATACCTCCAAAACCAAAACTGTGCAACGACGCTATGAATTCTCCAACATTGTGGATTAATGAAGTTATCGTGATCTATATAGCGCACACTTTTAATTATTGATCGAAGATGTGAATCAAGTGAGCAAGACCAATTTAGTATATTTATCATTTTGATGTTTGGATTTAATATTAATTTTCTATATCGTTTTCATATTATCATATTATTATTATTATTATATATATAATGTAGATAAATTACGATAATATCTTTTAGAACAACATAATATATTTTACAAATCCCGTGTGTCACACACGAGTATTGTGCTAGTTATTATCTATTATGCCTGATGTAACTCTTAGGATATTATTTAATTATTTCAGTCCTAAAATATGGTATTATTTTTTTTGTACAATATTATGATTTTTTCTACATTAGATATATATATATATATATATATATTATATATATATATATTGATATTTTGTATTTAATCACAAAAATTTACATTTTAGAAAAATAGAAAAATCAATTTTCAAAATAATTGATCTTTTAGTCGTCTATATTTTTAAATCAGGATAAAGATTTGTAAATATGTCAATATAAGTGTATAGAACATACAAAAAGATTAATTATTTTTAATATTTATTTATGTTTGAAATAATTAAATAATATTAAGAGGATTACATTTTTTTTTATTAGGAAATATTTCGGGTGAGCAGGCTCTACCCGATGACATCCTTTCGGATGAGGTCTAGAAGACCAGGATTAAGTCAGCGTCTCTGAATATTATTTTTTAAAATTCTAATTATAATTTGCATAAAATTAGTATAATTAAGTAAAATTATTATTTTAGTCTATGTTTATCATAAATAGTTAGGATTCACTCCAGATGGTTTCGCGAAAATTGACCGTGGGATTAGACAAATCATTCGAGGTATTAATTACTATAACGGGTCAAATAATCAGACAAAGTACAAATGAGATCTTCTCGAAACTCAACACAACCAAGAAGACAATATTAGCCACCAATATCTAGTGGAGCTTATGGACCATTGAAAACAAGATTATGTTCGACGATGACAGCTACATGATCAACGAAAACAAGAGATATATTTACGACAACAACTGAAACAACCAAAGGATTCTAAAACATTGTGTTGGGAAGAGATGAAAGCAAATGAAGTGCAACCAAAACCAAGACCAAGATGTAGGAGAAATCTTAGATGGGTCAAACCGACGAATTGAGATTAAAGATGATAGTCTCCTAGTGATCAATTCAGTCTCTGGTGAGTGGCGTTGCCCCTGGGAGATTGAGATGACCGTATCGGATACTCAAAACCTTCTACAATATGTTATGAACCGAAGGTCGATTGGAAAGGATTAGGGTTGAAATTGAGAAAGGAATGTTAGGAACTAGAAATATAGGGGTAATAAGTGTAATTGCAAAGGAATTAGGAATAGGGTTATAAATACCCACGAGGAGTCATTGTAGATGAATATACAAAATTTCTATCTTCTTCTTCCTCCTCTCAATCTCTCTTCTTCTCTTCTTCAATCCTCCATTTCCATATCTCAAATCCTCTATCCGACCTTAGGGTCATAACAAATTGGTATCAGAGCCCCGATCTCGACCATGACGGATGGCACCAGCCCGGTGATGGTAGAGAGCGCCAGATTGGCGACGATGGAGGAGCATTGGCGCACGATGGATGACCAGGTACAAGATCTTCAACAATTCGCGGTACGGACTCAACAAGCCCTTCAAGATTCAGTCAAGCGCCAAGTAGATTCAGTCGAGCGCCAAGAGGGGATTAATCGCAAGCTCGACGCGCTGATTGAATTGGTCACGAACGCCCAGACAAGGGCCAGGCTATTCCGATCGGAAACCGATTCACAATCAAGGCAAGAGTTTGAAGCCTTGGTTGTTGACGAGAATCATATAGGAGTTCCTGTCCCAAACGAGCCCTTCTTAATCGTCAAAGAGGAACGACAAAGCGACCGAGAAGTGATCGCCACCTCAAGTCAAGAAATCGTCGCGATCGTCAAGTGGCTTCCTGAGAGTGTTATTGCTGGAGAATCAAAACTGGCTTGGGTTGAAGAAATTGCAGACATGAACCAAGAAATCAACAAGTCTCCGGATGATGTTCTAGTCCAACCTGTGTCTTCGGGGGCTGACGAGTTAAAGATCAAAGAAATTCAGACCCATTGCAATCGATTCAAGGTAAATTTTAAGCCCTCTAAGTTGATCATCTACGGTGGTGCAACCAAGGAGTTGGTTGAATTGGTTGTGCTCTTGATTGAGTTGTTGGAGATTAAGGTGGCCAATTCTAGGAGGGATAGCAGTACAAGCTTTCGGCTGAATCAATTTTTTTGTTTCCTTAGTGCACCCAAGGTGTTTGTGGAAATGTCTTGGCAGATGAAGTCATCTTTTATTGTTGATGCATCTATAGTTGATCGCAGGGTGCAAGAGGGAAATTTAGTTTTTGACCCCGGAATTGCTGAATGGTGCATTGTGTTGTGTGAGTTCGGGTTCTTGAAATCTCATGCTTCTATGACATTAGAAAAGGTAGGGCTACACAAAGGCTCAGGGTTGATGGGTCAGGAACAAGAAATGGTTCCGATTTTGTATTTGATCCGGGCATAATTGGAGGGATGAGTTACTGATGGAAAAGAAAGTACAAGAAGCTAGATTCATGGAATTGGTTGAAATATAGTATTTTGCTTGTTGCATCATTTGCAATTCTTGGACAGCAATTCAAGGTAAAAGCTTTGGCATCCTTAATGTCTCGTTGGGGTAGCTGTGGGGGTTCATTTGGGTGCTGCAACACGGGGGAATAATTGTTTTGATTATACAAAGTGCATGTAGGGGTACACACCTGTATCACACATGTAAAAGGCTTTTACTGCCATGGATGACAGTAGATCGGCAGTGATGAGTGGGAAGCAGGACAAGCGTGTATAGTATAGGATGAGGCGCTATTATTGATTCGTGGCAATCAAATGGGCTGAGAGGATTGATGCTGCACATTTTGAAGAGTTGATGCCTTAAAGGAAAAGCTTTGGTCATGAATTTACCAGGAATAAATTGCCTTGAAGCTTTGAAGGGTGCTGCAACTACAAATGAAGCTTGAGGACAAGCTTCTTTTTGTACCGGTGGGTAATGTTAGGAACCAAGATCTGTAGGGCTAGCTCGGGACTCTCCGTTCAAGAGTAATCGGGATATCCTTAAAGCTGAGAAGCTCTCCATCTTTGACGATGTCCAGAAAGGTAAGCTTAAGATTCGGCCTGAGGATGTGCAGGAATCGCGGAAACAGTGGGAAGCTACTTTGATAGATGTTGTTGCTGGCGGGCAGGTCCCGTTTGCTGCTTTGAAAGAGTTCATAGATGCTGAATGGAGTGGTGAGTCCCCGAAGGTTTTTCAGAAAAACAATGGCGTTTATGTTTTCAGATTTGGCTCGGAGGAGGACCTCAATTGGGTGCTCAGCCGTGGCCCTTGGCATGTCCATGGTTCGAAGCCACTTATTCTGAAGAGATGGAACCTTGGAATGCAAATCTCATGGAACTCCTTTGATCGCATTCCCTGTTGGGGTTGTCTCCCGGATCTGGAGCCAACTCTGTTTACAAATACAAACCTCAGCAGATTGGGTTGCTCTATTGGGATACTAGTGTGTATTGATGAAAGGACAGCAGTGGGAGATAGAATTTCTTATGCCAAATTGCTTGTTGAAGTGTCTGTTGAGGAAGCAGGGCTAAAATATATAGAGATCGAGAATGTGGATGGCTCAAAGTACAATCAGAGTGTGATCTTTGAATGGGTTCCATTGATGTGCAGCACTTGTAATAAATTTGGGCACTCTAACTATGGTTGTCCTTTGCAGAGAACAGTTAATATCCCCCCTCCTAGACGTCATCGCATGCCTCAATCTTCCTTTCTTCATGCAAGATTGGAATGGAAACCCAAAAGGGGGGATAGAAATGATGAGAATTGTCCTGTGACTGAGAGGATTATTGAGCAGATAAACGGTGGTACTGAGTCGAATAGTGTGCAGCTAGATGGTAAGTTAGGAACAGCTAAAGCAGGCAAAGGAAAAGAGAAAGTTGTACAGGTTGTTGTCAATGACAGTAAGGCAGTTATTAGCAAAAGCAAAGAGAGGGAAGTTACTGGCAGCTGCTCGAATGCTATGAGAGATGCTCATCAGCAGAACACAGTTGAGCAGATTGTGATACTAGAAGAGAACAATCTCTCAGAGAAAGGATGGTCAGGAGTGAACAAGAAGAAAGTTGCCAAATCCCTGAGTCCTAATGCCACAAATCAGAAAGGGAAGGATATTAAAATTTTGAGCTCTTGTTATGCTGCGTTGGAGGATGATGATTGTTTGCTTGGGTCTCGGGATTCTGATAGTTGTATTGTTGGCTCTGGGTTCACCCATAGTGAGAGTAGCACTCACCATCAGGAAGGTAATGGATAGAGTCAAATTCGCAGCATGGAATATAGCGGGCTTAAAGGACCCGATAAAAAATAGTATTATAAATATGTATTGTTTCGATAATGATATCTCTTTGATTGGGTTGTTGGAGACAAAAATGCTACAGAAAAATATTGAGGAAGTGAAAGGTAGGCTTATGCATGGATGGGACTGCTGTGTGAATGGAAGTGCAACAGAAAAGGGCCGAATTTGGGTTACTTGGAACCCTGCAGTGTTCAAAGTTCACGTGCTGATAGTGCATAGCCAAGTGATACACTGCGCTGTTGAAACTAAGGATGGAAAGTTCTTTTTTCAAGCATCCTTTGTTTATGCTTGCAATTATAAAAACGAGAGGGAACCCTTGTGGGCTGTTATTAGGGACATTGCTGCTAATATGGACTGTCCATGGGTCCTATTAGGGGACTTAAACTGTGTCTTGAGCATTGAAGAGAAGTGGCCAGTGATTCGAGCAAGACATGATGAATTTGAGGAGCTCAAATCTGTAATGGAGGAGTGTGGGCTTACTGATCTCCCCTTTTCGGGCGCTGCTCTGACATGGAACAATAGCCAGAAGGGTGAGGCTCGACTAGAAAGGAAGCTTGACTGTGTGTTGGTTAATGACAACTGGATGGAGTCTTACGCAAACACCAGAGCGTTTTTTGATACTCCTAGATGCTCGGATCATTGTCCTGCAGTGACAATCCTTCGTAATGATGCCAAATCAAGAAGATATCCCTTCAAATATAAGAACTTCTGGGGACAGGAGCCCGAGTTTGAAGGTATTGTTAGAGCAGCTTGGAATTGTCAGGGGACAGGTTCACATCAGTTCAAACTATTCCAAAAACTGAAGAATGTCAAAGAGGCTTTGAAACCATGGAATAGAACTAGATTCCCGGAGCTCCAAACTCAGATTAAACTTGATCAGGGGATCCTTCATGAGTTGTAGCTGCAATTACAGCAGGACAAAACGAATGTGGCCCTTGTAACTCAGGTTGAGAATGCTGAAGCTGAATTGAAAAGGAATGTGGCACGATTGATCAGTTTAACCACCCAGAAAGCAAAGCTACACTGGCTTACTATGGGGGAGGAGACTTCATCTCTTTTTTACAGGAATGTCAAGGAAAGACACGCTAGAAATGCTATCATTATGATGAAGGATGATAGAGGAGAGACTCTTGAGGAGGAAAATGATATTCGTAGGCATGTGCTGAAGTTCTTCATAGAATTATTGTCGACAGCTACATCCACCTCTCCTTTTCTACAACTCACTCCCGGGAGGGGTTTTACTGATTTGTGTGATGATGATCTGATGAGCTTGTCAAGCTATGAAGACATCAGGCAGAGCATCTGGAGTATAGGGGCCAATAAGTCCCCTGGACCTGATGGCTTCGAAAGCCAATTCTTCAAGGATGCTTGGAGCATTGTTGGCAAAGACACGTGTGAAGCTGTTAGGGAAATTTTCAGAAATGGAAGGGTTCTTAAGCAGCTGAATACTACATTCATCTCGCTCATACCCAAGGTGCCCAATCCGACTCTGGTCAAGGATTTGAGACCAATTTCTTGTTGCAATACAGTTTTAAAAGCAGTGACTAAGTTGTTAGCTGGGCGGATTATATCACACCTAAACTACTTGATCTCGGATTGCCAAGGTGCGTTCATCCCGGGGAGATCTCTTGCACATAATAATGTTGTTGCGCTGGAAATTGTAAATGGGTATGGGGTTAAGAGGGTCTCTCCGAGATGCACTATCAAAGTTGATCTGCAGAAGGCATACGACTTCCTCAGCTGGGATTTCGTAAGAGCAACACTGGAGTATTTCAAATTCCCACAGAAGCTTGTTGATCTAATAATGGAATGCGTAAGTACTACATCTTTCTCTATGCTGATCAATGGAGCCCCTGAAGGTTTCTTTCCCGGGAAGAGAGGACTTAGACAAGGGGATCCTTTATCCCCCTACCTATTTGTGCTATGTATGGAGGTGTTGAGTAGGATGATTCAGGAAGCTGCTGAATCTCCACGTTTCAAGTACCATCCCAGATGCAAAGACATCAAGCTTGTGCATTTGGCTTTTGCTGATGACCTGCTTTTATGTTGCCGAGCGGATAGGGAGTCCATTGGGATTCTAAAAACTTGTCTTGACCAGTTCTTCTCCATGTCTAGGTTAAGAGCTAACACAGAGAAAAGCACAGTGTACTTTGCTGGGGTTTCGGATGCCGAAGCTGCTGAAATGGTGCATTAGTTGGGGTTTGCTCAGGGTGTGCTTCCGGTCAGATATTTAGGGATCCCTCTGCATTCTAGGAAGGGGTTTATACTTTCTGGAGTCAAGTGTTGATTCTTCCGAAGGGAGTAATAGAAAAGATTGATGGCATGTGCAGGAGATTTTTGTGGAATGGCAGTGATACAAAGGGCAAAAATCTGGTGGCATGGGAGGTAGTCACGAAAACTTTTGTGGAGGGAGGGCTTGACATCAATGAAGCACTTGCCTGGAACAAAAGCATGTTAGAAAAGTTGATGACTGATTTGCACTTCAACAGACCGAGCATATGGTTACGATGGTGTAATGCGAACCACCTGCATAATGGTGGGATATGGGACACGATCAAAAGGATGGAGGATACATGGATATGGAAGAATATCCTTGATGTAAAGGAAGAGCTCAAATTGGCTTTGGTTACAGGTGGAATTGATGAAGCTGATTATCACACACTGCTTGGTGCTGATGGAAAAGGCTCCTACCGAAGATTGTATGAGCTTCTTCGGCTGAAAGGGCAGCATGTGGACTGGGGTGCAATTATATGGAGCAATCCACAATGTCGGAGGTGGTCCTTCATAACTTGGTTAGCAGCAAGAAACCGGTTGCAAACAGGTAACAAAGTGAAACATTGGAAGGGGCTGGAGGCATCCATTTGTGCACTTTGCAAAGAAGAGGAAGAGACCGAGCTGCATTTATGGTTTAAATGTCCACTAATCAAAGAAGTCCAGAATATTGTGTTTGGATGGGTGGGAATCAACACCCGTTTTGATGCCACCGAAGAGCGGTTGGATTAGTTTGCTAGATAGCCGAAGAAGGTGCGGAAATCTGCCCAATTCTAGGGTAAGCTGATAGTGTTTGAGGCACTTATCTACTTCACATGGAAGGCTAGAAATAGTGTTATATTTGAAAATGAATAATTTGTTCCGAAAGCATGTGCTATCCAAATTATTGAGAGTTGTAGGTCTCGAATATCCGTGAAGTGCAAGGGCAAGTCACTCATGGATATTCGTTGGCGTACAAATCTCTTGGATAGATATATGGCGAGTACAGGGGTATGATTATAATAGATTGGGATTGAGTTGGTAGAGGGATTGAGGGGAGCCGAGTGCTCCTTGAGATGGTGTTAGTATGGGGTTAACTAGCTAGTTGGATGAGTATAAAGGAACATTTTGGGTATACAGTTCCCGTTTTACATAAGACCCTGGTATGGTCTTATCTTTTTATAACTTGGGGTCTCCCCCACCTTATCTATATATTTACCGTTTCAAGGTAATGTTAGGAACTAGAAATATAGGGGTAATAAGTGTAATTGCAAAGGAATTAGGAATAGGGTTATATAAATACCCACAAGGAGTCATTGTACATATTATCGATGAATATATATATATATATATATATATATATATATATATACAAAATTCCTATCTTCTTCTTCTTCCTCCTCTCAATCTCTCTTCTTCTCTTCTTCAATCCTCCATTTCCCTATCTCAAATCCTCTATCCGACCTTAGGGTCATAACAAGGAAGAGGATTGAGAGATAGAGTTTAGAAGTTTAGGGAAGAAGAGACAGAGATTAGGAGAGAGATGTTTGATTATTACTTGGATAAACCCACAATTACAATAGCTAAGGGTATTTATACCCTAATACCTAATAGGCTAATATCTAATAAGGTCATTACACAATACTTCGAGGAAGCTACCTGCCGACATGTTTTCTGTGAAGTAAATCGAGTGGCGGACTTGATGGCTAAGCTCAGGCATACGATGGACCTTGAAGCTCTCATTTCACATCGGGAGTTTCTTATCCTCGTCCGTAGGAACGCGATAGGTTAGTTGGTCAACAATGTCTGACATGCAACTCTTATCTTGTATCGAGAAAAAAAAGTTACCATATCTTTTGTTTTTTTTTTATTTAAAATAATATGATTTTATACATCGATTTCAATATAATTTATATGATTTGAATTGTATTAGGTGTTTCAATATGTAATAGTCACATATTTATTATATAGTATATATATATATATACTATATAATAAATATGTGAAAATTTTGTACGACTATATATCAACTCAAGCTATAGACTACAAAGTAAAAATAAAATTATTTTGATATTTGAATTAAAATTTTTAAATATACGAATCTGAATCAAATAAACCCTACTAGTTATGTTGCAAGTCGCATATATATGTCTTAGTCGATCTCTTGGGCTGTGATGAAAAAAATGAGATGAAATTATTCCATCCCCTTGAATTATTGATGTTATTTTATAAAAAAATTTGTCCCTTTTTAAATTGCAATTGTGGGTTTGGGGTGTCATCCAATTGGGACAATTTTGCAATCTTTTTAAGGGACAAAAAAGAATAAGAAGGTGGGGGAAAAGAAATTGTTCAAAGAAGAATGAAAATGACCGGTTCAGTATGCATCTTGTGAGTTATGACTTATGAGTATCATAACAATTACTTTTTTTATTTTTACAGAAAATGATATGATATGATGGACACCTAATACTTTGAAAAGCTTTGATTTTTCGTTCCCTCTCAAATATGTTTGTTTGTTAGTGAAAGTTGACATGAGATGAAAGTATGTACATGTTGTTGGGTTACAACTACCAATTTTCTTTTCGTTCCCTCTCAAATGTCTTTGTTGGTCTTTGGATACTGTCGAATGTACTGAAGTCGGTTGGGATTCGTGATGTGAGTCGTGTATATGAACGAACATAACGTTAGTAGCCTTGCAAATTATAGAAAAGTGCTTAGTACATCGGTGATTTCTTTTTACTTTGTCAAAAGATGTGAAACTCTTTTAATCTCTTAATAGTTTGATGCTTATTTTAACTATTTGTTATACATGACTTAGTAGCTACTAGCTAACCATATGCCACCGGCCAAGGTCAAGTTACTCCAAACTTATCGAATTCGTTATGTATCTCTTTTTTCCCTCTATTTTTTTAATAAATATTCAAACCATTGATATCAAATCCCAATTTTGCGAAAAATATTTTAAATAATATATTTGATTAATAATTGCAATAAATAATTACTTGCTCGATTAATATTATTGCAATAATTTCAAAAGAAAGTGGTATAAGGTGGTGAAAATTTTTCATGTGATATATACTACTCTCTTCACAAATCACATACATGTCTTGTCATGTATAGGATTATAGATGTATGGGTATTCGTATATATACCCTTTATTGTAATTGTGAGAATCATCAATCAATAATGAAACCAATTACTCTTTACTCTTTCTCTTAACCCTTACTCTCTCTTAAACCCTAAACTCCTTCTTCCCCAATTCCTTCCCTAATCTCTACCTTTCTATTCCAATTTCACGTATTCATGGCTTGATCTATGTGTTGGGACATGACATGTCTACATCACATCCTTGAAAATGTGATGCAATACAAAAAGATAAAGGATATTGACACTTTACATTTTATCACCCACTTAGGCGAAGAAGTGGCTAAAACACGCTTATGATCATAATTAATAACATTGAAACAAAGGCTAATCGAAAGTATAAATTAACTTTACACACCTTAATTACCAAGAATACCATCCCATTAACAAGTCAGTTTACTTCTAGTGACACAATCAATTCATAAGTTACACGCCCTCATCTTTAATTGGTTATAATTAATTTAATATAACTATTAATTAAAACATATCGCGATAAAAACTATATAAAATATCATATTTTTTTTTAATAATTCATACTTAATAATAATAAGCATAAACTTGTAAAAAAATTAATAAAAAAGTTGATATGTTATCTACATAGTTTTTAACACCTAAAAATGTTCGTAAATATAGTAAAACTTCATATTTTAATAAACGAGAGGATACTATTTTGTATACTGATCAGTTATAAAATCGCTTTTCTAGTTAGTTAGAAAATTAAAGTACGTAATTAGCCAATCATTATGAAATGCATGCCAAATTAGGTTTGGTTATTAGCTAGGTTACGAGTGAATTCAGTTGGCCAGTACATACAAGTCCAGTAGGCCTTTGATTGTGTATAGTGCATTTCAGCCTCTAAAGATTGCAGTTTGCAAAGCACCCCCCTTTGAATATCACCTTCTAATAATTCATTAATTACAGCCATACACGGGATAGCTTGTAAAGCAACAAATTAAACGCAAAGGAAAATAAAACGCTAATTGACTCAACTTAAAAATAAGCTAATCTATTCATATCTTCCATAAGATGAACTTAAATGGGGGACAAAATGGCTCAGGTCAGACATGTTATGAACCATGAACCTCTCATGTTCTACCCAGAGTTTCCATCCCTCATCCGAAAGACGACATCTTTGGTTAGTAAATCATCAAGACCTAAGACGTACCTGACACCTTCCAAATCCTCGCATTTGCTTTGACATCAACATACCAGTCTTTGACAGAATGACAGATGAGTGACAAAGCACAAAACTATGGAAGATATACATGGTTGGGTTAGGAGATGTTAGCCCGGATAGGTCTAGTTAGTAGTTAGAACCATGGTTAGCCAGCTGAGTTAGAGGCAGTGTTGTATATATACACTTTGGTCCACCAGGTTGTTACAGATGATGATGAATGAAATGAATTGAAAACAGAAATCCCAAGTTCTCTCTTCTCCCTTGAATCTCATTCTCGATTTCTCTCAAATCTCAGCTAGATTGCTGAGTTTATATGGTATCAGAGCGAGATCAACACTAGAATCTTAGAGTGTTGAGATACTTGCTCAATCGAACTTTCGGTAATGGCGATTTCGGAAACAGAAGGAAATGGTGACAATGGAGGTTCGTCTTCAGGGTGCTGGAGATCGGAATTTTGGAGCGAATCATGCGGATCCGCTATTTATATCCTCTCGAATTCCGACCATCCAGGTATGGTCCTCATCTCAGCTCCATTCATCGGCACCAACTTTCACAGCTGGAGCAGATCTGTGCGAATGACGCTTGGTGCCAAGATGAAACTTGGTTTCATCAACGGGAAAATTGAGCGTCCGTCTGAGAGTGATGAGAACTATGATCGATGGCTTCGATGCGACTACATGGTGACAAGTTGGATCATTAATTCAATGAAACCTGAATTGGCAGAGAGCTTTGTGTACACGACTTCGGCAAAGGAACTGTGGGACGAGATCCAGGAAAGGTTTGCAGAATCAAATGCGCCTTTGATCTACCAAATCAAGAGAGAGATCTATCAGTTTCAGCAAAACAACATGAGTGTTGGAGATTACTACAACAAACGCAGGAAAACTTGGGACGAGTTGCAAGAAATTGAGTCAATTCCTGTCTGCAAATGTGGAGTGCTGAAGAATTGTTCATGTGCCATCCTCAAGACGCTGGTAGATCGTGAAGCAACCACTCGTCTGATGCAATTCCTGATGGGATTATCTGACTCCTTTGATGGAATCCGCAGTCACATTCTCTCCCTGGATCCTCTGCCATCAGTTAGCCGAGCCTTTCACATGGTGCTTCAGATAGAAAGGCAAAGAGGGATCACTGGAGCTCCGTCTCAGCACCATGAGGTCTTACCCACTCGGACTTACAATTAGACTGGAAGCTCTTCCAAAGGAAACACTGGATCACAAGGAAATAACTCGGGGACGTCTAGATCCAATGATCAGAGACCTAAGCCATCTAAGGAGGACTTGAAGAAGGCTAAGATGGAATTATTTTGCAACTATTGCAAGGAGCGATGGCATGTTAAGGATACATGCTTCAAGCTCATAGGATTTCCTGAATGGTACAACGGGCCTAAACGTCATCAGAATGACAAATTGGTGGCTAATGTTTATCAGGATGCTATGGATTTGGATTGTCCACTTACTTGTGAGAATGGATCTTCATCCAGTCTTGGAACTTCTGCCAGATCTGGAGGTGAATCTGACCTATCTCTGATCAATGCCGTGGTTGTTGAAGTAATACGAGCTATGAAAGGAAAGGCACCAGCGGATGCAAGTGATCCGAACACCAGTTCAGTGAACTTTGCAGGTATGATTTCTCCTTCTTCAATTGATCAAGGAAATTCAAGCAATGTCAAGACATGTATCATAGATTCGGGAGCCTCGGATCACATAGTGTGCAGTGATGTCATGTTCAAACACATGAAATTGCTGGATAGACCTATTGTGATTGGGTTTCCGGATGGGATCGCTCAGGCAGTAAAGTACTTTGGAAGTGTTTGCTTTGATCAAGGCATTCTACTCCAGAATGTGCTCTACATGCCTTCTTTCAAGTATAATCTCTTGTCTGTGTCAAAATTACTTGAAGATGACAAGCATCTGTTTGTATCCTCCAAATGGAAATATTGACATTTCCACTGGGTCTGTCGTGGCTACTGGAATTAGAGATGGAGGCCTCTACAAGTTTGCTTGCTCTTCAGTATTCCCTGCAGCTACTGGGTCAGAAGGTTGTGTGATCCTGCTGCAGCTAATAAGACTGTCACTGGGCATCAATTCAAGGTGAGTAGGATTGTTGCTCATGTGAAGACAAAACTAATAAATGTTTACCGTGCTAGACTTGGGCATGCCTCTTTATCAAAACTGAAGTTGTTTGATTGGTGTAAAGGCTCTGGAGTGGAGTCCTTTGACTGTGATGTTTGTCATCTTGCTAAATTGCATAAGTTTTCATTCAAATTGAGTGCTTCAATTGCTTCCAAGCCATTTGAATTGGTTCACATGGATGTGTGGGGACCATATAAAGTGGCTTCTATTTGTGGTGCTAAGATGTTTTTAACTGTGCTAGATGATTTTTCTCGATCTGTTTGGACATTTCTGCTAAGAGATAAAGGACAGGTGTTTGGGATCATTACTGGGTTTCTAGCCTATGTGGAGACTCAATTTGAGTCCCATGTTAAGTCCATAAGGACTGACAATGGCTCTAAATTTGTTAATTCAAGAGTGAGAGAGTTGCTGGTGTCCAAGGGAATTGAGCACCAAAGGTGTATCCCTTACATCCATGAGCAAAATGGACGAGTTGAGCGCAAGCATCGCCATTTGGTGGAAACAGCTCGTGCAATCAGACTCAATGTTGGCCTACCCCTGAGATTCTGGGGTGAGTGCATTTTGGGAGCCACATACATAATCAATCTCCTTCCATCCTCTACTATCAATTCCCAAACTCCCTATGAACGTTTGTTCAACAAGCCACCTGAGTACAGCCATCTGAGAGTCATAGGATGCCTGTGCTTTGCTCACATTCCCAGTGTGCATAGGTCAAAGATGGAAGCTTCAGGACGACGTTGTATTTTCCTGGGGTATCCACCTGGTTATAAAGCCTACAAATTATATGATTTGGACAATCATAAGACTTTTGTCAGCCGTGATGTTATCTTCAGGGAGTGGATCTTTCCTTTCAAAGGGTTGTCAACTAAACAGCAATCTGAGTTTCCAGTGTTACCTCAAGTTGGTTTTGGAGTTGATGATCATGACAGTCATCCAATACATCCTTTAGCTTCCACCATCTCCCCTACACCTGATGCTGGTGATCATTTGGATGACAATCTGGTTGTCAGTCCTACACCAAGCATTGAATCCTCTCCCAGTCTTGATCAAAGGGGCAGTAACAGCAGCCCACAAACCTCCTTTGCTGATCATTTTGCTCCATACATTGTTGCTACTGAACCACCTCTCGATCCTAGACCTGTCAGGCGGATTGTAAGGCCTGCTCACCTCAATGATTTCGTGTGCAAGGACTTACCAAACCGGCATGGGCCTGAGATTGACAGTTCCTCCTCCTCAGTGTTTGCTGTGATCAATCCTTCTGCGTTGAGCCATCACTCCAATGACTACATCCATTCCTTATTCAATGCTCTTTCAATTGTTGAACCTTCATCTTTTTCCCAACCTCAAAAATTCCCTGAATGGAGGGAAGCTATGAGTCAAGAAATTGAAGCTTTGGAGAAGAACAGTACTTGGTCTGTTACTTCTCTTCCACCAGGACATCATGCTATTGGATGCAAATGGATCTTCAGAATCAAGTTCAAGGCAGATGGTTCAGTAGAGCAATATAAGGCGAGGCTTGTTGCAAAAGGTTTCAATCAGATCAAGGATCGTGATTATAAAGAAACCTTTTCCCCGGTGGCAAAGTATGCTACTGTAAGGATCTTATTAGCTGTTGCTTCAGCTCGTGAATGGCCTCTTCACCAACTTGATGTGAACAATGCATTCTTACACGGTTATTTGGACGAAGTAGTGTACATGACCCCTCCTCCTGGTTATCATAAGGCAAGTGCAGGTCAGGTCTGTCGTCTCCATCGGTCTCTTTATGGACTAAAACAAGCGAGCCGACAATGGAACTATGAGCTCACAAAGCATCTAACATCGCTGGGTTTTGCTCAATCTATACATGATTACTCGTTATTTGTGATGCGTAGGGAATCTGTGATTGTGGTGGCACTCGTCTATGTCGACGATATGCTCATCACAAGCAACAATGCTTCAGTAATTGCTCAGGTAAAGGCATCCTTACACCACGCCTTTACCATTAAGGACCTTGGTTTGGCCCGATATTTTCTAGGAATGGAAATTTCGAGATCTTCGTCTGGAATTCTATTGAATCAACGGAAGTATGTGGCAGATTTATTGTCTAATGCTGCAATGGTGAATTGCAAAGTAGCCAAATTCCCAATGCAGCGAAACTTACATCTTAGCGTCCATGAAGGTGATGTGATGCCGGATCCTGAAACATATCGAAGATTAGTTGGCCGTCTCTTGTATCTCACAATGACAAGGCCAGACATTGCCTATGTTGTGCAACAGCTGACTCAATTCATGTCAACACCCCGGACACCTCACCTTCGTGCTGCTCTGTTCTTACTCCGATACCTGAAGGGCACCATCAATTGCGCTTTGTTCTATCCAAGTTGCAGTCAATTGGAGGTTCGTGCGTATTCAGACGCTGATTGGGGAAGCTGTGTTGATACGAGTCGATCTTTAACCGGATACTGCATCTTCCTGGGTGATTGCTTAGTAAGTTGAAAAACTAAGAAGCAGAAAACAGTTTCGAAATCCTCCACCGAAAGTGAGTACATGAGTATGTCCGCCACTGGAAGTGAGATTGAATGGGTGACTGGTGTTCTTCATGATTTGTTCATCAAGCATTCGACTCCAATTCCGTTATGTTGTGACAACAAGTCAGCTCTCCAGCTGGCTCTGAATCCTTTATATCATATGAACGAACAAAACACATCCGTCTTGATGGCCATTACATTCGTGATTTGGTTCATGAAGGACTGATTTCCACTATGTTTGTTCCTACTCATTTACAATTAGCAGATATTTTCACTAAACCGCTTGGATCAGGCCAACATCTCACTTTGGCTTCCAAGTTGGGTCTAGTGTTTCATCCCACACGCCCACCTTGAGGGGGGGGGGATATGGAAGATATACATGGTTGGGTTAGGAGATGTTAGCCCGGATAGGTCTAGTTAGTAGTTAGAACCATGGTTAGCCAGCTGTGTTAGAGGCAGTGTTGTATATATACACTTTGGTCCACCAGGTTGTTACAGATGATGATGAATGAAATGAATTGAAAACAGAAATCCCAAGTTCTCTCTTCTCCCTTGAATCTCATTCTCGATTTCTCTCAAATCTCAGCTAGATTGCTGAGTTTATAAAAACCATGTACATTAATTTGACTAACCACCGCATATATACACTATAAGCTTTTTTTTTAACTGGAAAAAAATTGATTTCCCAAACTGCAACGGAAATCTGGGGAAACGAGAGGCTGAGGGAAATCGACAGACGGGCTAACCGTCATGATACAACCAAAAAAGACAAAAACAAAAGAAAAAAACCCGAATACAAACAATCTCAACAAAGAAGACCAGCGGAGAGATCGACAGTCCAAGGACACCAAATGAAAACTGCGAATGCCGAGAATATGGAAAAGTCGAGGCACTGACACTATAAGCTTAGTATCATAGTTTTTATCAGTCTATATTATACAATCTCTTAAAAATCCATCTCTTTATAAATAATCAGCAAATCGCGCAAAAAAGAACCTCGACTCAAATCAAATATACATTGATGTTCATTGACACAACAAAAATAAAATGAAAAAACACAATTGAGTATACCTTTGATTCAATCAAAATTCTATCAACTTACATACCACACAAAGTACAAAAAAAAAAAAGTTTCAATCAAAACAAACAAGCCTAAAAAAAACACTTTGGACAACATACATAAAATATAACTTGCAAAGGTTTACAAAATCAATTGCTCAGGCCGGAAGATTTGGTTTCCTTGCCAAGCCCAAACAATGTCCTTGAGCGCCGGTTTCATGTCCTTCATCAGCCTCCGGTACTCCAACGAATCGCCACCCGATTTCTTGAGCTCCACCAAGTGAAATGCCTCGGTGAACTCAGACACTTGAACGTCGAGAGCCATCGAGCCCTGGCCCTCTTCATCGGCGCGTGACAGCCTAAGGAACACCCCCTCCTTGTGCACCACTTCCATCCTCAATTCCCCAGCAGCCTCTCTCAGTTTCGACGCGATAGCACACACAGGCTGCTGCGATATGAACCGAGCATCCTCCCTTTGCTCGTCTTCGACAAACAGTCCCGACAGATCAAATCCCGATGACAGCGAGATGAACTCGAACGCATTCATTCTACCCAATGTCCCCAATTCTTGCACATTCTCGGTTGCATCTTTCGCTGTATCCATATGAGCTACATTGCTTGCTTGCACTGTTTGCACTGTCCCGGATTGAAGGATCGCGGGTTTGGTGCCTAGCCCTTTCCTAAACCAGGCATTCTCCTTAATCTTCGCAATGGAAATCCTTCGTTTCGGGTTTGGATCAAGAATCTTAGCCAGCAATCTGTGCACTTCAGGAGAGAACCAGATTGGGCATTTGTACTCAGCTCTCCTTATCTTCCTATATATCTCATTCAGATTCGAGTCTCGGAAAGGGAGATGACCAGCCAGCATAGAGTACAAGATCACTCCACAGGACCAGATATCGGCTTTGGCCCCATCGTAGCCTTTCTTGATGATCACCT
Organism: Persicaria maculosa; assembly: GCA_963922045.1. Lineage (NCBI taxonomy): Eukaryota > Viridiplantae > Streptophyta > Magnoliopsida > Caryophyllales > Polygonaceae > Persicaria > Persicaria maculosa. The sequence continues at coordinate 84,498,433 of OY998251.1, read as the reverse complement.
CAGGAGCCACATAAGTCGGAGTCCCACAGAAGGTCCTTAGCAGCCCATCCTCAGCCTTAGGTAAGAGTGTGCTCAAGCCGAAATCCGAGACCTTCAAGTTCCCAGCTTCATCCAAGAGGAGGTTTTCGAGCTTCAAATCCCGGTGACACACCCCTCTGGTGTGACAGAAATCTACTGCACTGATCAGCTGCTGGAATACCCATCTCGCGACATCCTCCTTGAGCCTTCCTCCTGCAACCTTGTTGAATAGCTCGCCGCCTTTCGCATACTCTAGGACCATGTAGATCTTGCTCTTGCTGGCCATGACTTCGTAAACTTGCAGGATGTTTCTATGTCTTAGCATCCCCATGATCGATATCTCTCGCTTTAGCTGCAGATCCAACCCGACTTTCAAGGCCTTGTCCTTGTCGATAACCTTAACCGCGACAGCCTGGTTGGTGTGTAGATTCCGTGCATAGTAGACCTTTGCGAAATTTCCCTGTCCAAGTAATTTACCTACCTCATACTTGTTCATTAGCAATTTGACCTTCTCCATTACTACTAATACTACCATAGCAAGACAACAGCACACAGATACTTATATACAAGACGGGAGGAGTTCGGGTTGAAGGTCTCAACCATCTTCCACAGGGCCGACGTTCTTCCACACGAAAGAGCTTGTGTTGTTGCAAATTGGTTTGTTACAAATCTGCATCGACAACACTGCAAGATGCACCGCGCATCCAACCTCATCCCAGTTCAGAAATGGAGGCCTAAAGGGATGCACAGCTGCAGAGTGTTTGCAGAATGAGTTAACACTACTCAAGCACATCTCTCTGCAGCATTCCCTGATATCTGTCTTTCAGTGGTGACCCTCCGGAGAACTAAAAAAGTTCTGATAAAACAAGAACAGATCAAATATCAACACATCAGCAACAATAACAAGTTGATTTCAAGAACTGCATTTGGATATCATTAATTACAGCACAAATTCATAACAATAACAGATCACATACCCACACATTAGCAAAAAAAAAAAAAAAAGGTGATTTCAAGAACTGAAGGAGATGATAACTGAAAGCATGAAATCCCATACAAATTGTTAACCTTTTGGATACAATTGCTTGGAATTGCAACAGAATTACATCAAAACATCAAAGGTAAGGTTCAAATTTCACAAATCTAGCTATAGATTTCGACTCCAACTTCTAACCTTCTTCATACATCATCCACATTCAGTCTATTGCTTCCTGACTCGTCATAGCACAAAAAGGAAACATCCAAGCAATTATAGAGACGTGTTTAAGGTCGGCACGTTAAGCAATCTAGAAGTATCTCAGAACGATTGAGTCAAATTTGGCCCCTTTTTTTCTTAATCTTATTCCACTGGACTTCGTCTAAACTCTAAACTGTTGGAATTGCAAAGGCAAACTACCCAAAACTATGATCCAATGCCTCGAATACTCGTGCACAGGCAAAATCCATTCAAAGCTGAAAGCTTTACACTTGGAAATGCGCGCACACAATTTTCACAATAGCAGACCGAAACTTCAAATTAGGGCATCATGAACAAGACAATCCAAACCATAAGGGGAAAAACAACTAAGCAAATAACAGACGGAAACTGGATCGCGCATATCATCTCCAATTCCCTATGGGGGAGATGAGATGATAATCAAATCGAGAAATAAACTCAAAACAGATAGAGGGAAAGAGAGGGATGATACCTTGAGAATTGAGAAGGAGGAGAAGGAATCAAAGATGTGAATCGGAACTCTTTAATTGAGAGGGAGAGGGAGAGGATGAGGAGAAGGATTCAGAGGAGCGTCAGATTGAGAGCGAAAGCCGAATTTCTATAATTTATTTTATTTGTAAAGATTGCCGTTGAACGGGTTTAGGGTTTATCTGTGGGTGTGTTTGTTTTGGATTTGATGATGGTGAGGGAGAGCAGTCATTTAGTTGCTTGCTCACCACTCCTTGTGTTTTTATCAGTTTTTTGTTTGAGTCATTCTTTGAAATATTTGTTTTGTCTTTTTCCAAATGTGGTGCTCCAACGTCATCGACTCATATTTACGGATCCAAACACTAGCTTACAAAGCACCCGACTAGGGTCCGTGTCAACGCTTATGACAGAGGTCTTGTTTTAGAATGAGGCTGATGATTGCCAAGGAAATTGGATTTCAGAAATTTGAAGTGAAAGAAGATTGTCGTTAATGCGATTAAAGGGAGTTGGACGTGTCAACCATTTCGGAATGGCTCAAACGGAAAGGACTTGTGGGTAGTACTCATATGTCCCTAATTCAAACCTCAGATGACTGCTCTTTATTTACCAAATTCAAGCATTGAACGCGTCCGCGAAAGATTGAGATGATGGTTTCATAGTGGCTACTTATGTTTCAAGACTTTGAGTATGCTCCTGTATGTCATGCCTTTCGGGAGGTTAACAAAGAAGCCGATAAAGCTACTTCTTTGGTTTTCGTGGTGGATGGTGCGTCGATTATAGCTCACTCTAAGAAACTCTCGTCCGTAAGGACACTGTTGGTTGGAGTGTCGGTATGATTTGACCTCTGTCCAAAATCTTTCATCTGTCTTAAAAAAAAAACACCCGCCTAGTAACAATTTTAATATTGGGATTTGAACTTTTAATTTCTTGAAATAGTTATTTTTTAGTTTTCTATGAACTTAAATGGTAGTATTATTTCGTAACTTCACCATGTCTCTTCTAACCAAAGATTTGAGATCGATCCCTATATGTCAATTAGATGTCGAGTTGTGAGATTCCGATTTCACCCTTTGGCAACAGGTCTCGGCCGCTCGTGCTCATCATACACATACTTTCTCGATCTGATACTTATCAAGTTCGTGTTTTATCTCTTGGATGTCTTGGAGAAGTTTGAGAAAACATGTTTGAAAATGAAAGGAATTTTCATATTTGGTCCGACGATGCTTCGCTAAAGAGATAAGGTTTTAGCATTCTTTGACGCTGTGACTACTAAGTACTAACCTTAAAGCCATTGTGGTTGTTGTCAACGGTGATTCGGAACGTGATGGTGTAATATAGGGTAGAGAGACAAAAGGACTTGCATCATCAATTTAGGTGCATTGATGTAATTGAGCATCGATAGGGACATCCTTTTCGTTTTGTCTTAAGGGGATATATCTGGTGAGTAAAAATCCCACAAATTCTTATCTCATTATGTTTCGAGTGAGATTTGGAAAAAAAAAAAGGAAATTATATCTCAATCTTATCTCCTAAAAACGCGGGATGAGATTTTCTCATCGCATAAATCCCGTTCTTACTACTATTTTTTCAATTTAGAATATTGGGCATGTCTACTTGTCTAGACTCTAGACTCGTTTATGATATATGGACCAAAAAAAAAAAGACTCGTTTATGATATATAAGGGAGTATATAAACCTTAAATTAAAGAACTTTGAATCGACCTTCTTGTGTTTTTCCTTTGTTTTGATTGGATTTTATATGTTTTTATAACATTTTTTTTAATTTGAGGTACAGGGCATGCCCCATCTCGATACCGTCCTGTCGACCTCTCCCACGAGGATCATGCACTACGGGATTCAAAAAAAGAAGTAAATCTCATCCCATAAAAATTACGCAAAACATATAGCGAAATGACGCCAAACAGTCAAACACAACCAATCCTATATCTACCCCTCGATATATCAATGTTCATACATCTATAAGAAACAAATTTACTATACACTAGCGTAGTACCCGTGCGTTACGCACGGGATTTGTAAAATATATTATATATTTTAGAAGAGATTATCATAATTTATCTAATATATATATATATATATATATTATAATATTATGATAATATGAAAAGTCTATAGCGAAATACTATTAAATCCAAACATTCAAATCCAAATAATCTTAAAAATAAATCAAATCCAAATGATAAATCTAATAAACTGGTTCCGCTCACTCGATTCAAATATTTGATTGACAATTAAAGGTGCTATATATATATTGATACAACAATTTCATTAATCCATAATGTTGGAGAATTCAAGGTGTCGTTGCACAATTTTGGTGTTGGAGGTATCGTCGGGTCTAAGAAACCTGTTAAATAAATATAGTTCATATTAATATAGGTATATTATGTAATAATAGATACAACAAATAAGTGAAATAAGGAATGACTTTCTTAGATATGCATTACTTTCTAAAAAAGTCGGATTTACATACGACTTTGTCACATCGGCTAAAATTGATAACATTATCTCATCTACACACAACAAAAGTTAAACACATAAAAGTAAAGAATGCACGTTCACGAGGTAAAATAAAAGAAATTATAATTATTGGCAATATTTAGAAATAAGGTGAAAATGAGTTGAAACTTACCTTTAACATCTTTTACATCCACAAATTGAAATATGACAATGAATTGTGTTTTCAGCTCCGGATCGATGGTATATAGTTGATCAAAGGTGTTAACGTAAATAAATTTTAACAAAATATACAAATCAATACATATAAACATGAACTTGTATATCAATCTTCAAGATAAGATCAAATCTACCATCAATTGTTGGAGATATTTGATGAACTTCTCTCATGACATCTAACAAAGTATAAGGTAGAAGTATTAGAACCCAAAATTAGGAATTTCGCGATCAAAATTAGGACTATAAACAACCGTTGTAGGCAAGAAATTAATTGAAAATCTGTGGTCGCTAATTTTGTAAATCCAATCTTCTATTAAGATTGAAATGAAAAAACCATGTAAATTGATCCTTCATGTAATATATCATTAACTTTCCACCGAAGACTAACCATTGCCTCTATTTTCATACCCTGGAATGCAAACAATCGAAAATTAAGCAGTAGTCACGTATAGTTGTGTTATTTAATAGAGGAAAAATATAAGTTGAAAGAAAATAATGTTGTGTAATTATTCAGAAAGAGAATAACCTGGTCATCCAATAGGTACATGAAAATATAACGATCGTAAAAAAAGTTGGTAACACGACACAATCGAATAATTCGAAATATGATGTGAGAATTATATACTATGACTTCATTAATTTGGCCAAAAGTGATGATGTCATAATGTGTCATATCACGCTACAAACGGCAAACAATATCATATATTATAAATCGTAGATATTATAAGAAATAAATGCTAAAATACAGTAATCCTGCAATAAAAAAAGTCATGTTATCAATTGGGCGAGCTATACTATAGTAATTGTGCAAAGCATGTATGGATACAATATTATAATCTTAATTAACTAAATTAGCAATAAAAGAAACAATCTATAATCACAAATTTAATTTAATTTGAAAAGATAAAGCCATAAAGGATAGGTTTAATTATACTGATTTGTTTTTTTTTTATGAAAGATTCGGTTTAATTAGATTGCTTTGTTATTTATTTATTTTTTATGAAAGATTCGGTTCAATTAGATATTTTTTTATTAGGTCGGTTTAATTAGATACGAATGAATTTCCAAAAAAAAATTATGAAAATCATTTCTTTTTTCTTCCATGTGTTAATGGATCAGACTTTATCATCTGGTGTTAGAAATTTATTAAAAAACATAATAAAATAAAAAGAGAGAGCGTGGAAAAGCAGCACCATCTTTCAAGATCTTTCAAGGTGCTGGCTTGCCCCTCAGCTCCCAGCACTCATCTTCTTCGTTTCTATTTCATTCTGAACAATCAGAGAGATCCTTCCTCAAGCTTGATTTCAAATCGATCATTCTACTAAGTCGATATGAAAATAAAAAAGAGACGACCTCTTTCTCCCTAGCCCCAATTCAGTCATCCTCCTCCGGTCGAAGCCCTAAAATCTATTTCCATGGTCTGTTCCCCTAAATCTTTCATAAAATCCAAAGAATCGACATTATTCTTCAATTAACCTTTGTCAATTTCGATTTGAAAAAGTCCTCAATTTCGATCTGAAAATCAAAGAGAGACGAAAGCTCGTTGCGACCTAAAGACCGCCAAGTTTGCCCTCTTTCTTTTCTGTTAATTTCCCCTCAATTTTCGGTTGATTATGACGAATTGGGATTTTACTGTATGAAAATTTAACCAAGGCTGCTGATTTGTAATTTGGGATTTCAACTTCACTTATGCAATCTGTGCTGATGTGTTCGTTATAAAATTTGGGTGATAATTCAGGTGTTTTTGACAGTTGGGAGAGGAGGCTGAGAAGATGCCGAAAGAAGGCCTGGAAAGGACTTGAAACGGGAAATCAAGAGCTTCAGAAACTTGAAGAACAGTCAGGTTTGCCCCTTCTTTTCCCTCAAATTTGTCCTCACTTTGATCTGATTTGAGTGATTTGGGATTTTCCGATCTGATTTGAGTGATTTGGGATTTGGGAAAACCCAGGGCTGATTTATTTTTTTAGGACTGCTTCGTTTAGGCGTGACTTTGCCCTCTTCAAATTGCTACTGCTGCTGCTACTTTTGTTGTTGCTCATGTCTGATTTTTTTTTCTTTGGTTGATGTCTAGCTTAAACGCCGGATTATTAGGTATTAATTCACACTTTTTTGCAAAGAACCAATCTGGTGGAATTTTTCATGAGTTTTGCCTCAACTTTGATGCCGGTTTCGCTTCTTGCTCAGTTTTTTTTTTGTAAAGAACCAATCTGGAGGAATGATCTTCGTCATTTGTACTTAAAATAACAATTGGAAACTGAATCAATATTAACACATGAATGTGATTTCAAAGACATGAAAAGACTAAATGGATTTAAGATTAAGGTAAGGGTTTTGATTCGGTGGGGAAGGTGATACCGAGAGGGTGCAAGAAGGGGAAAGCAATGGCGATTGTCAATGTTCCCGAAACACAAATGTAAACCATTAATGAGTAAAAGTGGGTTGAGAAGAAGTAGAAAAAGAATGAAGATGGAGCATATTTTTTTGTAAAGAACCAATCTAGTGGAATGATTTTCGTCATCACATGAAGAAGGTGATTTCAAAGACATGAAAAGACTAAATGGATTTAAGATTAAGGTAAGGGTTTTGATTCGGTGGGGAAGGTGATACCGAGAGGGTGCAAGAAGGGGAAAGTAATGGAGATTGCCAACATTCTTTAAACACAAATGTAAACCATTAATGAGTAAAAGTGGGTTGAGAAGAAGTAGAAAAAGAATGAAGATGAAGCAGGAATAAGAAGATTGTAAACCGTTGGAGGTGGATGAAAATAGGTGAATTACTTGTTATCTTTCTTTATCAATATATAGATGAGCAAATATGATAAAGTGAATGGATAACATCTTAGGTAAATAATTCAGCAGTCGTGATAAAATCCTAGAAAAACAAATAAACGTTGGACCTCATATTATTTTCTCAGCAATTCCCCCTCAAACCGGTAAACATCAGAATGAATTTTAACAAAACAATGGATTTTAACAAATATTTTTTGTTGGTAAAAATCTCAGAAAATATTAAAAATCCCTGCGTCAATAGATAAACATTAGATTCAAGATTATAATTTGTTAGAAAAAATCCCAGAAAATATTAAAAGTGATGTTTAAAATCCCAGAAAACAGTAGATTTTATTTTTGGATTTTAATTTATGAGGAAATAAACCTGATTATATTTTCTCAGCAATTCCCCCTCATACGGATAAACATTATATTTTATTTTAACAAAATATTGGATTTTAACAAATCTTTTTTGTTTGTAAAAATCCCAGAAAATATTAAAAACCCCTGCGTCAATAGATAAACATTAGATTCAAGATTATAATTTGTTAGAAAAATCCTAGAAAATATTAAAATGGTTGTTTAACATCTCAGAAAAAATTAGATTTTATTTCAGGATTTTATTTTCTAAGGAAAAAAACCTGATTTTATCTTCTCAGCAATCCCCCTTAAGCAGGTAAACATTAGATTTTATTTTAACAAAACATTGATTTTAACAAATTTTTTTGTATGTAAAAATCCCAAAAAAATATTAAAAATCCATGCGTTAAAGAAATCCCTGTGTCAATAGATAAACATTAGATTCAAGATTATAGTTTGTTTGAAAAAATCCCGGATTGCTCTCAAATAAAAAATCCCCAAAAATATTAAAAGTGATATTTAAAATCAGTATTAGGAAAATAATAATTTTTTTTATTAAGAATACCATCAAATCAGATTAGGATTCAGTTTTTGTTTTTGGTGCTACGATTAGGATTAACTTAAAGATTGAGATTTATGAATTATTTTTGGATTTATTATTTATTTGAATTTTTTTTTATGGAATAATTATCTCTTCTTCTTTTACGATAGCTCAAGTCATGTTGGCTGGCTTCACACTTTAACAAACAAAGCAACCAATGATGAATGAAATTCTATGCCTTTCACCCAATTATATGCCTTGCGTTCAGCCAATTATATGCCTTTTTTTGATGTTAATCGATCAGGTGTTCGAAAATTATGAAATTTTACTTTCTCCTATTGATTTTTCTTATTCTTTTTAAGTTTCTTCAATGAGTATGAACTATAGAAGAAGTTTAAAAGTGGGTTACTTTGTATTTTTGGCAGATTATGATATACGATACCATCAGAGGCAGTTTGAAGTGGGTTTCTTGAATGATGTTCAGATATGACAGCAATGAATAAGTTAATTTGAAGATCAAGGACACCATAAATGAAAAGGAAAATCATAATAAGTGGAATCGATCTCATCTTCTATGATTGCATACATTTCAAAACGGTGTGTAATTGGGTATGGATGAATCTTATTAGCTACCATCCATTTGCAGGTTATTAGGTTATCGTGAAGATCTTTTCGGAAGAAAATAGATGCCGCCATGATTTATGATGATGACTACAATGCTGAATTTCATACTAATGCTGAATTTCATACTACAACGGTGAAGATTAGAGATTTAGAGTGGCCATGATTTTTTATTATGAAGTTCCAAAATGAAGCTCGACATGTAGGAGATTAAATATTACAGTAGTTAATATGAGTTTTGTAAAGTTGAGACTTTATCTTCAGATTTGTATGAAAGATGCTTAAATAAAATTATGGATCAATTGAATGATTAATTATAGGGGGATGTGGATTAAATATTAGAACGACACGTGACATATTAAACGTGAGGGCGCCACGTGGCGGAAGTTACATCTGCTTTAGTATTATATTAGATGAAGCATTACTTTTTTTTTTTAACAAGTCGATTAGCATCATCAGTTTAGGTGCATTGATGTAAAAAAGGATGAGATTTTACCAACCTCATTATATTAGTCTTGATTTGTAAATATCCTCAGGTGCGGTCATCATATGCAAATATTTAAGCAAACAGGCATAAAAATACAATTTTCTCTAAAAAGAGCTCTAAACCCGCAAACCCGACCCATATTTCTATCTGTAATCTCCAGTCTCCAGCTTCGGTCTTGGCCCCTTTGGATCAATCAACGAAGAGGGCCGTTCCGATCACCAAAAACCCTAATTGCTATCTGTAGATTCTCTCTCTCCCTCTTCACTCTCTTCTTCTGCCTCGGAAATTCGTACGCGAATATGCCGGACGCCCAGGCTCTGGTGAATGATTTTGTTAACAAGCTACGGAAAAGGTATTTCTTCCTCTTTTTTTCCCCATCTTTGAATTTGTTGATTTGGGGCTCGGCAGCTAAATTTGTACAAGCAGTTGGCGTCTGTTGGAGACTCTTTATGCTTATGTTTCTGATTTTGAGTTTGATTGTGTTTGATTGATCTGAATAGGCAGATTGAGGGTTCGCAAGCAACCGCTAAGTACACGGCAGAGTTTCTCCGGTCGGTGATTTCTCAGCAGCGAATCCCTGCCCATTCAAACCAGGCCGCAACTCTCATTGCAGCTATTAAGGCTGTTGGTGCTCAGTTGATTGCAGCAAACCCTGTGGGTAATGCTTTATTTAGTTCAGAAGAAATTGAGTTGGTTGTTATTTTGAAGTTATTTATAGTTCATCTGAATACACTAAGTGGGAGATATTTGGTGTTTATGTAATAAGGCTCCTATTCATTACTGTTGCAAATTCTGTTTTTGGCTGATTGAATTGATAGGATAGCAATAAGAATTTGTGGGAGTTCAAGTTTGGTGGAAATGTGTATGGGAGATGTGTGGTGATTGATTTAATTGAAATGGTAAGCAACTAAGCAAGCCTTTTAGCCAAACACATAACTATGTCTCTATGCTTGGTGTGTGCTGTAATGCTGATTATTCTTTTTTAAAAATAATATAGAACACTTAAGTAGGTGGCAAATGGAAATGGTTGAAATCCAAAGGAAATCATGGTAGCTGAATTTGATGTTTGTGGAAGTTTGCTAAAGAGCATTGCTGATCTCATTACTAAGTGTTCCATTTGATATATCATCATGGAAAGGAAAAGGGAAAGGAAATGAATCTACTCCTGTTCTAACCTCTATTTCACATGGCTTTCAAAATGGAGGAACCCCTTTCATTACGTCCTCCTTTAGACACAACAAATTTGTACCTAGACAATAATCTATTGGATTTTTGTCCAGATTGTGCTAAATTAGTTTCCTTTACCTTTCCATCTTCGTCAAACCCAATGTTCATTAAGTCCTTTTGATGATGAGTTGAAGGATTCACTAATCAAGTTCAAGGAAAGGCATTTTTAAAGAGTTCAGATGGGAAAGTTTGGATGCATGTCCTTGTTTTCATTTCTTTCGAGAATGCATTTTTATTTTGCAATTAAGGATGTCTATATATGATGAATCTGAAATTAAATGCAGAGCTTGCTGTTGGTAATATCGTAAGGCGTGTGCTGCATATCATTAGGGAGGAGGATTTGTCACTTACAGCAGCTGCCATTGGTGGTTTGAGTGTGTCAGCTGGTAGTGATGAAGATGACGATAATGACAGAAATGAAAATCCTTTTCTATCTGCTGCTGCAGTAGCTGCTGCCGCAAGGAGCACTTTGCGTCCTCCATCTTTGCAGACCCTTCTTGAGGGTGTCCCTGCTGATGCTACTGCAGTTCACCATACTTCTTCGTCTGGGGGTGATTCTGATGGAAAAAGCAGATGTATGTTCTTCTATCTTCGTTTTCATCATTTTCTGCATTATTTATCGTGTAAACATATCATGACATCCTCCTCCTGAACTATTGCCATTTCTTCATTATCAAATGAGAAATCTCTTGCCTTGTATCTATGGATTTAAAATTTAAGTGGATTGACTGTGTGGGGGGAATGCTAATTAAGTGAAGCAAACTTAATAATTTCATATTGTGAAAATTTGCGTGGATTTCCATTATTATACTTCAAAATATTTGGAGAAGACGCAATGATGCAGACATGAAAAGTATCATGGTCGAAAGATCTAAGCATGGTTGTTTTCTTCACTGACTTTACTCGTGATCAACTTTCGTTTAGCGGCTGATAAAAATTCGAGGAGCAGGAGACTGAAGCATGACGTTATTGAAGCAGTGAATGAACTTATCCAAGACATAACTATTTGCCATGAACAAATTGCTGAACAAGCAGTTGAGCACATTCATCAGAAGTAAGTAGTATTCAAGATAGCTTTCTGCTGAAATTTGCAACTGTGCAACCAGATCCTGTCAAACTTTGAGTGGCTTAGTTTTCTGCTTTAAGAATCAGACAAGGATGTCCAGCTTATTTTCCGAGCTAATTGCTCCTCTCAAGGCTCTCATCATGCATAAAATATCTGACATGAACTTTATGCTATCCTGTTCTTCTAGATTCTTATTGTTGATTGATAGTCTGCAAAATTCAAATAAGCTTTGGATTGGATATCATTTTGCCCCTGCACCATAAGGGTTTATGTCTTATTCACCTTTCAAAATATTATTCCAGTGAGGTTATATTGACCTTGGGCCGCTCAAGGACAGTGATGGAGTTCCTTTGTGCTGCTAAAGAGAAGAAAAGATCATTCCGGGTTTTTGTTGCAGAAGGTGCTCCAAGGTACTTACTAGTCATTTGCTTATGTGTTAGATGGTTTTTACCTGCTTTTTATATTCAAGCTGTGAATGTTCCTATAGTTTATGTCAATCCTTCTTTTTCTTCTTATGCATTTGGGGCTGCCCCATCTTCTCTTATTTGACAACACATGTTTCATCACCATTTACAATGGACTAAAATGATAAGAGGAAAATGGAGTGCAGCTCTTATGTGGCTTCTAATACAGAGTCTCTACCCGAAGTTAGATGTTTTTTTTTTCATTCATCTCCCTCAAAATTAATAGTTCTATCACTTCTATGATTTACAGACATTGAATAATGAATATCCTGATTTATTTCACCTCTTACACAAGTTCGCTTTCAAGACTTGCTGGCACGTATTTTCTGTGCTGAACTCTCTAATTAGAGGTCTTATTCTTGGTAACTTTTACCTGAGTAGGTATCAAGGGCATGTTCTTGCAAAAGAATTAGCAGCAAGAGGCCTTCAAACGACATTAATTACTGATTCTGCGGTGTTTGCAATGATATCTCGAGTGAACATGGTACATGACCTGCTGCTATATATGCTATTGCTATTTTTTATTTAGAGTTACTATATTTTAACTTTAAAAAATAATTGTAAAGGTCATTGTTGGAGCTCATGCAATCATGGCTAATGGCGGACTGATAGCTCCTGTGGGTCTGAATATGGTTGCACTTGCTGCTCAGAGGCATGCGGTACCATTTGTTGTGGTTGCTGGCAGTCATAAGGTAAATTGTACTGTTTGCTATGTAGTTCTATTGTACACAGAATGGCCAGTCACTGGATTGCCACTTCGAGAAAAATGTATCAGGCAACTGGATTTTCATAGATCTCTTGCAAATCCTAGTGATTGACTTACTACACAATCTTTTTTGTTTTTTTCCGTACATTCCAGATTACCATGTTTGTTGCTGATGTGACATTCCTGTTAAAAGATTTTTTTCTCTGCTTGATAGTTGTGTCCTTTGTACCCGCACAATCCAGAGGTTCTGCTGAATGAGCTGAAATCTCCATCTGATTTGCTGGATTTCGGGCAGTTCTCAGATTGTATGGATTTTGGAAGTGGCAATGGCAGCCCACTTCTTCATGTTGTCAATCCTACATTTGATTATGTGCCTCCAAAGCTTGTCAGCCTTTTCATTACTGATACGTAAGTTCGCTTTTGCAGTTGTATTGTGTTTGATGTATAAATTCTTGCAAGCTTGCTGCTTGGAGTAGTGGCAATTTCTCAACTGTTCTTATATATTATTTGCATGTTATGTTTCAATTACAAGCTGATTGTTCTAGATCAATAAAATGGATGTCAGATATTGTTTTCGAGGTTTTTTTCTTTCATTTTTATAGTAAAATGTATTCATGTTATGAGATTTGCTCCTTCTCTGCTCGCTTTATTTCGTTACTTGTCTTAGTACACACATGTTCCCTTGTTTGTTTTGTTCCTCGCAGGGGAGGGCACAATCCATCATATATGTACCGGCTTATTGGAGAATATTACTCTGCTGATGATATGGATTTACAGCGACAATCTTCTTCTCGAAACTGAGTTACCGTGTTATGTTTTGATATTCGAGCAAGTCCAAGCTGATTTAGTGATGAGAATGGAGCTTCTTACTTTGTGAAAAACTGAATGTTTCAGTACTTGTATGTTTCTTAGGATTTTGCCAATAAAAAAGAAATGGAAGATAGAAAGATTGTCTTCTGGTAACTATATAGCTGAAAAATTGCCCTTTGTAAGAGGTCTTTCTGTAGGATCTTCACATGATACAGTGTAACAGAGATACTCCATCCACAGAAAGGCTATAACATCAGAGGAACTTCAAGGGTGACCACTTTCCACAAACCCTTCTAAATCGCAGCCACATTTGCAAATCCAAATCACACATGGAGCTTAACAAAAATAAAATTCCATGAGTTAATAACCTTCACACGGGTAAGTATTATTGCAATTTTGTCAAAACCTTTTATGTTCTAAAAATATGTTCATATTGATAAAGCTATTTAATTTTTAGTATGGCCATGTCATTTATTAATAAAGTTATTATCTTCTAAAAATACGTGCATATATATCAAAAATAGGTAAAATCTGATCTTATATAATACTCCATAATATTTAAAATTGGTTAATATCTTATAAAAATATATCCATATCTAATCAAATTGGGTATGAATATATAGATATATTGATTAAATAGAGTTAGATTTTTTTTATCTTATGCATATATTGATTATTAAATCTTATCTTAAATAACAATATTTAAATTTGGTTAATATCTTCTAAAAATATATCTTCGAATTGTTTTTTCGAACGACGGCCACAAATAATCATCGAATGTTGTTCGATAATCATCTCCTAAGATGAATGGTATACCGATTCGAGTCTCGATCAATTGATACCTTGGCTGATTTCATTGCGTTTAACATGTTTTCGATCACAATAGTTCGTTCAACATGTTGGACCGTTTTACAATTTGTTTGGAAAAAATAAAAAGGATTTATTTTAACACAAACAATCCTACAAAAAAAAAAAAAAAACCCCCAATCTATCCAAAAAATATGTTGGGCTTCTCTTACAAGTTACAACTAACCCTAATAAAAAGAATCCGCTTGATATCGGGTGTGTTTGGTAAAATGGTAGCTGTTGGAGGAGCTGAAGCTGTTGGGTAGCTGAAGCTGTTGGATTATTTGACTTAAATATATGTTAATAAGCTAGTACAGTGTTTGGTAAACCTAGCTGTTAGGGAAGCTGTTAAAAACTTGTGAATAAAAAACCAAAAGCTCCGAAAAGCTTGGGTGAATAGCTGTTGAAAAGCTTAGATTTCAAAAGCTTTCAAAAGCTAATTAAACTAAAATCTTATATTTATTTCATTTAAGATTATAGAATATCAAAACCAAAAGCTCCGAAAAGCTACTTACTTTTGCCAAACATACCCATCGACTCTCTCCAAACCAATCAGCCTCCGATCTTGAAAGGCAACCGGCGGAAGCGACGAACCCAATAAAACGAGTGATGGGCTTGAAGATGGAATCCACGGAGGATCATACGATGAATCCTGGAAAGCGACCCGCCGAATCAACCGACTCCGGCTCGATCGGATCAGAAAAGCGCATCAAGGCCTCCGAGGAGCAAGGTGATCGATTCTAGGTTTTGTTTTTGGCACATCGATCGATCTATCTTTAATTTACAACTCAATTTACAACTTAATTATTTATATCTAATTCGATCTAGGTATGGATGAAGAGGTAATTGATGTATCCGACGGCGAAATGTCTTATTACATAAGGCGAAGGGGACCAAATTACAGGAGCCCAGGCTCCCCAAGAACCTGTTATCCTCCTTCGGAATGCTGTTTCTGCCACGAGGTGACCGATCACATGCCTAGTTATTGTCCCAAATATCCACCAAGCACGCCTTCTCCTCCACCGCCAACCCCCGAAGAGGTGGAGAATAACCGGGTGTATTATTGCAATTTATGTGCCAAGTATGTTGACCATGATGACAAATTGGAGTGCCCCCTTAGGAATCACTACAAGAAATTAGGTACAAAAACGACGCTATGCTCTCGACGCTTTTAATAAGCGTCGGTAAGTACGTTCCATTTTCGACACTTGTAAGCGTCGGGAATATTCTCGACACCAATGGGCGTCGAAAATGGCTTAAGAAGGAAAAGGGCCGAGATGCGCTTGGTTATCAATATTAGGGTTTCTTCTTGAACCCAACCCAGCCGCCACTTCTTCCCCTCCCAATCTCGCACATCTTCTCTTTCATCGGCTCACCGCCTAACTCATCGGCGACACCAATCTCCTCCTAGATGTCGTGTCCGCCGCCTGTTCCCGAGCAATGGACCTCAAACATAGTTGCTGAACCCTATCGAACTTCGAAGATCTCTTCTACTATTTTGGAGTTGCTGTGTTTGCAAATTTTCATAGTCACTACGAAATCGCCTTCGCCAATCGCTAGATACTTCTCATTCCTCTATTTCGATATCTCGCTCTCTTCTACTATTTTGGAGTTGCTGAACCCTATTGAACTTCGAAGATCTTCGCGAAATCTCTCATTTCTTCTACTTTTGGAAGAGATGCGTTTTTCAGCTGTCTAGCAATGGCCTTCTCGAAGCGGCATGAAGCATATTCACCGGTTTCTCCTCACTGTAAGGTTTTCACATCTTCGAAATGTCTCCAATTTTGTCTTTTCTTTCCCTTCATTTCCTCTGCGGTTGCCATATGGTGATAGTATCGAAAATTGACTCAAAACTTTGTGACATTTCATGTCTTATTTAATCTCCATGAAGCCTGTTGCTCATCTACTCTAATATTTTGGACTGCATTCTCCTTGCTAGCTTAAAGTCCTTTCTTGAAGCGTTAGTTACTCCTACATGGTTGCAAATATATGTCTATTGTATCAAAGGGCAAGTAGAACAATTTATGAACCCCCAAAACAATCCAATGCTCAAATAAAAAGTCAGATTATCCAATCCAAAAAAGCTGGTCTCAGTGATACTCAATCTTGATTCCAAAGTTTTTTTTAAAAAAAAAATATATTTATAACATTTAGATTAGTTTAGGGTTAGTAGTCACTAAGTATAGTTTTGCTTTAGCCTCATAAGTACTCAGTGATACTGTGATATTATCATGAAGTTCCTATTGATATTTGATAGTAGCTTATGGTATTGATTTCTATAGATTTGTGTAGATTTTTTTGGTTCACTAGATGTGGATTTTTATTTGATTTATTATTTTGTTTTGTTGATTGGATGATTTTTTAGAAGATTAATGTAAATCATTAATTTATCCTTCTTTCCATTAATGATAGATAGTGGTCAATGAGGATGTGACCAGGATGACAACTTGGTTTATTGTGGTTTGGGTATTAAAATTTTCAGTACATTGGGTTTGACTATTGAGTAATAATTGTGGTGTGGCTGGGTTGACAACACCAGTTTAGTTGTAGTTTCATTGATTTGGAATCTACTTGCTAATTGACCATATTAGCCAGATACACAATGTTTTGAGTGAGAGTGTCACATGTTGAAAGAAACTGAGCCATAGTGAGGTGTTTTTTGGCATGCAGCTTGCAAGGGGTTAGTCCAGTTGTATGTCCAATGTACTTATTGGAATTGTTTTTCCCCAAAATGTTTCTTTAGGTCCAGAGTTTTCTAGTTGGATCCTCTGATGGATATAAACTGCCTCGACAGTCTAATTTTGACACTCTTCCTCTTCAAATTTGCTTCTACTTGCAGAGTTGCAGTTAAATGATTTTTGTTCACATCCTGGCTTCATAAGAGATATGTGTATCAGGTGTGGGAGAAAGATGAATGATGTGGCTGCTGTATCATTAGGATACATCCATAAGGTATATTTGTCACAAACTTTGATATTCTTGATTCATATATTTAGTTTTCATTGCCATGTTGTGTTTCTTTAGTTGGATAGATTGCCTAAAGAAGTAAATAGGAATGACTCATTTTTCTATTGACAAAGGTTATTTGATCCTCTTTTTAAATTTATTTGAGATTCTCCTTCAATGCAAAAGTGACATGCTACCATTTCCATAATGTTCATTCATTAATCATATTGGTGTGGAGATTGTAATGAATCTCTATTTCACATTATGCAGTAGTGGAGGTTGAAACTACTATTTATTTTCAGGATTTGAGGCTTGCAAATGATGAAATAACTCGCTTGCGAGATGCTGATGTGAAAAAAATGTTTCAGAAGAAAAAGCTTTATCTTGTGCTAGATTTGGACCATACATTGTTGAATTCAACTCGTGTTCAAGACATATCTCTTGATGAAGAGTATTTGATGAGTCAGATGCACTCTCTTCAGGGTATCATTTTCTTGGGGACAACTGTGTTTGTTGCGGTACAATCAGTTCTTGAAGGCCAGCGGGATTCAGCTGTATAAGTTTTAGATTGAGATGTTCAAGGTTTGTTTCAAGTTGAATGTCATTGGATGTTAATTATTCATATGAATCTGAAACCATTTGCTTGTGACTCTGATGTTTAAATTCTTTGATGCAGAATGAATCAGTCACAAAATTAAAACTTGAAATTTAATGTTAGATATATATCTTGGTAATTGGTACTTTATTTAGAAGAGCTATGGTGCTTGGCTGCTTGCTAACCACTTGAAGAGTCTTTTCTTGTCTTAGATTGGTCACGTATGTATTTATGAATAGCTAATGGGAGAATTTTATTTCATTTAGTGCATATTTTCTCACAATTAATCAGTATTTAGACTTTTGAATCTATTTGGAAAAAATGAAAGCTTATCTATATATATGTATCTTTTGAATTTTATTTCATTTAGTGTTTCATCTGTTGGAAACTTCTTTGAGTTCGTATTCCTTCTGTCACGATTTGATTTGACCTGACTTTGACTGCAATGTAAATTAACCGAGCAGGTCTTCACTTAAGGGAGTAGGTCTTCCAGCTCTTTGGCTTGCAGGTAACATTTTGGCTTTTTGATATACTGAAGATATTACTTCCACTATGCTTGAGGTTTGGTAAGTTTTTAACTTAGAACTTGCGTCTTCCACTATTCAGGTGAAGCAACTTGCATCTAACTTAGAACTTGCATTTTTGAATCCATCTTCGCTTACTCTAGGTCAATGATTTGGTGTTTCAATATAGATACCTGTAAAATGCACCATTACAGAAATAATTGTCTTAAGATCGACACCTCAAGTTAAGCTTGAGGTGATTTCATTATATCTACTGTATAAGTCCAGTTCATGATATTTGTTCCCGCTGTTAATTATGTTTGTAGGAGAGGCACCAGCTGATGTCGGGACAGTATCTCACTCTCCAGCCTCTGGGATTGCACGGTGAGGAAAAATTTCAGTTGTGTATGCAAAGCATACATTGGATTTACGTAAAAAGACCAAAAGAGTTCACTTTCTATTACCATTTTTGTTCGTATTTGCAAGACCTCCTACCTACAGAAATTATAAAAAGAATGATACAGTCCATTCAATTCCCATGACAAACTGTGATGACTTTTATTCTCTTTACATACTTTAATAGATATATTTATTAAGAAGAATAAGTTGGATATTTTGATTACCATTTTCTTATGTATATTTGTTTTATCAGGAAGCAAAAAATGTTTTTAAAGCTCTTCTGGAGTCTGTAAATGTTCAGGCTGACTGGACTTGGGATCAGGTATTCTTCTTATTTAGTTATACTTGGCTAATTAATAAATTCACTTTTATGCCATGTCCAAGGTTCTTTACTTAATGTCCATTTCTTTTTGTCAGGCAATGAGAGTGATAATCAATGATATGAGATATGGTGCCTTTAAAACATTAGGGGAGCGCAAGCAGGCATTTAATGAGGTACCTTTTTCAAAATTCTGTTATGTTTAACTAATGTTTTTCATGTTAATGATCAACCCTGCGCAAGCAGGCAATGTTTTCTATCGATTAGGTTTTCTCTTTTTTCATAGCAGTGCATTAGCTCATATCTGATTGAAATATGTTTATAGGGTAGTTCAGCTCAAATTATTGTGTATATATATGTTGAGACATGTTCAACTTTTCTTCAGATATGTGTTGCCAATGTGATTGGATTTGTTTCCGCTTATCTGTCTTGTTGCGCATTAGTTTTGTTTACAAGCTGCTGGTACTGTCTTGAAGATACTCTATATTTTCTGGAGTAAAAATCGTTTCGTTCATTGCTTGTTAATAGGAATGAATAGCTCTTAACAGCTCAATCATATTCGTAGGAAGTCATATTCTTTGGATGTCACACAACGGTTAAAGGTATGTAAAATTCAGCTTCGAAAAGAGCTACTCGTCGCTAGAACCTGTTGATCTTGCTAAGTGTTGCTGGCTTAATCTCTGCAGAGTGGTTCAGTGGATCTGTTCATGGTAAATTCGTTCGGTTCAAGTTAGTTCCAGGATCTGAACTGAAACACTTCATGGATTTATCAAATGAATATGCTTTCTGTTCATATTTCAAGGTATATATTCCAAATGCAACCTCATTTACTCATCATTTCCCTGCAACTTCTTTACTGTATGTTTACATGAAAAAGCTCTAAAAAAATTAATGAAGCTATATACACACACTAACTGTGATTGACCTTTACTTGGTGAAGGTTTGTATCATTTGTTATAGAGTTATTTGATAGATATTTTTGCTTGAGAATAGATGCTACAAAATGACACAAACTTCAAACCTTTAGGTAGGGCTATTATTTGAGCCGAAGAGCTCGGGCTCGGCTCGACAAAGCTCTAAAAGTTGCCTGAGATTAGATGCTATCTTATTTTGAATCTGATTTTTGTGTATATAGGTTTGCTTGCTGTTTGCTCTTTTGGTTGTAAAATAATACACTAGTACTGGTATGTTCTTCTGTCTAAAAATCTGACCTTTAGATTCCACATTTCACTTCATTTCTTGCTCTTGTTGTCATTTTAGCTTGGTTTTAGCCTTACCCACAATCACATGGACATGGACTTATGGTACAGCTTCTTCTCTTGGTATCCCCCAACAGATTCGTAGTCCCGACAGAGGAAGACATAAAGGGCTTACCATGCTTTCTGGTTTGGTCTTCTCTTTCATTTTTGTTTTTGATCTTAATGATTAACTCTTCTTGGCTTCTTTCTAGTGATTTTTCTTTCCTGTCTGACCTTCAACATCTACTCTTAATAATTGATAATTACAGAACGATACTCTACTAGCAGTTATGGCTACTAATATTTACAACTTAATGTTACTGCTTAGGCTGACTATCCTCGACAGAGAGACAGAATGGTCCTTCGAAGCACAATGGGTCCCAGAGACGTCTACCTTGTCAAGTAGCAT
Source organism: Persicaria maculosa (assembly GCA_963922045.1). NCBI lineage: Eukaryota > Viridiplantae > Streptophyta > Magnoliopsida > Caryophyllales > Polygonaceae > Persicaria > Persicaria maculosa. The sequence goes on along the minus strand of OY998251.1, from coordinate 84,477,732 downwards.
TTTAGCTTCTATAAATGGCTACTGATATTTACAACTTATGTGGAAGAGAGTTGAGACATCTTACATTGTGCCCCTTTATTTTAGTTTTCGAATCTTGTATATTGACAGCTTGTTTGATATCGGTATGTTTTACCAACTTAATTTTTTCTCGGTATGTTTTACCAACTTAATTTTTTCCTCTGTTTCAGCCAATTTGTAGAGAAGTTTGAGGAGCTGCATGGTGTTGATGCAGCTCCTAATGTCCCAGCAAATGCTCTATCTAATGAAACATCAATGATCACAATGGAAAATGGAGAGCAAGGAATAGAGATGCAAGAGCAAGAAGCTGATAGGATATGTTCAGATGCTAATGCTTCTCAGGACTTTGTAAGCGGCATCTTGAAGATTGTTCCTGATGTTGATGTAAGTTTACTAATTACTATGGTTCACTCATCATTTGATGATTACACATCAGAAATTTGCAAACACAGTTAGAATTTGATACTAGAGTTTCAGCTTGAATTGTGCAAGTTCCTTTCAATGATCATACGGTATGGACTATGAAGAAACAGTGTTGATGAGCTTTAACTTTTCGGCATTTTGATACTAGATTTTCAGCTTGAATTGTGCAAGCGGCATTTTGGTAATTTTTTTCTTTTTTTTTGGTGATTTTTCTCCTGGTATTTTCTTTTTTTTTTTGAAAAATAACATGCCAATTTCGACGCGTGTTGAAATTGGCATGTCATTTCCGACGCTCTATGACGTCGAAAATAACATGCCATTTTCGACGCCCTAGGACGTCGAGATTGGTTGCGACAGAATTCTGCGTCGAAAATGGCACTTGCCACGCAAGAATTTTCGACGCTTTTTAAAAGCGTCGAAATTGAAATTTGCGACGGTTTAAAGCGTCGAAAGTGGTCATAAATAGCGTCGAAATTAACACAGTTTTTCTGTAGTGAATGTATTGCCTGGATATAGGATCACTGAGGATGGACGTGTTGAATATTGCCGTTTCTGTCGTAAGGACATTCACCCTGGGGAAGATTGCCCGGATAGTCCCCCTCTTAGCCTCGCTGATGACGATGAGGATGATGATTTCGGTCTCTCGTGATTGCGCATCGATAGCTTCCCGTTTATCAATATGATGATCCTTGTGCTTTCTAATTATCCTATTAAGCTCTCTCCTTACCTTTCTTGTATTGTAACTTGTAAGCTAGCTAGACTTTGCCTAAACTTAACTCTTAGTGTCAACTTAAAACTCTTGGTGTGCTCTCTCCTCTCTTTCTGTTGGGGAAATGTTCATGTGGGTGTTTTTCCAAAGTGTCTTTTGAACTTTCTAAAGTCCAACGTTGATTGCAAAAGGGGTTGAGAGACGTTGATTGCAAAAGGGGTTGAGAGGTTGGTTTTAAGGAGGAGTTTTTGAAAGTGCTATTGAGAGTTGGGATAGGAGTCTCACACGCGCGCCGCCGGTTCAGTCCGTGTGCGTGCTGGTCGCCTTTTACGTCGGGATTTGATTTTATCAATTAATTGACCTCGGATAGGGTTGAATTAGCTAGGGTTTTGACTAATTCAACTCTGTCACACTGTTTCAGATTCTTTCCGAGATTTCAGCAAGGTGGAGCGTCTTCTTTTTGTTTTAAAAACTGACGTTCCCTTCAGTTTTCAACACACATAACACACGATATCCTCCTTCTCTCTTCTTCTGTAAGCCGTTCTGAGTCCTGGGTGGTTCCATTGCTTCAACGGCGAGTGCACACCAAGAGATCATAACCTTCTCTACAGTGACCCATGATCAACGTCGTGTAAGACAAAGAATGGGATATATATGCTGCAACAAGAGGCTCTGAACCCTCGTCAGATAACAGAACTCCATTCTCGGCTAGCTGATCAAATAGCTCCTCGTCTCACAAACCACGAATATATAAATACTATTAGACAATCAATTCGGGCAAACTTCCAAATTTAAGAACTATGAGACTGTGCAATGAGCATTCATCAAAAAGTTTCAATGTACAAGCATCCGGGATGAAGTTTTCGTCATCCCCAAGACCGAAAGTTATGATCTCGATCCGACCCAAGTCCAAGTCTTTGAAAAAGTCAATCCATTGGTCTTGGATCAGACTGAAAGTTTTGGACCAGTTTGATCAGGTCACCCATACATACTCATATGAATTAAAAATAGGCGAAATTGGGTAGTTATACCCTTTTCAAGTTTTTTTTTTGGTAAATTTACCCTTGAAGATTTTGTTTTTGTTATGACAGATTTGCCCTTGATTTGATTGTAACAACTAATCGTAGAATCTCTAATTAATTCTAATTCCATTAACGCTCATCCCATTCCATCAACACTCGTTCTTTTCCATTTCTCTTTTCAATTAAGTGACACTCATCCCATTGTATCTTCCTTGAAGCACGGTGATTGCGAAGACATTGGAGGTTGGTAAATTTATTTTATTTGTTTATGCGATTGTCACTTTAACTTTCATGGGATAGTAAACTCTAATTTGAGAACCCTAATTCAACCACGGGAGTTGGGCGCCCCGATACAAACACAAAAACTCGTCATCACTGTTTGTGATTTTCAAAAAAGAACGACGATGTAGAGTAGATGGAAGAACGAAGATGTAGGGTAGATGAAAGCTTCAGGGAATCGATAACGTACCGACGAATATTGTATTCGCTTCTTGTTAATAGGGACAATAATTTATGTTACAATAATCGTTATTTATTTTTACAATAATTGTATGCTACTTTAATTAATACATATCTTTACCAGAATTCGGTCATTACAAGAAATCATTCATTATAATAATTGTATGCTATTTTAGTTGGTTATAGTAATGGGTACAAGAATTCCTTCATTACAATAATTGTATGCTATTATAGTTGGTTATAGTAATGGGTACAAGAATTCGTCCATTACAGTAAATAATTCATTACAAGAATTGTATGCTATTTTAGTTGGTTATAGTTGATTATACTGATTTCTTGTAATACAACTCTACAAGACAAATGTGGGTATAGTAATGAGTAGAAGATTTCATTCATTACAGGAATTGATGACATAAATATTATTGTATTACAAGAGTGTGATTTCTTGTAAGTAATTAACTCATGGCATTGTATGCTATTGTAGTTGGTTATAGTAATAAGTACAAGAATTCGTTCATTATGATAATTGTATGCTATTATAGTTGGTTATAGTAATGGATACAAGAATTCGTTCATTACAATAATTGTATATGCTATTATAGTTGATCGATAAACGATTGTAATAAAATAATTTGAAGAGTAACGTATATTACTTGTAACCTAGAAAATTCTTGAAGTTGTACCCTAGAAAATTCTCCATTGATAATAATCCCTTCCTCCACTAATCCATCTGTACTATGTGGTAATCTAACCGAACCGAGTAGTTTTTAAAAGGATAAAGTTTGTTAAAATATCTCCATCAACCAATCTTTTTAAAAAATGATTAAAAAAAATTAGAATAAAATTTGATTTGTTAAAAATATTTTCCTCATCAATATTTTAAAAAATGATAAAAATTGAAAAGGGTAAAAATTAATTGTAAGGTCAAATATATAATATCCACCTAAAAAAAGTACAATTACTTAAATTAAAATTGAGGGAGTACAATTAATTAAAACAAACTTGAAAATGGTATACTCCACCAAATTTCCTCTTAATTAAAAATAATACAAATTTTAAAATTCATGACCGAATTTTTTTTATTTTGTTTATATTAAAATTACAAAGAATACTATCATGTACATGGCCCCTAACCCTAACCCCTCACCCTCACCCTCATAGAAGATAATTCGGTATCGCCTCTCCTCTCTCCTTTTTAATCCGAAGATAGGAAAGCGATTGTTAAACGCGCTGGGAAGATAGCGTTCATGGAGAATTATACGATGAGTCCTGCAAAGCGACCGGCCGAATCGACCGAATCCGCTCCGATCGGATTAGAGAAGCGCATCAAGATCTCCGGGGAGCAAGGTGAGGCTACGTTTTAATATCTGTTTTATATTTGTAATTTATAACTCAGTTGAGAATTGATATCGTAGTGAATTGCATCCTGAGATTACAGGCCGCAATTAGCCTGGTTTGTTTAGCGACCTAGGGTTTATAGCTTATTGCATAATTAACTATATCCGATCCGATCCGGTGATGTGGTTGAAAGGATATCTGATGCGTGCTATTCTTATTCCAGAGGACACGGATGAACTGGTTGTTGGGGAGCAAGGTAAGTCCAGGTTTTAATTTGTTATTGGCATATCTATCTGTTATTTATAAATCAATTGAGATTTTGATATTTGACAATTGATTTGTCTATGAATTGCATCCTGAGATTGCAGGCCCCGAATCAGGCTATTTGATCGATTGTTTATCGATCGATCTAGGGTTATATATAGGGTACAGTTGAAATGAAATCTTATGCGTGCTATATATTCTTATTCCAGATGAGGACGTTATTGATGAAGAAATAATTGATGTATCCGACGGCGAAATGTCTTATTACGGGAGGCGAAGGGGACCAAATTACCGGAGCCCAGGCTCCCCAAAAACCTGTTCTCCTCCGTCGGAATGCTGTTTCTGCCACAAGGTGACTAATCACATGCCTCGTTATTGTCCCAAATATCCACCACGCTCGCCGCCTCCTCCACCACCAACCTCCGAAGAGGTCGAGAATAACCGGCTGTATTATTGCCGTTTATGTGCCAAGTATGTTGAGCATGACAAATTCGAGTGCCCCCGTAGGAATGCGGCTTCATATAGGGTCACTGAGGATGGGTGTATTGAATATTTGCGCTGCCCTTACTGTTACAGTAAAGATGTTCACCTTGGGGAAGATTGCCCGGATTCTCCCCTTCGCCTCCCTGATTACGGAGAAGAGGATGATGATGCTTTCTAACCAACCTCGCAGAGTTTCATGTTGCCCACATCGATACACAAAGCTAGAGTTAGATCAACTGAACCGCATGTTTTTCTGCAACAAAGATGCACAACATCGACCATTAATAGGATGGGATAAGATATGTAAGCCTAAAAGCGCGGGGGTAGGAATAAGAAATGCTCGTGAAATGAACGATTCACTTCAAATGAAATTGTTATGGAAAATAATGGTAGAACCAACCAACATGTGGGTCCAAATCATCACAAACAAATACTCCCTCCGGTCACTAATGTAAGACATTTAAGATTTGGACACAATAATTAAGGAAGAAGAAGTAGATTAATTAAAGTAGTACTTTTCTCCGATTAAAAAAAAAATTACAGTACTCTTACTAATGAATGTGGTGTGACAATGAAAGGTTTCACCAGATGGCAAATTTTAAATGGTTCTCCAACTGCAAATTGTACTTTTTCATACTAATGTGACAATTAAGAAAAAATATATAAAGTACTAAAACCTCTAAAAATCTTATATTTTTTTATCAATTCTATGCCATTAAAACATCATACATTATTGATAAGAGGGAGTATCTAAAAAGTACTGCGCTTTTAAAGTATAGGAGAACTGGGAATTCCTCTTGGCAGGGGCCTAAGGTATCTTCTCTTTTAAACACTTTCAGAAAGTCTTACTTTCTGGTCCATTGGTAATTGGCAATCCGTGAACTTCTGCACATATAACTGGATATCCACTCATCCTATCTGTAAGAGAAATGACTGCCCGTCGACATATACAACATTGGCGACAAAGTGTGCACCTATGAGGGGGCGAGCCAATCCAAGCAGGGAGAGTTCGACCACAAGGAGTTACAGTTTGGCACACTAGCGAAGGAGCAGGCACTGGTTTACAATCGCATCGGCATATCACCTACTTACAAATACTATGTGCATACCAGATAATGTCAAAATTAAAAATTCATGGATATGACAACTAAATGTTCCCCAAAAGTTAAGAACTTTTTATGGAAGATTAACCAGGAAGGCTACACATGTGCTTGTAGAATGTCATTGGGCAATTGTGTCTCAATATCGCCTACTTACATTTAGTTACTATAATAATAAAAAAAAATATCTTTGGATTGTATAGTTAAATCATAAACTAAAAACCTACGGGGTATGTAATATTACCTATCGTTTTAGATTTATGCATTGATTTAACTAACAGTATACATAATTGATAAGATCCTTTAAAAAGATGAAATTAATAAATTTAATTAAAATATTATAAATATTTTGTTAAACTGTATTTTTTTAACATATTTTGTTAGAAGATACTCCCTCCGTTTCCTTTTAAGTGACTTTTTCAAGTCATGCAGTTTTAGAACGATAAAAACTATATTAAATATTAATATTTTAATAATATTTTTTTAACAATATTATACTTATCACCAATAAGTATGAGATTATTGAAAAAAATATTTTGAAAAATTATTATTTCATATAGTTTTTTATACCTTAAAAAACATGCATTAATGGTAAAAAGTCAATTAAAAGGAAACGGAGGAAGTAAATTTTTTACCTAACTATATTGACTTATTAATTGACGTAGCTAAAAAGATATAATACCAATTTAATTCAAAATATGACACGTAAGCAAAAAAAAAATCCCGTTTTAATCCAGAAAATTCATTGATGTGAAATCGCATGCTTTAGTATTTTATATAGACAATATATAGGTATAGATAAATGATTACAAAGAATACTACATAAACCTTTTTCTTCATTGCCAAAGAATAAGCCCTGACCTAACCCTCACCCTCATAAAGGATTATACAGTATCTCCTTTTAATCCGAAGCTACGAAAGCGATAGTTAAGCGCTTTAGGAAGATTGAATTTTCATGGAGAATAATACGACGAGTCCTGCAAAGCGACCGGCCGAAGCTACCGAATCCGCTCCGATCGGATCAGAAAAGCGCAGTAAGATCTCGCACATATATATGTAATTTATAACTCAATTGAGAATTGATATCCTACTGAATTGCATATATCCTGAGATTGATAAATCAATTGAGATTTGATATTTGACAATTGATTTGTCTGTGAACTGCATCCTGAGATTGCAGGTCCCGAATCAGGCTATTTGATCGATTAACTGTTTATCGATCTAGGGTTACATATTATATAGGGTACAGTTGAAATGAAATCTTGTGCGTGCTATATATTCTTATTCCAGATGACGACGTTATTGATGAAGAAATAATTGATGTATCCGACGGCGAAATGTCTTATTACGGGAGGCGAAGGGGGCCAAATTACCGGAGCCCAGGCTCCCCAAGAACCTGTTATCCTCCGTCGGAATGCTGTTTCTGCCACGAGGTGACTGATCACATGCCTCGTTATTGTCCCAAATATCCACCACCCTTGGAAAAGGATATCAATCATAATTTATTAACTATACAAGCATGACGGTTACAACTTACAAGGCCTCAATAGAGAGCCAAATTGGTGATTCAATGGACAAATGTTCACTCATGGGTCATTCGTTTGTTTTAGGAACCAATAAGTTCATCATTATGCAGATCCAAACAATTCCAATTCAGATACCATGAAATAATGATGATTGATGAATACCACGAAATTAAGTACCAATCCAAAAATGACAGGGTATAGAAATAGAATATAGGCAAACCTGTCAGAGCCACGAGAACAGACAAGGGTGGTTTCTTCAGGAAGGTCACCTCATCCAATCTAAGTAAGACATGAAACAGCACAAGCAACAACGAAGTAATATTGTATAAAAAGGTGGCCAAGTTAAGCAACAAGAAAGAGCACAATATGGAATCAATCATATTTATGTTTCTCTTCGGATCTTTGCAGCCTTAAGTGGTGCTTAAGTTTGGTGATACCACATCTATGTTTCTTCTTCGATTGCTTTACCAATTTTTGAATACTACCCTCCATTCCTTTACCTTAGAGGCTTATACAGACAGTTAAATAGGTAATAAAATAATAAAGTATATGCAATAATGCAAATTAGAATACTTATGCTCTAGAACTGTTATATGAACTGAATAGCTCGGGCTCGGCTCGAGATCAGCTCAAAAAAGCTCGACTCGAGCTCGCTCACTTATTTAAACAAGCCGAGTTTGAACAAAATTTTAAGCTCGGTTGAAAGATCGACTCATTCGAATAAAGCTCGAATAGCTCGAATTCTATGAAATTTCTAAAATTTCCTTTAAGTTAACATGTTATAATCAAGTAGAATAAGCCCTGCTCTAACCCTACCCCTCACCCTCACCCTCAGAAGGGATAATTCGGTTAGGTATCGCCCTCTCTCCTTTTAATCCGAAGCTACGAAAGTGTTAAGCGCGTTAGGAAGATGGAGCGCATGGAGAATTATACGATGAGTCCTGCAAAGCGACCGGCCGAATCGACCGAATCCGCTCCGATCGGATTAGAAAAGCGTATCAAGATCTCCGGAGATCAAGGTGAGGCTAGGTTTTAATCTGTTATCGGCACATATATTTGTAATTTGTAACTCAATTGAGAATTGATATCCTAGTGAATTGCATCCTGAGGTTACATGCCGGAATTAGCCTGGTTTGTTTAGCGACCTAGGGTTTATAGCTTATTGCTTAATTAACTATATCCGATCGATGTGGTTGAAAGGATATCTGATGCGTGCTATTCTTATTCCAGAGGACACGGATGAACTGGTTGTTGGGGAGCAAAGTAAGGGCAGGTTTTAATTTGTTATTGAGACATCTATCTGTTATTTATAAATCAATTGAGATTTGATATTTGACAATTGATTTGTCTGTGAATTGCATCCTGAAATTGCAGGCCCCCAATTAATCAGGCTATTTGATCGATTGTTTATCGATCTAGGGTTATATATAGGGTACAGTTGAAATGAAATCTTATGCGTTCTATATATTCTTATTCCAGATGACGACGTTATTGATGAAGAGGTAATTGATGTATCCGACGGCGAAATGTCTTATTACATTAGGCGAAGGGGACCAAATTACCGGAGCCCAGGCTCCCCAGAAACCTGTGATCCTCCTTCGGAATGCTGTTTCTGCCACGAGGTGACCAATCACATGCCTAGTTATTGTCCCAAATATCCACCGAGCTCGCCTTCTCCTCCACCGCCAACATCCGAAGATGTCAAGAATAACAGGGTGTATTATTGCAGTTTATGTGCCAAGTATGTTGACCATGATAACAAATTGGAGTGCCCCCTTAGGAATATATTGCCTGGATATAGGATCACTGAGAATGGACGTGTTCAATATTGCCGTTTCTGTCGTAAGGACATTCACCCTGGGAAAGATTGCCCGGATAGTCCCCCTCTTAGCCTTGCTGATGACATAGAGGATGATGATTTTGGTATCTGGTGATTGCGCATCGATAGCTCCCCCGTTTATCAATATGATGATGCTTATGTTTTCTACCTATTAAGTTATCTGCTTTCCTTTCTTGTACTGTATAGCTCGCTAGACTTGCCTAAGCTCAAAACTCTTTGTGTGTTTCGTTTGCTAAACCCAGTGTGTGTTTGTTATATATCCCCACTTTACCTTTCATTTGGATTGATATCATAGCTTGCAACGAGGTCCGAAATTCCACCTGTCGAAAAAGATAGAAATATCAATACAATTCCCACACTCTGAATCGGGTAACAAGTCTTGTCTTAACATGTGAACCAAAAGATCATAACCTTCTCCATGATCAACGTTGTGTAACGCTGCAACAAGAGGCTCTGAAGCCTAGTCAGATAACAAAACTCCATTCTCGGCTATAGCTCCTAGTCTCACCTTCACATTAACCACCAATATAGATACTATTAGATGTTGAATCCGGGCAAACTTCCAAATCTAAGAACTTATTAAACAATGACAAAGCACCATCCAATTTGCCTGCCTTGCAATGAGCATTCATCAAAGTATTCAATGTACAAGCACCCGGAACGAAGTCTCCAGCACCCATCATCCCCTCCAGAAGCTCTCTGGCTTTATCTAGCTGCTCGGCTTCACAAAGACCGTGGATTAGAGTGCTGTAAGTGACCTCAGTGGGCTTGATCCCTTCGGGACGCTAACCATCTCATTGATGATTAGCAAATGCTTCATTAGTATCTCTCTTCTTACAAAATCCCCGAATCAAAGTAGTGTAAGTAACAATGGTAAGGCTCAAATCTGCACCTTTCCTACTCATACCTTTTTTTTTTAATGAAACATATGTAGCATACGTGACTAGTCAGTTACTTGGAAGAACTGGAATTATTAATCTATGAATGAATGATGTTCACTAGTAGGCACACAAGATACAACAATGGGATAAAATACGCTAAAAGCTCCCACTAATAAATAGTACAACATTTCATCCGATCTCACCAGGAGCTTTTTCTAAAGTTACTGGAGAAAGAATTAAAAAAAACATCAACCACCATCACTGTGCTCCAGATCAAACCAGAAAAGGATGGATGAACGAGCATAAATTACTCTAACCCGCTGCAGCGCAAGGTTTCCGCTTGTCAGGACAGCTTTGGCCCCACCTTCAATACGCGTACAAGAAACCGTCATCCCATCACCCTGTCCTTTCACTGCTACGGCTGTGAACAGATTAGGGGTAATTGCCGTGCTCACGATAGGACATGAAAGGTAATCTAAAGGATTTGATTCACATTGAAGCACACAGCTATCAATTATCAGCCTTCCCTTCCTGTGGAGCAAGCAGCAACCGAGCTCCGCCCTCACAGTCAAGTTTGAAATCTTACAGGTTGAGAGGAACTCCAACGCACTGTCAAGCAAAGAAAAACCATATTCTTTTGGATCATTGGAGCAATGTGCTAATTGAGCCAAATCTGCTTTTCTGTTGCTTGTGAAAAGAATGAGATTTGTGAAAAGAATGAGATCAAAATTCCCGCCCTTGGAAAATGATAGCAATCATAACTATACAATACAAGGCCTCAATTGAGAGCTAAATCGGTGATTCAATGGACAGATCTTCACTCATGGGTCATTTGTTTTAAGAACGAATAAGTTCATCACTATGCAGATCCAAACAATTCCAATTCAGACTCCATGACATAATGATGATCAATGGATACCACGAAATTAAGTACTGATCCAAAATGATGGGTTATAGAATATAGGCAAACCTGTCAGAGCCGCGAGAACAGACAAGGGTGGTTTCTTCAGGAAGGTCACCTCCTCCAATCTAAGTAAAACATGAAACAGCACAAGCAACAACGAAGTAATATTCTATAACGAGGTGGCCAAGTTAAGCAAGAAGGAAGAGCACAATATGGAATCAATCATATTTATGTTTCTCTTCAGATCTTTGCAGCCTTAAGTGATGCTTAAGTTTGGTGATACCACATCTATGTTTCTTCTTCGATTGCTTTACAAATTTCTGAATGCTACCCTCCAATCCCTTACCTTAGAGTTAGACAGACAGTTAATCTGATTAAGAAGCTTGTACCGGATATCGATCAAATATGTACAACACATCTTCCGCACAAGACAGACAAGTAAATATAAACTAAATAAGAAGAAAATCAGTCATTACCAGACAGAGGGGCTTATCGATCTGAATGTCAGAGGTAAGATGAACTCCACCAGCTGCAATCAAGATTGTATCTCCAGGCCTGCAAGCAGGACAAACAAAATCACTTCTGAGTGCACACAGAAAGCAAGGTCAAGATAGATACCTTGATATGAAACTAAAGACAACCTTGCAGCAGATACTGCAGCTTCAATGTTGGGGAATACATCTGGTTCAGAAGCATCTTTAGCCGATCTGTCGACTCTTAGCCATAAGCGAGGATGACATGCTAGGAAACGCCATCTGTGGCAAACGAGGGCTGTGTTATACCGATCTGCAAAAAACTCGAGGGATATTCTATGATATAAACTGATTTTTTCAATAAAGAGAAACTAGAGGACCAGAGTCCATTCAGATCAACTACTATGATATTGAATCAGGCACGCGTTCACAACCATCAAAGACAGTACATTTCCATTACAATTAGCAGAAAAGGAAATTCAAGACCCCTGAACTCTGCAACACAAACCCTAATTGGAGAAACGGACATAGAAAACAGGGCAAAACAATCGCCAAAACTAAAACCGATCCTAGTACTTTCCAGTCCGGAATCAGGAAAATTCTAGGTCAATTTCCTATTATGGCTTCAAAGCCGGCCAATCGACTTGAGAAAAATAGCAAATTGTACCTGGGATAGGAGCGAGGAAGCTGAAAATATGCATAAGACAGCCATCATCAAGAGCGTTGATCAGGGATTTAGAACCCCCGAGGGTTGAACCAGCGCCCTGGTTGGACAATTTCCTCCATTTTTTCGGTGGCTCTAAGTCGCGTGCCATTGGTAGCAGCTCGTAGAGTCGCAGGGGAATATCTAGGGTGAGAGAATTGATGGCTGAGGTTGAATTTCAAACCCTAGCCGGCGCTGCGTTGCAATTCAGATTTTTCCCATTTCTGCGAGGGGAGGAGGATGGATTGGGGAGAGAGAGAGAGAGGGACGCCGACTTGCGTGTCCCCGTGGTTTATGATTGTGAACTTGCAAATAGTCCGTAGCCGGGTGTTATACGAGCTCGAGCTAGACCCGGAATCGACTCGTATAAAACTCGATTCGGGCTCGTTTATACGAGCTGCGAGGGCTCGTTTATACGAGCTTTGCTCGTATAGCTCATTTTACCTAGGTGAGTCGAGCTTGTATCGGTATGATTACATCAAAAAAAACTTAAAAATAGCTCAAAACGAGTTTATAGATTGCATTAGTATAGATCTAAACGAGTTTATTCAAGACGAGCCTAAAAGTTTGAAAACCAAGTATTCGAGCTCGGCTCATAAAAAAGAGCTAAACGAGGTCAAGCTCGAGCTTGGATACATACCCGTGAGCCGAATATGAGCAAAATTCTTAACTCAAAACAAAAATCAGGTTCGGCTCAAACTCGGCTCGATAAAAAAACGAGCAAGACATGAGCATTTAAATACCCGGCTTGTTCGACTCAAATAACACCCGTAAAGCTAGGTCATTGTAATTTGTTTATAAACAATATTGTAGTATTTTCATTTGGTAACTACTTAAAAAAAATTGAGAAATTTCGCGTGGTGCCCACGAACTTTTACAAATTTCGCGTGGTATACAAAGTTTTGAAAAATTCTGCGTGTGGCCCACGAAGTTTTGTACAAGTCCACATGGTGCCCACGAGGTTTCTCAAAAGTTCATGTGATAACAATAATTTGTTTTAATATTGAAAAAATGATATTATTGTACATTATAATTTAGAAAAACACTCTACAAGATTGGGTATTGGTAGACACTTTTCCCCATTAAACCAACTTTCATATGAAATAATTTTTCGGTGAATTTTTTGGCGTAGTAACCGGAGTTGAAGAATTTAATAACGTGGTGTGACATCATAAATTCCCAAAATTCATTTTTTGTAAAAACTAAATTTAACCAATTTAATTTTATAAATCGTATTTTAGAGCAAATTATTTACTTATTTATAAAAACTAAAATTGGGCATTTAAGAACGTGGTGCCATACTATTTTCCTATTTTTAATACTCAATTAAAATGTTAAACTTTTAATTGTGTATTACAAATTATCTCATATGAAAATTGGTTTAATGTGGTAGAGTGTACGTGTATATCTTCTTATAATTTTCAAATTTTCTATTAATATCGGTTCATTGTAAATGAGTAATATTACTACATAGTATTATTTTTTCCTCATTTCCTTATAAATGAAATCTAAATATTAAGAGCAAATAAAAATAAAAATTAAATACGTAAGATTTTTGAGAAAAAAAATTTGGTAAAGGTAAGAAAATGAATATAAAAAATTAGTTTTTAAAAAGATTCAAACTAATACACAATCTTGTTAAGTGTTTTCCATATAATGTACAATAATATAATTTTTAATCTCAAATTTTCAATCTTAAAATTATCACATAAACTTTTAAAAAACCTCGTGGGCACCGTGTGGAAAAACAAAACTTCGTGAGCACCACGCGGAATTTTTCAAAACTTTGTATATCACGCGGAATTTGTAAAAGTTCGTGGGTACCACGCGGAATTTCCCAAAAAAAATTAAAAAAAAATTGTATCACCCAATCTATGATCGAACTTGTTTAGTTTGTATTTTTTTAAATATGGTAAAAATTCAAAGTTTAATAATTGGTTGAAAAAATCGATATACCGTAACCTATCATTAATTTCTTCATGGGGATGAATTACACTCCCAATTATTTCTTAAATCCTGTGCGTTTAGTTAAAACGTCACTCTTTGTGGAATACTACCTAGTATAAACAATTATTTCAACTAAAAACAAGAAGATGAAAAGGAAAGGTCAAAATAAAGATGGGTAGAAAAGGTGGTCTTAAATGACAAATTGGTATTTTTAAAAAAATTTGTGCCATTAGCGTATATATAAGAGCTTATTGGATCAAATAGACTGACTAAATCACTCCATACATTTTATAAAATTAATATAAACGGCTTCTTGAAAGAGCTTCTCTCCCAAACACATCGCTTTTAGTTTATAGCTTTTTCCATATTTTATAGTTTCTAAGTTTCTAACCCAACATAGACGTGTTGTACCATTCGTTAAAACTTCGTTCAACGGTGTTATATCTTATCTTCCTTTGCCATACAACCATCAGGATCACTCGCTTCCTCATCAAAATGCTCAAATTATCGGATTCAGAAAACGACAGATGAAGATCAATCGAATCAATCACATGCATAGTCTGGTTGATCCCTCAAATCAGTCTGATGTTCAAGCATAAAAACTGACCCAAAAAAAGAATTATATTATTTTTAAAATAATTGAATTGAAAATTAAAATTTTATTTACTCCTAGTTTTTCCTCCACCGCAGCTAGTAGACAAATATGTGTAACCCATCATTTGCTGGATTAACTCCAAACAATTTTCTTTGTTTGGGATTTTCCATTCATTAGCCCTGTATATGGTATAAAATATATTTTAGTAATAAGAAAAAAAATCAAAATAAAAAATACATATTAAGAACATAAACCATGAAATATTAAAAATTTTAAATAAAACTTACTCAAATGTCTTATTCAGAAAGTATCCAGCAAGGACCGACCCTGAACCTATCACACCGTATATATTAGTAATGCAACGACATTTGAGTTTGGGAAACCCTATGTCATAGACTTTATAGATCTACAACAAAAATATTATCTATTAATTATAATCGTTATATGAATCTAAATTATTTAAAATTATAAAAAATAAAACTTACCTTATCTGAGTCCCAACCCAATAAATACCCTCCAAATTTCACATCCTCGCTCAATTTTATGGCATCAGCTATATCCTCCATAATAGATATGCTCATTTTTGCAGCTCTATCAACCTTCAACATTGTATCTTACCCACTAATTTGCTCCATCAACTTATTAGCAAATTCTAAGTTCAAACGTCCTCTACCACACGTCAGATACAATAAATTTGATGTCTTGGAAATGACGTAAAACTTCATTCGCTCATCAGTTGAAAAATATTATGATTTAAATGACGAATTAGAGAAAATTAATAATAATATATTATTTCAAAATGTTAAGTACAGTACGTCGTTAAGAGATGATTGATGTCACCAAATGGAAAACCCTAGGACAAGGTAAGCACAAACCCTAAAGGGGCTAATGAGAAGCCAAAAGACGTTAGGTGGACAGTTCTCCTTCAATATATGAATGGGTAAGAGAGTCATAAACACTGTCACCACTATAAAAACAGAAGAATAGACACTATCACCACTACAAAAACCGGATCATAGACACGATCACCACTATGGAAAAAAGGTAATAGACACTATAATCAAAGAAAACCCTATAGAAGTTGTAACTAAAATAAAAGTAGTGTCATAGACACTGTCACCACTATGAAAAAAGGGTCAAAGACACTGTAATCAAAGGAAAACTCTATAGTCGTTGTAACCAAAATAAAAAACAGGGTCAAAGACACTGTAACCAAAGGGAAATTCTAGGACAATGGAGGCACAAACCCTATAGGGGCTAATAAGAAGTCAAAATACATATGGTGACAGTTCTCCTCTAATATATGAATGAGTAAGATGGTCGTAGACACTGTAATGAAATGAAACCCTATAAACGTTGTAACCAAAATAAAAATAGGGTTATAGACATTGTCACCACTGTGAAAAAAGGATCAAATACACTGTAATCAAAGGAAAACTCTAAGACAAGGGAGACACAAACCCTATAGGGTCTAATGAGAAGCCAAAATACATGTGGTGACAACTAGTTCTTCTCTAATATATGAATGGAGAAAAGGGTCATAGACACTGTAATCAAAATAAAAATATGGTCATAAACACTGTAATCACTATAAAAACAGTGTCATAGGTACCGTAATCAAAGGAAAATTTTTTGATGACTCAAGAGTTTTTTTGTGAGAATCATTAGATTGTGAGAAGTTTTTTTTTTCCAACTAATGTTAAATCAAATGATCTTTCTTCTTGGATTATTTGACTAGATATATTCCACAAAGAATACAACTTTTACTTAGTGGAAAGCCATACAGAAGATGAACTTTCAATAAGGGCTCTTAGTACATGATTACATGTCAATTTACATTTCTCTAATTTTCATGGGCCAAGTAAAGTGACAGAAGAAAGTCAGTCACCATCATTGCAGTCGACGAGGGCGCTTGCGCCGGCGATCAGAGGGAGACGCATCGACGGAACCTGCTCGGCGGAGAACTCGTTAATTCCGTCGAATTCGTCAACGCCGTTGGCTCCGGAGAACTCGTATGGGAGGAACCGTTGGCTCGTGTGGGATCGAAGAACCTGCTCGACGGAGAACTCAGGACAATTGCTCCCGTCGCGGAAGAACTCGGCCGATCCGAAGTCGCAGAGCTTGATCCGGCCGAATTCGGTGCCGGAGACGCCTTGGAGGTCGAGGATTGCTCCCCTCGCGGATGAACTCGACCGATCCGAAGTCGCAGAGCTTGATTAGGTCGAATTCGGCGTCGGAGACGTCGCGGAGGCCGAGGAGGAGAACCGGCAACGAGGAGGCCGTTCACCGGCCGATCTGGATAGGACCGACAGAGAGGAGGACGTGGAGGCCGTTCTCCGACAGATCTGGATAGGACCGAGGGCAGCGAGAAGGACCGAGGGAGAGGAAGACGAGGACGACGCAGAAGATGAAGGAGACGGAGGACCGGTTTTCCTCCTCAGATCCGATCTCAGGACGCTCCCTGATTCTTCCTCTTCGGTCGATTTCATCAGATGAGAAAGACGGTTTGGGGTAAAATTAAAATAGGGGCAAAAGGGGTATTATGAAAATATTTTGGTCATTTACTAACAAAGAAAAGTCTTTAGGACATTTAGTAATTGATTCAAAGGCCGAATCCTTTGGACCAAATTACTTCAAAATTAAAGCCACCTAATATATGCATGTAATGTAAGCCTTTGAATGTAGCCATTTGCATCTGTGCCATTGTATTTTCTGATTATTTCTGTAATTGTTTTTGAATGACATCTTTATGTTGAAATAAAGTAAATAAGAAACGTAAATAATTTGAATATTCCCAAAATCCGAAAAGAGAAATATATTTTCTTGGTGCGAATAATGGTTTGTATTAATTTCAGAATATAGAGGAACGTAAACGATAATACATACATCCCATCCCAGTATTGCTTTTTCTGTTTCGAATGGGCAGAATATCGGAAGATGGAAAAGTTGGCCAGATTCGAATCTTAAAAGAGTGAAATACAGTATGCACTAAAACATGAAATAATCTCACCAAAAAAACAAAAAAGGAAATAATCACACACATACTCATATGGCTTCAATGTCAATTTATTTCATCAGGCCTTCAATTTCGAAAAATGTTTCTTTTTCTATATAATTAACCGTTTATCTATGGCGTGTCATAAGAGCATATGACAAGGATACTCTATAGGGAAAGAAAACCCTAAGAAGAAATGAGTGAAATCCGTAATCGAATTTTAAAATGAATATAAAACGGGTGTATCTAGGAAATATATTTTCCAATTTGGCTTGTCCCGGGATATAGGATGAAGCCAAATTTTATAAAAAAAAAATCCAAATAACTAAATAATGTGAGGGTGAATATTATTAATTTTTTCTGAATTTGAGATTTTTTTATCTAGCATCAATAGTTGTATTGTTTTAGAATTTTTTTTCATTGTTCCGCTCGTTTGTGGCCTATTGAAACATATTTTATATTTATTTGTATACTTATTGTTACATATTGAAACCTTAATTACGAAGTTAGTTAGGTACAAGTAGCTAGTTAGAAAAATTAAATCGACTACAATAAATTAGTTACAATAACGAGATTGTGTTGATTACAATAATGCATACAAGAATTAAGAAGGATTACACGAAGGTAATTACAATACAAATTAGAGATATTCCGTGTGAAGATAATATTCTTATACAATTGTAACTATACAGATTAGGCAATTAGTACAAACTAATTTTATCCCTTTACAGTCCCTTGGTCTATAGGTATATGCGGCACACTTGTTTAAACAAATCTTCTAAACAATCTTATGTGTTTAATTTTTTAAAAATTATAAATTTGACTTCAAGGTCAATATATATGTAAAATCCACACTAAAAAGATATGATTACTAAAAACAGAAACTAAAATGTATATTTACTAAAAAAAAATGAAAAAGATACATTCCCTTAAATTTTCACATTTTTTTTAATTAATTCATTTTTCATATTAATTTTAGAATGCCATCTTTTTTTCTTTCAAAAAATTAATGTCACTCAAATACACTGCATTTACTTAACAAAAACGCTTGTATATTCTAGAAAGTATGACCTTTTAATGTGAATTAAATTCAAAATGTATCTTTCTTAACAACATTTTGCCTATAATCTGCATCTGACTATAAATTCATGCACATAGGAGTGAATTAAAGAAAAAGTTATAATTTTTAAAAGATGTTTCAAGAAAAAAAAAGATTTCTACCTTATCTATCCTCATATTTATCTTCTTCTCCGGCCTATAAATAACTGCCAAGGGAGAAAACAACTCCATTGCTCCCTGCAGTGCTATCAATTCAATTAGTATACTAAAGAGAGATTCGAGTTCGAATTGTGAGAGACAATGTGCGGAGTTAAAGGGAAGGAGACTGCAGCAACCGGAGGAGACAATGGCTCTGTCTGCAAATACAATGGCGACAATGCTGACGTCACTAAGAAGCCCATCAACCTTCTCATGGATTATGTTATCAATCTCGATCAGTACGTTTCGTTTCTTATCCTTCCTCCTCGATAGATCTCGGCCACAATGTGTATTTACACAAATAATTTAATAATGTTTTTTTTTTGTCCCCAATTTTGCTAATTTTGAGTTTTTTCTTTTCACGTTTTAGATACTAGTTTTGAAATTTAAGTTTTTTTGTATGTTTAAAATTACTTTGAAATTGCAAATCAAATCAAAGATTTGAAGTTGAGCCAAACAAAACAAGGATAATGCGTTTTGATACATAATCCCATTTTTTTCACTTGTCAATATAAACTCAGATTTTAAAAAAAAATTGGATATAGCTACGGTAAATAACTTAACATTTTGTATTAAGTTTAGAGATCCTGATCTTATAAGGTAAAAATAGTAATAGTAAATTGATGAAATTCCACATGTGTTTGTCTATGTTAATGGCTCGTCGAATACTTCACAACTACATATCTAAGTAAAAATATAGACCTCAAGTAGAACCAAACAGGCAGACTTTGTTCATAAAATTCTATCAGAAATAAAAATCTGAAAAAGAACCTAAATTGAAAATAAAGATATAATTATTTGATACGAAAATATTTTATTTGTTAAGATTTTATAAATTAATTACAATTGTTAAGATTTTATAAAATAAAGATATAATTGTTTGATCTACACAAGTCAAATAACCACAACTATTACAATTGTTACCCTTTCAAAATAGTGAGATGCAATTAAAAATACATTAAATTGTGATAAACTAGTAAATGGGCCGTTAATTAAACACAAAATGAAATTGATCCGTTCTACAATTTGGGGATTAGTTGGGCTACACGAGCATCTACAACCCCAATAAATAATACTACCTTCGATCCAAAAAGGTTGTCGTTTGACTTTTTAACACGTATTTTAACGAGCTAAAAACTATATAATATATTAACGTTTTTATTATTATTTTTTTATAATCTAATACTTATTACTAACAAATATTAAGTTGTAAAAAAAAATTTAAAAAAAGTTGATATTTTATATAATTTTTAACTCCTTAAAATACGTGTTAAAAAGTCAAACATCATTCTTTTTGAATCGGAGGGAGTAATAAAAAATTGATGTCAGTTAAAGTCTAATTTAGAGAGAAAATTTCTGGTAAAAAAAACCTTATCTCACGTTTGAAACACTTCTCCTGCAACTCTCTGACATTATCTTATTTCAGTTTTCTCTTCTTTTTTTTCAAAATGGAGATGATCATATTGAGAATTTTATTTAAAATTCGGAAGCATATTATATCCACTTGAAATACAGTTGACCGTTACTTTTGGCGGGAAACCATGCAAAATGAAAATGACGAAACTGATCAAGGTGTAAAATTTGCAGTGGAGATCCAAAGTTTTTCGTGTCCTTTTGGAAGGAGAATGACGACAAGTGCAGCATAACGATCAAGGCGTCGCAGCTGGTGAGCTACTTCTCGAGCCCTGGCAAAATCTGCTGGTACATGGAGCCGGCGTTTGCTGACGCCGTCACAAGGCTGCACGCCATGGTTGGCAACGCCGTCACGGAGGACAGACACCTTGTGGTCGGAACCGGGTCATCTCATCTCTACCAGGCGGCCCTCTACGCCCTCTCCTCCACTTCCTCCGATGACGCCCTGCCCCTCAGCGTTGTCTGTGCCGCCCCCTACTACTCGGTAAAAACTCGCAAATTGATCAGACATTAATGCTTGAAATAATTTCAAATCCACACCGATTTTTGACTTGTGAATTAATTTTTGGTTGCAGAATTACCCCGAACTTACGGATATGTTGAAGTCGGGGCTGTACAAGTGGGCAGGGGATGCGAATATGTTCGTTAGCGACAAGGATCGTCCCTACATTGAAGTTGTATGCTCTCCGAACAACCCGGATGGTACCATCCGAAAACCGGTGGTTGAGAATGGCGACGGGGAAGGGAAGCTAATCCATGATTTGGCCTATTATTGGCCACAGTATACTCCCATTACTTCAGCAGCTGATCATGATATAATGCTTTTCACCGTCTCTAAATGCACCGGTCATGCTGGATCCCGTATCGGGTAATCTAAAACTGAAAATCGCACTTGAAAATTAGCTCATTGCCCGCAGTGGTTTTGATATGATACTCTTTTTTTTTTGTTTCATGAAGGTGGGCAATTGTCAAGGATGAAGCAGTGGCAAGAAAGATGGTCAAGTTCATCGAGCTCAGTACTATCGGAACATCGAAGGAAGCCCAGCTCCGAGCAGGAAAGGTACTCAATTCAATCTGTGACAGCTACATCAACTTCTCTTCTCCTGGTAGAGAGGGCTTCTTCGAGTACGGATACCGTGTCATGGCTGACAGATGGGAGAAGCTAAGAGAAGCGGTTAAGCGCAATGGAAGGTTCACCCTCCTCGAGTACCCTGAAAGCCACTGCAATTTCATGGGCAAATACACCTGCTCAACACCGGGTTTTGCGTGGATGGAGTGCAAAGATGGAGAGGAAGATGGAGCCGCTCTTATGAAAGAGCTTAAGATCCTGGCGAGATCAGGGCCGAGATTTGGGGTTGCTAACAAGTATACGAGGATCAGCCTTCTCGACACCGATGAGAGCTTCAATGTCTTTCTAGGGAGGCTAGCGACAATGTAACTGCAACCGCAATATAGAATACCTATATATTGGTCCTTACTTTGTGATAAAAAAAAACTTGAATATTATATACATCCTAGGCCGGGCAGTTGAATCCGAGCCATATGACTTCTCTTCTTGAATAGGTAAATAAAGAGCGGTCATTCCAAATACGCATCCAGGCAATGATATTACAGCTAGCCGGATCCCTGAAAAATGATGTCAGGGTACTTCAAACATGACTTGATCATTAGATGATCGAGCGCAGTAAAGTGATATGTTTGGAATTGCTTCATATATAGTTCTAGTGTATTTGAATGGTTAGGTCTCAATTTATTGATTCATACAAGGGTCTGTTTGGATTCCTTTTAATTATGTTTATAATTAACTTGGATGTATTAAATATAAAAGTTCATTATAATCATAATTTGTTTATACAGTACTCGATTAATTAAATTTTCCCCTACATTTCATCCATCGCAATTGATGAGGTCTCCGTGCTCGGCTTCACTTCTCCTCTTCAGTGCCCTCACCTCCATAAGAGCTCTCAGATGTAAGCTTCAAAGACCCCACACCCTGTTATTCTGCAATTGAGCCGCCATAATTTGCTCTATTGAGGCTATGCTTCGTAGATCACCATCACCTACATCACTCTCCCTATCTTGTTCCTAGCCAATCTCGCCTCGTTTACCTCCCTCTCCACTCTCACAGTCTCGAATGGGAACCTAACTAGCTCAATTTCGGACGTAATCAGTCGAATCGTCTCCTTCACATCCATTGATTTGAGCTCAAACTCACTGTTGGACCCAATCCCACCCTCAACCGAAAGCCTCAAAAGTAAAAATCCTCCAAATCCTAACCCTAAACTCCAATCAGGCAACCATCACATTGAGAAAATACCTACCAATCTCAACAACTACAAAACCCTAAAAAAATTCATCTTCGACATTAAACTTGTTGACCCTGTCTCCCGAACTCGGCTGGATTCCAGCTCTGTTAAGCCCCGGGGAAGGACGACGGGAGAGGACTGCGAGGTCCTTAGAGAAGGCGGCAACAAGAACATCAATGGCGACATTCAATTCAACACGACCGTGAAAGCGAGAGAAGACCTAAAAGACAGATTATAATTTAATTTGTAAAATTACCATCCAAACGTTACTTTTTGGATAAATTCTTTATAATTCAAATTCATATATTATAATTAAAATACAAAGGGAATCCAAACAGACCCCAAGTGTTTTTATTTCAATCAAAAAGCCCAAATAACTCGAGTTTCTATTATATTCTAGAAGAACCAAGACAGCCCATCTTTGCTCTCGTATGTTATTTCTATTATATTCTAGAAGCTCATGTTTCAACCTTAGATCATGCCAACTGGCTTCACAGGATTGCTCCCCTCTAGGGTTACAATATTATATATACATGTGTACATTTAATGATGAAAAACAAGAAGAGAAATTACAAGCAACAAGTTGCTCAGCAGCCATGACTGATATTCCATTACCTTAAAGCTATTCTCCTTGTATGGTACCAGAGCCCAACAGACTTGCTGTCCACAACAAAGATCCTTCCTTTTTCCCTTCATCCTTCAATTTTCTGTCCTTTTTTTCTTTTCCTGAATCTTCATTCTCTGTCACTGTCCATATGGACACCCCACCCACTATGCAGCTATCTTCCTCATCTTCCCTACCCACTTTCTTAAGTATTCTCAAACTTACCTCGGACAACTATCCCCTTTGGAGGGCCCAAATTGTTCCCTATCTCAGATCTCAGGAGCTTTACGGGATCGTTGATGGCTCAAACGCCATGCCACTTTCCACAGCTGACACATATTCCTCCTGGCTCAAGAAAGATCAGACCGCCATGGCCATCCTTACAGCCTCTCTCACTCCTCCTATCCTTGTCCAGGTACTTGATTGTGTCTCTTCTCATGAGATTTGGGCTAACCTAAATGACACCTTTGCAGCCACTTCCGTAGCCAATGTTGTCCAAACGCGTCTTCAACTAGCTTCTCTGAAAAAGGGTTCTGACCCCGTCACCATTTATTTCAACAAAGCCAAAGGTTTGGTCTCCTCTCTAACCGCTGCTGGTCACTCTATCACCGATGACGAATTTATCGTCTATGTCCTGGCCGGGCTCGGTCAAGACTATGAGTCTGTCGTGACCTCATTATCAACTCACCCAACCTCCCTCACCCCTCGCTTTGTCCTCTCTCAACTTCTCAATCACGAATCCCGCCTCGCCTTTCAAACCCAATCTCTTCTTCAAAACACAAATCTCCCATCTCAACCTCCCTCTTCTCAGCCCCCTTCTGTTGATCTCACTGGCACCAAGAGCAATTCCAACACAAGAGGTGTTTTAGGCCCAGCTCCAAACAACAACAGCAGAGGCAACTATGGAAATCGAAACACCTTCGATGCTCCGGGCGGCTATGACGGTGGCAGGGGCTCCTTCCGAGGATCTTCTCGCGGTGGGTACCGCGGTCGCGGGCGTGGCCGAAGTGGCCACCAGTACTTCTCCGGTGACATTGACAACCGCCCAGTCTGTCAGATATGCTCCAAGCGCGGCCATGAGGCTCTTGCCTGTTGGAACAGGTTCAATCATGCTTTCCAACAGGCGCCTCCAAATTCCTTTCAAGCGAATTTCACCTCTGCTCCATGGTTCTTTGATACCGCCGCTACGCACCACTTCACCCCGGATGCCTCAAACTTCTCCACCGGTGCTCTCCCTTATAGAGGTACAAAGGAAGTAATGCTTGGCGATGGTTCCGGCCTACCAATCCATAACTACGGTTCATCCCTTCTCAACTTTTCCAATCATAACTTTCATCTTAAGCACCTATTACATACTCCTGCTCTTTCCAAGAATCTTATTTCGGTTAGACGCTTTTGCATTGATAATAATGTGTACTGCCAATTTCACCCTAACCATTTCCTTGTCAAGGATCAGGCCACCGACAGGACCATCCTTCAAGCTCCCGTTGAGAACGGCCAATATGCACTGACTAATAAGGCTTTGCCATCGTCCTCTCCACAAGCTTTTGCGACCACAGTCGGCGCTACCGCTCTCTGGCATTGTCGATTTGGCCATCCTGCAGCCGTCACCACCAGAAAATTGCTTCATCGTCTTCAAATCCCCTTACCCGCCGTTTACCCTAGCCGCTTTAATTGCATCTCATGTGAACGGGCCAAACTTCACAACTTACCCCACCCTGCCTCACCCTCTAGGTCCAACGGGCCACTTGAGCTTTTGTTTGTTGATGTCTGGGGCCCAGCCCATCACATTTCTACTAGGGGATACAAGTATTACATTTCCATTTTGGATGATCACTCAAAATTCCTATGGTTATTTCCTATGTCCACTAAAAGTCAAGTTACTGTTATTCTCACCAATTTCACTAATTTTGTCTCTAATTTTTTTTTTCCAAGAATATCAAGTCAATTCAAACCGATGGTGGTTCTGAATTCAAACCGTTAACTCCTCTATTCCAAAAATTGGGCATTGTCCATCGTCTTACGTGCCCTTACTCTCATGAGCAAAATGGGAGCATCGAGAATCGCCATCGTCATATAGTCAACACCGGGTTATCCCTCTTAGCTCACTCTTCCTTACCATTCCCCTATTGGGATTACGCTTTCGAAACCGCCACATATCTCATTAATCGTCTTCCGACCTCCATTCTTTCCTACAACACACCCTTTGATGTCCTCATGAAAAAGCCACCCGATTACAATTTCCTTAAAGTTTTTGGGTGTTTGTGTTTTCCCAATCTACGTCCATACAACTCTCATAAGCTTTTCTTTCGTTCTTCTCCTTGCATTTTCTTGGGTTATAGCTCCCAACACAAAGGTTATATTTGCCAATCCTTGGAATCACATCGAATATACGTCTCTAGGGACGTTGTATTTCATGAGGAAAATTTTCCCTATGCTGGGCTCCCATTACATAAAACTCAAGCCCATTCCCCCTTACCCTCTCTCTTTACTACACCCAGCCCCTTTACCCATGGCCCACTTGATTCAAGCCCACCACCACCATCCCCATCAAACTCCCAAAGCCCACCCACGTCAACCCCATCCTCTCTATCACATTCCCCAGCCCCAATTACTCCTATTGATGCATCACCCTCCTCTCCAGAAAATCATCCCTCACCACCGCCGCTCCTCCCTCCATCTTTATCTTCCCCAACACCATCCCATCCTATGACTACAAGGTCTAAAGCGGGTATTTTTAAACCAATTTATCGCACCGATGGTACCATCCCATGGCCTGCCCCGGAAGCCAACGCAACCTCTGCCCCTCCTATTCCTGATGAACCCACATCATTCACGGAGGCTCACAAACATCACGAATGGCGCCTTGCCATGAATTCCGAATTCCGAGCTCTCCTCTCAACCCACAGATGGGATCTTGTACCCCCTCCACCCAATGCCAACATCCTTGCTGTAAAATGGGTTTTCCGGACGAAGCGCTTTGCAAATGGCCAGATCGAACGACGCAAGGCCCGCCTTGTGGCCAAAGGATACCACCAACTGCAGGGGCTCGACTTCAATGACACTTTCAGCCCGGTTGTGAAACCTGTCACCATCAGGCTCCTCCTCTCGATGGCGGCGATGGCAAACTGGTCAGTGCGGCAATTGGACGTTCACAATGCTTTTCTCCACGGTGATCTTGAAGAGGAAGTCTTCGTCCGGCAGCCTCCTGGCTTCTCTCACCCTCACTTCCCCAATCATGTCTGTCGTCTTCGAAAATCACTCTACGGACTAAAACAAGCCCCCAGAGCATGGTTCGCAAAACTCAGCTCCATCTTAATTCACCTTGGATTCACAGCCTCTAGGGCTGACTCTTCTCTGTTCATGTTTCGCAATGGACCTCAATTGGTATTTGTTTTGGTCTATGTAGACGATATCATCGTCATCGCCTCCTCTCCCGATCTCAGCTCCAAGTTCGTCACCTCCCTTGCTCAGACCTTCCCCATCAAAGACCTTGGCCCCCTCCACTACTTCCTAGGCATCGAAGTATCTCGGACTACCTCCGGGTTCTCCCTCTCTCAATCTAAATACATCACTAACCTTCTCTCAAACCTTCACATGGAGTCCTGTAAACCTGTCTCTACTCCTCTTGCCTTGCACTTTGATTTTCACTCACCTTCTCCCTCCTTTGATGATATTCCCCTATACCGTAGTGTGGTTGGTAGCCTCCAATACCTGGCCTTCACTCGCCCAGACATTGCATTCGCAGTGAACAAGTTATGCCAATTTATGCATTGTCCCTCCGTCAACCATTGGCAAGCCACAAAGCGCCTATTGCGGTATCTGCAGGGCACTCGAGATCTCTCTTTGCACCTCGCCTCTACTTCCCCAATGGTATTTTCTGGGTTCTCCGATTCCGATTGGGCTACCGATGTTGCAGACCGGCGCTCTACAGGAGCATATTGTGTCTTCTTGGGTTCATCTCTTATCTCATGGTCCTCTAGGAAACAAGCAACGGTCTCTCGATCATCGACCGAAGCGGAGTATCGAGCCCTTGCAACGGCCACTTGCGAATTGATTTGGATTCAGTCCTTGCTTGCGGAACTTGGCACATATCTTAGAGATCCACCAACGCTATGGTGTGACAACCTCGGCGCGACATACCTTGCCGCCAATCCCGTCTTTCACCAACGGACAAAGCACATACCTCTTGACTATCATTTTGTTCGCGAACGCCTTGCCAACAAAACACTACAGATTGCTTTTGTCTCTACTCGGGATCAAATCGCCGATGCCCTCACCAAGCCACTGGCCACTCCACGCTTCACCTTGCTGCGCTCCAAACTCAGTCTCCGATGAGCTTGGATCGAGGGGGGATACAAGAGATAGGCCCATTTGATTCACTAGAAGAACCAAGACAGCCCATCTTTGCTCTCGTATGTTATTTCTATTATATTCTAGAAGCTCATGTTTCAACCTTAGATCATGCCAACTGGCTTCACAGGATTGCTCCCTTCTAGGGTTACAATATTATATATACATGTGTACATTTAATGATGAAAAACAAGAAGAGAAATTACAAGCAACAAGTTGCTCAGCAGCCATGACTGATATTCCATTACCTTAAAGCTATTCTCCTTGTAGTCTACCAATTATCCTTCACTATTAATTAATACTCCATCCGTCCTAAAAGAGATGTCCTTTACTAAGTTTGTAATTGTTAAAAAAATTAATAAAAAAGCATAAATAGTAAAAGAATATCTATTTTAAGACGGAGGTAGTATTAACTAGTGTTCGGGGCCTTGATCACAATTCACGATGAGCAAGAGTTTAATAAAAAAAAATGGGATTTTCGCCAAATACACCCCTGAGATTAAGGCTAATTTGTGTGGTGTACGAAAGTTTGACATATTTCGCCAGGTACCCCTAAGGTATATTATTTTCGCCAAATGCCCATGTGTTTTTCATTTTTTTCGCCAAATGTCCTTCTGTCAAATTTGTTAACATTTTGGATGAAAATAAAAGGAAAAGTAAATATTACTTCATTATTATACACAATATCATTTAATTAGGGTCTTGTTAGATACACCACAAATTGTAGTTATGGATTTGCACGTCCTTATTGACTTGCATGCACGTCGTTAACAACGTGCAAGTGTTGAACTGTGCACATCGACTAGCAAACTAGGGTTTGCACGTCGAAAATAACGTGCAATATTTGCACGTCCTTAACAACGTGCAAACTCTAGTTAGGGTTTCGCGTTTAGGGTTTAGGGTTTTCCGAGGGTTTTTTAGCGTTAATTGAAAGAAATTGAAGGGTTTAGCAAGTGGAGTTTAAGGACTTAGGGTCTAATTAAATGACAAGCAATAATTATTAAGGTTTTTCATTCGGATAATATGCAAATAATGTTACAAGGAACAGAAAAAAAGGTTTATATCCATAATTGTAATAAACTACTGGAATAAAATCTAGGAAAAGTGTAAAGGGCAACCGGACTCGACACGTAAGGCTCGAAATCTCTCAAACTGAGCTTGAAACGGAGCATCCCATCCTTCGACGCTCGGTTGATGATGTGCGACCCATTCTGGCGCAGGCGGTGGAATAGGAGCGTTAGGACGCAACCAGATCGATCTATGAGAACGGAAAATTAGAGTTAGAGTAATGACATATAGATGAAAATCAAGAATAGGTAATAAAATAAGACGTTTGAAGTCGTACCACGGCAAAATGGTCTTGGTTTCCGATGCAGGCTAAACTAAGGGTTGCTCATTGAGGGTTGTTAGCAAGTGTCGACGAGGTCATGGGGGGACATGTGAACGGATGATGCCAAGCTAGGACGACGAGAGGAATCTGATATACCGTTGCAAATACTAAACCCATGATGGGTAGCTCTATCCACTTTCTCCTATCACCATGCACAGTTCCCACCCATCTCTGGTAGTCGACGAACTGCTGGAATGGGTACCCTCCCATATAACAACCAGCGTAGTGATGGGCGTGATCCTCCAACTGATTGCATAATAACGTTTTTAGTTTCGGGAAAGCAGACTCGCCAATCGGCAATGTCAATGACGCCAAAGCACGGTATCCCATCCTTCGACGCTCGGTTGATGATGTGCGACCCATTCTGGCGCAGGCGGTGGAATAGGAGCGTTAGGACGCAACCAAATCGATCTATGAGAACGGAAAATTAGAGTTAGAGTATTGACATATAGATGAAAATCAAGAATAGGTAATAAAATAAGACGTTTGAAGTCGCACCACGGCAAAATGGTCTTGGTTTCCGATGCAGGCTAAACTAAGGGTTGCTCATTGAGGGTTGTTAGCAAGTGTCGACGAGGTCATGGCGGGACATGTGAACGGATGATGCCAAGCTAGGACGACGAGAGGAATCTGATATACCGTTGCAAATACTAAACCCATGATGGGTAGCTCTATCCACTTTCTCCTATCACCATGCATAGGTCCCACCCATCTCTGGTAGTCGACGAACTGCTGGAATGGGTACCCACCCATATAACAACCGGCGTAGAGATGGGCGTGATCCTCCAACTGATTGCATAATAACGTTTTTAGTTCCGGGAAAGCAGACTCGCCAATCGGCGATGTCAATGACGCCAAAGCACGGTAGCCACAATGACCATCTCCAATAGTGTCCCTCACACCCTCAATATGACCGAGCATGAAGGGATCAACGTTGTTTCGACCCCATTTGAACCCTCCAAACACATCATCACGTCCACGTCGAGCTGAGGTCGCTTGTGGACGATTTCGAGCAGCACGTGCTTCTTCTCTCTCAAATCTTTCCCTTAACTCCTCGTATGGAAACGGGTTGGTTCTGCAGGCATTCCTCGACCCTCGAGGCCTCCCTTTCCTTCAGACGCTTGCAGATGAGGGTGGGTGGAGCTCATCGTCGCATACATCATTGGAAGCCGTGTATGAAGATGACAGATCATACGGCAGTGGGGTGTTGTCGATGTCAGTCCATGACAAATCCATCCAGAACGGGTGGATGTCCTCGGCGGGTATCAGAGTACCGGAACTGACGTATGCCTGAATCTCATGGACACAAAGGATCCCGTAACAAACCCTCCAATGTCAGTCCGTGCATTCCGGAGGAATGTTTTGGTTCATGATATCCTTCCACAACTTGTACAGATAATCGAAGCACTTTTTGGAGATTAAAGTCTTTACCTCATCAAAAAGGTTGACTTTATACGCCGTTGTTGGCCATTTGAAGCGGTCGATCTCCAAAGCAGTTTGCAGCTCATGCAGCTGACAATCGTTGACTCTATGAATTGCATCGATCACGATGCGAAAGTCACCAGTCGATGAGTGCAATGCCTCCTTCAGAACCTTGTGTTGACCCTCAACTCTGTACACATTGAAGATGCGATGAAGATGTAGTAAGTATTTCCTGAGACGAATGTTTGATGCCATATCATATTATAATGGGAGATATGAATTAAGGTGTACCTGTTTGTTGTACGGGTGCCGAGATGGAAGACATTATCTACGTAGCATCGTACGATGTTCCTGCTGTACGGAAGCCACACCGCCTCTAAATACGCCACCACACCTGGGAATGGGTGCCATGCAGCGTGTAGCGCCCGACGACGGCGGTTGAATGATTCCTCCGACCTCGATTGGAACAACCCCCAACAGCTGCCCTTGAAGATGCCAGCGTGGTTTAAATTCTTTCTGATCTTTAGAGCAGCTTCCTCGCATCTTCTCGTCACGTGTAACCAGCAAAGGAGATGCTGGACGTTGGGGAAGACAACATTTAGCGCCGCCAAGAGTCCTAGCTTCCGATCAGTCATAATAGCTTGAGGTTGAACCGACCCAAGCAAGATCTGAAGCTAACGCAACACCTAGGCGTATGTGTTTTCGTTCTCGTGCGACATGAAGGCATAGGCGATGCAGTAAGTATTGTCTGAGGGTGTGAACCCGACCACCTCGCACAATGGAATCCCATATCTGCAAGTGTAAATATGTTAAATGTATAATACTTTATAATTGGCTATATGTGCAATAATGTAATCGTAATTAAGTAACTTATGCATTTGTTTTGTACGTGCTGTCCAATACGATGACGTAATGGAACCTTCGGAGTAGTCGTATCCCGTCAGGATGCGCTAGGAAGAGGTCGCTCAAGACGTTGTCGTCATCCGGATGTCGTCTGAACTCGTAGTAGTACCCTCTTTCCCGCAGACGATGCAGGGTATCTTGGGTCATCGTCCGACTACCCCTTTCTTCGGCGACCATACTGTTGAGCGTGTTGGTAAGGGAACGCGATGACGTGACGCTTGTCTCATCTAACTGCCTCAATCTGTACCCAATGGCTTTTGGAGGAGTACCAATTTCCTTCATCCACCTAGCCATCTTCTTTTCCCCCTCTGTCATCAGTCCGGCGATGGCGTGACCCTTCAAGCTCGTGGGAAGCCCATGGTTATGAACACCGTGGGTTACCGTCATAACCCAGTGACCCGGCAGAGCTTCATGCCCTTGTAGAGAGAATGGACAACCGTTTATCTTCGATTGCATGCTTCGGAGCTTCCTCCCGCATGGTCGGTACTCCCCATACTGCTCGCAAGCAAGGAGAACCCCGCCTGGACGGTTCGACGCCCCCGTCCAAGACCACTTGATTACTAAAATCATGCAGTGTCTCAGACCCAAGTCCTTGAAATGCGTAACCATTTCGTTACGGTTATTCCAAACCCTTGGGTCCGAGAACTCAGAGGTGAAGTCTCGAAACTGTAATACCATTAGTGGAAATATAAACAAAACGCAAGGCATACGAACGATATAGATCAATTGTTATCATCCACTACAAAGGCATAGAAATATCACTAAATCAATGACTTCGTTTGCTATCGAGAAACCAACAACGGATTCATAGTAGAGATTCAATTCCTAACTAGATGGCCAGTCATGGAAAGGAACACAAATATAATATGAAGAACAAGATGATAAATAAACTCATAAATAATATAGAAATCAAGTTTCACAATCAATCAACCAAGTCTTGAATCATAGCAAAACCACAAGAATTCTAGGCAAGCATAATAAACCTTGAATCCCTAAACTTAAATCCTCTCATTGTAATGAGTTTTATGAACAATTAGAACTGAATAAACCCTACTGAAATATGTCTAATATAGGCCTCCTTCCGTCGGCCAAAAACCCTAGGAAATATAGATAAGAGTTTCCATAAAGATAGGTTGGGCCGCATATCACACATTCGGATCTGACGAGACGGCGGGCGCCGTGGAAATGGCGGTGGGCGCCGCTTGCAGTAGACAGCTTCGGCCAAGTGAACTTGTAATGCACTTTCTGGAGTCATCATTTGTACGATCGACGCATATGAATATTCGTTAGAAAGCTGTTTCCAAGCACTACGATTCTCGAGAAGACCTCAAAAGCCAATTTCTACTTCTCAGAACCTTAAAGATGAGATTTCTCCATTATCTCCATTTCCGCTCTTGTTCATTAGCTCTTCTTGGTCAATTTGCTCCATTCTTTCTCCACCTTTTGAGGCTGTTACTTTCTTACGCCATCTTGACTAACCAATGATCATGAAACTTTTTTTTTATTTTCTATATCTCTGTTAGATGTGGATTTTTTATACAAGCGATGGGGAACCTCGTCTTTTGCGCTTCGACGGTGCTCCTCCACTCTGTATCAGGTTCAAAGCTGTTTGGCATCTCTTTGCTATCCCTGAATTTTAACATATCCCATAAATTTGTATGTGTAATTAAGTTACATAACAGTCTTGTTTATTTCTGGTGATAATTAAGTTCCATGACATTTATCAAGGTGTTTGCTTATTCTTTGGATGGATAACTTATTGACATCACATACAGTTTGCATGATGTACAACTGAGGATCAATATATTTTGATTGTTTAAATTTATGTCTTGACAATTAGGTATAGGTTTCTTAATATCATGATTAAACAATTTGGGTAAGGTGACTAAGGTCACAAGAGATTGGTCATTGGGTATATCAAATTTTGTTAAAAGATAAACTTACGCTCCGAAAGTGTTCATCGAGCATATCACAAAAGGCACTATATATATGAACATCATGATTCCATTCTAAAATTACAAGTCTTTTTAATTTTCTTATAACCTAGAGTGTAGTTTGTATCATATTAAAAGAGCATTCAAGACATTGTTGGAAGAAACAGTATGAAGTCAATAATTAAATCAGGTGTATTGTGGTAGACGATGGGAAAATTTTAACGATTATGCGAGGAGTAATGCAAGAGTGTAAACATATGGTATGCTATCTTTTTCTTTTCTTTTTTGACTTATTTTACATATGGGTGAAATAATCATTATCATTCAAAATTCGATGTTGAATCGAGATGGAAATTTATAAGTCTTTAGAGAGGTTTCGACCTTAACCAATGTGTTAACTAAGGAGCCAAATCAATCTACATAGTTCTCCAGTAGCTAGCGATGAGGTCCAAATTCCCACCCGTCGAAAAAGATAGAAATCATAGCAATACAATTCTCACACTTGGAAAAAGACAGCAAACCATAACCATACAAATGTAACCATGATGTTAGGCTCATCCCTCTCTACTTTGTGTAATTCTAAGTGTACATTGGATGTATTATATGTAAAGCTGATTGTATTGGTTTTGGGCCAAACCGGCCCAAAGTTGATCTCAGCTATCCTATGGGCTCGAAGCCCACACGGATGTCTTTAGCCTCTCTTGCTGAGCTTGAGCAACGACATCGTTCAGCTGAAGCGCTCTCCTTTATATGGGTTTCCAAAACCCTAATCCGAGAGTTGAGAGAGTTGTTGCTTACTGTAGCTCTTTTCTTGTCTCCTGAGGCGATTCTAGGGTTTCCATCCCTTTCCGGTCTTTGTGAGTGTAGATCGAGCTCCCTTCCATCCAAATACACTCAGTGACATTGTGTTGAGAGAGATTTGTAGCCTCTTTGCCCTCTAGGTTTTGACCTTGGTGGCTGGTGTCCACGTTGAGGCTAATCATCGCTACAATCTCTACTTTCTTCTTTTGCTTTGGTTTTGCTGGGTTGTAAACTTGTTCATTATCATTGCTTAAGTTTCTGTTTATGTATTTTGATGTTTTGGATCGATTCTCTTCACATGCTTTGTGGAAAAGAGCACCACCGGCTAAAATATGTATTGTAGTATTTGGAGTCTTGAACCTAAAGCTAGTTCCGATCAATAGATGAAATTGCTCTATTAAAATGACATTGTATTGTCTATGCAAACAACTTATCAAAATCACATATTTCACCTTTCAAAAAGTATGGCTCCCCTCATTAACCATGTTTAGTTAATGCCTTAAATAATCTCAAAGTTCAAACAACCACCCAAAAGAATATGGTTTATATTCTATCTTCATATACTCAGTCAAACTTGAACAAATCACCATCAATTACCTAGAACCCATACTGCAAAAATCATCAAAAATCAAAGCTACACGTATAATTAGGCTTAAATTAGAGGGGACTTTAGAGTAGGAGGACATTTGAGAACTAATAAAAAAAAAACATATAATCCATATTGTAATTTCTTCTTTAATACTCCATCCGTTAAGAAAAACATGTCGTTTTAGAAGTAAAATCTTGTTAAGAAAAACATGTCGTTTTAGGTATTTTGGTGTTCACTTTCCAAAATTACCCTTGTAATGATTAGACATTTGTTAGTTGTAGTTTTTAATAAAGTGAAAAAGTAAAGTAATAATTAAGGCTATAAGTGTATTTTTGTTTGCTTTTATTTGCTTTCTTAAAACATGTGCAAATGTCTAAAACGACATGTTTTAATTAACGAAGGGAGTACTAATCAACAGAAACATAAATTTACAATTTCAGTTAACATTCAAATATGCCATTTGTAACAATGAAATTCTTTTCCAGCCATAGTCCTCCCAACCATTAGACTAATTTGAAGCCAAATTCAGTAGATTTTATCTGGCTTAAAGATTTGAAGACTTGTTAAGGTTCA
Organism: Persicaria maculosa; assembly: GCA_963922045.1. Taxonomy (NCBI): domain Eukaryota; kingdom Viridiplantae; phylum Streptophyta; class Magnoliopsida; order Caryophyllales; family Polygonaceae; genus Persicaria; species Persicaria maculosa. The sequence goes on along the minus strand of OY998251.1, from coordinate 84,442,507 downwards.
CCTTGGAACCAATCTCAGTTGGTAACTGTTTTTGCATCCTTTTAGATACAAACTCCAATTCCTTTAATCTCCCCTCAGATAGCAATGAATCCTTCAGGCTCTCTATACAACTCAGCTGGTCATCAAGTCCTTTCTCAAGTAGCTCATAGTAAAGCGCAAAGGCCTCAAAGACCTTTCGAGCTTTACAGAGGCCGGTGATCACAATGTCACACGTTTCGACATCCACCTTTCCGTGTTTCTCTAGACTGAAAAGCAGCAATTTGCGCGTATCCAATAGCTTCTTGTTCTTGCAAAGGAAGCTGATCAGCTCTTCGAGTTTGACCATGTATCCATTTTGATCCAGCAGGTTTAGCATCCTGAATGCCTTGTCTGTTTGCCCTGTTTCGAAAAGCAGGATCAGAGTTCCCGTGGAAAAGTTGACGTTTTGTCGCACTTTTCTCTCCAGCATGAGCTCTACTAGCTCGGCAGATTCACTGGCGTGCCTTGTTTTCACGAGCTCTGAGAGTACTGAGTGGAATGTGATGGATGCCGGAAGGTAGGAGCTCTTGAGCATCATATGTAACGTTTTGTAGGCAAGAATAGGTTCGGCCTTCAGCAAAAGCCCTTGAATAAGCATCCGGTAAGTCTCAGAATCAGGTAATAAGTCTCGTCTTAACATGTGAACCAAGAGATCATAACCGGACACGAAAGATCCTTCTCTACAGTGACCCATGATCAGCGTCGTGTAAGACGGTGGATCTTGTACTCCTCTTCTCATTAGCTGTCTGAACACTTTCTCAGCTTTCCAAGTCTTTCCATTTGTACACAAGTACGCAAAGATTGGGTTATACGCTGCAACAAGAGGCTCTGAACCCTCATCAGATAACAGAACTCTATTCTCGGCTAGCTGATCAAATAGCTCCTCGGCCTTTTCAAAGTCTCCCTCTTCACACAAACCACGAATCAAGATACTATAAGACGCTGAATCCGGACAAACTTCCAAATCTAAGAACTTATTAAACAATGACAAAGCACCATCCAATTTGCCTGCCTTGCAATGAGCATTCATCAAAGTATTCAATGTACAAGCATCTGGGACAAAGTCTCCAGCACCCGTCATCCCCTCCAGAAGCTCTCTGGCTTTATCTAGCTGCTCGGCTTCACAAAGACCGTGGATTAGAGTGTTGTAAGTGATCTCCGTGGGCTTGATCCCTTCGTTAACCATCTCATTGTAGACATCAAAGGCTTCATTAGTATCTCTCTTCTTACAAAATCCCCGAATCAAAGTAGTGTAAGTAACAACAGTAGGGCTCAAATCGGTACCTTTTCTACGCATACCCTTGACAAGATTCCTAGCAATTTCAACCTTTCCATCCCTGCACAATCCATCAACAAGAGTGTTGTAAGTCACCACATCCGGCTCACAGTGAAACCGCGACATCTCATTGAAAACCCGGAAGCCTTCATCCACCATAGAGTTCATACAGAACCCCCTGATCAAGACGTTGAAAGTAAACACATCAGGGCTGACACCATAGGTGCTAAGCATTTCGTCGAACAGTTGGCGTGCCATAACAGTTCTCCCCCTTTTAAGCAAAATGAACAAGAGGGCATTAAATGTCACCGTGGAAGGAGACACCCTCATCGATTTCATAGCAGAGAAGACCTTGACTGACTCCTTGAACAGCCCAGCGCGGCCATAGCTGCTGATCAAGCTGTTAAAGTGCCGGGCTTCGAGCTCCATGGAGGAACCGCCATCGCCGCGCTTGGCGAGGGAGAAGAGCAGGTTCCTGGCGGCGTTGAGGCAGCGAGCACGGCCGAGAATCTCGAGGATTGAGAGAAGAGATTGGGGGTCCATCAGGAAGCCATTGGAGCGAGCCCAATTGAAGAACTGAAGAGATTTGAGGGGGGGTTTGATGAGGCGGAGCGTTTGGAGGAAGGTGGTCTTGGAAAAGGAAGAAAGGGAAGGTGAGAGAGAGGATTGAAGCTCCTCCGACCATGGATTGCGGTTGATGATTAGAGCTAATTCGCGGGCTTTTCTGGTCTTGGAGGAAGCCGGCGTTCTACGCGGAGGTTGGGTACCGCCGGAATTAGTGTTGGTGTTGGCTTTGGACGGGGAAGGCGGGGAGGGGTCGATGGTGGTGGTGGTGGATATGGGGGGTGCAGGGGGAAGTTTGCGGCGGATGAAGAATCTTGAGAGGGCCGCCATAACCACAGTCCATGTGAACTATGAAGTGAACCAGGCGATGCACTCGTTTCTTTTGGTGGTCATGGCGCCAAAATCTGACCCGACCCGGATCGAGTCCAATTTTATCAAAATTCATCACTTTAATTAGACCCGATCCGAGTTCACCCAATTAGGCAATTACCTCGGACGTCAAGGTGCGAGAACTTGAAGTTCTGAATTGTTCTCTACACTTCCGTTGGTAGGAGAATTGTAAGCAAGACCGACAATTTTATCTACAACAGTATTGATTGATTTTCTTGAAAATATGACGAATAACAACATTAGAAAATAAACAAAAAAAAAAACAATTCAGTATCCGATTGTAACAGTTCTATATTTCAAGAACACTTTCAATCTCCTGAGATTGCGTTGACAACCACCAAATTATCTCCCTCAATAAGGACGTTATTATCGATACCCATCTGTTTCGCTAGTAAGACTCATACGAAGACCAAGATCCTCAACAAAGATGATTGTGCTAAAATTGCATATTCCTTTACCCATAGTCATGACACTGCCATTCAAAATTTCAAATCTAGAATGACAAACCCGTAAGCTACCAAATCAAAGCTTACCTTGGACCAATCATAGTTCAATTTGGCAAAACCAACTGGCGGAATATATCAAGCTTCATTATGTTTTGAACAGAAAAATATTCATTACTTCATTCAAATGGAAGAGATTTGTGAGTTTATCTTTATAATGAAGAGATTCGAGTGTCCAGTAAGAAGCGTGTGGAATCGTCATCCCTACTCCCTAGTTCCGACTAACCAACATGTCAAAAACCACCTCAGTCAAGTGAAGAAAAAACCCAAATATCCTGAGCATGAAGCAATCAGCCAAACCAAACTATAACCTCTAGAAGATTGGACTTTGAACGCACTATGAAGTTTTTCACTTCAAGTTCACAAGGACCAAAGATCTCCCTTTTAAGTCACACCACCACAAGTCATTTTTTGTCATTCCAAAAGCCATAAGTTAGATTCAAGTTTTCTTGCTCGTGTATTCCATACACACTACACAAAGCAACGAGTGCTTGCCTCCCTAAAGCAATGAAATACACGAAAAAGAAGACTCATCAACCCAGTCAAACACACTGAGGAACCAACCAAAGCTACACAGATGAAATCTCTCTCTCACAAACGCATACTTTTTCACTGCTCTTTCCATATTCGGCCCGTGACCCTCAACTTCAACTCCTTGCGGTCCTGGCCGGAGAAGAAGAGGGCCATGTTCCTCTGGATGATGAGGCCGTCGAAGCTGTCGCGGACCTTCCTGTGGCTGTCCCTGATGCTCCTGGGCACCCCTTGCCAGACCATCTTTCGCCCATTGCCTCCCACTTCAAGGCTGTAGCTGAAGTTCTTAGCTTCGTTATCATCCCCCATGAACCGCAAGAACGCGATGTAGACGGGGGCCATCCCGAGCTGGAATGCCTCGAAGTGAAGGCAGAAGTAATGCCCGAAGCAGCTGAAAACCTAGGATTGAGTTATGATGGGGAAGAAGAATGTCAGGTGAAGAACAGACCAAGAATGGGAAACATGCGATAGAGGAGCCCTAAATGAAAATCAACGAACAGATTTGATTATCCAAAAAAACTAATAAGAGAGTCAGAAATTCGGCAACTAGTCATTTGGTAACCAACTTTAGTTCATGGATCCTTTTAGAGATACCCGAGTCTTTCGTGGATTTGAATAGTAAATGATAGATGGGAAACGATCAAATGAGCCAGTATGCGAGAAACATAGCATAACTCTTATGATTGAAGTGTTTTAGGAGGATAGCTTGAATCGTACCGTGAGCATCCAGGTGGCGTTTTCAACCTCATGGGGATTTGATTTGACATAGCGGTGGTTGAATGTGCTCCCACTGTGCATGTCGACTTTGTGATCATCCTTTAAATGGCCCACGAGTGACACAATGTCACCAATGACAGTACATTCTGATCCGGCGTATGGGCAGTTGTAGGGCCTAAAGGAGCACTGGTTTTCATGCTTCAGCTTGCTGTAGTACGGATATATGCCTGTGCATCCAAAACTTCCATATATACACGGAAGTTCCAGGGAAGCAGCCACCTTCTCGAGTGCAAGGCACCGGATGTTACCAAGTTCATGCCTACAAGTTGGGCATCGGTTATGCACCCTGGATTTGCAAGTTGAACATATGGTGTGACCATTTGGACACTGCAGCAAAGACAAGGAACCGCGGGTTTTAAAAGTCCATTATTAAATATGTCTATATGTTTCCCCATGAGCAAATTATGAATGAAGTCCACATCAGAGACACCAAGACATCCCCTTGCTGTACCAAATCAATTCCAAAAAGCCCATTTCCACACTAAATTAATCTCAACACAGCATGTTCATTTGCAATAGATATTTATCATAGACAAGTTCCGTATAACGGTAGCCAAATAGTATAAGAAGGTTCAAGAGTAGGCAGAACTATTGCAGGAAGGAAATGAAGTACCTGGTGAATTGGTGGGTACATAGCATTTAAGCACACGGGACACTCCAATAGCTCACGAACGCTGCTGGAAACAGTTAAACTGGATTTTGATGAACTTTGAGAAGGTTCACTGACATGTTCACCAATATCCAACATATCATCAGCTGCTGGAGGGTCAATAACCTCAGGTTTGTTTCTTATATTATCAAAGTATGGACTGCTCATTGCCATTTCTTCAGCCAATAACCTTCAACACATGTAAACACTTCATAAATTTAAACCAGAAATGAATACTGTATGTCAGAACAAGCATCATGAGATATGACATCAAAACCCAGAAGAGCTTAACTACACCAGGAGACATCATGAACAAGAAACAGCGCCAAATGAACCAATATCAAGAGACTCCATAAACCTAAGGCTATTAAATATTATAACTCCTGAACTGAAATTAGCAGAAAACAATTCAGAGAGCCCGACAAAGCATATGCACGGGCATGTGTCCATGATGACCAATTTCCTATGAATCCAAACAGCAAAACTATGTTTCCTGAACTAGATGTATGTAAGAGACTCAAAAGTTTCCGTCTGAAAGCTTTATCGCAATGAAATGACACCCAAGAGAATGGGTACTTACCAAAGACAATAATTTAAAATTTTAGCTTCTTCCTTGGGTCTTTAGAGGAGTATCAGCAACTCGCTATTCGGTGCCTGCAAAGGATAGTCACCGGGATAAAAACAAAAGCAGAGAATTAAAGTCTACATCTCATATTTTAATCTTCAAGCATGAAGCACTTTAGATTCAAAGCATTAAATAACTAATAGCCTTAATTCATACTTCAAGTCTTCAAAGCATTAAATAATAACCGTTAATCATTACTCATCAAGCACCAAACAAAGAACCGCCGTGGAAAATTCCAACAATCTATTCATGTTTACTGGCACTCATACCAACAGATATGTCAATTTAACTACATTAACAACTCTGCAATAGGGATATAAATGGACCAGAGGTGGGCAGCACCCCAAGCCCATGACAGGGGTCCTCTCCCCATTTATATCCCCATCCCGGTTGCAAGGAATCCTTGTGAAGACCGAGAAGCTACTCAATCTATAGGGCATGGACAAAGGCTACAGCATAAGTGCATAACCATATGGACAGGAAGGACCAAATGCCTAATCATCTAGATGAAGTGAACCAATAACAGGCAACACAATATAAATCAGTTCTACTTTGCTATAAGAACATTTCTCTTGGGTCAAAAGGCAAATAGAAATGAAGAAGTTTTAGCAGATAGTTATTTCACTATGACACAGAACCTTACACAAGCACGAACATGAAGGCAAATACAAGAACAATAAACAAGATAGTAGATGCAGTTCATAAAAGCAGACATGGCTAATTCCCTAATTATTTATGAGCATAAAGAAACTATCTTTTCATTCAAATCCCATCGATTAACGATCGAGCAAGATCAACCGACCCAAAATCAAAAGAAAAAAAAAGATCGAGCGCCAGATTAAATCGAAATGAAGAAGTCGCTCCATAGTCAGAGATCTAGACCTAATTTCGACAGAACCTTGAAAATTAAATGAAACCCTGCAAAATCAGAAGCTCGGGAGAACAAGGGATAGCAAAGACGGTACCTTGAGAATGAAATCGACGAAAATTTCAGCAATTCAAGGAAAAGACGAGGATCCAGAAACCCTAGGAGGAGGAGATGAAGGTGACAGAAAAGGGACAGCTCCCCTATTTCTCAATCTGACCGGCTAGGGGGGTTGCTAGTTTAACCCGAAGCTGCTTGTTTGCCGTCCTGAAACAGTGAATGACACCAACGAGTCTCCAAATGGGAATCAAGTCTTAAATTACCATCTCATCTTCAACATTAAATACGCCACTAAAAAAATACGCGAAAAATACGCTAGAGGACGACTCGTGTCTGACTGGCCTGCAGGAATTTGAAAAGGGAAACAAAAACAAAAACAAAATTCGGAAAATGGGAATTCAAATTAAAGGCCGTTGGATCATTAGAAGTCACAAGAGAGAGAGAAAGAGGGGAGAGCGTGTTGAAGGGGATGGTGCTCCCTTGTTGGGAATGTGACAGAGGGAGCTCCAAAAAAAAGAAAAGGGGGATTTCTCGAGAAAATACAAGAAATGAAGACGATTGCAGGTTGTGGGGCCCGAGAGGCTTTCCTCTTCGTTTCGAATTTTTACTGTCCAATTTGCAATTGCAAGTGCAGTTCTTTGAGTTGAGCTGCCAAAAATTGTACTACTGGGTAAGTAAATTTGAGTTTTGAATGGGGATGGGGAGACCCCAAAGTAACAGTAAATGGCGCGTAACAAAGCAAATGGAATAATCACACAATGTAACTACTCCCTCCGATTCATAATAATTGTAGTTTACTCCGTATCTTTTAGTACATGCTTGTTAAAGAGACAAAAACTCTACTCCCTCCGTTCTTTTTTATTTGACTTTTTACTATTTAAGCACGTTTTTTAAGGTGATATAAACTATATGAAATATTTATTTTTTTAATAATTTTTTTTAATAATCTCATAATTATTAGTAATAAGTTTAATATCATTAAAAAAAATTGAAGAAAAATATAATATTCATATAGTTTTTACCTTTCTAAAAAAACGTGCCGATTTTGAAAGTGTCAAATATAAAGGAACGGAGGGAGTATAAAATATGAAATATGGAGATGGGTGCTTTAAAATATGAGAAATTCACAAAAAAAAAATATATATTATTTCCTCTATAAATTTAGTTTTAATCTGTTAAGAAGTCTGTTTTGAACATCAAGATTGAGAAGTTCAAAAAAATGATTGATTTCAGTATGTGGCAGATCAAGATGTGGACTTCACTTTAGCAACATGAGCTATGGAGGGGGTTTTCAAGGAAGCAGAAAGAAGTCGCTGAGATGACCACTTTAGAGGAAAAGGTATAGCAGTTTCAGTCTCTGGCAAATCAAGATGCGTACTTTGCTTTAGCAACCGAGCCTATGGAGGCAGTTGTCGATGAAGCAAGGAGAAGCGCTGAGATAGTCAATCTTGAGGAGAAGATGCATTCCACCATTATGGAGTGTATTGTAGATAGTGTCATCACTAAGAGCTCAGATGAGGATATTCTAGTACATCTGCATTCCGATGCATTTGGTACATCTGAGAGGATTCAAGTCAAGATGGAGATTCTGGTATATCAGAGCATTGTTAAATACATTCGGTACGTCTATTAAGATTCAAGCTAAGATGGAGATTTATTAGGATGTCTTGAATCTAAATGGTTTAGATTTGATCTTTATTGTTAGACCTAATTTAGATAAAATTAGGCTTATCTAGTTGCACCTTATTGATATATAGATTTATCCGGGTAAGATTAGATTTATTTAGGGCTATATAATCTCCTATAGGCAAAACCCTAGAAGTATTCAACTCAATTTAGCACAATTTATAAGTTGAGTCCTGATTGAGTGAACGGTAACCGCCAGGGGTTCGGGGTCAGGCCCCCGGACCAGAAGAGGGTCCAAGGGGCTAGTGGTGGTTTAGTAACGGTATTCTATGTTTCCAGGTTCATAGGTTTATCGTTTATCAGTCAGTATGGGTGACCTATCTTGTAATCCTCGTCTGATTTCAAGAAACTCCATAATGAAATCTCTCAGTATGGATGTAGTCAATTTGGTGAACCACGATAAGTTGTGTGTGTCGATCTTGTTTGTTTGAATATCTGTTCTTTCGTCACAACATAATCAATAAATATATAAAAACATGAAACAAGTTATAAAAAATATATAACCCACATTAAGGGATTGTTTGTTTAGAAGAAGCTAAAGGAAAGTAAATGAATCCTTTAAAGAGAAGGGAAAGTAAACAAAAATTGTTAAAACCCAAATTTTGTTTGGCTAAGAGAAAGAAAAAGAAAGTACATAATTCGGACCCTCTCTAAAATCATCCCCTCCCTCAACCCCTCTTCTACTTCCTCCCTTGATATACAACATTCACACATCCCTTCCTTCAACCACCATCCTTATAATCCATCATCCCTATTCACAAACAATCTTTCAATGCAACGCTGGCTCCGGTGCCAAGATCCGTACAATTGACTTAATGGGAATAGCAATCTGATGCTAAATTGAGGGAGATATGGAGGGAGAAATTGATCTAATCCGTGCACTCAATGTGAATATGTGATCCAAAATTTCCTAAGATGAAGGAGGAAACTGATGATGGGAACAAATCGAACAATAATCGACAGAGAACTCAGCACAAAGAGAGAGAGGTTGGGGCTTCAGGGCAAGGAGAGCGGGGTCGGGGGCTCGAGCTATGAGAGAAATAATTTTGTTTATAAGTATATTAGAAGAAATCTTAAATTTGTGATTTAAATAATTTTTTTTTATATATTTATATATATATAGGACATAATGTTTTCGTTTAAACGGAAATCGTGTATTTAATTAGACATTTTTAATAGAAGAAACAAAAAAATATTTAAAAAAAGACGCTAAAGGGGTTTGAACCCTTGATTTTAAGGTAATAAATACACATCCTTACCTTGTTTTCTCGGGCTCATCTGCTCCTGACGACGCAGAGCTTCGCAATTTCATCCACTTGGATGCTCTTGGCATATAAGGGTTATCCTTATTGCCAAATTATTTCCGGTTAAAAAAAAATACACATCCTTTTACTAACTAAGCTAGGCTATCTTTTATAATTATTTATTCCTTTTACACTCTTTTATCCATAAAATTACCAAAATAATCCAAATTATTTTTTTTAACGTTTTTCTTTCGGGCTAAGGGAGCTTCAACAAGCCCAAGCCCCCCCCCCCCCCCCCCCCCCCCCAAGATCCGTCAATGACTGTATTTGGTGTAATATTCCTTTCTTCTTCCACTTTTTAGGGAAAACAAACAAACCCTAAGAGTTTAGTATTAAAGATCAATGAGATATATGCCCAGTGTTCTAAAAACCGCGCCTGGGCGCTAGGTAGGATGACACCTCGGAATTTTTACGCCTAGGCGGGCCTCTAGACGAAAATCAGCCCATGCACTGCCTAGTCCCGCCTAGACCCCGTCTAATCCCTCCTAGCTCGACGATTATTCAATTTTAGCTTCTAGACATGTGATTAGTCGACTTAGGGTTTTTTTTATCCCATAAGTCGGAATGTATTTGCTTTTGAGTCGAATCTATGGTTTTTTATTTTAGGAAGCTTAGAGTCGCTAGTCAGACGCTTAGTTTTGCATTTATTTACTTGAGTGTTAGTTAAGCACCACAAATTTGGATTTATGAATGATATTATAGATTATTATTACATTATATGAATTATTGATATGTGTTATGTGTTGAAATATAAGGAAATAATCAAATTTGTTATAAGTCCGCCTAGGTGGTGCCTAGACACCCGTATAGCCGCTTAGGCACTAGGCGGTCACCTAATGCCTACTGGTCGCCTAACGTCTTTTAGAACATTGTATATATCCAATAAAGATTTTGTATATGAGAAATTTGAATCTCACAAAGACTCAAAAACACTTCCAAAGCAACAAAACTCAAAATCAGTTGCATTTCCAATTAATTGCAACATAGAGGATATTTTGCTCCGATTTTCTTGCTAGTTTATGTTGTACCACAAGTATGTTTTCAAATCTTTATCTATTAAAAATAATGATTACTATCAAATAAAAGTGGCAACCAACATACACAAAAGTGCCTATACTAAATGGTAATGATACTTTTTTTTTATCCGAACTAAATGGTAATGATACTAACACCAAACAATTGAAACAACATTGAATGATATACGTATAAAAAGTTCGTGCTATGATAAAAACACACTTTACACGTGAACCATATCAAATTTTACTCCAAACTCAACAACAATAATTCATATATGAAATGTTAGTAAAAAATTTTACTTTGCAAGTCTTTCGAGCCCTAAGTCCGACAAGCAAATTGTTTATATAAAAAAAAGTCATTATTTGGATGCCCAAATCGGCTTGTGTTAAAATTTTGCTACAGTTTCAACATTAGACTTTAAAGATAAGCTTAGTTTCGCATACTGATCAGAATCAGTCAAATTTCATCCCAACGAATCATGAGGAATGGTTTGACTACACTCATCTCGATGAGGTCAACCTACAAAAGGGCTAGTTTTTATAGCTATTTGACACGCCATGACCTAACAAGTCAAATAGAATAGTTGGGATGGGTTTAATCTTAGATAGCTAAAGTTACGGCTTCACATAAGGTAGAATCGGAATTCAAACAAATTAAGCTGGTCAATTCTAAGTCTCTAAATAAATACAGATTACGGCTTCACATAAAGTAGAATTGGAACTCAAACAATCAAACTGGTCAATCCTGACTCTAAATAAAACCTTATATTATTACTAATGGATAACATCTATTATCTATGTCTAATCTAGAGCGAGCATAAAATCCCTCTCATAGATATCATCTTATTTTTTTCAAAAAAATTGGTTAAAAGGCATAAATTATCTCTACTATGAGATTCATATAGATTGCATATATTTACAAAATAAATAATATTAAAATACAAAGAGAAATTAGAAGAACAAGAAGACGAAACACTTCAAGTAGGTTCAGTCATGATAGGATGCATTAATCTTCACTCGACGATCGCCGTCGGCGTTCAGTTATACGGCATCGGCGAGAGGATAGCGGTGGCGGCGACGAGAGTTGCGGAGAATTGATCGACCCGATCCTTCATCTCACTCACCAGCTGCGGGTGCGTTTTGAGCTGCTCCCAAGCGCAGTCGTAGGAAACGTCCATCTCCACCGAGGTAATGGCGTCTACGGCGTCCTTTTTGCCGTCCGGCGTTTTGAGGCTCTTCGGCTTGATTTTCAGGTCGGGAGCGGTGGCTTCGTAAGCGCCGATGCAGCCACGCACCTGCTCCATCACGTCGGCCGCCTTGATATCGTGGATGTTCTCCTTGAGGAACTTCGTGGTTGTCTTCGCGTTCAACCTAGCGGCGTCGATGAGGATCTCCACCACCCCCTCCGGCGTCGATTTCAGCTCCTGCCGCGGATCTGCTTGCACGGTGGCGATGCAGGACTGCACGTGCACCGATTTCTTGCACATAGCGTCGACATTTGGGGGAACTGGACCCGGAATTGCGGCCGGGATCGGATTTGGGACCGCGTCGAGCGATCTCCATGAAATCGCGACGACGAGGAAGGCAATTAGGGATCTGTTCATGGTTGAGGGCTAGGTTTTGATTTCCCCTTTTGCGTTGATCGCTTCAGGAGAAGATCGGATTCCGATTGATTTCAGATTTTGAAGGTGTCGATTTGATTGGTTTCGTTTTCAAAATTTGAGATCGTTTTGGACACAGATTTATGGAGCTATTTAAATCGCTCCGTCAATTTCTTCGTCCGTTGTTGTTGGATCATACCTCAAATTATGGACGATGCCTTTCGACCCTCCTTTAATTAGGTCACTAACAATTTTAGACATTTGAAGAGGAAAGAAGAAAACAATTTTAGAAAAGTTAATATTGGATTTGCCATTGATAGGATTTTATTTACGTACCTTCTTTAAAATAACGGTTGTTCTAGTATGCTTCAAGAAATATTTTTCAAATTTTAATTAGTTTAATTTTTTTTTTATCAGATTTCTAAAGTTGATTATTTTTTGGTAAGAAATCTTTTTCAATTTAGGTTTTTATCTTATCCTATGTCTTTAAATCCGTTAAAATAAACACAATTCCCTTGAATTGTTGAATTTGCTTACAATCTCTTTTTCTTTGTTCTAAAAAATACAATCGATATTTCATATATTTTGAAAAAAGTTAAAAAATTATATAAAATATATGTTTTTATTAATTTTTTAAAGATGTATTTTTTAAAAACATGTGTGATATTAAAAAATATCTTTTTTTTAATTTCCATTAAAAAAAATTCATTTTAATAGAAAAGACAACCAAAGAACCAAAAAACAATCGAAACCATCAAGTGGAAAAAACCAAGAGAGGAATTCATGAAACTGACTGAACTTTGATGGTGTTAGGATTGCCTCTAGACTCGCTGCTTGTGGTTACGTTATCCGTGATGACCAAGGCAGAGTTGTCAAGTGTGGGCGGCAGAGTTGCGGAGAGACCTCCGTTTTGTTAGCTGAGGCCCTTGGCCTTCACCATGGGATGTTGGAAGTGCAGCGGTTGGGGATCGCTCCTCTCGAGGTAGAAGGCGACTGTCCGACGGCTATTAACGCCGTTAAGGGGGTGTGGAAGTGTCTGTGGGAGATTGAGATAACGATGTCGGACGTTATGAAGTTGATATACATGTTATGTGCTTTCCTAATGCATATAACAGATGCTGTCCTAGCTCACTATCAGCTCACTTTCCTGAGCTCACCTTTCTTCATTTACATTTCTTTCCAGCTGCATTTCAATTTGGTTGTAATAAGGGACAGCTTGCACTATTTTGTTTGCTTGTGATCATCCAATCATAGGTGAGGATTCCATGCTATATATGTTGGCCTCTCTCTATGTTTCCGAGTAGGGTTTTGGGTAATTGTGAGAGCTGCAAGGTCATCTGGCCGCCTCTGCACATTTGCTATTTGCATATCAATGAAACAATGACTGAGCTTCACTGATTTTGCATATCATCTGATCATTTTATTCACAAACGTACTTGCCATCGGCCGGTCTCTTGTTCGTGTTTCTTATTCCCACACTTTTAGAGAGGGCAACAATCGGGTTGCTGATCGGCTTGATCACCTTGGTTTGGCCTCGACTCCCACTGATTGGAGATTTGACGTTGTGATTGATAATCTCGTCCGTAATGATACCCTTGGGTTGTGGCTCAACTACGGTTGACTACTCCTAAATTTTTCCCTTATATAAATAAAAAAATAGTAGTTCATATTAATTATCCACCCTAGCACAATATGCTATTAGTGGAATTTGATTCATTTGAACTCTTAACCTCATTCTTTCACTCTTGCCACTAGATAAAAGAGGCCATCGGTAGAAGATTAGAACTTTGGTATGCATTTAAACTCAAAATGTACAAAACATTATATTCGATCCTTGAAAAAAATTAAACCAAAAAAAAACAAAAACAATCCGTAAACGATAGGAGCTTTAATTCCATATGTTTCAACAATATTGTAAATCAAAAATATTATGAATGGATTATCATATTTAGTAAGAAAATGTATGGGCTTACTTATGATCAAGGAAACTTCATTAATCTTAACCAAGCTACTTTGAGAAGCAGCTACTGGTGGATGAATGGATATTGCCACTGTCCACATGCTAGCTCTAATTATGTGGTAAAGCACTGGTGTGAGTTATTTGGTGAGGGTATCTCAGGTGCCAAGAGTAATCATGATCGAGTGAATTTAGTGCTAGAGAAATACCAAAGCTGGCACTTCTCAATAACACATCGCTATGATCATAGGAAACTGAGTAAATCAAATTATAATTTAACAACCTTGATAGTCAGCTATGGATTGAGTAAAACTGCATCCAAGAAATATGGTAAATGGGTAAAATCTCATGATAGAACTATAAGGATGAATCATTCAAAAGGAGCACTGAATTGGAATCGCCGGCGTATACATTGTTGGTGCAGTTGGTTTGATCAGTTAATAATGAATCAGAAGTGGGGCTTGATGGCTAGCTTTCAACTGATCAAATATGAATTAAAGAAGATTTTGCCCAACCGATATGTGACAGAGCTTATTCAAGCCAACAATCAGCCTTTGCTTTGGCTCTTAAGCAACAACACAATGACAGATCTTAGTAGTACATATGGTGTGAATCCATATGAAAATAAGGCAGACTATGTTCATAAAAGGCAGCAGATCACGACAACTAGATTTATAATTTTGGTTTCCAAACCATATAGGAAATACCATCAAACCCGAATTATAAAGGGAAGACTCAAGTTCGAATCTTCAATAGGAAACCATACCTTTGTGCTACTAAAACAGCTTAACCAAAGAACAACAATCAAAATATTAAATGAGAAAAATTATCAGAGTAGCACAAAACATTTACAAAACCAAAAGGGCTCAAAATATAGAGTTAAGTTACTCAGCACACCCCTGACATCTCAGTCTTCCCCTGTGATTCAAGAAAGTAAACACTGGAGATATGATCACCACAAAAGATCGATTGACATCAATACACCAAAGGAAAAAATCTATCTGTATGGGCTTGGATACTATAGCCATCATACAGATCGGAAAGGTGAACAATGAAAGTCTGTTTCTGGAATGTACGTGGTGTAGGGAAAAGAACATTTTGGACTGATGCTAATGCCATGAGAATAAACAACCACCTAAACATCCTAATTATCGCAGAAACAAAGTCAGACACTGTTCCAGAAGAATCAACTTGGAGAAGCAGTGGCTTCACTAAGGCAGTTTGGTCACCTGGGGTTGGGCGCTCGGGAGGCCTTGGAGTTATGTGGAAAGATAACCATTCACTTAATTAACAAATTACAGTTAAGATCCATATGCCACGAATTATTGGGATGGAATATGTAAATCGTGAGTGTAATTTTAGAGGAATGATTTTCGCAGTATACGGCCCACCTCAAGAAAGAGATAAAAATGCGTTTTGGGAAACACTTACGAACTACATAACACATGAAAGACTACCATGCCTAGTAATTGGAGATCTTAATGAAGTCAGCCACAGTAGTGAAAAGGAGGGTGGAGGGGTGCCCTCTCTTACCAGGTTCAATAGACTAAACCAATTTAAAAATTCATGCTCCCTAATCGAGATTCCGTGATCAGGCAATAATTTTACATGGAGAAAGAAACAATACGGAGAAGGCAATATTTTAGAAAAACTAGACAGAGTATTAGTTCAGCAACAATTCCTAGACGTTTTTCCTAACATAAGTACACTTAATGGCGCATTCTCGACGTCAGATCACTGTCCAATTTTTATTCAACTTGAGTAAAAGGACGTATTTAAACCACCACCATTCAAGATGGAAAACATATGGTTTCATAGACCAGATTTCAAGAACATAGTAAAACAATCCTGGAGAGCAAAATGTGCTGGTTCAAATATGTTTCAAATAATGTATAAAACTAAAATTCTTAAAAAGAAAGCAAAAGATTGGAACAAAAACACATTTGGAAATATCTTTCGTCAGCTGGCGGAAGTAGAACAAGAATTGATTAAGATCCAAGCTCACACAAACACTCAAGCAAACAGTATTACAGTAACCAAAGAAACCAATTTGATACAAAAGAAGGAGAAACTATTGACTTTCCAGAAGGAATATTGGAGTCAACGGGCCAAATCTAAACATCTAAGATTGTCAGATACAAATACAGCTTATTTCCATAGGGTGGCATCGGGGAGGCGAAATAGAAAATATATCGGCAGTATTACTTCTTCTGGAGGAACCATTATTGTAGGGGAAGAGAATGTGAGGAGAGAAATAAAGATGGACTTTGAAAAACGATTCACAAAAGAACCAGTAAATTTAAATCTCATGACATCCTACGTCCAAATGCTTCCGAGGCTAGTAACTGACGAGGATAATTGGCTACTCACCTCACCGCCTACAAATGGTGAGATCAAGGAGGCGGTATTTAATCTAGGCTATAACAAATCACCAGGGCCAGACGGCATAACTGCAGAGTTCTACAGAACTTATTGGGAAATTGTCGGATCGGATATTACTCAGGCTGTCAAAGCATTTTTTCATACCGGGAAAATTTTAAAACAGATTAATCATACTTTTATCTCGCTACTGCCAAAATGCGATAACCCGCTTAAAACAACAGATTACAGACCCATAAGTCTGTGTACTACAATCTACAAGATTATCTCGAAATTACTTACTAACAGGCTAAAAAAAGTAATGGTTAAACTAATTCACCCTCTGCAAGGTGCATTTGTATCTGATAGAGCTATTCAGGATAATGTTCTAATTGCACATGAAATTTTCCACTCTTTCAAAAATAGGAAAGGCGTGGATATGGATGGCTAGCAATAAAATTAGACATGGAAAAAGCCTATGACAGAGTGGACTGGAATTTTACAGAACAAGTCCTAAAGCAATACGGGTTTCACAACAAATTTATTGAACTAATAATGGAGTGTATAACTACGGTCTCATACTCAGTTCTGGTAAACAATGGCCCCACGGAAGTTTTTACTCCGACTAGAGGGTTACGTCAAGGTGATCCCTTGTCACCATTCCTGTTTCTACTAGGGGCAGAAGTCTTGGCTAGAAAACTCTCCTTCGAGGCAAATCAACCGGCCAACGCTGTGGGGTTTTCATTTGGAAGAAATTGTCCGAGAATCCCATTCTTGGCATTTGCTGACGATATAATCATTTTCTCAAAAGGAAACCTGAGAGCATGCGCACGGGTCAAAAGGATTGTAGATGAGTACTGTCAAATTTCTGGCCAGAAAATCAATTACCACAAATCGGCTTTCCAAGTCACATGTGGCATTCCAAGGACTCGCATTCCATATTTGGAGGGGTGTCTAGGCATATCTAAACAAATAAAACTAGATAAATACATGGGTTGCCCAATAGTAAATGGTAGAGTAAACAAAACAACATTTGAAGATATAATAACCAATACCTCAAACCAGCTATCAAAATGGCGAGCAAGCGCTTTGTCACAACAAGGAAGAGCAACACTGATTAATACATAAACAATTGGACCAAATTAATAGGTCTTTCTTCTGGAACAAAGATAGTACACACAAACCACTAATTGGGTGGGACAGAGTATGTAGACCAAAAGTAGCTGGAGGAGAGGGCATCCGAAAAACTCATGACATGAATGAGGCGTTACAGCTAAAGCTGCTATGGAAAATTATGGCGGAACCTGACAACATGTGGGTTAGAATCATTCAACATAAGTATCTGAAAACAGAACACATACTAAAATATGAAGGAAAAGGCCCTGCTTCATGGCAATGGTCACAATTGCGAAAATTAATTCCAACTTTCAAGACAGGACTTATATGGACATTGGGAAACGGCAAGACCATTAAGTTCTGGCAAGATAGGTGGAATAATCTTCAACCACTCATACAATATTGTACTCAGCCAAATGTGATAGACATAAATGAGACGGCTGATACATATTTGAGTAATGGAAACTGGAATGTCCAAAAACTTGGAACCGTCCTACCAAGTAGTATAGTAGAGCAAATAGCACAATTTCATGTACCGTCAGTACCTTTGGAGGACCGACTTTATTGGTGGGCAGACAAAAACGGATGGTTCTCGACGTCCAGTGCATATAAATTAGTGACAAAAAACACCGAATTGATAATAGATGACAGTAATTGGATTTGGAAGACTGATGTTGCACCAAAAGTAAAGAACTTCTTGTGGAAAGTGGCACAAGAAGGACTACCAACTGCGGCATTACTATCTAGACGTGGTGTCGCTATACCTCCGTACTGTCCAATATGTAACCACCACGAAGAAGACGCAGTCCATATTTTCTTGGAATGTAAATACAGTTCTTTTTTCAAGAATACTGACAACAAGATTCGAGGATTAGTAACTGATGTGATGCAATCGTCAAGGAAGATTAAGCCCATCATGAACAAACTCGCGGAACATTTGAACGGTAAACAGAGACAAGAAATGGCCTATAGCTGGTGGGTGGCCTGGCTCACGAGAAACCAAATAGTTTTTAGACAACAGAAACAACCATCAATAGAGAACCATAACCAAACCGTCAAAGTGCATATGACCAACTGGATTAGGGCCACAAGTGAACATACAAAAGGAAAACATAAAGGAAATGGTAAGGAAATTCGTTTTAAAAATACAAAAAGAAACAGGACGAATCAAAAATGGATAAAACCCCCAAAGGACCTTCTGAAATTAAACTTTGATGGCTCGGCGCCACACCTAGGTGATAGCTCTGCAGGTTTTATTATCCGAAACTGGAAAGGAGAGCCAATTACAGCTGGAGGAATGACATTTGGAAAAGAGTCTGCCCTATTATCGGAGGCACGGGCATTACTTTTAGGAATAAAAAAGGCTATTGATTTGTGCACAGAAAAACTCATAATTGAAGGAGATTCCCAAATAATTATTAATTATCTGAAATATGGGACGAAATGCCCATGGGAAATCGAAATGTTAATGTCTGAAATTTCTTGCCTACTCCGTGGGTTTCGCGAAGTTAGAATTTTTCACATACTTCGCAAAGGTAACCAGGTGGCTGATTGTATTACCAAATTGGCCCGTTATACCAGAAACCCAGAAATGCTTACTAATCCAGGTCTTCTCGACCTCATCCGAAAGGATGCTATCGGATAGCGCCTCGGCGAATCCGAATTTTTACCTAATCAAAAAAAAAAAAAAATGTTTCAACAAGCGACAAGCTATTCATAATGTTGATGTTCTATTCTATGTCATATTGTAAACCTTTTTAAAAATGAAATAGTAGCACATAACAATCGGTATTAATAGTTTGTATGTTCAAGTAATACACATTGAAATTGCATTGACAACTACTCTTGCAAGCATGGTTTTCCAAGGAGGGTTTACAAGTACAATTATTACAATTTACAATAAAGGGGACAAATCACGAACCACGAACAATCATCAAAGTTGTACTGAAATTACAATCCGTTTTCACTTGGAAATCAACACACTACAAAGAACCACAGTTTCAACCGTAATACAACTCCGCATTCAAACCCTTCTCTGGTTGTTGAATGGCCATTTTCGAGTGGCTTTGATTTATAAAATGGGTGTCTTTGATTTATAAAATGGTAATCGAAAGTATAAAAATAGCGTGTTTTATTCCGGGATATCTATTTATCTTGGCCATGTAAATCATCGCTCAAAGCCATCGAGGCACAATAAGAACCCAATAATGTAGTCATGTTGGAACTCTCATTACTTGCTGATCAGAACATGCATCTTTGCTGACCATAGAACATGCATAGGCTCTACTTGATAAAAGTTCGACTCGAGCTCGTTTATTTTTTAAACAAGTCGAGGATGAACACATTTTTAAGTTTGGTTCAAAACTCGACTCGCTCGATTTAAGGTCGAATAGCTCAAATTTTGTGAAATTTCTAAAAAAAATCTTGAAATTACTATGTTCTTAGCAAGTAGGGCTGCTTAATGCTCGAAAAAAAGTTTACCTCGAATTCATTCATTTCCTAAACGAGCCGAATATGAGCACATTTTTAAGCTCGGATCCAAATTTAAGCACAGCTCGAGTTCGGCTCGTTTCTAAACAATCAGAATATGAACAAATAATACTCGGTTCGTTTGGCTCGAATATCAGCCATATTTGGTGCTATTTCTAGATATTAATTTATAAATTAACGACAAACCAATTTGCAAATAATAGAATTTTAATCAAATTTCCCAGAAAGAAAGAAAAAACACAAAGAAGAAAAACATTTAGCCAACCAAAAACAATAATCATTTCTATTCAAAATCAAAAGATCAACGAAGAGCTAACGGGAAAGTCAACTAAATCGTGCAAATGTTAGTAACAGATACATAGACTAAAGAGTCTTCCATACCCACCATATATCATGAAATGAAGGAGAGCGATTACCTTTGGGAAATGAAGCATCTTCTTTCGTCTTCCCAACTATGTCCAATGGATCTAATGTCGACTTAGGCAGTTGTGTGTGACTAACACTTTCAGAAAATCTAATGTCGACTTCATGACTGTACAGTCCGGCCAAAATCACCCCTGTTTTACATATGATCTTTCAAGAGAGTAACATGACCACCACATATAGGCGAATATGTAGACGTTGAATCAGCGTGTTTCCTGGCTGTTGACAACAAGCTTGTCACGGCAGACTTAACAAAGGATTTAGTTTATGGGTAGGTGGAGTGGAGCAGCTACAATTTTTAAAAAAACGAAAATTTTGCCTGGTAACCCTAAGGTTTGGCGTATTTCGCGTGGTAAACAAAGGTTTCAGATATTTCGCCTGGTAGCCCTGGGGTTTCGAAATGTTTTGTCTCGCACCCATAAGTTTGAATTTGTCCAATAATTGTGTTTTAAATTTATAGGCGGGTGAGTATTGTAATATTAACAAATTTTGTCGAGGCATTTTATAAAAACTAACATTTTCAACCTTCTTGAGCTATCCGACTGTACCCCCAACCCTGCGCCGCCGCCGCCCATCTGACATCAGTCGCCGCCCCTCATGGATCTCCGGCCTTGGACATGATTGAGAGTCGGCTAGGCCTCGGCTGGAAGTTGGCGCGGCGCCGTTGCTGATGCGACGATGGCCAGATAAGCGTAGCTAGCGCTCGCCTCACCAAATCTCCCTCTACTGTTCCGATCCTCACGAGCAAGTTCACCATCGCAGATCTGCGCATTTTGAGTCCGTTCAGCTGATACGAAATCGCCTGCCGCCGTTTCACTTCGCCGGAGCTCTTGTGCAGGCTGGATCGGAACGGACCAGGGTGATTCGTGAGCGAGCACATACAAGTCTTCTTCTGGTGCGAAGGGAGAGCGCGACCGTTCAACGAGCAAACCTCCCGATTATTGACGGAAATCGATCGTCCCGGAGACGACGACCGGTCGATGGCAAATCGAACGGAGGAGGAGGATGACGACGTACTCAGAGCGAATCTGGAAAGATTCACCCGATTAGGAGACGTTGGCCGATGGAAGAAGCTCGTCGATTGGGAACGGTGATGAGAGGAAAAGCCCGGCGTCGAAGAAGCAAACGCCGCGGCAGATGACGAAATCGACGATGAGCAGAACCTTCCAGAAGGTGAGAAGAAAACTACTCCGTAACCTTTAGGGTTGAAAAAGTTTGTTTTTACGAAGTGCCTCCACAAAAGTTGTTAATATTACAATACTCACCCGTCTATAAATTTAAAACATAATTATTGGACAAATTCAAACTTGTGGGCGCGAGACAAAACATTTCGAAACCCCAGGGTTACCAGACGAAATATCTGAAACCTTTGTTTACCACGCGAAATACGCAAAACCTCAGGGTTACCAAGCGAAATTTCCGTAAAAAAAATAACTCCATTCAGCAAGATGGAAGATTCCTAAACAAAATCGTGTCTCAATCACTTCATTTAAAGGGCAAAAACGAAGGATGGGGCAGAAACAATTTCTAAAGAGAAACAAAGAAAGACAAACACCTCTCAAGGTGGAGAAAAGAAAACAGCAATTCAACATAGCAACACTCAAGTTTTTAACACCTTTGAAATGAAAAGATGACCTAATAAGCAAAGGAAAGCACTTGTTGGCAAAATTAACGGTAGCGGCGGAGGGAAAGGGTGTTGTTCCTCTTCCAGGTAGCCCTGCGAGAAGGACGTGCTTTGTGGTGACGGTGACCCTTTCCACGCAGACCCCTGTATTTCTTTCCAGCTGATGTAAGTCCACGAAGTTCCCTGTGCTTGTGGACTGGGTTGCAGATCCAGTTGATCCTTGGGTCATTTCTGACTGCATTATGCGCGGGATCGATGAGAATCACCTCAAAGTATTTGTATGTAGAGTCCTGTATCACCAAATGCCAAAAATATACATTGTTAACTTGACAAAGGAAAATCACAATTGACTAAATAATCTACAGTATTTGACAAAGATAAGTGAACAGATTTCACAAGGCAGTTGAGAATAGTGGAAGAAGAAAACACTAATTTGAACTGAAGAGTAAAGTTGGAATGAATATAACCTCGTTGATCCAGTACGAATTGAGAACTCGAAGACCACCCAATTTCCGACCAGCACGTTCCTCAGCAACAGAACGTTTGCTACGCTGGAACTTCAGTTGGGTAACACCCTGATTTGTGGGCTTCCCATAGACGATACCCTTAGGGACTGGCCTCTTGCGACCTCCACGTCTCACACGGACACGGTAGACCACAAATCCCTGGTACATTTCACCATCGATTAGTTGTTTCAATCAACCGCTAGAACATATTTATTTCAATCTAGACACTCAAGTTTCCATGTCAAACCACACACAATCTGTTTGCAATTTAAGTAATCTAGTTCTCTTGAACATCATCAACCACTAAAGAAACCAACCAGATCATTTCCCTCAGGTATGCCAAGGAATCAACTCACAGAAAACATTCATTCACAAAATCTATGGACAATCAACCACTATAACATGTGTATTTCAATCTAGACAATCAAGTTTTCATGTAAAAGCACACAAAATTTGTTTACAATTTTAGTAATCTAGTACTCTTGCACGTCATCAACCAGTATAGAAACCAACCACATAATTTCCCTCAGATAAGTGAAGCAATCAATTCACAGAAAACATTCATTCACACAGTCTATATACCATCACATCAGTTGATTACTAAATACTGCAATTGTTCAATCACAAACAAATGATATAAATTGCAAAGACGAATGAAATGAACAAAACCAGAAGAAAGCATAGATCTAGAAACAGAGAACAGTGAAGAACAGGAAGGGGGGATGGAGGAGAGAGAGACCTGCTTGGCCTTGTAGCCGAGACGGCGAGCCTTGTCGGGGCGGGTAGGGTGGGTAACGCGAACAATGGAAGGTAGCTGGCGGTACTCCCAGCACCTCACCCTGAGCAAAAATCGCATCAAATCCGACTGTTTCTTCCTCCATAGCTCCGAAAGGTACTTGTACGCCCCTAAACACCACCATTCAAATCCACATCCAAAGTGAGATCATTGACAAACAATCAAACGCAGTAATCAGTGAACAAGTCCAGCGATACAATGGGAACGAAAGTTAGAGGAAAATCAAAGGAAGAGAGGTTACCCATGGCAGCGCGTTCCTTAGGGTTTTTACGAAGAGCGGCGACTAGCAAGAGTCTCGTAGATGCTTTATTTATTTATAACTGATTGATATTGATAATGGTAAGGAGGCCTCAAATTTTCAAATCGGTTTGGGCTGGGCTTCTTGTTGGACATGAATGAGCCCATACAGAAGCCCAAATTCAACAATTTTGCTCACTGAAATCTTTCTCACCACCACAACACACCTGTTTGATAGCGTGATCTGGACAAACGAATCACATGGTATATGTATTCCACTGGGCACAAACAAGTGTTTAATTATCTCTTTCAATCAATTGTTACTTACCTGGCCTTCCAAGTTTTGATCTATTAATTGGTTTGATGATGATTTCACTGTTTTATAGTTCCCCTCCTGTGGTATGCAACACTTGTATCCTTGTAATTTGGCATATGTAGAAAGGAAATGAGTTTCCTGTATCTAACATTTGAAATTAGTTTGTTGAAAGCTACTGATAATTTACTGCTATATCTAATCCTTTTGGACCTCATCCATGGAGTATTTTCATTTTTTACTAGTGTATTGTTAGCTTAATCTTGTCATCTTTGACGTTTAACTAACATTGAGGTGTCTTACCAAAATTTAACTAGATCATTTCGTAAGCTGTCAAGCACTTCTGCCTTCCCTTTAATGACATGACTACCCAGCTACACAAACCTCAGAAATGTTCAACTTGTCCCTGTGCAGAGAATGCCTAGTAGTAGCAATGGTGCAGTAACCATTAAACTCATTCATAACCTTCCTCTACATTCATATGATCAACGCACATCCCTCATAATCGAGCAAGGGGTCCTTTCTTGGTGAAGCAAGGTCGCAATCCCTCTTGTTCGCATCTAACGGGGTAACCATTCGTGTACAATGTCACCACCTTCATATCATCACAAGAAAGGGGGAGGGGGAAACTACAATCCACATTCCAAAAGCAGCTAATGAAAGCTGATACTTCGTGAAATCGAGACATCATCATAATGATATCGCAATCTGCTGTTGAACCCACTGCTACCTGACTACCTCCACAATCCACATTCCAAATTAAATTTCAAAAGCATGGGTTTGCTTTGCTCTGTAATTACAAAAGAGCTTGACTGACAACAATACAACAGGAGAAAGCAAAACAAGCAGAAGTCAAACCTGTTCCAATATATGCTTTAGCTACTGCCAACTGAGGGACTTTGGCGATTCGAAGACCATTGCAAGAACCCATAAACATGGTATTGAGTTAAAGAAGGAAGGCAGTGTGGTCATGTGGCTACGATAGCTAGCTACAGTGATTTATGGACACAAATCATGCCTACCTAGGGATACAAACTGGGACGATGTTAAGACAGCCAAGAATGCATCTGCCTTCAACTTCTGTACAAATACATAAGACGACGGGCTAGACACATGTATTATGTTGCTTTGGCTATAAACGAAAGAGAAAAGGAAGATCGAACGAACCTAAGAGTAAAATCTTTGAGGGAGTTTCAAGGCTGTGCGGTTGGTTCTGAATCTGGCTGTTCTGGCGGGGCAACCCCACCATTCATTCTAGCACGGGCTTCCGCAAACATCCTCTGTTGTGCAGCAGCTGCTTCTTCCTCTGACATCTCGTTCCCGCTGCTCCATTTCGCACTCCTAACACCATCTTGCTGTATATCGAATTACGCAATGACCAAATATTAGATGCCTTCAAAGGGGAGGAAAGATACTTTCTCATGTCTGATTCAGCAAATAGAAGTGTTGACCTTAGCTATTCTATTATGGATTAAAAGGAGAAGGACAATGAATTACCATAGTTTCCAGCTTGTGCTGTTCATATGCAGCATAAACTTCCTCAATGTACTCCCCAAATCCAAGATCCTGAAAGCAGACCAGATCTAGTTATTCCACAGGAATAAGTAATGTATGTGTAACATGTTCCTGACGCACTAAGAAACCGCAGGTAATGGAATCAACTTTGATCTTTGAGCTTAGCACGGGACAAAATAATGGCAGATAAAATTCAGAAGCGAATCCTACCATAAGTCAAGATAATTACCTGCAACGCCTTAAGTACATGTTCAGGATTAATTGTTCGTTTGTCTTCTTTGTTACAAACTTCATTTGATTCAGACGACACAAGGTTTATAAACTCTGCAAGGATATGACAACTCCATAAGCAAAAGTTATTAAACTAACTATGATTAGACATTGAGCACCAGCAATTATAAGCAGCTCATTGGCCAAAGAATTCAGTCTACAAACCACAACAAAGCCAAACATCACTTCCAATCAAACTAGCATCATTACACTGTAATTTCCAAAGGAAACATGCTCTGGTAGATTCAGACAACCACAGCCGCAAGAAAAAAGAAAGGGGATGAAGAAATATTTTTATGCAGGATGGGAAAGACCAAATAAATGTCAAATTCTTGAGAGGTACCACATCCAGGGTAAGTACTTAAAGCTTTTAATAGTAAAATGCATACACCTTAAAAAAAAAGTTTTTGTTCTCCTTTAGATTGAAGAATACATGTAAGAGGAGAGTATACACAACGCAAAATCATAATAAACAACTGAAATAAGAACCCAAAAATGCAGTCATGTTGGAACTCTCATTACTTGCGGACCATAGAACATGCATCTTTGTAACAAAGAAGTGAATATAAGATATTAATGTTACATGAAAAGGACGATAAAATTGAAGGACCAACCACCTACCCAAATATAACACTAAGAAAATTGAAACTCAAAACATATTTAATTGTACTCACCAACACAACATTCAATCAAAAGATCTTGGGCATCTCTAGCGACACGGACATCGGGAGGTAGCATCTCCTTTATTATTTTCGTCATAGTTGCTGGCAATAAGATAAAATAAGTAAAGCAATTTATGTCCAATGCAGTAGAACACATAAGACATACTCATCTTGATCACACGGAATGAAAAAAAGGACATAACTAATAATTCAAGATGAAAAGGCCAGTCTTCATCTTCATCTTCAACTTTAACAAAATAAAGAATATCGATCCATATTCAGAATCTTTAGAGCAACTCTGACAAACCTAAATACAAAAGTGCTATTAAGAGTCTTGAGAAAGTTGCAACACACTGACAGCTCATAACTGTGAATGAAGATCTATTTTCTCCATAAAAAGAAACAAAAGTGTTTCAAAACTTTTCAGCATTAATTTTCAAATGGAAGCTAAATCCACTATTAATGTTTGGTCTATCACAGAAGCTAAAAACACTATTAATTTTCAAATGGGTGGTTCTTTTGAACAACCAAGAAAATTTCAAAACAGTTGGCCTATGACCTCACTGTGAGCGTTACTTCAAAAAGAGACGGATAAAATCACCTCCCAAAAGTAGTTGAGACAAGACCTAAACTGAGTACATGATTGGCAACGCAAAGGAACTGCAAAGGCACAATACTATAAGGCCATCCAAGAGTGATATCACTAATCAATACAGATCCATTACTTGGAGATAAAGAAGCCAGGAGAGCTATTCTAATTCATGATCCAGGAATCAGTTTAGCCATCAGAACTGATCAAACTATGATGAAGATATGCAGTTGGTTATGAATTATAAAAAGTACGGAAAGATGACAGGAGATAACTGAGCAGTATACAGAACTGTAAAGTATACAACACGATACATGTCCTGCATTGCCAGGTGTCTATTAAAAATATGTGGGATAAAAGAAACAACCAAATATTCAATTTTCGGAAGGAAGAGACAAAGAGAGGACATATTATGGGAAGATTCCACGTATAATATGCTAAAGTTGTATCAAAGCAATACATATGCAGGAAGATCTCATAAAGCTTAAATTTCATAGTGTTTTCAGAGCTGGTATGGAGGTATGCCTGGATAAAATTTATAAATTAACGCCAGACCACTTTGTAAATAATAGACTTTTAATCAACATTCCCAGAAAGAAAGAAGAAGTACAAAGAAGAAAATCATTTTATCAACCCGAAAACTATATGGAGTACATCATAATCCTTTCTATTCAAAATCAAAAGATCACAAAACAGCTAACTGGAAAGGGTGCAGCAAAGTCAACTAAATCCTGAAAATGTTACGAGTAACAGATTCATAGACTTCTTTTATTCTCATAAAGAGCGGAAAGAGTCTTCCATACCCACCATATCGTGAAATGAAGGAGAGCGATTTACCTTTGGGAAGTGAAGCATCTTCTTTCGTCTTCCCAACTATGTCCAAGGGATCCATCATACAAGCTAGAAACACATGTGCTTAACAATATCAAAAAGCAGAACCATATAAAAGGGAATAAAGGCGTATTAAATACATAACAAAATGTCCAAAACTTTCTGCTGTAAAATGCATAATCAGCGGAAACATAGCTAATGCGGAAATAGAACCCTCTGTTTTTCTCCCTCATGAAATCAAATGATAAAAGGCAGTAGTCTTCTTGCAGATTATTACCATCAGCATGACGTACCCAAATCTATCTATGCCACTCTGGAAAAAAGATAGCATGGCAGCACCTATCACATTCATTCGATTCCATGCAGAGTATGGTTCATTATTGATACAGTTAAGGTTAGCAACTTTATAGGCAAAACAAGAGAATATCTGAGATTGTTACTGGAGAAGAAAGAACAGTTGATCTTATAGTTCTGAATAAGGAGAAACTTTTGAATCCCCCCTCTCCTTCCCCCAATCCACCCCTGGTAACCATATCTCCACTTTTCGCCTTAATCCAAAACCAAATAAACAGCCCCCTCTCGTCCGATCGAAACAACATATAAGTTACTGAATCGAAAACACAAGCTAGGTAATTTCATCAACACCCCGTGCGTAGCCATCAAGAACTCCAGTAAATCCAAATCCAAGAAAATCTGATAATCTTTCGTAAAGGATGGAATCAGTCAAACCCTAGTTCTCCTTTGCGTGGGATACGAATAGGCAACCCAAATTCGAAACCCTAGCTCACCAATTGTGAAATCAGCAAGTAATAACAAAATCATTTGTAGCAAATCGCACTTCAAGTGAAGAAAACACGGATTCGAATTAACAACGCAAGGACAAAAACTCTAACCCTAAAAACAAACGAACCTTTGATGCGGCGAAAGATCGCGACACTGGGAAAACGAAAGCCAGAAGCGATTGCTGGCAGCTGCTAGACAGATGTACGGAATCTGAGGCCTTGATCGAAGACGAGATGATGAAGGTGGAGGTGGTGACTGGTGTGAGAGAGATGAAGGGGACAAGAAAGTCAACTGAAAACTGATTCCGATTCGCAAAGGGGTTCCCGTTCTTCTACGTTCGTGTGTATTTGCCAGGAAAGGTTGTAAGAGAAATACGGAAAGTAGCCTTAATTTTGGTGGAGTTGCAGAAATATCCTAAATTTTAAAACTGTGACACAAAATAATTAGGGTTGGGCATGATACCGGACGGGACGGGATTGGAGTAATCTCATGGCTCGTCCACCGTATTTTTTGTGGGACATTTTTTTTAAACCCCGTTGGGTCTTATCCCTCACGGGACGGGACAAGATGTGATGTATATTTCGTAAAATGGTCGACGAAAAATAATTGCGATTGTGATTTTCCAGGGTATCACGATAATTGTTTTTTCATTTATTCATCTCTTAGTAACTGTTTTTTTTACTGACGATACACTGGAAAATCATAATCGCAATCACATACAAAACATCACGATGAGTCACCCCAAGCAAAAGTGAACGAATGACCAAGAAATAAAAACTTAAGCGAAGAAATCAACTCGTCACTATCGTGATCATATATCACTACATCACGGCGAACTACCCAAGATGCCCCCTCTACTAGCTATTTGCGATCACGTATGGACATTCTGGAGTCACTTGATAGTCTCGTTGTCAACCTCTTACTGGATGACACTTCACTGTGCTGCCCATTTAGACATCTTTATCTCATCATCTTGTTGTCATTCTCTTACATGACCACTCTTTTCGCGGATACCACCTCTACAAGGATGACCTCACCACACTATCTCTTTGGTGACTTCTATTGAACATCACTTTGTGGTGCTCCCACGAGGTCTCACCAACTGCCTGCCTCCCATCACTATATAAGGACCAAATTTTAGCGATAAAAACCCGAGAGATTGAGTTTCTAAGTTTTCTAAAGTAAAGAAACGACTCCTAGAGAAGAAGATTGCCCAAAAGTAGAATCTCATTGGCCCCAGTACCTTCGTCTGGGTGGGGTGTCGATTTCCAAAACAATGCTGGTCTACTTGACCTCATCCGTATGGATGTTGGCGGTTGAGCTCTGAGCTCTCTCACCCGAATGATTTCCTTAAAAAAAAAAAAAAAGAAAAGGAAAAAAAAAAGGAGGAGGACCTCGCAGAGCTACACCGGCGCCAATACAGGTGGGTTTATAGTTTATACACAGTGACAAAGCATCATCATCCACAGACAGACCCACAAATGGCAATAGCGAGTGTTATCACTTGCAGTTGCAAACCGCTCTTTCCTCCTCCTGCCATCTCCCACTTTCCCACCCACCGGTTATCATCTCCCAAATTTCTTCCCTTCCCCAATCCCCCGGCGCTCCGGTTCTCCGGCGACCTAGCTTTCCGGCGAAGCGGAAGGGCCACAAGCACCGTTGTGACCCGTGCGGGTCCCAGCACCAACACCTTCGTCTTCGCCTTTATCTTCCCCCTCTCTCTCCTCGGCATTACAATCTTCGCCGCCATGCGAATTGGCGATCGGCTTGACAAGAAGTTTCTCGAAGAGGTGTGTCTTGCTCTCGCCCTAGATTTTTTTCCCAGTCCGTTGCTTTATTTTGTTCAGCTGATTTCATATTTTGTTGAATTGGGTGAAATTTGTTCGATTGCTGGGTTCTTGTTTGCCTAGGGTTTTGCTTAGTAGCTGCTGCCTGGTAGGTGTTTGATGAAATTCCTGATTGGGAACATATACCTGCCTGTTTGGTTTGCTTGCTAGTTGCCGTGTGGATTTGAAATTCATCATCTTTTGGATTAATGAATTTGATTTGATATAAATAAAGATGATCATCATAGCACAAATTCAATATATGGATGAAATTAAAATTGGTAAAGTTGATGATCATAGATTCATAGCACAAATTTGCAAGAAATTTACCTTTCCATTATTAGAAGGAAACAGGAAACTTGGAATCATTTTTGTGAGAGCAAATAGTGTAATGTTTTCTAATAGATTTTGACAGAGCTGTAATGTAGCTCTATAGTAGCATTATCTCTCGTGGAATTAACCAGTTAGTGTCGCCTTACCTTGGTGATGCCCTTGAGTTTGTTATGTGTAGCACATGATAACTTGCACTAGGCGGACTATGGTGGGACGTGATTTGAACGGTCGAACAGAAGGTCAAAATATTGGTGATCTTCATTGTGTTAACATGACAATGTCTGCAAAATAAGGAAGAAGTAACATGACTTAAGATACAGCTTTCAGGAGAGGTGTAACCTTGCATTGTGTATGATCTTGAGTTCAAGTTTTCGTTGAATATCTGCCACATCTTTATCACATCTTATGATGCCCCTAACATATTGAATATCCACCACATCAAAACCAAAGATGCAATTTACCATTGTTAATTGCTTCCACTTAAGGCTGTTTTTAGGGTCTGAGTTGTTTGCTAGAGTGGGATGAGTAGATTCAGAGCTACTGAGCCAGTAATATTGTCGCTGAAAAGGTTTATCATATGCATTTAGCCTCTTTTGTATTTGGAAAGTGCATCATCAAATTAGTTGAAGGTAAGATTGCCCAAGTTGTGCTTGTAAATTTATAGATTGTTTAGTTAAGCTTTATATTCTTTCTGGAGTGCATATAATTTTGGTGTACACGTTTCATTTCCTTTTCAACCTTATCAAATACCATACCTATGGTGCTTGGAGTAATTGCAGTTGTTATGGGATACTTCAGGTGTAAGTTGTTACGTTTTCGCATTCTCAAGGAAATGTTTGATTATTTTTCAATTTGATTGCAGCTTGCCATCAATCAAGCAATAAGGGAAATGGATGGCGATGAGGATGAGAAAGGTGATATGTTTATTCCAAGAGAGGAAGAGCCTGCGGTTCCACGAACTCGTAGCCGCCCTAAACGTGAAGTTTAGGTCTATCTATCCACTTCACTCGAATGCATACGCTGTTTCCTGCCTGTGAAGGGAGACCGAGCTCCAAGACTCTTTGGTTGTTACCATGTAATGTATCCATTATTAGTGGCCTGTAGGTATGCTGATCACTGATGTATATTTATTTTACCAATTTGTAGCCGATTTTTGTTTCAGTTTCGTTACCTACATGAGAGAAGAACTGAAATCGGACCATTTCTATACAAAAACAGTACCTGTCATTGAGCTTTAAACATCTTATATTTTTGCTCCAAAGAAGATTGAACAGTTTTAAAAGTTGTTATAGAATGGCATGATATAGCGTGAGAAACTGATTCCCACATTCTTCGGAAAAAAAAAATAGAGAGGATTTTCCATTTTGGGAAAATTCTAGGAGATCGGTTAAACCATCTATCTTCAACCATGAGAAACCTCTTAGAGCATATTTAACCATGATGCTCGTTTTTTTAGTATCATAACTTGCTTTTTGTCATTTCTTTCTCCTCCGTCTCAGTTTAATATTTGGTACTCCACGGCCATGTTTTTTTTTTTTTTATTAGGAAAAAATCTGGATAGAGGATCTACCCAAGCGCATCCAAATGGATGAGATCTTGAAGATCTGGGTTAGTTGTTAACCTTATCCCCCCGGCAGAGTGACCAAGGTGTGCGACCTTGTCAGCCACTCTGTTGCCAGCACGGGGAACATGAGAAAAGACCACCTTCCTCATGCACTTTATCATGGATTGTATATCCGACATGATTAATTCGATTTCCCATGGGCACTTTGCTTTGTTTTGTAGGTAATCAATAATGATTTTTGAGTCCCCTTCAATCGTTATATCTTGTATTTTGAGTTTTTTTATTTCACCAATACCAAGCCTAAGAGCCAGGGCTTCGGCCATTAGTGGGGATGTGTTCCCGAGTTTTGCAGAAGCTATGTGTCGGGGTATTCCCCTCCAATCTCGGACAATGACTCCCGCACTACTATCCCCAGACAGTAGCGAAGAGCCATCAAAATTTAGTTTGAACTCATTGTATGGGGGTTTTGCCCATTTTTTCCTTGTGGGTTTCTTATTTGATTGTTTGTGAGGGTTCACCACCTTTGGTTTATCCTGTCATTCCTTATCAACCAGTTTCTCATAACAACAAGCTTTATGCCATGATTCTAATTGCTGATCAACAAAGCTCACGATATTTTTAGAAGGTGTTGGCGCATGGTTTCTAAAGGCGACCCCATTCCTGAAATACCAAATGGCCCACCAACTTGTGGCTATTTTTTGTATTTTTTCTTTTGCCAATTTCTTCATCCATGCCAATACTAAAGCCATATCCCGATTATGATGAATTATTTGTTGTAAAGCATGACATTCCGCTCTAGTGAGGAATCTGTTAGTTAGATTTGGGTAGCATTCCACGAGGATATGTATATCATCTTCATTGTGGTCATTGCAAATTTGACAAGTCGAAGGCACAGGGACACCTCGACTAGCCAATCTATCCTTTGTTGGTAGGCCAGAGTGGCTTATCTTCCAAAGGAAGTTCTTAATTTTCGGAGGTAAATTCAGTTTCCATATCCAAGTAAACCCTTCCATATTATTTCGTGCCTCATTTGTTAACAATTTGTATGCCGACGAGGTAGTGAACCAGCCTTTCTTATCTGGCCACCAATACAGTCTGTCTTCCATGGTAGACACTGGCAGGGGAACAGACATTATTTCCTCTATGGTACTTGACTGTTAACATGAGTATCTTATTTCACTTTTTGCATCAAAATTCTTTTTTTTTTTGCTTAAATTATAAACTTTTTATATATAGCTTATATTTTGTTTTAAATATTTTATATTTAGTAAAATAATAGATAGAAAAAAATATTACTAATAAAAAACAACATTTTTTCCAATAACTAACAAGATATAACTAGCAAAAAAACAACACTTTTTCAATAACTAGGCAATAATTAACAAGAAAAATTAAAAAGTACATATTTTATCTCAATTACCCGCTCCAAACCGTTGCCAAATATTCTCCACCAAATTAGACTTCAGAAAGCTCTATCTCGAATACGAGTACGATTTTCGAACTCCCGTTGAAGAAATATGAAGAGATTGATGAAGGCGGATCTTGAGAACTTGAATGTGTCTGACAGGGTCGGACCTGAGATTTGAAATGCCCGAGGCCAGATATAAAATGAGGCCCTCTACTATTTATTTTTTTTAGAATTTTCTTTATCATTTCGTTCCTTTATTTTATTTTATTTAGCTATTTTTATATAAAAAGGTTTAATATGAGTGATTTTAAATAAATTTTTATTTGTGATTTTGGGCAATTATTTTTTTAAAGGGTTTGTGAAAATCTAAACTTTTTGTTTAAAATGTGAAGTTACACACGATAAAAGGAAATAAAATATTAAGTAATTTTTATTTATTTTTCATAAACATACATAATGGATAATTTCTATTTTATTGGTGATTTTTAGTGAGATTAAATGAAATTTTGGATGAAAAAATGCGACCAAATTAATGGGTTACAAAGAGAATTGAATCATGGACTAATGAGAAAGACTGAAAATTTTAACCAATACACTATAATGACTTTAGTTAAACTTTCTAATAAAAAAATCCATATATTTAAAAAAAAAATGCACCCCTCTAAATTTTTGGCCCGAGACGGAGACCAGCTTTGCCTCCCCTCAGGTCCGGCTTTGGTCTGATGGCTAGTATGTTGTATTACTTGTTGAATCTTATTATCTCTTTCGTATTTCTATATTACATTATGTGTGTTTTCTCATTCTATGTATTTTTTTAATTTGTGTTTTTAAATCGTTGTGTAATAGATTTGAATCATATATTCTCGTATTTCTATATATTACATTATGCATGTTTTTACACTCGGTGTTTAATACTCCGTATGATGAATCAGTTTAACAACGACAAATTTTATAAAATGGCTAATATAATTATATATATATAAAAAAAAAAGGACTCCAACCGCAATTTTTTTACGTTTCGGCTTATACACCGCAAATCCCCACGTCCTTAAGGACATGCTTGCACGTTCTTAAAGACGTGTTTGCAAGTCCTTAAGGACGTGCAAGTGGGGTGAGAGCCACCCAAACCTGGACGTGCTTGCACGTTTTTTTTTAATAACGGGCTTGCACGTCGTTAAGGACGTGCAATAGGGCACGTGCTTAAGGACGTGCAAGCCCGTCCCTTAAAGACGAAGAGGACGTGCCTCTTCGTCTTCATCGTCTTCTTCTTCGTCAGAAATCGAGCGAGAGAGAGCAGTGCCAGAGCGAGAGAGAGACCCAGAGAGAGAGAGAGAGACCGAGAGAGATGGAGACAGAAAGAGAGAGAGAGAGAGAGAGCTCGAGGCGGCGGTGGCGGCCTTGGAGGCGGAGGCGACAGCGATGGAGGTGGAGGGTGGTGGTGGGGGTGGAGCATCGGGGGAGGCGGTGGCGGTGGAGCCGGTGGCTGAGGGTCTGGTGGTGCTGGCGGCTGTGGCGGCGGAGGAGGGTGGTGGTGGTGGGGCGGCGGCTGGCGCCGGCGACGGAGCCCGAACAGTGGCCGAGGAGGAGGGTGGTCCGGTGGTGGTGGTGGGGCGGCGTCTGGCGCCGGCGACGGAGGCCGAGCAGTGGCCGAGGAGGAGACGGAACCGCCGCGGAAGTGTCGGTCCATTGAGGTGTCCCCGATCCCGACTCCACCGGTATGTTATTTGAATTACTTTTTGTTTGATTTATTTTTAGAGTTTGAAAATATAATTTGATAGATAATATAGTTTTACAATAGAAATTTATAGAATATATGATTGATAATATAATTGAATATAATTTGATTAATATAGTTTTATGATTGATAATATAGTTTTATAATATAGTTTTATGATTGATAATATAATTTGATTAATAGAATATAATTGAAAATAGATTTTTTGATTTATTTATATATTATAATGTTTTTTTTATAGTATATAGTTTGATAGAAGAGAATATAATTGTAATTTGATAGAATATAATACATAGAAAAAAATTACAATTGAAAGACAATTAAAAACATTAAAATATATTATAATACTTCAAAAGTATTTAATCATATAGTGAGCATGTCATTGTGGCTACCGTGCTTTCGCGGCTTTGACATCACCGATCGGCGAGACTGCTTTCCCGGAACTCAAAACGTTACTATGCAATCACTTGGAGGATCACGTCGATCTGTACGTCGGTTGTTATACGGGAGAGTACCCATTTCAGCAGTTCGTCGACTACCAGAGATGGACTGGAGCCACACATGGTGATAGGAGACGGTGGATAGAGCTACCCATCATGGGTTTAGTATTTGCGACGGTATATCAGATTCCTCTCGCCGTCCTAGCTTGGCATCATCCGTTCACATGTCTCCCCATGATCTCGCCGACATCTGCTAACAACCCTCCCCAATCAGCAACTCTTGGTGTAGCCAGCATCGGAAACCAAGACCATTTTGCCGCGGTACGACTTCAAACGTCTTTTTTATTACCTATTCATGCTTTTCATACATATATCAATACTCTAACTCTAAATTTTTGTTCTCATAGATCTGGTTGCATCCTAACGCTCCTCTTCCGCCGCCTCCACTAGAATGGGTCGAACATCATCATCCGAGCGTCGAAGGATGGGATGCTCCGTTTCAAGCTCAGATTGAGAGATTTAGAGCCTTGCGTGCCGAGTCCGGCCGTCCTTTACTATTTTCCTAGATTGTATTCCACAACTTTATTAAAATTATGAATGTAAACCTTTTTTTTCGTTCCTTGTAACGTTATTCGCATATTATCCGAATGAAAACCTTAACAATTCTTGTGTTCTGTTTAATTTGACCCTAAATCCTTCAAATCCACTAGCTAAACACTTCAATTTTATCAATTAACGTTACAAAACCGTCGGAAAACCTAAACCCTAACCCTAAACCCTAAACGCAAAACCCTAACTAGGGTTTGCACGTCCTTAACAACGTGCAAGTATTGCACGTCCTCAAGGACGTGCAAGACTTAAATAGTGGACGTGCACAGTCCCAGACTTGCACGTTCTTAAAACGTCCTTAAGAACGTGCAAATCCTTAATCCGGATTTACGGTGTATATAGTGACACCCTTTTTTAAATGCATCAACCGAGAGGCTGGATTCAATCGGTGTTTAATACTCGGAAGGTTGAATCGGTGCATTCAATTCAATTTGTAAATGGTTTCCACGTTAATTCAATTTGTAAATGTACAATGCATTCAATCGGTGCATTCAATACAGGGTTGTTCAATGGCAATTTTCCCTTTACAGCTCAGCATACTTGGTATTGTGTCTGATTGAGTATCATCTGAGGTGTAATGATGGGATGTGTATATTAGTG
Source organism: Persicaria maculosa (assembly GCA_963922045.1). Lineage (NCBI taxonomy): Eukaryota > Viridiplantae > Streptophyta > Magnoliopsida > Caryophyllales > Polygonaceae > Persicaria > Persicaria maculosa. Next base: position 84,405,657 of record OY998251.1, on the reverse strand, counting down.
TCAGAGCAAGTCCAACAACTTTTGTAAAAAATCTCTAAAATAGAGATCAAAATATCGAAATCTCTAAAAAATTTACCCTCACACTCCAACAAATTCTCTATTATACATTAATTATATAATATAATAAATACAAAATTTTCCTCTCTCTCATAACGAAATTAATGTTTTCCCCTCTCTTTCCCAAAACAATTAATGTTTTCTCATTTATTTTCCAAAAATGGTGTATCCTACCAAAAAAGAGATGGTAGATCATTAAATTTTTCCCCATCTCTCCCAAAGCAATTAATATTTAGAGTAGGTTTGTTTTGCTGCAAATATAAAGGAAAATGTAATCTCTCTCAAAATTTCTCTATTTTGCAGATGGATATACAAAAGTTGTTGAAGCAAAAATCACCCATTTTTCTCCAAATTCTCCACTTTTCTCTATTTTAGAGATGTTGTTGGGGTTGCTCTTAGTTTACCCTTATGCCCTTTAATTTGGGGATTATCCAGAATATGAATGAGATATCCAATTTCTTCCATATCTCTCTATCTCTCTCCATTACCCATCTTCAACAAATATTTAAATCTCTCCTACCCTTCTGTTGCTCGATTCACCCTCATGGTCCCATCTTCCTATTGTAATTTTACAGCTTATTTATTTATTTTGTTTAAATTTATTTTCACCTTTTCTATATCTTCATAAAAGGTTTACTCTACCATGACGAAACCTCTTACCCTTTTCGAATTTATTTTCACTTTTTCTTTCCCTTTATTATAGGTGTATCATCGTATTTTTCCCTTTATTTTTTCATTGAAAATAATAAAATTACAAAATGTAATGGGTTACCTCTATCTATCAAGGTAATATCTTTCATTCCCTTACCTTCAGATACAAGCTACAATAAAGGGGTTACCTTTTGGTTGTAGGTGCTCTTATAATCAATCGACACATCTACCTGATAAGTTAAACACATCAAATATTAGAGACATAGAGTCAATACATACAATTAAAATGTAAATAAGACATCGAAAAATCTTCCTACCACTCGTGTCAAATGTTGTCTTAAGATAAATTATCACTACTATCTAGAACAAGGTATTTTCTTAATCGGACTTTTTATCCGATGCCCCTAAGGACATAGGATAAGAACCTTCATTGAAAAATATTCCCTACCAATCATAGCAAAGACCCTAGGAAATCAATTTTTTAAAAAGATAAAATAATTCATGCAATTCGGGAAAATCTTTCCCAATCAAACTTCTTATTTTATACCGCTGGCGCTGGAGCATAAGATATAAAAATAGAGCACAAAAAAATTACTTGGGCATGTAGCTATATGTCCCTTGAGCTCGAGAGAGTTCTTGTGATCAGAAACCAAACGGGAGAATCTATATTCATAAGAGCACTGAAATAGGGAAATATCTCCAATAGAGGCAACAACATTTAAATACAACCTTTTTTTTAAATAGTACAAGGTAAGGATTTGAGTCGAGTTAAATACAATATTATTACAATCAAGAAACTTGGTCTTGATCGGATTGAGATCAAATGTGACAATCTCAGTGTCATTTATTCTATTACCAATGTCCGAAGAAGTGTCCATAAAAAAATAGAGAGGATTATTTCTGACATTCTTGTTTTATTTCACTCATTTTAAATTTTTAGATCTCTCACATTTTTCAAAATGTCAACAAAGTAGCTGATAAAATTAATAACCCGGTCACATATTTCAGAGTTATGATATTCGAAACAACCCATAATTCAAAGTTTACATCTGGATTGAAATGATGTTATTGGGTCAATGCAAACTCCTTCACTGGCTTCCCATATTCTTTACTTAAAGCAGCTGCATTGAAGACATCCAAATGGGCGTCTTAACATTAAAAAAAGTTTGAGTGTTTAATGTTCGAATTAAGTTTATAGCAGTAGAAACTTTGACAAAAAAAAAATAGTGACACTCACTCATTGTTACCCTCTTCCACATGTACAATCTGACACATTCATTGTATTTTTTTAATTAGAGATGCCCATAATATGCGAATGAGATCACCTGTCTCTAAAGGGATAGGCCCCCTGAATTTCCCTCTCCATCCTCCAAAATAAAAGAAAAAAGGAAAAACAATTAAAAAGAAAAATGATAAAAATGTGGAAAGTTTGTGAGAAGGCACAGGGAGACCGAGGGCGTTTTGTAACAGCAGATCCGCTTTGCACAATAAGAGGGATGCGAATGTTCTTATATATACAAAAAGACAATCCTCGGTAGGCGGTTCAAAATTCGGTTTAAACCGAAATTTTGGACCGAACTGAGCTAACCAAATCGGATCTAAACCGAACTTAAGAGATTAGGTTCGGTTTTCAATTCGCAATTTTTGAAAATTCGGTTTTAGGTATAGTTAAGTTTAAACCTAAATTGTGCAGAGTATTAAATTAAATGAAAACATTATACGACACTAGTGTAGGTTTGATCAATTCTCATAAAAAAGTTATAACATTGTGTGTATTTTAAAGAAATTTTCTATAACATATTTTTTTAAAAATAAACATATAAATTTTTTTATATTGAATTGTCAATTAGGTTCTAAACCGAACCGAACTTAAAATGTTAGGTTCGATTTTCGATTTGCAATTTCTAAAAATTCGATGGTAGGTTCAGGTTTTGAACCGATGAGCAATTTCATGGATAAAAGGGTTATTAAAAATTTAAAAGTCTACTTTTTTTGAGTAGTTTTATGTAATTTATCCATTTTATTCTATTCTATTTATAATTATTTATTGAAAAAAAGGGTCGATTTCACACAAACAGTTAAAAGAGTAATCTGCAAAACAAAACCCAAATTTATTCGTTAAACCTGGAAGTTGAACAACTCTGGTTTATAGGGGAGAAGGAGATCTCTTCAAGTATAAACCCTACGTCATTAGACCAGGCCAATACGCTTCTACATCCGAATTCAGTACTTGTGCAGAATCGACACGCATCAACACCAGGAAATACCGCAAAACTGATTCTTGATCACCTGGCAGAGGAGGGAAAACCCAATTCAACATTCTCAAATCTTCAATCAATTGGCGCTGTCGCTTGTGAAGAAGAACCTGGCAATCTCTAGGTTTGAATTGCGTTACTTCGTTCCTATCTTGCGTTTTTATCTCCATTCGTCCTTTTGATTCACATTTGTTGGGCGGATTTTCCAAAGCTCGAAAATTTCAGTGGTGGGTGGTTGGAGCTTTGATTGTTGGAAGCAATTTGGTAGTTGGGATGTACAGCACCTACCAATTTGATTTGATCTGCTGATTTTAGCGTTTGGTACTTGTACTGGTTAATGGTTTGGGTTTGAAATTCGTTGAATTTTGTTCTTCATAGCTTGGGTCTTTGCAATTGAGTTTGAGAAGAAGATGGTTGGGACAACAGAGGTTGCTGGGAGGGCCGATGTGCATACGAATGGGGCGGTTACTTGTGCACAGAAGCTTGATGAGCTTCGGTTTCTCTTCGGTAAAGCCGAGGATGATCCATTGAGAATTGTTGGGGTTGGGGCAGGTGCTTGGGGCAGTGTGTTTGCTGCTATGATTCAGGATAGCTATGGTAATGCGCGAGAAAAGGTTCAGATTAGGATATGGAGAAGGCCGGGTAGGGCTGTTGACCGCGCCACTGCAGAGCACCTATTCGAGGTGATCAATGGGAGGGAAGATGTCCTCAGAAGGCTGATCAGGCGGTGCGCGTATTTGAAATATGTTGAAGGAAGGTTAGGTGATCGAGTGTTGTATGCAGATGAGGTTCTGAAAGATGGGTTTTGTTTGAATATGATTGACACCCCTCTTTGTCCTATGAAGGTTGTGACAAACTTGCAAGAGGCAGTTTGGGATGCTGATATTGTGATCAATGGTTTGCCATCAACAGAAACATATGATGTTTTTAAGGAGATTAGCCAGTATTGGAAGGAGAGGGTAACGATGCCGGTTGTCATTTCCTTGGCCAAGGGTATAGAGGCTGAGTTGGATCCTGTGCCGCGTATTATCACACCTACGCAAATGATTCACCGAGCTAGTAAGACTTTCTAGTTCTCACTTGCTTGCTTCTAATATGATACTGTAATTCATTGAGTTGGATCCTGTACCAATTCAAGACCTTTGTTATAAAACACCTCCTAGTGACGCTTTTAAACTTTCATTTTCGTGTGGCAGCTGGAGTGCCTGAGGAAAACATTCTCTATCTCGGTGGACCAAACATTGCATCAGAAATTTATAATAAGGAGTATGCAAATGCTCGGATATGTGGGGCTGAAAAATGGAGGAAGCCTCTTGCAAAGTTCTTGAGACAGCCCCATTTTATTGTGTGGGATAATGGTGATCTTGTCACACATGAAGTCATGGGTGGATTGAAGAATATCTATGCCATTGGCGCAGGTGTGTATCGAGTTTCTAGTGCAATGTTTATTATTGAATCGTCCATGAAAAAAAAAAAGCAATACAAACTCAGGTATTTTTGTTACTTATCATCTGTATGTACTGATTGGCTTACTTCTATAGGAATGGTGGCTGCCCTGACCAATGAAAGTGCGACAAGTAAAGCTGTATATTTTGCACATTGCACTTCGGAGATGATATTTATCACACATCTGTTGGCAGAAGAACCAGAAAGGTTGGCAGGGCCTTTACTGGCTGATACATATGTAACGTTGCTGAAAGGTCGTAATGCATGGTATGGCCAGAAGTTGGCCAAGGGTGAACTGAACCTAGAAATGGGTGATAGCATCAAGGGCAAGGGAATGATCCAGGTGCGAATGACTAATTTATTCTTTCAACTTTGAATAAGTGAATAATAAATACGACAATCACATGATGTTTGAATGGTTCTGTTCTCTTTGGCACGCTGAATTCTATCTTGGAATCTACATAGTAAAAATTCAAACTTGATTTTGTGTATGCACTTAACTATTATCTATTGAGGTTGTGAGAAAATTTGTTTTGCTGCACTCATTTCTATACAATAGCAGCTGTCATAGTCTTTCCACAATGGTATAAGTTTCAGTATCTAATAAAATGACTTTAAACCATGACGTTTTTTGGCGCATACTCTCAATTAGAATCATCCATATTTTTGCTACTGATCTGTGCAATTTTGTCCTAAATCAAGAGATACTGTATCATTTGAAAAATAAGATACACATTCTTGTGATTGTGGTGAAAAAAGGCATGGAAGCTAGAAAAATGTGTGTGAATTCGATATTTTTCTTTTGCTAAACCTTTTTTCTGGAATAATTGCAATGAGTGCATTTCTTAAACCTTCAGGGTGTGTCAGCTGTAAAAGCTTTCTATGAGCTTCTTAGTCAATCTACCTTGAAAGTGTTACATCCTGAAGCCAAAAACCCTATTGCCCCGGCAGAACTATGCCCCATCTTGAAGACACTTTACAAGATACTCATAACAAGGTGAAGAAAGTGTATCATTCATCTCCTTGTTTTTCCTTTTCCATACTCTCATCTGAATGGAACTTCTTTGTTAACTGATCCGAGCTTCAACTTGATTTACTCTATACAGGGAGTTCTCGTCACAGGGTATTCTTCATGCATTAAGGGACGAAACTATGAATGATCCTCGAGAGCTGATTGAGATGGCACAATCTCATGGGTATTATATACCCTCGCTTCTTGGGGAATGTCAGTGATTCGCTTGTTAGCCTCATTTCCGTGTTCTTCTCTGTATCAGGGCGCGCGTGTTCTCGTCACTTTCTGTTGTAGTTGTCTGTTGCCCTTGTTCATTGCAAGCTAGTGACTAGCGAGGTTTCCATTTGAGTGTGAAATATCTGTAGAAATGCATTTGGTTTGTGCTGGTAAAATGGATGCTGTTTTGTTGTTGCTGTTATGCCATTGGGGCTTTGTGTTGATCTGTTGATTATGGTTATGGGTTCGTATGGGACGGGGTTAATAAACTGACTAAAATTATAAACGGGGTAAAAATTTATAAACTGTTGGTAAAAATAGTTAAAAATTTATGAAAAAATATAAACTCCATATGGGTCGAAAAACAGTTTATTTGTAAAAAGTGGAGTTTATTTGTTTTTTATTAGGGATATTGTGGTACTTTCAAACCAAATAAGATAAAAGAGAAGGGATAAAATATTAATCATGGAATATAAACCTCAATAAGCTGCATTGTCCGACTTAAATTTAAACCAAAATTTTTAACCGGTTTTGACTTCTTTTGGCTCCCATACCCAATTAAACCGGTTTAATTTTTTACACAGCTACAAGCTACTAATTTCAGCCGGTTGAATTGGGCAACCATACACAGCCTATATCTAAAAGGTTAATTTTTGGGCAGAAAATCTATTTGGTTGTGATGTGTAATGATGCAATAATTAAAACTAGTTCTATACCCGCGCCAATGGCGCGCAATTTAATAGTAAAGTTGTGAATATAAAATAATATAAAAAATATACATTATTCAGTATCGAGTGTATTATGTATAAGATAGTAGGGCAAAAGTAATAGATGATTGAAAAAGCAATTAAAGTAGTATATAGAGAAAACGGTTTGAATTAATCTCATTGTTTTTTAAACTACTAAAATTGTAATTTAGTCGAAGATGATTGGTTAAAAGGCCTAAGATTAAGGAGATGACGCCACGTCATCGGTAAGACTTTTATTTTAATAGTTAGTAATAGGTGTATTTTTTAAACTATTAAAATTGTAATTTAGGCTAAGGTTATTGATTAAAAGGCCTAGGATTAAGGGGATGACACCACGTCATCGGTAAGACTTTTGTTTTAATAGTTAGTAATAGAAGATTATTATTATTATTATTATTATTATTATTATTATTATTATTATTATTATTTAAATTTGAATTAAACTTATTAGTTAGTTTTTTTTGAATTAATCCCACTGGTTAAAAATATAGTATGAAATGATAATATATAAATAATATTCGATAATTTAGTTACCATAATTAGTGGACATGATATATAAGAAAAAATAAAAATGAATTGCCTAAAATAACTTCGCGCGAGGAGATGACATGTGGCGAAAATGCTTCTGTTTTAATATATTATATAGATAGATGGTTAAAAATATAGTATGAAATGATAATATATAAATAATATTCGATAATTTAGTTACCATAATTAGTGGACATGATATATAAGAAAAAATAAAAATGAATTGCCTAAAATAACTTCGCGCAAGGAGATGACATGTGGCGAAAATGCTTCTGTTTTAATATATTATATAGATATAGATGGTTAAAAATATAGTATGAAATGATAATATGTAAATAATATTCGATAATTTAGTTACCATAATTAGTGGACATGATATATAAGAAAAAATAAAAATGAATTGCCTAAAATAACTTCGCGCGAGGAGATGACATGTGGCGAAAGTGCTTCTGTTTTAATATATTATATAGATATATAGATATAGATAGTTAGTAAAATTAAAGAAAAAAGAGAATTAAGGGAAAAAAGAAGAAAAAAAATTAGAATTTAAGAAAATCAAAGAAAAATGGCAAAAAAAAATGATTGGTCGAGACTCCTAAAATACCTCTAAGCTTGACACATCATCCTAAACTCTTCTAAATTAAGAGTTTATATAGATGGTTAAAAATCTAGTATGAAATGATAATATGTAAATAATATTCGATAATTTAGTTACCATAATTAGTGGACATGATATATAAGAAAAAATAAAAATGAATTGCCTAAAATAACTTCGCGCGATGAGATGACATGTGGCGAAAGTGCTTCTGTTTTAATATATTATATAGATAAGAAAATAATAAACGGTTTTTCTATCTTATGCCCTAAGGGCATATGATAAGACCCTAAATTGAGAAAGATTTCCTACAAAAAAGACAAGCGATCCTAAGAATCTAATTAAAAAAAAATGCTAAACTAATTTTTTTTTAAAATTCTAAATTGTCTTTTCCTTGAGGAATAGGATAGAAAAATCGAATAATAAATAATAATAATAATGTAAACAAGTTTTGACACGCACACCAAAAAAAACCTTACATTATTGTTTGGATTTGGCTAAAATACACTTGGAAAATCTTGAGATTTGAAAAGAAAATTACAAAAAAAAACTCTTAAAAATTTCTAGAGGGCTTAAGCCTTAGAAAGCTTTTTTGAACGATGGAAAGGTGCCCTTTCATATGTCATGGAGCCTATGGATGGGTTTATATAACAGTGTTGGTAACGTCTTGTCCTATTAATATATGGTCGTTTTATATTATTTATTTTCTTTCATCATAAAGATATTAAATTCTTTCACCGAATGATGATGTCTTCTATAATGTTTTTTGTCTTGATCTTCAAAGAGAATATGTAATGAACTAATGATAAATCATAATGTTGTATATAATACATAGTATGGTTATAAAACAATACATATCTATTGTATTTTTAAGTGGAGATTCAAAGAAGCATACTTTGATCATAAATGTATTAAATTCCTTTTATCTAAAGATGATATCTTCTACAATGTGCTTTGTCTTTCTCCCTTCAACAAGGGCCTTGTGAGTGACGCTGTGACGGTGAACTTCAATGTTGTATACAAACAATGTGGGTCATACAATAATATATTGATCACCCATTTCAATGAAATATACAATTAGATTTTATCTTTTTGTGTATTTTCTTCTTTGCCCATATTTTTAATCCTCTTTCGTTTATTATTAGGGTAAATTACACATAACCACCCATAAATTATGTTGGTTTTCACATAACCACCCATAAAATTATAAATTACAGAAAACCACCTATAAATTTGGTTTGTTTTCAAAAGACCACCCATTTGTTAAATGTCCATTTGTTTCATTTGTAAAGATGAAAATGCCCCCCATATTTTAGTTTTTTAAAAGTAATAATTTAGGGTTTTTTTTAAGTACAACATTTGTTCGGCAAAACATGACGTTTACTATTTACGCAAGTTTTTTAAGATGATAAAAACTATATAAAATATTCCTTTTTTAATAATTTTTTATAATAATTTTATATTAGTCTATTCCCCGTGCTATGCACGGATTTAATATAAAAATATTATTAAATTATAATAATTATTTTCAAATAATAAATTTAAGGGGTTTTTTAAATTATTTTTGTAATATTCCTTCTCATATATGAGTATAAAGAAAAATCATTTTTTATAAAAATTGAGCCTCCCTTTTAAAACAATTCCTAACATTGCAAATCCGATGCATATATATTGGTTCAAACATTTATATAATTTTACAATGCTTAATTTCCTTACTTTTTTCAAGGTGAAATGTCAAATTAAAGTAAAATATATACAATTGCTTTACATTTAAAAAAGTTTGAATTAGGGGTATTTTAAGCTTTTCAAAGAAAACAAATTGATGTTTAATGGATGGGTGGTCATTTGAAAATAAATCTAATTTATGGGTGGTTTTCTGTAATTTATAAATTTATGGGTGATTATGTGAAAATTAGCCTAATTTATGGGTGGTTATGTGTAATTTACTCTTATTATTATTAATCAAGTTGATAATTCAACCGAGAAGAACACTCTAATAAAACTCATGCTATTGATATCAGACAATATAAATTCAAGAGTTGAACAAAAGGATATTATTTCTTCTGTTATGCTATTCGCATGGCAAAATCTCGCCAATCGCACGGTGCTGATGCTTACTTCCTAGGCTGGCATGCAGAGTGCAGATACATACTCCCTAGGTCGGCATGCAGTTTGAGATATGCAATATAATACAACATTCAGGAATCTTGCAGCGCTCGCGGAAATCTTGCAGCTTTTCAGGCTGCCGACCTAGAAAGTCGTCACTGGCTCACTTCGATGGGATAGTTCGCGGTCTTGCAGAGCTTGCTTGACCAACCCCAACCCGGTGACCTAGGGATTCGACTTCTGCATGTGGCATGATGTTTCCGGGAGTCGGCTTCGGCACTTTTCTTGACGACTTAGGAAGTTGACCCAGCACCGTGCCGATGACGAGAAATTCGCCGTCCATATAAGAGCCCCTATTTTTTACAATTAAATACAACTCGGTTCGTTTTGGGTTTTCCCTTCAGTTTTGACAGGCCGGGTCGGGCCGGGTCTGACATTTTAGACTATAAATCCTCACGCACGGGTCACATAGTCTGCGGTTTTGCCATTGGATTTCTGTTTCAAAACGCTTCCCTCTGTTTCAGACTAAACCCCGCGCGGGAGGAAGGACTGCAACTGAGCTCTGCAGCAGCCATGGCGAGTGACGCTACGGAGAAGGACATTCTCACCTTAATCCGTGGCTTCGCCTCCGAAAAGTATCAAGGAGGTTACTGATTTTCCCCCTTTCTGCGTTCTCCCGCTTTTTCTAATTTTCCCTCTCTCTGCGTTCTCCGCGATCGTGAAAATCTCCGTTCGTTTTCAAGAGCGAAGAGTCGTAAATCTGAAGAAGAGGTTCGAAGATCTTCGATCGGAGTTAGATCTAGCGTATGAGGAAGTCGAGAACGCAAAGCGTCGAAGGGAAAGGATCGAGCTAGAGTTCAAAGGCTATGAGGTCGAATTAGCCATCAAAGAAGCTTCGGTTCAAGCCCTAGAGGTAGAATCTCCCTCCGCACCTGCGCTACAACACCAATTTACTTGAACATTTCACGATCTACTACTAATTGACATTTGATTTTAATTTTCAACGAATTTCGTAACCTTGCGCGTACTTAATTTTGCTGCTGAGTATTTATAGGCGAGGATCACTTCGTATCAAGATCAGGTATCCACCGCCAGATCTGAATTGCAGGCTCTCAAGGTAGCTATACCCTAACTGTCTTTACTCTCGTTCTCTTTCATATTAAACGGCGAGTTCTCTGATTCTGAACATTCTAGTTCTGATAAGTGTCGTTCTGTATTGTTGTTCTAGAACGAAGAAGGAATGTTACGGTAAGCTTTCTATTTGCATCATCAACTACTGTGCAATTTCTATAGCATAGCAGATTTTTAAATTTTGACATCTTTCTGTGTGACTGTGCCTGTTTACTTCAGGGATGACTTTATCAAGCAAATGCTCGAGCTCAATGATAAGATAAGGTAGCTCACATGATCATGATTCATATCTCTCTGACTCGTTTTGATCTTGGTGCTGATTGTTAAGGTTTTCAACTAACACTATTTATTCATACAAAATCCTTCAATAGGTACTGACTGTTGTTGATGACTAATGATACTGATCTCAAGCAAGTAGAATGAACTTTAGTCTGTCTGAACAGATGTGATTTCTTTGCTCTTAATCATTGTTTTTCTCATTCCTTTCTACTTTTTGGTTGTGAAAAATCATCTTTGAATGTATGTTTTATGGCAGTGTTTAATAGAAGTAAATATTTATCCATGATGCAGGAGATCACACGATTTAGTGGTTTCAAGTTCTCAATGTGTGTCATCCATGGAGGAGCTTCATCAGGTGATTGTATGATCTTTTTTCACCGATTCTTAAATTTTTCATGATATCCCTTTTGTTATGGATAGTTGTCAGAAATGTTCCATCTCTCTTGAACAGTCGTATGAACATAAAATTTCATCTCAGATTGGTGCCCACTGAAGCTTATACAGCGTGGAACTGAGGGTCAAAAATTGGAGCTGGACATGTCATTGTTAGAAAGCTAGTTAGGAAACCAAATTACCAATTAGAATAATAACAAGGGGATAAACTGGTTTACTTTCTCGCTAATCAAAGAGAGAAACTTGTCTGAAACTCTATTCTTCCTTTTCAGCTTCTGTATGAAGCTTCTTGTTGTTTTGTTGAACTGTTAATTGTTTTAATGGATTGCTAAGAATAGTGCATAGAGGCTGTTAGTGTTATTAAATGTGGAAGATTTGCATGCCATTTCCTGCCTGTTTCTGTGAGGATAAACCAGAAGAAATTGAGGAAAGGAGGACTCGCAGCAAGCCTACTCATCGTCTTGGATGAAACTCTTAAAAAGATGCCTTGCTTATTTGAAGTCATTATGGCGGTGGACCAGTAAATCTCCCGTCCACATACGAAAACAGAGTTCTAAACAATTTCATCCATAAGAAGAAAAGGCAAAAGGAAAGTTCTCTAGGAATGCCATGATCACAAACATCTAGTTTATATAGCTGCAAAATAACTTCAGGAAGCCAACCATCTTATGAGTTGTAAAATCAGGTCTTACAAAGCTTACAGAAACTCAAATCCGTTGCAACACCCACACTAAGAATTGTCACCACGCCTCCTTTATCACAAGTGATCAAAGCTTTACGTGCTATCCATGCTTCAGTTGATCCTCTGCTTGCTTTCCCGACTCTCCCTGCGTGCCTGAAAGATGCCATAAGGCAAGTGGAGAGAGCTTTTAGCAGACTTCATCATGAACAAACCTCAACAAAAGAGATGCAAATTCTGTACACTGGACAACGCACCACTGGTCCTATTTTGCCTCCGCCCAAAGGGGAGAAATGGAAAGAACTTGCAGGTAATATCCAAAGGTCCTCGGTTCGAACCCCAGATGACCGCTCTTTATTTACCAATTCAAGGAGAAATGGAGTAAAAACAAACTTAAAAAGTTTCCCTTTGATATCTCTTTTGGATTGGGACGATGGAAGGACGTAAAAATGTAAAATTGCTCTAATCAACACATTTGAACATTGAAAAACACCAACCATTTGTAATAGCTAGCAAAATATGTGAACTCCATTTAACTAGACAGGAGATGAAAAGCTATAAGCTTCACAATGACAGGGCTAATGAAGTTAGTATCCGAGATTCTATTTCAGGTAGTTATGGACAACTTGACTTAATGGTGCATTCATCGCACTGGATTCAAGCTCTAGAGTCAACTGCAGTTCATTCATCAAACAGCTCTGATGCTTGCATCAAGCTGAGGCAAAAGAATATAAGATTTTGTTTTTCTGACAGTGTAGCGTATTATGCTACAAGCAGGGTAAAGGAATTAATAAAATAGCTACTCTCCCTTAATTGTAAATAGACACTTAAATCATCTTAATTATTAACCCACCATCAAGTAAGGAGGAAAAGGAAACCAATAAAGCATAACCAAAGAGAAAACACAGTTTTCTCCCGATGGTGCTTGGTTGCACAGGTTCGACATGAGTTATTTTTCAACTAACATCAATATTTTTTTCCCTTTCGGATTCCTCCCCCCACCCCCTCCACTCCCAATGGTAATTTTCAGGGTGGATGCAATCATCTCTGAGTTAAACAAAATAACCATCAATCTGATTTATGATGTGTTAAGAAGGCTCATCTGATCTAATTGTCCCGGTTGAGAAATACACAATAGGTCATGAAAAATTGAAAAGTAATTAATGAGGTACCCAAAACAAGAACTCTAGAGTGCACTTGGCAAAAGTACATTAGGATAAGAGAAGAACTGATGTCTTACTTTTTAAAAAAGTTGTCCATGTCAATGCCAGTTTGGGCACATAACAATAACTCAAGCTCCTAATATGAATGCCTGCAACGACAACTCCAAAAAACAAATAGGGGTAAGTGAGACTATTATTAATCTACATCAAAAAATCATACACTATTGATGCTGATAGAATATATACATCAAAAAATCATAACGATGATATAACATTTAGACCTCTGAAGCATGGGCCAGCCTATATACAGTTAGTGAAGAACCAGGTCCTCTGACACGTACAAGAAGTGATGGTGTCTTGTTACATTAAACATTTTATGTCACTATCTGATAATGTGATCATTGCTTCTTCTTCTTCTTCTCTGCCCACTTGGGTCCATATATTGCCAAGTGAGTCCTACCAAACCGTCGATCAGCTATCTGCACTTTCGAAGCTTCAGTTAAGACTTAAGATAAACAAGGAATTGTCCAATAAATAATTAAATACATTTTACGGCCAAAGGAAAATAATAAACAGAAAACACAATTCAACCAGAACTACCAACCAAGATGAAGGGAATATACTACAAGAACTTCTGTGTTGTCTGATTACATTTAAATGAAGGACAGAATAAATACCTTAATAAGGCATCCACATGAATCCCGCATATCTGTTCCTAAAGCATACTCCACCAGCTGTACATTCAAATTTAGACAGAACCATATTTATAACCATATAAAAATAGGGGCATGCACAAAGATAACCCAGTAGTTAGAAAGTACTGACTTACTATGAACGTATTTTCTCCAATTATACACGAGCTGGAAATTTGATCCATTAACAATCCATAATCAACTTGCGTGTATGGGGGTGTAACACTAATGTAGTCAAATGCTCCATCTTTACCTGCAAATATAGAGAGGTTTAACAATTAAAATACAAGACAAACTCCCATATGAATGCCAATTTATAAAATACACTTTATACATGAAATCATAACTTAATGACAAATTTCAAGGAAAGAAAACATCATTTAACAGCACATCAGCAGGGAAAATCGAGATTCATTTAGATTTCAAAACTAGAAAATCTGAAAACTTTGCTAGCATTTATGCATATAGAGTGGCAACTAGAAGTAAAGATAGTCGGAAATTTTTTAAAACGTGCCTATAAACTGCTGAGCCCGTTCTAAGAAAATTTCCACACGAACAGGATGTATCACAGAATCATCAAGAAACCCTGTCCACTGTAAATTTGGTCGCAGGACATCTGAAACAACCCAAGGATCCATCTCAACAAAGTGTACCTAGACATGTGACGGATAGATAGCAATATTCAGGTTCTGACTGGAAAAGAATACATAGTTTGACTACATGACAAAGAAACCTTGCTCACTAAACATTAACCATCTAAATATAAGATGCTTGTTAGTTGTTGGACTAAAGCAAAAACTGACAGAATGAATATAGACTTACCTGGGAACAGCCTCTACTTAGAGCTTCAATACCAACAGATCCTGTTCCACTATACAGGTCCAACCAGCGACCGGGCCTTAAAGATGCAGGACAGCCTCCAGCTGCCTGTAGAACTCCAGAGCAGGTTAGTTTTAGAAGGAAGTTAATAGAAAACAAAAGTGTTAGTGATCAATGCCATATACAAATACATAATACATTTGAAATGAGAAAGAATAACAAGAGGCATTGATAGGATCCATCTATAAAGATTAAAGACCAATGAAAGAAAATCCTAATAAGAATTAGAGTAAAACCCGGTTACATGAAGCCAATTCCTATTTTTGAGCACCTCAAGAGAGCCAGCACACCTCAGATTTCTTTATATTTCGGAAAATTAGCATAAGCACTAGTTTCAATTGTCTATGACTATATGCATATACTGTGTTATGTCACATTGAACAATGGCTTAATGTGAACCCAACCAAAAATGTTATGTAATCGTTACTCCCTCCCACTTTTTACCTACAAGTGGGTAAGCACTAATATTTTACCCGTAGTAAATTAGAAACTGCAAATACATCATTATTATTATAAATAGTCCAGTCCTGTGTGCAAAAATGAAAGGGAAAAAAATAAAGGAGAAGAATACCATAGGGGTAATATGCTAGTATAGTGCTAATAGTAGATATCTGGAAGGCTTAAATACTGTTACTAAACAAAGCCGTCCGGAATTGATACAGTTGGGCTTATGGGGAGGGAAAGTACACAGGTTGCCTCCTTTCCATTGAACTATAGAAGTGATCAGAAAAATGTGTGCCTATATTTACAAGATAGAATGCATAATTATATTGGCTGTCATAAGCTTACCTGCAAGATATCAAATGCAGCACCTTTAACAACCTCCATCATTGGTCGAACATCCATCCCTTTAGGAGAGAGCAACTTTTTCCGTTTAGCTGTTCCTGCAAGCACCTATATATGCAAACAAAAAAAATAATCAAAAGAGTGCAGGAATGGATACTAGATAGACAATATTATAGTTATCAGCATAAAAGATCAAAATCCCATAATTGAACAATTAGCGAAGCTAGACATCAACAAAACAAACTACTATATTAATTTATGCTCTATAGTTTCTCTCTTCTTCAGCTGATTAGCTTTTCAGTTTCTGCAATGATCTTGGAATTTCATCGCCCTTGACAGACTAATCGATTTTCACATTAGAAAAAGCACATTACAAGTAATAGTTTCATGTGAGTTGTTTCAACAATGTGGATCAGTCATGGATTAGGATAAAATCAAAAGTTTATGCAACTACAATTTTAACTTCGGTTGCTCACAAGTGCAAGTACTTGCATATTTCATGTTGAAAGATCATGTTTAGGCTCCAGAACCAACATTTCCAATAGAATAACATAGTGGAAAATCTAGTAAACAGCTAACAATTATCCCCCTGCCTGTGATTCACTGATTCCATCCATGCGTTTGTTTGGATGTCCTAAAAAAATTCTTCTAACTTTTTCGGCATATACTGGAAATGTTGTATTGCAATTTCACGAGGCAATCCAAATCAATGTAATGAGGCTGATCATTCAGATCTATGGAAGTAAACTAAATATTAATGAGCTCCAATGCTTGTAAACTCACTTATAAATAGCTCACACTTCATAGGGGACTGGAGGAAAAAGTACACTTCTAATTGTCTTATCCAACTCAAGATGTTCTTAATTTTCTCAAAGCAGCATATATATGAATTTAAATTCAAGCAAGCTCAATTGCAAACTCTGTTCGAATCGTCACAAAGCTGCTCCCTTATCGTACTAATATGTAATATATCATCCAAGTTCAACACCAATCCTTATATACACATGACAATCAACAAAGCTTAGCTGACAACAAAAGAGAAAACATGCACCTGAAGCAACCTATGAGTGGTCCGAGGAGGCCTTGGCTCCTCCACAACAACTACTTCCTTTCTTCTGCCCGTCGTCCCATTCAGATCCTTCTTCCTCTTTGTCTATACAAGTCCCGAATCCATCAGAATTCAGAATCGTCAATGAAGATGACAAAGAGAGAGCGAGGGAGAAAGACGAGCGAACCTTTGGAGAAGGCTCAGTTAGGAATTCATCAGGATCAAGGCCGTATCGCTCGAACAACGCACGCTTCTTCTCGCTCGTCATTCCATCTTGCGGCTCTGAAACCATCAAAATCCACAGAACTTTCAGAGAACTGAAAATTGACTGATTGAGATTCAAGATAGGAAAATACGATGAGCTATGACTATGACTCACTGTAAGAGGAGACGACAATCGAAGAGCTTCGACGGAGCGTTGCAGGCGAGGGGACTTTGAAGAGCGGGAGAGCGCGAAATCTTGAGCCGAGGCTAGTGGTTTTGGTGGAGTAAGGCGCCGCAGCTGAGATGGCGGAGTTCGCCGTGGCTCCAGCCTTGTGAGGAGAGAGAACTGGAGAGAGAGGAAGCCATGTGTTCGCCATTGTTATCCCCTTTTCCACTTCCCAACTTGCTAGAGCTTCCAAATTGGCCTGGTTATGGAGCCTGTGCGAATCCAGAGTGAGCTAATTCGGTTTCGTTACCTTTTCGTATCAGCAAATGGTTTGTTGGGCCAAATATCTTTAGGGCCACCGACCTATACATTTGAAAATGGGCCTGTCACCGGGCTCAGCCCAATCAGCCGAAGGAACAAATCCACTCATTGAATGTAATTTTTGTAGTGTTTTCTAAGATCTAAATTGGTCCAGTCTTACTAGTTTAGCTCGTAGGGATGAGATGTAATGCCCAATAGGTCATGTAGTGACAAAAAAAAAAAAAGATCTAAATCGAATTTAACACACTAACTAAAGTGACTAAACTCGTTCGTTACTGATCGAGTCTGTAACCGTAATCGTCAATTTTTGAGCCATAGTTTTCATATTTTTAATTAATTTTTTTTAATATTAATTCAATTCAATTTATATCGGACAAAATTAACACAAGTTGTAAGATTGAATGAAGATTGACCAGGTCTCAACTACTAGTCCAAGACAATTGCAAGGACGCGGTGCAATAATGAATGATCGTCACTCCCCTCGCTGTTTCTATCTAAAACCAAGTCTAATGCCAACAAAAAAGTGTCACTAAACTTCATTTCATATAAAAACAAAAAAAAAAACAAATTTGTCCTTTAATTTGGACAGGATCTCCCAAAAGTGTTGAATTTGTCCATATTTCCGATCGAAGATTCGGAGCTAATACGGAAAGTATAGATCGCTTTTCTAACGGTTCTGCTATTCGCACGCGGAATTTCGCAGTCCGCACTCTGCCGATCTCGAAAACCGACCATTGGTGATCTGCCTACTTGGGAAGTCGGCTCGGTAGAATTGCCAACTTGTTCCAACGGTGATCTCCCGTTCAATGAAGGGATGCCGACCAGTGCAATGTTGTTGACTTCTGCCGACTCGGAAACTCGACATCGGCACCGTGCGAATAGCAAAAAAATGACCGTGTGAATAACAGAACCCATTTCTAATTGTTACTTAGTTAAAAGAGTAAAATTAATTTGGAACTCTAGACAAATTTGTACCACCATTTAAGCAAAGATCAATTTGACAAATTATAAGGAAGGTACTTTTTTAATACGACCCGTGAAGATAAAAGTTGACATTTTTTAGTATGTCACGACATTTAAAGATGATACATAAAATAGACTTAAATACTGGTGTTTTTGTTTATACTCATTAATTCCCAAACAAAAGGTGGTTGGTCGAGTTTTAATACACTCGAGTTCGTGAATCTTGAAGTAGCTACACTTGCGTTCTTTTCTCTTTCAGTTTGAAGTGTACACCCATGTTACCGTGAATTTTTTTTTTTTGACAGTGGGTAAGAAGTAGATCGATAAAGTGATCTTGAAGTCATCAGCAGATGATTTGGAAGACTCTATGCAGAAAGTCGTCAGTCAAAAAAAGAAAAATTATCTAAGATTACAATTATAGAAATTTAAAATTTAAAATGCCTAGAAAATTAAAATTGTTTCTTTAGATCTAAATTGACAGCTTAGACAACTTGCATGCGAGTCGAGGGTGGCTTTATTGGGCGGAGAAGGCAGTGACACCGATCATCAATGTTGCGTGTGAAGCCTCAGACTCGAACACTTGAGATTTGAAGGTTGAATGGAAAAAGATCTGGGTATTTTATAAATAGGTTTTGTTTGGAGTTTTAGGTATAGGGGTAGGAGGGGATTTGTTGTGGGTGTGTGGAGGGTTCAGGGTTGATTACAAATCAACAGAGAGCGCCGATTTAGAAGGACGAAGTAGACATTTTTTTTTTTAATCAAAGCCTTCCAGGAGGCAGGGAAACCGAGACAGCAAGACCCATGTCAGGAGGGCGATGAGGATTGCGCAGAAGGGCGAGAAAGGAGGCAAGGAGTCGACGACCACCAGGGCACCGGAGAACGTGTGGTCGGAGAGGAGGGAGACGACGGAGGAATTGGCCAGAACGTGCGTGGGTGGTCCGGGCTGCCAGCCATCGCATGCAGCGATGGAAGATCGTCGGGGTGGAGGGGTAGTCGGACCAGGCCTCCGGAGGGATGGCCGGCGACGTCAGGCGACTCTATGGAGGAGGCCGGATCGGAGGCGGGGGTCGTTGGCAGCGATGGCGGAGGCTTGGGCACGGCCCTGCTGATGAGGCGAGGCCAGTCGAGGATGGGCCGCCGGTAGCGGACCATGAGCAAGACGAGGCGCGGAGGTGGTCAGGCGGCTAGGGTTGGAAAGAGGGTGTTTTGTGGATTTTACTCGATAGCAATCCAATATTTCTTAATAGTAGATGAAGGAGGGATGAAGGGAAAGGACTAGGGCGATAGTGTGGGTGGCCGTTCAGGATGACGGAGAGAAAATCGGAGACGGTGGTGGCGGCTGAGCCTAAGGTTTGTGTTTGGGTTGGGTTTGTGGGTTGGGTTTTTTGGGTGTTTGGAAGACAGTAGGGGCGGTGCCAGGACCGACACGAGCGGACTGAGCCGCCGGGACCCGGGGTGATGCCGGAGGTGGAAGATGAGATTTGGGTGGTTTGTATTTTTGGGGGGCGCTTAAGGTTTTTCATTGAGACCTTTTGTACTGGTTTAATTAGTTTTCTATGTATTGGTTTATGTAGAAACTAAGTTATTATTTCATCTGTTATAAATTTATAAGTTATTTGATTTTTTAAAGTAAAATTTATATAAAATTTATAAATAAAAAATCCTGAATTTATTTAAAATATTTTATACCGCTTATAGCTTTTTTAAAAAATATTTTATAATAAATTTTTAGCTTTTAAAAAAATGTATCAATAAGTCAAATGATTTATATTTTAAAATTACCTAAAGAAGTATTTTTTTTTTTTAATATAAGAAGAATATTATTTTGAAATTATTAAATTTTCTTTAGGAAAATATATTTCAAGTGTGAAATATGAAAAAATTGGTCCTTTTTTAACACGGCTAAGGAACTTATGAGTTGACCAAATAAATAAGGACAATAACCAACCGAAGAAGAAATTAAGCAAAACAGTGTTTCAATTATTGTCTCACATGCTCAACATGTAGTGGGTCCCACTTATCAAAGGGACACGTCGCCACGTCGGTAATTACTGAGCTATTTTAATTTTTCTATAATTTTCTTTTAAAAAATATTTAAACGTTAAATTATTACGGAGTATTAGGGTATGTTTGGCAAAAGCAAGTAGCTTTTCGGAGCTTTTGGTTTTGATATTCTATAGTTTTAAATGAAATAAATATAAGATTTTAGTTTAATTAGCTTTTGAAAGCTTTTGAAATATAAGCTTTTCAACAGCTATTCACCCAAGCTTTTCGGAGCTTTTGATTTTTTATTCACAAGTTTTTAACCGCTACCCTAACAGCTGGGTTTACCAAATATTGTACTAGCTTATTAACATATATTTAACTCAAATAATCCAACAGCTTCAGCTAACCAACAGCTTCAGCTCCTCCAACAGCTACCATTTTGCCAAACACACTCTTACTATTTACTACAGTAGTACTATGCAAGTCTCTCAAATTTGATACAAACTCTAAAGAATTAGGTAAAGCAGAATGTTTTTTTTTTGTTACACGTAAGCATTAAAAATTTTCTCCGCCCCAACTCAACGAACACACGATGCACAACTTGAGTTAAAAAACTTGAAACGCACTAATTTTTTTTTAAAAAAATTTACACCTTAAAAGGCATATCTATATTAAAAAAAATGTAATTTGGGGTGAATTTAGTAAAAAATATGGTTGCAAATATTGTACCCTTAGTTTTTAGCCGGAGTACATTTGAATGTTTTTTTTTAAACCGGAAATAATTCGATACACTGGACATATCTAGTGGAACGAGCGGCCGAAAGAACGGCAATGGACAAACCACTATGAAGGAATCGAAATACAAACAAATCAACAAAGACAAGACAACCACGAACAACTAGAGAATAGAAGTCGAAACTAACAAGTGACGAAACACAAAAAAATAAGTAATATCATATGCATAATCGGGTTCCCGCTATATAAATAAACCCGTTTTTATGTTAATTATAATATATCACCCAATTTATGGGAAATTCCACCTATGCCAACTACACATAGGAAAGTGTCCATTTGGAGGACATTTGTCCCAAATATTGCTACACTTGTCGAAAATCTAGGAAGATGGGACGACACTTGTCGTCGACCTCATAACACATGTCGATAATGGCTCATAGGTTTTCTTATAAATACGGGGTGAGGCTTGGAGACATGGGGTCGGATTTTGATGGCTGGAAGAGCCTTCCCGAGCGGGATTCGTCTCGCCTAGCGGGAGCCGACGATTGATGGAGTCCTGGGAGGACGGTGATCCGCGGATGGCTTGAGCTTGGATCGGCACAGGTTTGGGTACGCCGACGGTAATCTCGCCGCGCGTCTCAGGTAAGCCCGATCGTCTGAGCTCGCCTGCGCTCCACTTGATCCCGGAACCCGCCGACACAGGATTCTTAAAAACGGATTCATCACTGACGCCGTCCGTGGGGACCTCTCACGCTAAGAGGTAATAATCGGATTGAAGTACTATATCTTTTATGCTTGCTTCAATCGGTTTGTGTTTACGAATTTAATAAGTGGCCGCGTACGTAAATAACGTCTTCTGCCGCATTATGAATTATTTCCCCTTTCTTTTATATGGATGGAGATCGTAAGTGGGGAAATTATATTATATATGATATATATGTGGGTAGCATGCGAGCTCACTACTGGTGAATGTATAAAAATACATGTGTACTGGCTTACTGCAAACCTGCCGATGATAGCTTCTCAACTGATCAAGAACTTTGGGTTCTCGTCCGCTCGGACGCTCTAGGGAAGAAGCCCGGTCGGCGGCGGCTTTTCTAATCTTTATCTGGCTTCAAAAATAAAAAAATAAAAAAAAAATAAAAATACATGTGTACAAGAATGAATATGCGCGAAGCTTAGAGCGCAGGCCTGGTCAATGATCACGGTCCATAACCCAGCCGCGGATGGATTGTGCGGACGCCTCTTACTTTTTTAATAAAGAACCCACGTAAGTAAGCCGTTGACATAGTTATTCGACCGCGTCTAGGTGGATAAGAGCGCTCAGCAGCTTACTCCTTTGTAAGCCTACGAACATTCCTTTTAGGAAGTTAATGAATTACATTAAAAAATCATTCACCTCTTATCCTGCATTTAGGACCCTAAGGTACGATCCATTTCGTCCGCGGAGAAGTTAAGCGCAAACTACTGAGTCAACCAGGAGCCTAACGCATACTGAGAAATAATACCGCGGCTACTTAACAATTACTCAGGACGCTGAAGCCTGCTCCGCGTCGGGCATCCGGTCATAGAGCTGGCCTCCCGGATCGTAGCTTTTATTTAGTCTCCTTACGCATGATCTTGCTCCGCGTCGAGCATCCGGTCGTAGAGCTGGCCTCCCGGATCGTAGCATTTATTTAGTCTCCTTACGCGTGATCTTGCTCCGCGTCGAGCATCCGGTCGTAGAGATGGCCTCCCGGATCGTAGCTTTTATTTAGTCTCCTTACGCGTGATCTTGCTCCGCGTCGGGCATCCGGTCGTAGAGCTGGCCTCCCGGATCGTAGCTTTTATTTAGTCTCCTTACGCGTGATCTTGCTCCGCGTCGGGCATCCGGTCGTAGAGCTGGCCTCCCGGATCGTAGCTTTTATTTAGTCTCCTTACGCGTGATCTTACTCCGCGTCGAGCATCCGGTCGTAGAGCTGGCCTCCCGGATTGTAGCTTTTATTTAGTCTCCTTACGCGTGATCTTACTCCGCGTCGAGCATCCGGTCGTAGAGCTGGCCTCCCGGATTGTAGCTTTTATTTAGTCTCCTTACGCGTGATCTTGCTCCGCGCCAGGCCTCCGATCGAATCTGCATTCTCGGAGATGATTTTTATATTAAGTCCTAGGACGCTGGAGCTTGGCTCCGTGTCGGGCCTCCGATCGAATCTGCATTCTCGGAGATGATATTTTATTAAGTCCCAAGACGCTGGAGTTTGGCTCCACATCGGGCCTCCGATCGAATCTGTATTTTCGGAGATCATATTTTATTAAGTCCTAGGACGCGGGAGCTTGGCTCCACGTCAGGCCTCCGATCGAATCTGCATTCTCGGAGATGATTTTTTATATTAAGTCCTAGGACGCTGGAGCTTGGCTCCGCGTCGGGCCTCCGATCGAATCTGCATTATCGGAGATGATTTTTTATATTAAGTCCTAGGACGCTGGAGCTTGGCTCCGCGTCGGGCCTCCGATCGAATCTGCATTCTCGGAGATGATTTTTTATATTAAGTCCTAGGACGCTGGAGCTTGGCTCCGCGTCGGGCTTCCGATCGAATCTGCGTTCTCGGAGATGATTTTTTATATTAAGTCCTAGGACGCTGGAGCTTGGCTCCGCGTCGGGCCTCCGATCGAATCTGCATTTTCGGAGATGATTTTTTATATTAAGTCCTAGGACGCTGGAGCTTGGCTCCGCGTCGGGCCTCCGATCGAATCTGCATTCTCGGAGATGATTTTTTATATTAAGTCCTAGGACGCTGGAGCTTGGCTCCGCGTCGGGCCTCCGATCAAATCTGCATTCTCGGAGATGATATTTTATATTAAGTCCTAGGACGCTGGAGCTTGGCTCCACGTCGGGCCTCCGATCGAATCTGCATTCTCGGAGATGATATTTTATTAAGTCCCAAGACGCTGGAGCTTGGCTCCGCATCGGGCCTCCGATTGAATCTGTATTTTCGGAGATCATATTTTATTAAGTCCTAGGACGCGGGAGCTTGGCTCCGCGTCAGGCCTCCGACCGAATCTGCATTCTTGGAGATGAGATTTTTTTAAGTCTCTAGGACGCTGGAGCTTGGTTCCGCGTCGGACCTCCGATCGAAGCTACATTCTCGGAGATGAGATTTTATTAAATCCCGGGACGCCGGAGCTTACTCCGCGTCGAGCATCCGATCGTAGAGCTTACCTCCCGGATCGGAGATTATATTAAGCCCCATTACGCGTGATCTTGCTCCACGTCGGGCAACCGGTCAAGGAGTTTGCGTCTTGGATCGAAGATTTAACTGAGTTCCTCTCAGATGACGGAGGGCCTCCCACTTGTAGCTTTAGGCTCGCGGGTAAAAAACTGAGTCTCGGTTGCAGACGGGGGACCAATTGTGTACGAAATGAGGCAAGCAATTAAAAGGCTGGTACCGGCAAGATAAGGAAACTAGTATAAATACTAATTCCAAGAAGAGCTTATATATGATTGGGTGGGGGATCTGAAGGCGTAATCAATTTGGTTGGAGAGACCTAACAGACTTTTCCCCCTCTCATTTCTGTCTACGGATTCCGCCATTGATGGAGCTCATTCGAGCTCTGTTCTTGCTTCAGCCAATGCCTCACACGGCGTCGGAACTTCTGGGGCTCGATCATGTGGTCCTTTTCACTAAACTTGTGCCTCAAACACATTTGTTGACAATCACGCCGTGGGAGACAACAAGGTACATCCAATTACCCTGTTTTGCAAGAACCTGGTAGATTAAATCCAGATCGCAGCATTTTATGATCCTCTCAACCTGTCGCACTCAGACAATCCAAGGTTACGATTTGTACGGACACCGTTCACCAACATCAACTTCTTCAACTAGGATCGAGTGATAAAAATGGCTCTCGGAGCAAAGTACAAGCAAGGATTCATAGACGGATCTTGCTTGAAAATCAGGGGCTAGAAGACAGAGCTGCTACTTTCTGCAGATGATTCAAAGCAAAGATCTTTGGATTGTCCGCAGATAAAAAAGATGTCCGATTTCAGAGAAGCTTGGCGTCTCCTCAATTTATACTACAATAGAAATGGGGTGACCCAATACCGAGGGGCCCAAACCCAAACACTAAATGCTAAACCCGGAATCAAGATGAAATTATCTGGTCAACCCGGACCATCTCCCTGATCTAGATCTCCGCGTCGGTCTAGAGCGAAAGTTGAAGCAACAGACTGGTGTGCTTGCAAGGGGGATGGTGATCTTTCACCCATCCCGATTGAAAGCACGTGGGTGGTTAATTTCAGCTAATTCGAAAAGCCGCGACAAATTCGGTTTGAGTAACCTAACGCCAACTTTTCAATCAGCAGCTCAAGGTCTCGCTAGAGGGCAAAATTCATAATTCTGTATTCGCAATAGCAAAATTGATCTTTAGCAGCTAAAGAAGGGCGTCGAGTCACCTTCACTTATCGTTTAAGCAATACGAGCCATCGGATGATCTGATCAGGGCTACTCTGTGTCGACTGTATGCGGATGTAGGACGCCGGGTTGCCTTCACTTGTCGTTTGAGCTATTCAAGTAATTGGGCGTTCTGACCAAAGCTGCTGACGGTCGATCGTACGCGGATGAAGAGTGACGAGTCGCCTTTGCAAAGGATTGAATATTTTTCTCTCAGGCAAGAATTCACTCGTCAATAGTACGATAGCAAAAACCCCGATGCTGATAAAATTCGAAATCAGAGGTTTCGGACACATCCGCGGACAAGAAGGATGTAAATATTATGGAGCGCGAGCAAAATCACAACTATTTGAATGACCTTGTTGGTGGAACATGTATACATTCTTCCAAGAGGCTATATAATATTGAGGATGATCAAGAAGCACATATGTTGTATTAGCACGACATAGCTCGGCTTCTTTGGAAATGTCCAAGCGTCTCGTTTTCATCTTTTGAAAAGAGAAGGTAAGTTATATGCATGGAAATCAGAGGTATAGGCACACCCCTTTTATTTTTCAGGGAATGTATACCTCTCGAATACACATCGAAAAGGCATTGTTTAGACTTCACCCTATAATTTGATGCACTTTAGTTAATTTTCATGACTAAAGCATGGGCGATTGGAGTCAACACCTTAGAATATGAGTCGTACATTCAAACAACCGAATTCGATACTCGGAGTTTGGGATGTATATTTGAACAGTCTAATCATAAAACAAGTCCCTCGATGCTAGGAGCTCATAGTTCGTTCAGGACATCCGTTAAGGTTGGACAGCTGCCTATTTTTACCTTGAATTGGGTCAAATTATAAAGAAAGAAGAAATACGGTGATAGACACACGAAGGGATATGTGATTGTTCTTATGGAAGAGTTTTTGGAATTTTGTAGTGCAGCCGCTGATGGTACTCACTTGAGGTTCAAATCACCTTCGAATTCTTTGCTAATTTGAATAAGGTGTTGTGTGATATTTGAACACAATTTGATACTTGATGATTCATTTACTGTCATGAATCTTGCCATGTTTGTTCATCAATGTGCGGCCATAAATATTGCCCAATTAAACTGTCTATTTGTAGTCAGGTTTGGTTAGAAAAATGGTTTATTCGGTTCAAGTGCTTAGTCACAACACTCAAAGTGCTACCAAAGCCTACCATCTACGGGTTTCCATTGAAGATTTTAATAAGTACCAAGACGCTGGAGCTTTCTCCTTGTCGGGCATCCGGTAGAGCTAGCCTCCCGGATTGGAGTTTTTTACTAAGTCCCTCGATACCGGAGCTATGCCCTCAGAGGGCCTCCTGCCGTAGTTGGTAAGCTCGCGGAGATAAACTCTTAACGAGTATAAACTAAAACCCTCGACGCTGGAGCTATCGCTCGCGGAGGGCCTCTGATCGTATATTGAACCTCTCGGAGCACATTTGATAAGTCCCTCGACGCTGGAGCGATGCTCTCAGAGGGCCTCCTGCTGTGGCTGAAAGCTCGCGGAAATAAACTCTAAATGAGTATAAAATAAAGCCCCTCAACGTCGCAGCTCTCATCCGCCGAGGGTTTCCTGATTGAACTACGAAAAGCTTGATTCTCTTCCCAAGAGATACGTAGGCAACCCACTGATGAGTTGGGTACAGCCCAGATCAAACAAACTTAGTTAAAACTTTACGCAAAAAAGTCTATATTGAATACTCTTCCAAAGGAAGACGAAATACAAATGCATATGTTGTCTCGTTTGAATCGAACCCTAGCTAAGTCTCATCTTAACTAAGGTTCGAGGAGCTGTGACGAAACACCAAAAAATAAGTAATATCATATGCATAATCGGGTTCCCGCTATATAAATAAACCCGTTTTTATGTTAATTATAATATATCACCCAATTTATGGGAAATTCCACCTATGCCAACTACACATAGGAAAGTGTCCATTTGGAGGACATTTGTCCCAAATATTGCTACACTTGTCGAAAATCTAGGAAGATGGGACGACACTTGTCGTCGACCTCATAACACATGTCGATAATGGCTCATAGGTTTTCTTATAAATACGGGGTGAGGCTTGGAGACATGGGGTCGGATTTTGATGGCTGGAAGAGCCTTCCCGAGCGGGATTCGTCTCGCCTAGCGGGAGCCGACGATTGATGGAGCCCTGGGAGGACGGTGGTCCGCGGATGGCTTGAGCTCGGATCGGCACAGGTTTGGGTACGCCGACGGTAATCTCGCCGCGCGTCTCAGGTAAGCCCGATCGTCTGAGCTCGCCTGCGCTCCACTTGATCCCGGAACCCGCCGACACGGGATTCTTATAAACGGATTCATCAGCAAGGACGAACTGATTTGGAATCGGGCCAATGCGAGCCTTATCTTCTGTCAGTTGGTAAAGGTAACGCATGGAGTCCTTGGGGAACAAAAGTGGAGACCTCAGATTTAGACTCGGCCAGCATCGAGCCGTCAGATCTCGATAACGTCTACGACCTCTCGCGCGTCGGCAAAAGAAACACCGCAAAGCTCAAATAAATATCGGCGCTAGAATCAAGCAAATAAACACTCTATAAAAAGTCGGGGCCAAAATCATTGTGACAGGAAAGATCGAGTAGGGGGTAACCCAAAGAAAGAAAGAGGGAGGTTATCCCATAAAATTTCAAGGGAGGTTATCCAAATATTGAAAAAGGGATCCAAAAATTTCAAACCAAATGAGTTAAGTGTTGATTACGTTTGTCTTGTTTAAACATGAGTTAACCGTAAATGTAAAAACGTGTTTATACTCGACTCATTTTATTATAACATGAGAAATTTTGCAAATTTTACAAAATTTGAATAATTCAAACTCTTATGAACTAATTATATAAATAAACGAAACGCGGGCTAGGGCTATTATATAAGCTGAACAACTCGAGCTCGATCGAAAAAAGCTCGACTCGAGCTCATTCACTTACCTAACCAAGTCAAGCTCGTACATGATTTTAAACTCGGTTGAAAGCTTGACTCGTTATATATAAGCTCGAATTTTATGGAATTTCTAAAATCTCATTTAAATTATCGAAAAAGCTTAAACAAGCAAAACTTGATAAAAAAGAAAGCTCGTTTAAAAATTGAGATCGACTTAGCTCGAACACGTTTAACAAACGAATCAAACTTGAACCTGTCAAACTTGGATCGTTCGACTCAAATAACACTTCAACCGCGGGCCAACTTGAGCTAGAACCACCCTACTCGTATATCACCCGGGGGTTCCTTCACACTCGTAAAACCCGGAAGTTACATGGAAGGGAGGTTAGCAGCAAGTTTTACACGTATATAATATAAAGCCAAAAGGGCCTCTACTCGATCACCATTCACCATACACACTTTAATTTAATTAAAGACTAATTCAATAATCAAAAGTCTCAACTGTTAAAAGGCCTCTCCCACTCCTTTGCATTTGTCTCTTCCGATCAACCCCCAACGACCTTTCTCCGATCTCCAACCGACGAAAATGGAGTTCTTCCACAGAGCCAAGACGGTGAGGCTGAAGAGCCACCACAACAAGTTCCTGGTCGCCGACGACGACGAGGAGAACCTCAAGCAGCACAACAACGGCGCCGCCCCCGCAGCCAAGTGGATCGTCGAGTTCGTCGAGGGGAAGCCCAACGCCATCCGCCTCAAGAGCAACAGCAGCTGGAAGTACCTCTCCACCGTCGACGACCCCCACCTCCTCGGCTGGACCGGCAAGCGCGCCATCCAGGCCTCGCCGCGCCTCAAGTCAAACGCCTGCGTTGAGTGGGAGCCGATCAAGGAAGGCCCCTTCGTTAAGCTTCGCGCCCACCGCGGCTCCTTTCTCCGCGCCAACGGCAGCCTCCCGCCGTGGAGGAACTCCGTCACGCACTACCTGCCTTCCTCCGGCTCCAAGTTTCAGGAGTGGGTGCTTTGGGTTGTTGACATCCTCGAGATCGATCATACCGCCGAGGCCGCGGCGGAGCAAGGCAAGAAGCTGGCGAATGATACGGCTGCGACTAGTGGCAGCGGTGCTGCGGTGCCTCCTCCGCCGCCGCCGAGGACCAGCGTTTCTTCTAATTCTAGCGGTTCGAGGTCTGCATCTCCGGCGGCATCGTTTAGATCTGTTCGGACTCCGTCGCCTCAGCGGCAGGTATGGATATATTTGACATTTTCATACTTGAATTTAGAGCAATTGCTCCTTGTTGGTTTTGGATTCATTTAGAATTCAGTCAATCCCATTCCGAATTCAGTTTATTTTGCTTGTTTTTGCAGGAAATGGACTCAATTAGCAGAACAAGCTCTGCTTCATCTATCAGGGAGACTCCGATCAGCTCATACTCAGCAGCTCCATCAATCTCAGAACCAGCAGAGGAAGTTGCATTTGCATCACCGTATATCAAGAAACTCGTAAACAGCTCATCAAAGGTACAACCAATTTCAATCGATCAATGCACTAACTGCACCAATTCAAATCTTATTGTGGTTAATCTTTGGCAATTGTGATCACAGAACTCAAAGCTATCGAATTCATTCAACGACCTGGAATCCGTGATTGCTGATGCGGATGAGCTTCTGGTTGGAAGGAAGCAGAAAAAGAAGGTTCCAGAAAGAGATCCCTCACCTGAGTCTGTACAATCCCACGCATCGTCGCGCCACACGCCGCTCGAGGTTCGAATGGCGAAGCAAACCCTAGCCGAAGCAAGAGATCTCGATTTCGAATCAATCCTCGCCTCCGGGAAGCTCAAGCGCGTCGAAAAGGCGATCGCCGTGCTCATCGCGGACGAATCGGCTGGCAGATCGAGGACCGGAAACAATACGAAGCTGCTGAACCTCCGCGACCAATTGCAGGCGCTGAGATCGGAGCGGGAGAGGGCGGGGATCGAGATGGAGGAGTACGAGGCGTTCGGGGTGAGGAAGGCGGATATGAAGGCAGATCTGCAGACAGAGGTTGGGAGGGCGAGGGAGCTGCAGAGGAGGGAAGAGGAGCTGAGCGAGGCGATGGAGGGGGCGAAGAGGAGGAGGGATGAACTGGTGAGGCAGCTGGAGAGGCTGGAATTGGAGATCAAGGAGGCGGAGGCGGAGCGGGAGGCGAACGAGCTTGAGATAGTGGAGGTGTGCACGGTGATAGGGCGGAGGAACGCCGGCGTGAAGGAGATGGAGAGGGAGGAGGAGGCGTGGGGCAGGAGGAAGGCAGCGGCGGAGGAGAGACTCCGGCGAGTGGAGGATGACTGGGGCGTCTTCAAGGTTTCGCTGCAGATGTTTGAGTGCTAAAAATAAAATCATTCAAAATGAAATCCCACCAAAATAACTTTAAAATTGAAAAGATTTTTTCAAAAAAAACACTGCACATTGAATTTGGATATAATTATATTTGAGAAATATAGGTGGAAAAATTTGACATTCAATTTTGTTCTTGGTACATGTTCGTGAGATTTGTGTGGGTGGGTATGTGTGATTCATCGTTCATGTTTGTCTTGTAAAAAGATTTTGAATATTGATGTTTGTCTTATAAAAAGAATAAAGATTTGAGCATTTTTCCCTCTTTTTTTTTAGTGAAAAGCCATCATGCATAAGTTAAATCATCATCTAATACAGCAATTCAAACCTAAAGGAAATTTGTTTTGAAAAGAGTAACAAAAACATTAGTAGATCGAAGATTAGCGAGGAAGTAAGTTGCCTTGTTCGCTTGGCGTTTTGCATAAGACCACGTACACAAAGTAAAACCTCCTGCAACCCTTAAGATCCCAATCACCACACTTTCCAACTTGCCCCGAGGGACCTCCTTGCATAGAAGCTTTGAAAACAATCTGACTCGTTGCCTCCGCGAGCTTGACGTCCGTAGTTTCTTGGATCTTGCAAGCGCCCACTAAGCGGACACTTCGTCCCTGTCAATAAAACCGATCCTGCAGCCTTTGTCTCCGTCCACCGTTGCATCACAATTCAGTTTGAGCATCCCCATCGAAGGCTTAGCCCCCCCCCCCCCCCCGGGCACTCCCTTCCTAAACTCTACCAACTCCTTCTTTACCCCCTATATCTGCTTCTTCTTCACCTCCTCTTATGCAGAAGGATTGTCTGGTATGCTGCTTAGGGAGAGCGAGAAACGAGCAAGCTTATGGGGGGTTTCGGTGGCGAGGGCGGCACCCCGGGTGTCCCACCTTTTCTTTGCAAACGATTGCATCTTATTTGCAGAAGTGACTTGTTGACGGAGTGCTGAGATTGTCAATATTCTCTATACTTATGGAGCGGCTTCAGGACAACAAGTGAATTTCGCAAAGTCTGAACTTTCGTTCAACAGGAATGTGGTGGCGGGGAGGGGGAGGGGGTGGGGGTGGGGGGGCTAAGGGGCCTCTTGGACATCAAGGAGGTGGAGAAACATGATCGAAACCTAGGGCTACCCACTATGACCGGGAGGTCAAAGAAAGAGATATTTAAGGAGATTACGGAGAGGGTTTGGAAGAAACTCAAAGGCTGGAAAGAAAAAGTTTTGTCGAGTGCGAGAAAGGAAGTGTTGCATAAATCAATCGCCCAAGCTATCCCAACCTACTCGATGTCCTGCTTTGAGTTACCGGTGGGTTATCTAGGGAGACAGAACATATCATGTGTAATTTTTGGTAGGGGGACAAGGGTGGTGCATTGGATGAGCTGGAAACGGATGTGTGCCTCGAAGGTAAGGGGTGGGTTGTGTTTCGGGGATCTAGAGGTGTTTAATGTGGCGCTCTTGGCTCGACAATGTTGAAGGATTATTCAAGAACCGAACTCGTTGATTGCTAGGTTGTTGAAAGCTCGATACTTCCCGCGAACTTCACTCATTGTAGCGGGCCCTGGTTTCAATCCAAGTCACACATGATGGAGCTTGTTGTGTGGGAGAGAGGTGATGCAGAGAGGTATGTACTGAGGCGTAGAAAATGTGGTGAGCATTATGGTCTGGAAAGATCGATAGATTCCCAGGCCCTTTTCGTTTGCACCTGTTCTCAAGCCGGCGAGGTGTACGAGGCAATGAGGGTGGTTAAGCTCATCGACTGGGGACGTGTGGAGTGAAGGGAGGAGGTGTACGTGGTTCGTTCCATGTTTGTGCCTAGAGATGCCAAGATTATTCTCAATATGAGACTCATTGATCCCGGCTTGCCGGACTAGCAACTCTGGTTCTTTGAAAAGAATAGCAACTTCACCGGTATTTACAAGCATAAATAGAGTATAAAAACTAGGGTGACAATTTGTGATTCACGTTCTACTTCGTCAATGGCGACGACCACCAACAATCCTTCTCTACCTACTTCTCTGATGGCAACACCGACATACAGAATTTTGCCGGCTACGACAAGGATGGCAGCAACCAGCTCAACACTTCCACAAATTATGGCAATAGCTCCAATGACATTGATTACGATTTTCCTGAATGGTAAATCTGTAAAAGTGTAAATGTAGTTGCAAAAGAGGTAAGACAAGTCTTACTATGTAGGGCAAACTGTCGCTTTACACACTCATCCTATCGGTGTGAGCAACTCTACAAACTGTTACACCCCAAACCATCCACCTATGTACACAAAAGTAAACCCCTATACGTCTCCCACACTAAGGTCCTATTTTCCGTCGACATAAAAGGGGGTGGAAGGGGTGGAACTGGATGGAGGTGGATTTCGGGTTTCTCGCCCACCTGTTTGGCTTGAGATGGAGGGGATGGTTAGGGCGGGTGGAGTGGGTGGGTATGTGGTGGTTTCAGTACCTTGCTATCAGTGGGTGGACGAGGTGGGGAGTGATTTCACCTAAATTTTCCCTCACTCCATCCTCTCGCATACAAAAGGGCCAAAGGCCACGCAGCTCCTCTCGACTCCCACAGCTCCACCATACCATATTACCATCCATCACCTTTGCGACCCTGGAGTTGGCTTGAACTGCTGCTGCTAATGGAGGCCTTTATCCATGGGTGGCGCTCGCAATACGCCCGAGGCCCGGTGTGTGAGAGTACATCAAGGTGAACACCAAGGCCATCACCATCGACGAACTAACCGATGTCAAGTTCCTCCACATGAAAGAGGAGCTCGTGGCTGGCCCGTAAGTCCCGTTGAATCACATAACACTTCAATTTCTCCAATCCCCCAAAACAAACCCCGTATCAATCAATTCAATTTCGCATTTCACACCCCAAATCGATTCACACCAAAACAAACCCCGAATCACATAAACACTTCAATTTCGCCTTCCAATTGAAGTTTGATGATCCAATTTTTGCCTTTTGGTTTTGCTTGGGGTTTATTCAGACTGTGCTAGTGCTACTGTAGCACGAGAAAGAAAGAGATATGGTGGGGGTGAGGAAGAGAGGGGTTGCTGGTGGATTTAATTATTATTTAGGGGTATTTTGATCATTTTATATTTCACCACAAAAAATAGTCTTCAAAAACTCAAACACCTACGAGATTATTTTCGAAAAATAATCTCAATTCCCTCCCCCCTTAAAATAATATCCACCCTTAAATTTTCACCTACAAGAAAACACAGCCTAAACCTCCTACCCCACGTGTTTACTTTATAAGCCTACTAATCCACCTACGATCCTTGAGTGACTTGAAATTACATTTCAAGGAAATTCGTGGTTTGCAATTCTCAATTACATGCATTGCCCAAATTTTAGGGACACAATCAATACCCCTAAATACAACTTCATCTCTTCTTATCCATGAAAAATAGATGAAAGCACAGAATACCATGAGTAGAGCGTGGAAAATAACCCCTTTTATGCCGCTTTAGTCTCTTGTGCGAACCACTGGATCCATTCTTCAATTCCGGTTATTCCACAATCGATTCCGATTTTGCCTTCTATTGCAACAAAGTCAATGAGGATGATAGACGGTTCACGTCATATGGTAGGAATAAAAATTGATCAGATCTAAGATTCAAGTCGTACTTAGCCGACGATAGTGTCACTTCTAGTTTAAAAAACCGAATAATTTATCAAAATTACATTAACTAGCCCAATGGAGTTTACCTCATGAAAAATCTGAAATTTGTAAAAATTTCAAAATATTCAAAATGGTCGAGGTTCCGCGCGCACCTGTCATATTACGAATTTACAAAATTACCCTATTTGCTTTTTTCCGCTCCTCCCCTCAGTTCACAGGCACACCCTCAATGACAGTTCTATGAATTCTCTTTCCTCCTCTCTCTTTTCCGATTCCATGGACGCTTCCACCTCTTCCCTGGTTCCATAATCGATGCTCCATTCCGCCTCTAGCGCCCTCGCCGTCTCCTCCTGATTCTGCCCTCTCCGAGTTCGTTGAATTCCCGCTCCCTCTCTTTCATCGGCTGAAATCGGCTCCTCCTCTCACATAGCTTGAAATCGGCGCCTAATTACCTAATCCCTGCCTCCATACACTGGTAACGCTTCTCGATTTCTCCCTTAGCCGCTTGCTTTTGCTTATCGAGGGTTTCGCTCTCGCTTCTCTCTCCGTTTGGCGGCGGTCGCTGTCGAGGTACTATCCATTCTCTATCTCGCTCGCATCTGCTGCGCAATATTTTCAAGTTAAAGATATTATTCGAGATCCTTCCATTATTGATATTATTTTTGTTCTTGCTTGCCAAATGCAGGTTTTTCTGATATCTATCTCTGCTTATTTCAATCAGATCTGTATTTTTATGATGTGAGCTCCATAATTTCACATGCTATTGATATCATCTGGCATACTTTTTGCTATTAACCTTGAAATTCCTCATGATAACTAATAATCTAGTTTAAACTTGGCGATTGAGTTATGCATTAGGCTTGAGAATGGGAATAATTTGAAGTAGAGTTTTTTGAGCTTGAAGCATGCTAGACTAGTACGATGTTGAGGAAGCACTCTACATATAAGTCACTTCCCCCTTTTGAAATAGAAAACCCCTTTAATATTAGTATGATCATCTGAACTTGTTGTCCAGGAATTCCATTTACATGATAAATGATTACGAGTATGATAGTATGTTATGTTGGAGGGATTTAGTGTTATTTGTTGATCGGCATTTTAATCTTGTTTAAAATATTTCATTTGATACAGGTAGACATGCCAATTAAGCTAATTAGGGCAGAAAAGTGTCTTATTTAATCGTAATTTTCTATATTTATGACCTTGAATGAATGTCTTATCCATTCTATCTTCAAAGAAATTTCATCGAGATTTAGTAAACACACATGAATACTTATACGTTGTCGAGTATATGAAAAAGCTACAGTCAGGCATCAGGTACTATGTTGCTGAATTTTCCTCACTGTCATTGAACTGTTCAAATTTGAAATTTCTCTTTTGCTAACAAACACACATGAAGACTTATCAGGTCTTTAAATTGTGAATTGTTCATTTGCTTTGAGTTTTTTTGCTTAAATTTGGTAGAGATCTCTTAAACCTATTCAAACTGTGGTTCATTTTCTGTAATGCTTTATGACATTTTACTGAATTCTGCTAGAGGTCACTCTTATAACCTTCTCCACCATTTGCATATTGAAATAATTCCTTTGGTTAGATGAATTCTAAAGAATGATCTGAAATCAGTACTTTGCTTGCTTTTTTAATTCTCCTTTTTCTTTGTTGCCTTGTTGGGTATAATTTCTGGTTGGAAGCCAAAGTCTAAAGTTTGAAACTGTGCACTTTTCTTCCAGAACCACTGTGCCATTGTTGGCTAGAGGGCTGTGACTGAAGTGCTGAAATTTCTGAGTGGTGGAAACATCTATCCTGGGTTGACTGCTGAACAAACGAAAAGGGATGTCTGAAAGAAGTTTTGAAAAATACACTCATCTCCTCTAACACTTCCAACAGGACGAATCCCTTCCCCGATCTCTGCACCATAGCCCTAGGAGCTTCTAAATCCCATGGCCATCAGTAGCATCACCAGTATCCAGGCTTCTTCCGACTCCGACCCTCTCCTTCCATGGCTTCGGTACTCTCTCTTTTGATGAATAATTCAAACATTAGAGACACTGGTTATCAGCCCCTATTTTGTTTCTAATTTTTGAATTTCACAGCTCAATTAAGATGGTGATGAGCGCATCGGGTGCAGATCCGACTAAATCCAGCCGAAGTTTGGATAAGCTGGTGTCTGACTGCATTGCGACGTTCAAATGCAATTCTAAATACCAAAATGACCACAGATTTCTCAAAGTTTGGTTCCTCCATGTAATTCCCCTACACATTGGCCTCATTTCTACATAGCATTTGTTTTCTGGTGGCTGATTATGGTGGATAATTGCTTCTGGACAGATGGACTGCTGTGGAGATTTCGACAGGGTTTATAAAGAGATGGAGGAATATCAGATTTGCTTGAGCAATTCGTTGAGGTACGAAGGGAGTGCAATATTTCTGCAGGCTAAAGGGAGGCTTGCTGATGCACATAGAGTTTATGAGACTGGCATTTTGAGGTTGTTTGTTGCTTGCTTCTTTTTCATTCTACATTCACTTGTGTATCATCTATTCTCTTCTTTGGACATTTTGTTTGATTTGGAGTTTCCTCCCCGCAGGAATGCTCAGCCTGTTGACAGGCTGAAGAAGGCAGAAGGTCTTTTTTGTGATGCAATGTCGAAGATAGTTAATGTATGTGAGACTCCCAAGGTAATACTATCAACAACTATAGTGCTCTTTGTGGCTTTGTGGAACTGGCACTTTGATGTTCATAGTTTCCAGTTATGAATTCTTGGATTGGGAATGAAATCGGAACTGTCAAGGAATTGGTTGGACCGTGTAGGCTGAGTTTGCAAGCAAATTGTAGTGTCAGAAATTTTATTAGTATTGAAATTGTTTTTCCACTCTGAAAATTGTTGTGCTTCAATCATAATCACAAATGTCAAGTAAGAGTCAGATAATTTAATGTCTATATTCTAATTGACATATTTTCTGGTAGAATGAAACTGGACTGATATTGTAACATCTACGAAACAGGTTGATATTGGTGCAGCTAATGGCACTGGACAGAAATTTGTGAATCCATGGTCTGATTCCACCATTAAAGAACTACTGGGAAAGATCAAGCCTAAAATTCTGAAATATGAGGTGAGTGATATTCATGCTATGATGTTATTTCCTTACCATTATGTCCAACAGTTCAAGTAGCATTTAGTAGAGGAAGGAAAAAGTATCTTGCAGCACTTGCTTCAAACTGTTTCAATTATTTTTACAGGGGTATCATTCAAGCTTGAAAAAATGTCCCCAGAGTTCTGCCCTTGCTTTGAATAATTCCTCAAGAAACAAGACGGTAGAGATAGGTAATCTTTGTACACAATAGTCTGTCATTTGAGATTTTAGTATCGCTTGCAGTCTTTGCTCAGTGTCTTTGTGATCTGTACTCTTGCCATCAAAGGTGGAAGAAAGTATCAGGTTAAAGGTTGTGCAGGCCAAGGTGGTTTTGCTCAGGTTTTCAAAGCACATGTCAACTCTGACCCAAATGATGTTGTTGCCCTGAAGGTATTGAAGAACTCTACGTCATCTTCATCCAGATTGTATCTTGTATATCTAAAATAAAGAAATCTTATTTGATGCTTCATTTTTGAAATTTATAATAGGTTCAAAAACCTCCATTCCCTTGGGAGTTTTATATGTATCGCCAACTTGATATGCACATCTTGGATAATGAAGTAAGAGTGAACCTCCCTGCAGCTTCTATTATCCATCATCTTTTCCTTGGTAACACTACTAATCATGATTTTTCATTTTAGAGGGTAAACTTTGGTGTTGCTCAGTGGATGCATCACTATGCTGATTGCAGTATACTTGTCTGCGATTATTTATCTCATGGAACGCTTCAGGTGTGTATTCATACACTGATATTATCGCACTCAGAATGTTATGAAGACTATAATATCGAAGCTTTTGTTTACATTGTCTTTTGCCAGGATGCAATTAATTCTTATGTAGTTGTGGGAGGAAGCATGGAAGAAGAGCTATGCATTTATTACACAATTGAGATGCTTCAAATGCTCGAGACATTACATGGAGTTGGCATCATTCATGGGGATTTCAAGCCTGATAACATTCTTATTCGTTATGCTAGGTAAATATAATAGGACGTAGACATTGCAAATATTTGAATTCTATATATAGAAGTAGCAACTGTGAGTTGTGGCAAAAATCTCATTGTACCGGCTTCCAACTTCCTGAACATAGCAGTGCGATCTGGTCCAACTCCACAGCGCTGAGTTTTTGGCTCTTTAATATCATCATCACTCCTAGAAACGAGGTTTTCATATATGGAATACTATTTTTTCTTGTTATAATCCCAACCTTTTTTTTGGGGGCCGAGGGGGGGGGGGGGGGGGGGGATAAGATTCTCATCCGGATTTCACATTGTCTCTCAATGTTCTGTTCTGTTGCTTCTTTCAGGGACAATCTTCCAGTTGAAGAAGAAGATTTTCGTGAACGAAAGGGTCCTTGGCATGATCAGGTTAGACTTTAGAGTGATTTTAATTTGCAGAAATTTTGGCCCATGCTTAACCCTCCAACAAAATGGCAAATCCTAATGCAGGGGCTTTGTTTAGTTGATTGGGGAAGAGGAATAGACTCTAGCCTGTTTCCAGATGACACAGAGTTCGTGGGAGATTGTCGTACTTCTGGGTTTCGTTGCATTGAAATGCAAGAAAATAAACCCTGGAAATTTCAGGTCAGTGCTTAACTTAAAATGAGATTGTGTTCCATTACTGGCAAACTCGGATACCATTTTCATCAAGCATGACTGATTACTTACAACTTGTTTGTCTGACACCAGGTAGACACATATGGCCTCTGTGTTATTGTTCACTTGATGCTGCACGGCGCATACATGACAGTTGAAAAGAAGACAGCTTCAGACAACAGCTATGTTTACTTGCCCAAATCGCCATTCAAAAGGTAGTCCAATATTCGAAGATCTGATAATGCATTCTTCACTTGCTTTGGTACCAATCTTGCACCACATCAACAATCCTTAATTTCCCAGGTATTGGAATTCGACGCTGTGGGAGAGCCTCTTCAAGCGTTTGCTCAATCCGAATCCCGGTGATGATTACTTGAACAACTTGGCAGATTTGAGAAAATCCTTCCAAGACTACATGTGCTCAAGCCCTCCTCTGATAAAGAAACTTAGGCAGTTGCTGCTGAAGCAGAGGGCTTCGTTGTGCGGTTCTTAGGCACATTGCATTGCACTGACTCACTGAGAACCTACCTCAGGTTCAGTTGGTACATATTCAATGCTTAAAACCTAACGTTTTGCTGTTTAGGTGTTTACAGACTGCTAAATTGTTCCATCCTAGTTGTCTATATTTTCTTATGTGTTTGTGAGTTCCGGTGAGGTTAGTTTCCATTGTTGGATCACCATTCAATGACGTCCTTATGTACAGGGATCTACAAAGTCGAGTCCAATATGATACTCCTGATTATCCGAGTGCATATGCCATCGAGTTAATCTCGCGGAAGATGTGCAAACTTGGATACCCAAGTTGTCTGTATGTATGAACGTTTCTAGAACAGTTGTTTCGTTTCATTTACCTTTTCAAACAACAGAGTCAACCTGACTTTTTCATCTCATCAACGGCATCTATTTAAATTTTAAATTCCAATTATCTTGCATGTTCTATTTTAATACTCCAAAAAGAAATTTCCAAATTCCGAATAATCAAATTTTGCAACTACCAGTAACCTTCCAGTTCCACATTATAAACCGTGTTAAATTAATTTGGAAAATTACTCCTCTTTCGTCAGTTTCGTCAACCCAACAATAACAGATAAAAAGCAGAAACGACGAACGAACGGAAATTAATTATCACATTAAATTAAATACAAATAAATAAACCAAAAGCCACTCCGATCACAAATCCTTTGGTAATCAATCTCCCGTTGAAATTCGGCAGCGATCAAGAAAATCAATGGAGTACTTCCTCAAGGCGAAGGTCGTCCGTCTAAGGAGCAACAGCAACAAGTACCTGGTGGCCGGTAGCGACGGAAAGTCGGTGAAGCAGAGCCGCCAAGGGAACACGCGCAGTGCCCGGTGGACGGTGGAGATCGTCGACCACCACGGGACCGCCCGCAGCACGATCCGCCTCCAGAGCTGCCACGGGAAG
Organism: Persicaria maculosa; assembly: GCA_963922045.1. Classification (NCBI taxonomy): domain Eukaryota; kingdom Viridiplantae; phylum Streptophyta; class Magnoliopsida; order Caryophyllales; family Polygonaceae; genus Persicaria; species Persicaria maculosa. The sequence goes on along the minus strand of OY998251.1, from coordinate 84,365,143 downwards.
TACCTGTCTGCGTCCGACGAGGCCTTCTTGCTAGGGGCGACGGGGCACAAGGCGGTGCAGGCGTCGCCGGCGACCGAGGCCGACGTGTCCGTCGAGTGGGAGCCGATCAGGGAGGGCTATCAGGTGAAGCTTAGGGCGCGGAAGGGAAAGTTCTTGCGCGCCAACAAGGGACCGCCTCCCTACCGGGGATCGGTTACTGTGGACGAGCCTACGAAGAAGGCGACCAGGAATTGGATCCTGTGGGGGGTTGATATACTCGAGACGGAGGAGGAGTGGGCGGCGAGGAGGTGCAGCTCGGGTGTTAGCGTGCTTTCGGAGGCCGAATCGCACCGTTTTAGCTCCGACGAGGAGGATGATGAAGATGATGACGTCTACTCTGTTTGCAGTTCGAGTGTGGCGGAGGAGGAGAAGGAGCCGGTTGCAAGGACTATGTATTCTTCGTCTTTTTCAAACAAGGTATGTATTCTGGCTGATTTGGTTATTGAATTTGTGAATTAAAACCGAGCTGTCGTTAATTCTGGCAGATTCCGACCGGATCTTCATCTTAAACCTAATTTTCGCAATTAGTAATTGATGATCTGAATCCCTGATTCTTCTGGTTTGATTTTTGTGAATCCGAAATTCAATCAGAACAACAGCTGGATGGAGCTGTTCCGGAACGCGAAGACGGTGCGCCTCCGGAGCCGCAACGACAAGTACCTTTGCGCCGACGACAAACATGAGAAGGTCGAACTGGACAGTAAAGGCGGATCGAGGCTCGCCAGGTGGACGGTGGAGTACGTGAAGAGCGGCGATGGGATGCAACTCGTCCGCCTGAAGAGCTGCTTTGAAAAGTACCTCACTGCCACCGACGAGATCTTCCTCCTCGGCGCTACTGGGAAGAAGGTCAAGCAAACAATCCCGCATCGGCTTGATTCTTCGGTGGAGTGGGAGCCGATTAGGGATGGGATGCAGGTGAAGCTCAAGACGAGGTACGGGAATTACCTCAGGGGAAATGGAGGTTTGCCTCCATGGAGGAATACAGTTACTCATGATGTGCCCACTAGTAGTCATACTCAGGATTCGATTTTTTGGGCGATTGATGTGTTGGAGGTGTACCCGGCTGTGGAGAATAAGGTGGCGGTGGAAGTGGTGGAGGAGGTGGAGGAGCTGGAGGAGCTGGAGGAAGATGATGGGGCTGATCCAGAGCCATTCATGCCCGAGTGGTTGAAATCTAGAATGGAGGTATTTTTGCTTGTTTCAATTTACTTCAAGTGATTTCCAAACTCATTTTTATTGTTTAGTTGATTGCTTGGCATTTGATTGTATGAATTGATGATTGTTGTCTTTGACTCATTGACATCTATGAAGTTGGTAGGAATATATGGGGTATAAAATATGGTTTATTGGTCGTTTTTGTTGCAGTCGAGTGTCAAATTCCCTAAATCTTCTGCAAGGAATGAAGGCAGAACTGTGCACTATAATGTTGTGGATGATGACGGGAGTGTTATTGATGAAGAAAGTCCCCTTACTTTGAATTTTAATGGCGATGGACTGGATGACTTGAAGCAAATGTTAGAGGAAGTGACAGGTTTTGAAGACATAATTTTATGTTCACGCAATCCTTTGACTGGGAAGTTTTTTCCTATTCGGTTGGCCCTTCCTCCACAGCAAGTGAAAATGCATGTCTTCGTTGTACTTCCATCGTCCCAAGGTTAGCATCATTAACCTAATTTTGATTCCGCGTGAAATGGCTTGGTGTTCTATGCATAGTATTAAGGGGGTTTTGATGTTTGGTCATAGATGACTGCACATTAAGGAATCAAAGTTATCAAATTTTATTCCCCAAATTATCAAATCTTTGTGTAGTGCTGGGAGACAACGGAACACTCGAGTGTAGTCCTGTTTTTTTTAATCAGTTGTATTTTTATGTTGCTAATCTCTTCTTCTGGTACTTTTTAAATTCAAAGCTGTATGATGAATTAACTTTCTCAAGTAGACAAACTGCTGTCCATATCTCGAATTCTTTAATCATTCTTTGTTTCCCGAATGGACTATATCACTATAAGCAGCTAAACCACCACCACCAAACTCTTGGGTACAGATTTCAGCCTCACAAGAAACTAGAATCAGAGTTTAAAGCAGCCTTAGTGATGTGAGAAGTTTTCAGTTTTCACCATTTTAAGAATGTCGCTGGGTTTTATGTACTCTTATCTTACCCAGCTTTGAAGTAAATCTTTTCCTTTTTGTTTCTATTTTCTTAAGGGATCTTCCGTAGATGGTAGAGAATTCTTCCTTTAGATGCCATAAGTAGTGCCTTTTTTTTTTCAGCTGACACATCCAGTTCATAAATCTGGATATAGGTCTGCTATTGTGTTCGGTTTATGCCTCATCCTCCTCCAATGCAGACTTGGCCAGTTATTTATATTTTTGCTAAGAACATTTTTTAGGCTCTCTTAGGTATCATGACAGGAAAAAAAATAAAGAAAGAAGGAAGAAAGATTCTGTTATGACACTTAGCAGCAATTCTGCTTTTGATTTGAAGCTTAGCTTTTAACACTTAACAGTCTAACATTGAGTATAGAGGAATTTTCTACATGGATAGTTGCACTGAGATAATATGCTACAAATTTAGAGATAAATCAGTATTTGTTGAGTTAAATGTCAAATTCTAAACAAAGTATCTAATTTGGTTAACTTTTTTTCTTTGATAGCATGTACACTTCTGCATACGGAGTATATCTAATTTGGCAAGGTCATTTCAAAATCAGGTGTCATGCATTTTTATCATGATTTTACCTTGTGAAGAGCTGCATTATTGAATATGTACTGCAATTGAATGGTCAGTTGGTCACATATTAAGCTCAATAACATATTCTTGTAAAACCCATCACCCACTTAACTACAAAAATAGAATATATTAGGAGAATCCTCAATTAGCTCACTCCTGCATTTGACGACACCTTACTGGAGAGCTGGTTATTCTGCCTTATGAATGTTCACCTAATGCACTTTTTATTGCTTTGATAGTTCTAACTTCTAACCTTCAAATGCCAACTCGGAAAACCTGATTTTGATAATTTGATTAATGTTTTGGCTTCGTTTGATTCACCCTTTGTGCACTTCCATATTGTCATTTTGATGTGCTAATAAGTAGCAGGCGCTGCTTATTGGCATTTTTGCCTGTAGTTGGCCACTGATAGACTAATAGTACCCTTCTTCACACCCCATGTATTCAATCTTCCACGAACAAAAGGAACTGTCGGCAACATCTTACTATATTAGCATCATCTGCCTTTTTTTGTGTGATTCTGAATGCAGTCACTGTACCTTCATTTAACGTTGAAGCAGAATTCATTAACATTGTTGTCGTTTCGCAAATTGGTATCAGTTGCAGAAGGATTGGGAGGCCCTACTGCATTATGAATACGGTTCGCATTGCACAGTATAGCACATACCGCGGCATCTCCAGCGCGCACCATGCTACATGATTTTTGGAGTATAGGGGAAGCAGTTGTTGTTTGTAAATATGGTGGTCATATTATGCATCTGGTATAAAGCTGACAACTAACATTATTTATTATTTATTATTTATTCGGAACCAAATTTTCCTGGTGGACGTTCATGAGTGTGCCTTTATACAACATATGTAATGAGTACTGGTAAAGAAATTACTATTTGATTTTTATGTTCAACCAAACAAAATATACGAATTGAGTCCATGTGAATTTAGTTTTTATTAAGCACATTTTCATATTATAAAACTTATAATTGTTGGGCATGGAAGTGTGTCTAGGATAATTCGGGAGTCTAATGACAATCAGACAACAATCCGACTACACTAGATAAAATAGCATGAATACAAAACTGCACAAATCCATAACAAAATCCCGAAATCATACAAGCAATACAAACAACAAAACAAGCACAAAACATAAGATTTGCGTGGGAAAACCTTTCGAACTAGAGGATAAAAAACCCACTTTTTGTCCGTCAGAGCAACCAATCCACTAATCAACGAATCAATACAGGTACTTAACAATCCAATCTCACACCGAGACAAAGAAACATGGAGATCTAAAAAACCAAACTAAATACAACTCGGATCTAGAAAGGATTCCTCTAAAAAAAACTACACTTTTAATTAGATTAGATTAGATTTTCGACTTGCCAAAGAGGAAAGACGGATCATCCGATCAAGAAACAAAACACAAGCCCTTGTGTCCCACAAATTAAAGGCAAAACAATCAGTGTAAATCCTCTGCCCCAATTCCCTGCCCCACAACCCCGCCCCACATAATTATTTTGTCATTAAATTAATGATAAAAAATTATATTTAGCTTCTACATACTTAGTACTCCCTCCGTCTCGAAAAACAAGTCTTTTAGACTAGTTTAGTTGTATCAAAATACATGTCGTTTTAGGTTTCCTAGGTATGGGATAGTAATGATTTGTATAGGTTTTTGTGTTGTTGATTTTTTAAAAGATTTTGATTGGTTAAAAAATATAGTCTGGGTATTTAAAAACAATAAAATTAATGAAAAAAGTTAGTGAATTGAAGATGTTGATTGATGAGTGGGTGTTTTATTAAAACTCGTGCACAATGCTAAAACGACTTGTTTTTCGAGACGGAGGGAGTATAACATATTTGAAAAAAAATCTTAAAAAAATGAATTATAATTTTTTTAAAAAATATACAGTAAAAGAACATCTTTTTAAAACATTGAAAAATCTTTCTATCTCTTTTGAATTATTATAATTTTTGTAAGTTGGTTTTTTAAGATTTTTTTTCCAAATATGTTATACTAAGTATGTAGAAGCTAAATATATATTTTTCTAAAAATTTTAACATTAATTTAATGACAAAATAATTACGTGAAGCGGGGTTGTGGAGCGGAGAAGTGGGGCAGAGGATTCACACTGCAAAACAATGCCTTTTATTATACAAAGGCTTCAATTAGGTGTCAGTACTCAATTATTTAAGGCTTCAATTTAGACCGGACCCAAATATGCCATAGGCCCAACAATAATAAGGGTAGGTGTTAGTACTGAATGATTTACACATTTTCGTCATAGTTATACTATCTTATTGAAACTAGTGTTATTTATTCCCAAATGAAAACATAGTAACATAATATGTTAGCTCGACACTGGTGGATCAACACAAAACAACAACACATACTGATCGACCACCACTTACCCACTAGCATGACACTGAGTTAGTGGTCTTACAAAGCAAATAAACTGCTCAACTTTGACTGACTTTACAACCAAGCTAACCAACTGTGGGTCAGTCGCGGTTGATCACCCCCAACTAAGTAGTCTAAGCTAACCAACTAACTTGAACTTAGCTTAGGAATTTGATTACATTTCAACATAATACATTGTAATACTAGCATAGCATAGCATCGCATCTATATTGGATCATACAGATGAACAGAGAGGCGAGGAGCAATGAGAACTTGAAGGGGCGTTGCCTTCATGTTGGTTAGCCCAAAGCTTTCGGTCATATCGACAAGTGCATCATCTACCGTAGAGAACTCAAAGGCTTGCAGAAAAGAAGCCAGGAGAAACTGCGCGTTGCGAATGCCGAAAGACACCCCTGGACACATCCTTCTCCCTGACCCAAACGGCATCAGTTCAAAGCTCCGGCCTTTTACATCCACATCCTTGTGGGTGGTCAAGAACCTCTCTGGTCGAAACTCCATTGGGTCCTCCCACACCCGCGGATCACATTGGATCTTCGAGATGTTCACTATGAGCCTAGTGCCTTTCTCCACATGATAGCCTCCCACGATGCAGTCTTCGTTGAATTCCCTCGGGGCACTCAATGGTGCCGGTGGATACTTCCTTAGAGTCTCTTTCACAATGGCTTGGAGGTAAACAAGCTTAGTCATATCCGATTCAGTAACTCGCCTATCCTTTCCAACATAGGTGTTCAACTCATCTTGCGCCTTCTTTAGCACGCCACGATTGTTTAGTAGTAGAGACATTGCCCATGTTAGAACCACTGAGGTTGTGTCACTTGCTCCTGCAATCATCGCCTACGTGCAAAATATACATCTTATTCAATTCATCGAAATCGTTCATGTCTAATATATTACGGAAGGTTACACTTGACTGAGATTGCTAACCTGGAAGGTTGGTGGTTGTACATTAGCTTGATGTATGTATTACACGTGTAATACATCAAGCTAATGTACAACCACCAATCAAGCTAATGTACAACCACCAGCCTTCCAGGTCAGCAATCTCATTCAAGTGTAACCTTCCATACTAATTTTAAAAAAGGATTGGATCGGATCATGGAGATGAAAACTAGAGCTAGCTTACCAGGCAAGTAGCCTTGTTTATTATATCATCATCAAAGCAAGCATTGATGCCATTTGAGCCTTCAAGAATGGAAAGCATGACACTCATAAAGTCATTCCCACATTTTTGGCTTCCTGATGATCTCATCTGCTTATGCTCTTGCAGCCAAGTTTCAAGGATGGCATCCATCTTCTCAGCGGTCTTCTTCATCGCCTTCTCTTGGCCGCCCAAGTCAAGCCATCTTAAGAAAGGAAGGGCATCCCCTATGAAAAATGATCCTACTCTATTGAAAAGCTCTTCAATCGTCTCTTGCAAATGCTGCATTATCTCCTCCTCACGACCAACATAGCTTTTCCCCGAAACAATCCTAACAATGATCCTCATCGACAACCGAGAAAACCATTGCTTCAAATCATCAACCAACACCCCATCTAAACTAATCTTTTTGTGTTTGAACCAAAACCCATACAAGCTGTTTATGCAAACACTGGCCTCCTCCCTCCAAACATAAGACAACATATCGAGGCGATGGTTTGATAGAAGCTCAAGAGAGACCACCTTGCGGAGGCTACGCCAGTAGGGCCCATATGGGGTAGGGAAGATACTGGCATTGCCATAGCCCATGATATCAGCAACCAATAGCCTTGGACGGGAAGTAAGAGCCTTGTCGTTCAAGACGAAACACTCTTTAGCCAACTCTGAAGAGCTCACCACTATGGCCTTCTGCACCCCAATCTTTAGGCGAAACACGGGGCCGTGCTCATCGGCCATTTGAGCCAGTAGCTTGTGGGGTAGCTGCAGCTTGCCCCCAAGGAGATGAAGATGGCCAATAATAGGCCAAGCCCCTCCGGCTTCCGGTGGCAATGGCTTGCTCCACTCTCTTTCATGTTTTGGGACAAATAATTTTATTTTGTAGATGACAACCAAAAGAGGAAGAAGGATTAAAAGAAGAACACTGACAATAGAAGGTAAAAATGTGATGAATAATTGCAAGGAAAAGGTAGCCATTGAAGCTCCAACTATGTTGTATAGAGGTCGACATCGACTTGTAGGCTTTATAGCGTAGTGAGTACTGTAACAAGTTAAGGTGGATATATTTTTACTCACAGTAACAAGTTAAGGTGGGTATATTTTAAAAAAAAAATTTAATTTTTTTTTAAATAAATTTTTTTTAAAAAGATAGTTTAATTTAATTAGGGCACCGTAACCGGTTGCGGTGGCTTGAATACGGTCCCAACCCACCGTACCATGTGTCATGTCTTGAAGATGACACATGGTCAAATATTGAAGATACCCATGGTCAAATATTGAAGATGACCTTTGTAGGCGGAGTTGGATCATACTCCTCCGTCTCCGACAGCCACCGGCTTCTCCATCTCCTCCGATATGTCCAAGAGGAAAGTTCTGCTCGTATCAACAGATGTGTCATGTCTTGGTAATTATCTTTTGAATATATGGTGCTTTTTTAATCTTTTTTTCTTTCCTTTTTACCTTCATTGTGAAGTTTGATCTTTATTATTAGAAGGAAAGGAGTTCTATGTTTCATGACGATGAGTTCATCTACCAATTTATTTATGTTGTGATTTCAATGAGTTCTATGTTTTATATAGTGGTTCATTAATGGTTCATCTACCAATTTAGAAGGAAAGGAGTTCTATGGTTTATATAGTGGTTTATAACCAATTTTCAATGAAATTGCTCCTCTCTATCTATCTAATAGTTCATAAACATTTTACTTAAATGGACTTTAGATTTTCATCAAAACTTTTATTAGATTATAGTCTTAAACTAGATTGAATACCAGGCATATAGAGCGATGGCAACCGCGCTTAGGGATGATATCCCTTTCCTTTTGGGCTGCCATTTGGGAGCTTAAACTCCATCCAAAGGTCTCATTGTTTTGCTTGGAGATCATGTGCTACTGCATTGAGTGTCGACGACAACTTGCCCTGTCACGATGTTGTTGATTCCCCCGAATACGATCGATGTCGGATCTAGGACGAGACACTAATACATGCTGTCTTTGGGTGTGCTTCGGTCAAATAGGCGTGGGCTTTACCTTGCTCCATTGCGAATCTTGCAAACCTTGGGAGGTTTCAAGTTAGCCATTAAAGACCTTTTTTTGTTCATCTTTCAATTTATTTCGGCTTCTTGATTCACAAATTTATCTCGTTTATTTGTTTGAATGGGCTTTTTGGCCCAACCAATCAAAGGTTATTGGGCCGGCCGTATAGAACCATTAATGGAGAGCTTTTTTTTTTTTTTTTTTTGGGTACAACTACAAACCAGTGGCAAGTAGTAGTTGATAGTTTTGCATTTAAGATAGATACTAGTGCCAACTGCCAAGTGCAAAGAGACAATGAGGATAGATGTGGGTTTGTCTCTACGTTTCTTATTAGTTTCCTCCCCATACATATTAAGTGTGCGTAAATTGACCATTTGACAAGACTCAACAAGCTGTGGATTGTCACCCGTTTTGATACTTATCAAAACGCAATTGGACACCAAAGCCACATAAAACTTGTGTACAAAAAAAGGGTCACTTGGGTCCATTCAAATGTACTCCTACCCCCTGCATCTCGATTTCAATTATTTCGATACGTTAGAGGTCATCGAATCTAATTTCAGCTTTCGGATAAAATATAATCTACATTTTCGCTAAAAACGTCTTGATTTTTGTATAATTGATTCATGATTTTCCTCGTCAAACGTACAACTTAAAAAGTAATGGGTATAACCCAATACTCCCTCCGTTCCATAATACATGTCCCTTTGCTTTTTGGCACACATTTTAATGAGTGAAAAACTCTATAAAATATTATTTTGTTAAATATTTTTTTATATAATTTGATTCTTATTACTAATAAGTATCCAATTATATAAAAAAAATTAATTAAAAAAATAATATTTTATAGAGTTTTTCACTCATTAAAAAGCGCGTCGAAAAGCAAAGGAACATGTATTATGGAACGGAGGGAGTATGTTGGAGCATTGGGCATTGGCATTAGGGTGTTTTAACTCCTAAAATAAAGAATCAATTAAAATAATATTAAAAGTTAAATATATTTGGAATGAGAAATGATATGACATGTTTTTTTTTAGCAATAAACTCTTAAAAATGGAAATTTGAGTGGTTTTAGGGATTCAATAAGCGAAAAACTTGTACATGATGATTTTTTGTTTTTATGATAAGAGGTAGAATATCGCAGTAATTGTTAAGTTTCGCTAGGTCATCATATGACATGGGATCATACATTCATACGTGCAAGTGCACTATGTGTAATCGATCAAGTTGGGCATATAAAACCAGTGAACTATATTTTATCCTAAAATCAATTGGTATTAGAAGAAAGCCTACCGACTTATATGTAAAGCTTATATTCTTTATATTATCAATATGTATATCATTTCACATCTTTTATAGTTATGCACTGACTTGCTGACTTTTACACAATTTATTTAGAGTAGTGATGCTTTAAAATTACCAACCAAATGGATTGGAACGTATGACTAAACAAGGTTTGATGATGAGCCCTCTCTCTGTCACGCATCACAAGTTAGATCTCAACCAATTCATCACGGGCCACCTCTGGTTTCTTTAATTTCACCATCATCATTTTTCATGATTTCCATATACCATATATATATATATATATATGTTTGTTTGTTTTTTTACCCTTTTAATTGGTGTGTGTTACATCTTATTTTTTGAAAACTATACATCGATAAATATCTACTGTGTTTATCACGAGATTTAAAGAAGTTAATCTTATAAGACTTCATGGAATCGGAGTTGATCCTATTAAATTGAAAATTCAAATGGTCAAAAGGTTATGACGTCTGTCATAATTATTGAATAAGATCGCCTATCTATAAGTGTATATTTACTACAACTAGAAGTCAACTAAAACTTTATCATAGGCACGAGATTAGAAACGTTGTTGGTCCACACTTTCTTCTGCTTGCGTCTTCTTGGTAACGAAATGTTACAGAAGTTTATTAACTTTTCCTTATTCTCGCTATTCGCAATGCACCCTAGAGCCTTTCTCGACTTCTTCATGTGCCGAGTTTTTGTTGTTATTATACTCAATTAGGATACGGACCCTTATCTTTTGTAATTTTTTTCATTTATTTGTTTATAGTTTCTACCATATGATAGTTAGTCTGTTTATCATTTATTTCGACCTCTTGATTACCTGATGCGGGTGATACAAGATATTTCAAATCCTTATATTTTTCATAAACTAATAAAATAAATCCAAAATTACTTATCATTTTATATTTCTCGAAATCTATCTAATATTCTAATATCATGAAAATGATTCTAAATTTAATAAGTAAAATTCAAAACCGGACAACTGACAACGAAAGCAATTCATGATTGACCTTGCATGTCCCCTTCCAAAAGCTGAGATCGATGGGCCGGCCAACATGCCATGCTGCCTGTCTTTACTTTGTCACTCGACGATTTAAGCTTAAATTTAGACTCCATTTCTAAGAGGTGATCGATAATACTTTGCTCAACAACAAAAAAGGTACATGTGAATGTCCTGTGGTTTCTAAGAGGTGATCTATATGAAAAAGCTTCAACTATAAACTAAACCCCATTTCAAAGTCATAAATATGTGCCTCAAGAATCAAGATTAGTGTCTCTAAAACTCTAAAAATGCACATATTTTTAAAAGAAAAAGGAAAATATGATTTTAGATATACATATAATAATAATAATAATAAAAAGATGGCATAAATCACATTTACATTTTCAAAATATACTCCTACTTTACTAGTTTAATAGATAAGTGAGATTTAGTTTTGGTCATGTCTGAGCCAACTAATAGAGAAGTCTTAATTACTCATGACATAATTATGGACCATGTGTAGGCATCTGTACTAAGGAGCTCAACTCAACTTGTAACAGGACACGTGTAGGGTGTAGAAGGACTTGGCAGTTGAGAATGGCGCCTATATAAAGGATCATCTCATTGCTGTTGTAACAGATTGGAAGAACTAACAACTGAAGCTCTCAATTGCTTCTTGAATCCCAATCATTTCTCATCACATTTTCATTGTTTTCTGCGAGATCTAAACTGGATTCTCCAGTTCATATGGTATCAGAGCGGTGAAGATCAAATTGAGAAGTTGTTCGTCGTCCCAGATCAGTGAAGATGGGAGATACATACGCATCGGTTGTGCGAAATCAAGGAGGAGATCAACAGTTTCAATTGGCATCGAATGATCCGCTTGCGCTTGCAAGCTCAGATAGTCCTGGTGCGCAACTTATCTCTGCAACCTTCAATGGAACGAATTTCCTCAGCTGGATGAGGAACATCAAAATGGCGCTTGGAGCTAACCTGAAGCTTGGTTTCATAGATGGATTTGTGGTGAAACCTCCGGCCGATTCGCCTAATTGTCAAAGGTGGGTGAGAGCCGACTACATGGTGAGGTATTGGCTCACCAACTCGATGGATCCAAGGATCGCGGAGTCGGTCATGTATGCGACGTCTACAGCAGAGCTGTGGGTGAAATTCTGGAAAGGTATGGTCAATCCAAACATGACTATTCTATGTTCATTAGGAATCAGTCAGGGAAGCAAACTATAGTTGTGGTGTATGTTGATGATTTGCTGCTCACTAGATCAGATGTGGCCTACATTCAACACTGCAAAGCTTTGTTGCATAAGGCATTTACTATAAAGGACTTGGGCCTTGTTAGATATTTCTTGGGCATTGAGGTAGCTAGATCAGAAAGAGGAATGCTATTGAATCAGAGGAAGAACATAGCAGACATTATAACAGATACACACATGATTGATTGCAAACCTGCAATCTTTCCTCTACCCAGGGGTTTGAAGATGTCTACACATGATGGTGATCTCTTACCAGATCCAGAGTCATATATGACGACTAATTGGGAGACGGTTATACTTGAATTTAACCAGGCCTGATTTGTCTTACTCCATTCAACACCTAAGCCAATTTCTCAGCTCTCCTAGAAGCCCTCATATGCAGGCTGCCCTGCATGTTGTCAGGTACTTAAAGCACTCACTCAACTGGGGATTGTTTTACCCAAAGGTCAGTTCCATGTCTCTAGCTGCTTATAGGGTCTTCACTCATCTCGTGGAAGACTAAAAAGCAAAAGACTGTGTCCAAGTCTAGTGCTGAATCCGAATATAGATGTATGTCTTCAGCTGGTGGTGAAGTTGTGTGGGTATCAGGGTTGCTTCATGATCTGTCAATCAAAGTTCCCTTACCAGTCACTCTCTTTTGTGACAATAAAGCTGCCCAGCACATTGCAGCTCATCCAGTCTATCATGAGCGCAACAAACACCTTAACATCGACTGCCACTACATCCGAGAACGCATAGATGAATGCATTCTCCAGACAGCACATGTTTCTTCAAGCCTCCAACTTGCTGATTTACTCACTAAGCCTTTGGGTGAGGTTCAACATAGGACACTATCTTTCAAGTTGGGTTTGGTGGATGCACCCCCAAGTCCAACTTGAGGGGGGGGGGGGGGTATGGACCATGTGTAGGCATCTGTACTAAGGAGCTCAGCTCAACTTGTGACATGACACGTGTAGGGTGTAGAAGGACTTGGCAGTTGAGAATGGCGCCTATATAAAGGACCATCTCATTGCTGTTGTAACAGATTGGAAGAACTAACAACTGAAGCTCTCAATTGCTTCTTGAATCCCAATCATTTCTCATCACATTTCCATTGTTTTCTGCGAGATCTAAACTGGATTCTCCAGTTCATAATAATAGTTTCGGAAAAGTTTTAAAAATTTTGCGAAATTCGTGTTTGAGTCTGAACAACCTCAATTTAAATTCAGGTTAAAAATATATCCAGTTCATTTATGTTGAGTAGGGGTGGGCATTTGCAATTAACTGCTAATTCAATTAACTGATAAGCAATTAATTGGTATTTCAATTAGGAGAATGCAATACCCGTATTTGAATTGAAATGTCCAGTTAACTGACTCTCAATTAATTGCAATTTCAATTCAAATACTCCAATTAATTGTAATTGATTCCCCTCCCCCTGTTCACATAACGCAACCCCTCTTCTACATCTTCCATCCTCCCAGCCCTGTTGGTTCTTCTCGGCGCTTCTTCTTCACAATCGGAGCCGTTGGATACGAGATCGGAGCCGCTGGAGTACAAAGGCACCTCCGCCGAAATCGGAGACGTTGGATACGAGATCTCGATGTCAGCACGAGAGATTGTTGCTCTCCTTGCTGAACTGGATCTTGGCGGTGCCGTTGCCGAACTGTTTGGCAAGGAAGGAGTTGTTCTTCTTCACAATCTCCCAGATCAAAGGCCCTGGAACCGTCGCCATCTCAATCGGAGGATGTACAGGACGGGAAATCACGGGAAAAACCTAGACCGAGAGGGACGGTGATGGCGGCGTTCTGGCCGTCGTCCTTGATGACGCCGGAGGAGCGGAGGCAACAGGAAGAGGGATCTGGATTCGAGAGCTTCACGGATCTGGATTCGGAATCCGGCGGCCGTTGAGAGGGAGATGAGTGGAGGTGGTCGGGAGCGACGCCGGAGGAGCGGAGGCAACAAGAAGAGGAGCGGGAGAGGGATGAGGGAACGAGGCGAGGCAAGCTCCGGCAATGCTAGGCAAGCTTCGGCGAGGCGATGGAACAGGGCCTCTGAATCCCACCGCCGCCCTCTGAATCCCTCGCTCGCTCCATCGGCAATGGTACGGGGCCTCACTCGTTCCTCTATCTGCAGCAGTAACATCTCCGTCCGGCGAGAGGCGGTGGCGGATCACGTAATCTGAACGGGGGAAGAAACCCCAATCCAGTTACAGAGACCCCTGCTGCCATTATAATTGATTACGCTCTCTCTTTGGGGTCTCTGTAATTGATTAATGCTGGACGAGAATCCGGAGGTGGAGGAGAGATTGAGGTCGGTGACATGATGGAGTGAGATCTGCGATGGAGGCCGGCGAAAAGGATGAAGGAGGAGCAGAAGTCAGAGAGATCTGCGATGGAGAGAGAGGATGAGGAGAGAGAAAAAGTGAGAGAAATCCTGTAACAAACTGATTTTTTTTAAAGTAAGGCAGCAATTAAGCAATTATTCAATTAATTGCTTCAATTAACTGTAATTGTTTTGAATTGGTGGGGAAAAGCAAGTCAATTAACTGTATTGAAATATCACAATATTTCAAAACAATTAATTGTAAAATTTAGCAATTTTTCAATTTTTCAAAACAGTTTTTCAATTACAAATAATTATGCCCACCCCTAATGTTGAGAATGGAAGGAATGTGAAGAGACCAAAAAGAGTCCCACATTGATTACATAAACAAAGAAGACTTACTATAAGCTAGTGGGCTACCCCACCTAATGCCAATTGGTTTTAGGATGAAACCCTGCTCGACTTATGTGCTAGGCTATTAGCGCAAGAGCGCACGTATGCACACGACCCCCGATCCCGAGTCCCAACGGACTTCAGTAATTTAGTAAATAAAAAAGTCAAAATTAAACATTTTTTCTAGATAAAGCTAGCCTAAATCGACTCAACCTACCCAACAACCTATGTCTCCAACGGTCCAACCTCAATAGAGTAGTGCCACATGAAAGTCTTCTAGATTTTCATTAACCATTATTACAACGTACTTTTTTAATGGTCAAAATTTGAATGATCAAATACATAAATTGCTCCCCCTTTTCCCATTATAAAACAGTACTCTCTATCAAAATCTGGCCTGATTATATACATCTTATAAATATAGACCTAGACATGAGTCACGAGTTATCTATGACTCACTGAGTGCCTGAGTCATACTAAGTTGTCGATCCATTAATTAGATTCGGATATGTGGGTACGAATTAGAGGTTCCGATCTAATATATATGAGTCTTTTGACTCAATGAATCAAACCCGTCAGATCAAATCCGACTACGTAGACAGATCTATTTAAATATATGCTGTTTAGAATATACAATCCGAATTAGAGGTTCCCTTGCTAAAGCCGGTTTTGCTACCACGAGAGGTTTTCATGTCTTAGGGGAGCCTCTCGATGGGATTAGAGTGTTGCTAGATGAGGATTGTAGGGGAAAGGCTACTCCCCGGATGATTTGTATGTAGCCATTCACTGTTTTATCGATGGAGGTTTCTCCGTTTGTTCACCAAAAAAAAGAATATACAATTAATATCCATTAAAAAAAGCATATAGTTAAATTAAGTAACAAATATAGGGTGGTAGGTATCATAACGTCCATTTGCTAGCAACTAGCATGCAAGTTCACCAATGATATAAATATTTGGCGCCTTCAAAGTCTGTGTAACGATATCACCTTGTTAAATATTACTACGTTCTTATTATTAGATTTATAATTTAATTAATTAATATACATTATTTGAATTGATACTTTCTTTTGGGGTCAGATTATATTAATAATGCATATTGAGTTGCATGCTAAGTACTACAACCATAGATCTTCTTTGAATATTCATCGCAGACAAAATCAGGCTACATATTTTATTTAATTCCCCCTTCAATTATTTTGTTACATTTGGTTATTAGTTATACATAAATATATCTTAAACAGTGTATATATAGATATAACGAATATAATTCATATTTTTCTGGCGGGAAATAATTAATTAGGAATATTGATGAAACAGGAAAGCATGAAAAATATGCCATGTAAGGTCATGTACATCCGTCTACACTTCTCTCTGTACTCCACTAACTTTTTTCCCTCCACATCAGCATAAGAACACTTCTTCAACTATTTTATGAATTTTACACACATCCGTGTACTCCACCCTCGAATTATACACTAATTATTTAATCATTTATTTTAGTTGTATACTCTTATTATATGAAATTATAATTTTATTTGTTTATTAAATTAATATTTAAAATTCTTTTAGATTATGATATTATTTTTATTTAAATATTATTTAATTATACTATTTTTTGCTTTTACTTAAATATAGTAAAAATGGGTTTCTATGAAAAGGTAAAAATATTGTCTATTCAAATATAATTTTATTTATTTATTTTAATATTTTTAAACATTTAAAAAGTTGATTTGAAATAAATGAAACCTTCCTACCAAGTGGGTTTGTTGTACTCCAGCTTGTTCTTAAATAAGAACAGTTTTTAAGTGTACTTGAATATTTACCTTTTTGTTTAATTACTTTTGGGCTTAGTAAACCCCAAATGTACAGGGGTGTACATGCTCTAAGCACTGGGTCGAGTACATATTTAATCTGCCGTCCAAACACAGTGGCGTGTATATGATATACCTTGAATTATGTATTAATTTAATTAACTTTTTTTTACAGTAGGCAAGTAGGCAAGAAGTAGATCGACGAAGCGATGTTGAAGTCATCAAAAGTTGACTTGATGAACCCTCCACAGAGGGTCGCCAGTAAAAAAAAAACTTAAATCTAAGATTACAATAAAGATAAATTTATATTTTAAAACGCAAAAATTAGAGCCTTTATTTTTGATATCTGGACTGATGTTGAGACATCTTGCATGCAAGCCGTGGAAGCTGTTGAGGATTTCACAGAATCACAATTTTGTTTGGTAGAAATTTGTGGAAGACATTTGAGTGGGATTGGGTTTGTATATGAGTCGATTTTTTTTAGAGGGATATTGGGTTGGATTTTTATTTTATTTTTTGGCTTTTTTGGGAGATCTGAACAACTGTGAAAGAATGGAGCCAGGTCGGAGCCTACCAGAGCATTTGAAACAGAGGAAGGGAGCGGCGTCGAGGGCCTCCCAATCGGAAGACACAGACTCGCGCCACCAGGGGTAAAAGTTGAGGTTTACAAGTTTGGTGCATACACCACCGCCACCGAAACATACCACGGCCAGGAGGGAGGCCGAGTAGGAGTTGACGACGAGGGTGTGGGTTGGGGCGGCGGGGAGGCGCCGAGGGTTAGGGAAGGGGAAGGTCTGTGTGGAGGTGGCTAGGGTTAGGGAAAATAGAAGTGTTCCTAGGGAGAGGTTGGAGGTGAGGCTGAGGCCGTGAAGGAGATCAGGTCGGAGCAGTTGGGAGCGAGGGGAGGGATAACATGTGGGGGGAGGGGAGGTTCCGGCTATCTGAGAGCGGACGGAGGGCACACAGCAGGTGAGTTTGCCGGTTGCAGGGGCTGGGCAGGAGGGATGCATGGAGTCATGCATGTGAGGCCAGCGGCCACATCGAAGCCGACATGGGCGGCGAAGGAGAGGAAGAGGTGGATCGGCGTCGAGGGTGAAACAAAAATGTTGTGGAGGAAGGAGATCAGGGCCAGTGGGGCAGCCACACCGACGGTCGAAGAGGTGAGCCATCAGCAGCGGCGGCGGGGGCGACAGCTGGAGTGAAAGGGCTACTAGGATTGGATTATGAGGGTTTGTGTTTTTTTTCTTAATTTAATTAACTCTTGTTAAACTATAGTATAGTATCTATAGTAATATGCCATGTAAGTACTATAAATAAAAAGAAATTTAAGATGTTTGTAATTTGTACATATAAAAAATAACAAGAGTTTTTCAAGCTATGTATTAAAAAATGAAAATGGGAATATTTTTTTTTTTGGTAATTAAAGAATGAAAATGGGAATATGATAACATTACTTTTCTAAAAATCCCGCATATGCGCTAGGCAATTCCTTTCCGTCTAAAGTTAGCTAGACGAGCGCCCGACCACATCTAGGCACCTGCCTTGACTAACTAGACGCCGTCTAAGTACCGCCTAGACGCTAGGTTACCCCTCACTGCCTATGATCCATCTAGCACATTTTAAAACACTGGATAACATTGTCATTGGCTACCAATATATACTCATTAATATTGTCAATTGAAAAGCTTTTTGTATCAAAAACATCACATGAGGTTTTCAAGCTATTAAAATTTGAAAATGAAAATATTATAACATTGTCATTGGCTACCAATATATATATACTCGTTAATATAACCATGAATTTTTCAGGCTATGAAAAAATGAAAATGAAAATGTAAGTATTATAATTAACATTATTGGCTGTCAGGATTGAAGGCGGAATGCCGGAATTAAATCCTACAGAGTTTTAGTCGAATTTATTAGGTAAAGTTAATTTACAAAATATTAACCATCAGTTTATTTCTCTCTCTCTATATATATTCTTTTAAAAAATGATTGCATGAGTAATTAATTAATTCTAAACTTCATCTCCTAAAATTATCCCCAAAGAATTCGTATGGAGACAAAAAATGCTAAAAAAATATGGATTTGGATCTCATAAGTGGAAATCCATGGAATTGACTAGGAATGAGATTCACATTCGGATACAACTAACAAATTTTATTTTTTTTTGGTCTGAACAAAAAATATTTATTTGACCAAAAAAAAAATATATTTATCATTACATACAATAAATCCCAAATACCCTTAATTAAAAAAATCCGTGATTAATTTCCCATAAATCGGCGATTGTATACGTTCTTCAATTCACAAATCTATAAATATATTAACCTCACAACCTTACTCTTTTGGTAGATTGGAAATGTGATGTGGACCATGTGGTTGCTTAGCTCCTTTTTGGGACTCTGGACCACAAAATGCAATGAAATTCAACTTAACTAATATTGTACAATTGTGATTTTATTATGAGAAAATTTGGTGAAATACCACCTTTTGCTATTTTAATTAGATTATTAGCATGCTAACTTTTTAAATGGGCTGGACTAACACCTCTTTAATGTTTTATAGGTTAATAACATCCTTTAGTTTATCCTCTATCAAGGCATTTGGAAACGGCGGATCGTCCCATCCATGGCGAGAGAGATTCCTCAAATCCACTTCTGCCTCGGATCGTCGATCGTCCCCATCCTTCTGCCTCGGATCGCTCGCTCCCATAGCTCACCTTCTCCGAGGACCTCGCCAGCAAGCTCGCCGATTGCCCTATCCGCCTGTCCGAATTCGTCGCCGGAGACGAAATCCGCGTCCTCCCTTAGTGCGGCCACGCCTTCCACGTCGTCTGCGTCGACACCTGCTCGGATCTCACTCCTCCTGCCCCTCCTGCCGCCAGATCTTGGCCGTCGGGCGATGCCAGAGGTGCGGCGGCCTCCCCGCGGATACCTCCCCGGCTTCCGAACCTCCGGTGATGGAGAGCGTCATCGAAGTAGGCGGTGCCGGCCTGAACACCTTCTTGCCCTAACTGGAAAGGGTTGAAGGCGAGGGTTTGTGAATTAGGTACTCTTCGTACTTCTTTCCAATTCCAATTGATCACTTCAGTTTCTGAAAATTGGGGCTTTGGCATCTAGGTTCTACTTGTATCTGATCTGTTGTGATTAGTTTGTTCTCCAATTCCACTACTAATCAACTCGCTATTTTGAAAATCCCATAGATATCAACTCACTATTTTGAATAACTGCCTCCAAAGTGTTCGATGAAATGCCTAGATGAATTGACTATGTTTTTGTTGTTTCTTGGTAACTTTTAGTTGAAATAAATCATTCATTGTTAATGGCTTTGCAAATTTTTGAGTAAATTTGGATTGAAACATCTCTAAATATTATCGCTAGAGAGGTTCTGTTGACTCTACTTTTAGTTTTAGTGAGTGATGGTTTTGGAATCACATTATAACCAATGCTGACATAAGAAGCATTGCTTACTGATTGGAGTCTTGGTTTTTGGTTTTTGAATCAGTAATTGCCTTTAGATAAAATAGTGTACTGGTTCTTTGATAAGTTCAGTGGAAATGGACTCATTCCTTTGTGACCAAATATAGGATTATGTTACTTGAAGAAAACCAAATAGCATTTCATTGATGATGGACAAATCTTTGATGTTGTCAAGGATTATGCTCACCAAATTCCATATATGATAGGACAGGGCAATGGGTCTGATGTTCTGAAATCTTAGTGTCTAAAGCTTCCCACCAAGTTTTTGTGGAAATGTCTAGGCAAGAATATTTGGTGTTTTTTTATGTCCTAGATGGTGAGTTGGGTGAAGGTCGGGCAATCAGCAGGGTCTTGCCTAATCAGGCTGCTTACAACTTATCTGATATTGATATTATAGATTGTGAGATTGGTGAGGACCGAGTAATCGACATGGGATCGATGGGTCATGTTGGTTATAACCCATCCACTCCAGCTCTGTTCAACCTTAGAGTCATAAACATCATCCGATTTTGATGCCATTAATCTGATAGAGGAAGAATCGTTGGTTATACCTCAACAAGTATGAGATCCAGGTTTCAAATTTTAACTGTATATTCTTATGTGTAAACTGGCACTTCATATATATTCTGTTTTGCTTTATTGCTGTACTTGTCAAGGAAATCTGTTTGTCTTTTGGCTTTTGCTTCATAGCCATTTGTTTGTTTATATGGACTCTTAAGTGTTCAATTGCTCTTTTACATTTTTGGTATGTGATCGTGGATTGCTCCTGGTTGATGAAATCTCTAATAAGTTAATAACCATCTCAAGTTTCTTGTTGACATAACAACTGAGTGAGTTGTAATCTTAAAAGGACTACATCTACAATTATTAACTGAGAAAATAAATTCATAATGCATCATTATTTTGTGTTGGGTGATGCAGTAGTATATTAGTATGAGATCAATTATTGTTGAATACCATGCTCCCCTAATTGAAAAATAATCAAAAGTGTATGCATTCACTCGTTTACGATTGCTTATTCACTGATTAACAATTATGTTTTTGAAAAAGCCAGATGCTACAGAACTCTCTGATTCCTTCCATCTCTATCTTTCTTCTCCTAAAATTAGAGCATAATGTCTTATATCTCAACTACATGAAATATGAAGCTTAATTTTTAGTTTAAAATAAAGGATTAAGAACCTGAAAATGATTTCATTGATTCCATATTATATTACTTTGTTTTTATATGTGCAATAAGGTGACAATATTTTGATTCCACGCTTTAAGCTCTTATGCCATCAACTATATAAAATTATCACCATAAACCGTTGCGATTAATGAAATGTAATCACAAATGTCATCGATGAATAAAAATGTAATAAACATGTCACCACAAGTGATTGCATCAATAAATTGTAATCACAAACGTGTCATCATTGAATAAAAGTAGAATCGATGAAAATTTATCGATATACAATTGATTAAATTAAAAAAAAAGTGACATCAAACGATTCGATTAAAAAAGTAGCATCAAATAATTACATTAGAAAAATGACATCAAAACACTAATTTGAAAAAATTGCATCACATTAAAGAAAAAAAAAGTCATCAAAACAGTACTTTGAAAAATATGGCATCACGGTAAAAAAAAATCATCAAAAAATTGACTTTAAAAAAGTGTCATCAGTAGTCAGCAGTAAAAATATTTGGCATCTATGGTCGATGTAGCGTCACAATACACAAAAAATGTCATCAAAGTTTGAAAAAAGTGGCATTCAAAAAGTGTCATCAAACCATTTCATTAGAAAAGTGGCATCAAAGTGAAAATAAAATGGCATCAAAACGGTGGCATCAGAAAAATGTCATCACTAAAAAAAAAAAAAAAAAACGGGTCAAACGTTGACCGGTCAACGTTGACCGGTCAATGGTCAACTGCTTGACCAGTCAACGGTCAAACAGTTGACCATTGACTTTAGTACCCCATTTGGAGAATGGACTAGGTAATCTAATTAACTAAGTTTCTTCTCTAATTAGCTAATTGAAAGTTTTAAATAGCCTAATTGCCTAAATCACCCTTTTATTATTCATAGCAATTTAAAAACTTTTGTCATAAATAACATGTAAAGTTGTTGCTTGATCTTGTCTTATGAAAAGGGCATGTAACGAATATTCAAATAGGGGCAAGTAGTGGTAAAGCAACAACATATTTTTAGTATATCCGGAGTTTCAGTTTTTGGGTGTGCCTTTCATAAGAAAATGTAAAAAGGAAAGGTATTTTTTTTATACTTGTTATTGCTTTTGTTGGGTGGGTCTCTTGGTTGATCTAATGGGTGCATTTACAATTGGATCTTGTGATACCATTTTGTACCCTTATTCCATTTCTTTATTCTTGTGTGTGGATATCTTTTTGCTTTTCAAACATCAAATTATTCACATAGATCTTAACTAACAAAAATATCCATGTTTGTTTAATTTAAATAAGCTAATTAAGGGATTGTTTGGACAACTTTTAGTTTTTTTTTGTTTCTAGGTTTGGAATATTTTGGTTTCCCTATTTATATTAATTAATTTCATTCTCAACAGATATATACCACATTTATATCCTCATTTTCATTTGCAAAACTGTCAACCAAAAAATGAAAATCTAAAAAAAAAAAGATATTTCTACAAATTCACTTCGGGTGTGTTTGATTTTTTTTTGAGAATATTGGGATTGTTTTTTGTCTAACATTTATCCCATTACATTCTCCAAAATAGATAACGGAAAAAAATAATGGAATTCATTCCCTAAATTTGGGAAAAAATCTATATTGGGATAAATGTCATAATGGGATAACCGTTGAAATTGGAACTAAAGAATTTATAATATATGATTTATAATTCTCAATTTTAAAGAATTTTAGGAAGAAACTATTGTGCATGCTTATAAACTAGTTGAATGTTTGGCATTTGACAAATAGCTCAAATGATATAAAATGACTAAAATGTACCAATTGGGGACAAAAGGGGAAATTAAGATGATGGGTCAATGTTATAGAGAATGTAAAGATACCGAAGAGTACCTCTTATACTAAACATATGAAAAAACAAGCCTTAATATATAAGGTAGTGAGCTACTTCTACTATTACCAATTGATTTTATGATGAAATCTTATTCGACTTATGTATTAGGTTACTAGCACACAAGCACCGGTACACACGATCTCCGGTCACGAGTTCGAAGAGACTTTTTCAAATGCTACTACCATGTCCACAAATAGCACTTTAATAACTTTTCACAATTTACAAGTCTCGAAAAGGACTAAGCATGTTTACCAAATCCAGAACTTAAATTAATCTTTAAATTAAACAAAGTGAACAAGCTCCTACTAATCTCATTTCCAATATACATGAGCAAACATGATCGAGTCAAAAAAAGAAATACATAAAGATGAGTAAAGTTTCAACCTGTCACCAACAAATAACTTTCTTTTGAATATATTCATGCATATATACGTACATATATATTAGTATATTACTTGAGAAATTTCTATGAGATTATAGAACGAGTTAATTTAAAACAAGAATTAAACTAGTTTGACGTGGAGAAATGTTAATTAAATTAGCTAGTGAGTCAACAAAACATGTCAAAAGAACAATATACCCGGAAATTGGAGACCAATTCCAAGTAAATTTCCCAAATTCAGGTGAGATTAGCTTGAAAATCTGACTAATTAAAACACCAGTTAATTTAATGGTTTTTCTACGAGGGTATAGGATACGACCTTAAATTGAAAAAGATTTCATATCAAAAAGACAAATAATCCTAAGAATCTAATTAAAAAAAGCTAAACTAATTACTATATTTTTTTTCTAAATTTAGGGCCTTATTGGAGTATAGGATAAAAAAATCGTTAATTTAAATATAAACACAAAATAAAAGGAAAAGTCAACAGTTTTGATTTTATACTGATTTAATTGTGGTGTAAAATGATAAATCATGTTTTGTAACAATAAATTGAAATTAAGATGGAAAATTTGCCATCCACATTCCACAAAATGTAATTAATGAGGTAGGAGATGAAAGAGGAAAGAGCCAAAGGGAATCTCGTGGCGTCCTCATCTTCACGCACATGTACGGACACTGACTCCAAAAGCATGCCTCCACCTCCACCCCCACTCAAACTCAGTTTCGACTCGGACTCCGACTCATTACGTCACCCACCATAAGTCCATAACTATCCCAATTAATATGCGCAAATTAAATATTTCGAAAATGGATTTTTTTTAATCATTATCATTTGATAATGATAAGATCCAATTTTATTATCTGACCTATCTTGGCGATATACTTAATTAATGTTATATCACAATTAGGGGCTGATGGATACTCCTAAAATAAACCCACATGGAGACGCTTGTGAGTGGGAGGGTCAACCCCTTAAATGGGCCTACAGTAACCCGATCTAGATGTAGAGTGGGCTTTGCCCACCTGAACTGGAAATGATCAAAAAAAATATCCTATACTGAATAGAATTTGTATAAATTGATATGTTAAATTATGCATATATGTCTATATATAACCTCCAGTTATTGTTGATCCATTTAACATTTTGATAATTATACATGTTTTTAAACATTTTAAAGATTTTTTTTCAGAAACCCAAATTTCAAATATTTTATTAGAACATTTAAAATTTCTAAATATCTTGTAAGAAATTTATCGATTTTAAATTTCAAAAATATTTTTTTAAATATGTAACTTAGTTATTTTTTATACGTGTAAACTAGTGTGTCATGTACTTGATGTACACATATTAAAAGGGAGGCATATCCTGAAAAAGTCAAATATGTGTTCCTCTAGTGTTTGATGTGTGTTGCAACTAGTAACGCCTTTTGTGGGGGCACCCTCACTCGTCTGGGCCCGCAGCCCACTTCTTTTTCTGGTCAAATTCCGCACCCCACTTCTTATACCTTCCATAGTTCCATGTTTACTTTTCACCTAAAAAGCTAAACCTTCCATATTTACATGTGAATTTTGGAGTGCAAAATTTCTTTTCTAGCAACTTTGAATCTATAACCTCAAATTACAACACCTTTCCAGATTTAAAAAAAAAAAAAACGAACACCTTTTAAACCTAGTATAAATATTTATATTTATATAGTATTTGTAATACGTTTGCAGGAAAAAGGTAAGATGAGTAAATATTAAAGAATTGTTTATTTAATTATATTTTTTTTGGGTAAAATTATTTATTTAATTGGTAAAAGTAGTATTTTAAATTAAAAATATACTTTATTCTTCTCAAAACATTAATCGTTTGACTGTTTAACACATTTTTTAAAATAAAATTTATACCAAATATTTTTTTATTAATTTTAAAAATTATTTTATACCGTACTTATTACTCATAAGTACTCCGTATAAAATAAAATTCTATAATTAATAATACCAGAGTAACATTTATATGTATCGTCCAATCCGATGCAACCCTTCCATTGCTTTGACTACAAGTACCACACAGGACGTGACGATCCTGATTCATGAGTATTTGCTTGAACTGCAATTTGACGGAACTCTTACCACATCTCTCACCTTGAATCTCGTATCCTAACTGAATTTTTACATTTTTTTTATTGGTTTCATTTGTATTTCTTCTTTTTTCTTTTTTTTTTGAAAAGAGGCGGTATGATGATATTTCTTGTATTGGGATTGAAGTAGTCGCGCGGTGGTAATCTCTGGACTCTGGAGTATTCGGCGGCGGCTTCTTCTTCTTCTGAACCTTTAAATTTGGCAATTTAGGAGGAAAGAGAGAGAGAGTGTGAGTGAGAGAAAACGGAGGAGGAGGAAGGAGAGAGAGAGAGAGAGATCATGGCGGTGGATTCCGATTCCAACGCCGGCGCAGGGCGCGGTGTGGTTGGAAGGAAGATTAAGGTCGGCGTCTGCGTGATGGAAAAGAAGGTGAAATGCGCTCCTGAGGTTGTTTTTCTGTTTTCGTTTTTTTACGCGATTTGGTTTTCGTTTGTCATTTTTCCGCAAATGTTCTTTGGATTGCAATTTTCCCCTTACTCGAGCGAAGAAAACACGAGTTACCTTTCCTTTCTGTTTGATTGAGGTTGCGGATTTCGCAGTGGTGCTCGATTCTAATATGCCTTTTCTGATCTTGTTTCCGGGGGGAATTATTCATTGTAGGCGTTTTCGGCTCCGATGGGACAGATACTGCAAAGATTGGAGGCATTTGGCGAATTTGAGGTCTGTGTTATGTTCAAATTAGATTGAGATTCCGTGATTTGTTTGAAACCTGCATATTTTAAGAGTGTATATTAGGTAGCGGCGGCGCTGTTGTTATCGGAATCTTGAATTCGCCTTTTGGAATCTCTCATGCATTTGATTGGTTGGAGTATGAGTGATTTTTAACTATTCAGTTGTTTAAGGAGGCATGTTGTCTGTAATAGTACTTGTACTGCTCTACACATCTTCGTATTTAATCTTTACTATTGCGATTTGTTTTTGCAGATTATAATATTTGGCGACAAAGTAATACTTGAAGATCCAGTGGAGAGGTACATTTTCAATTTTTCAATAGCCAGAATAATTTCAAAATTTTGGAATCATATGCTCTCTACATTTTTGTGCTGTCTCTGTTTGGGAGTATATTAAATTTTTATGTCTGTCTCCCCTCTCTTCTCATGTTGCTGTATGGAATTATACTGAACATGAAAATGAGAAAATCTTGTGGTATTTAGATAAGTGCCAATGGAAGCAACTGGCCTGCAGCCTGACATTAACAGCTGAGATTTAATGTTTAGTCACATGGTTAAACTTTTGTGTCATCAGAATCTGGTATTTGTATGTATCATTGAATTAGCCCTGGGTTAAACAAGTATGCCTGTCAGCCTGTGTGCCTCATTCAATGAAGATTCATTACACATAATTGATCAAGAAATAGAATATGGAATCTTGATCTGCGGATCAGGAAGTTAGTTATATTATTCCTCAGAGCCTGATACAAGGACAATCATTTCAGGATTCTTATATTTCTAGTGTCTTTTGGGTGAGGATAAGGTATGGTAGCAAAAGCTAGAAGGTGCATCTAGTGGGCATGAGTGCAGAATCTAAGAACACTAATATCAGGATCCGATAAAGCCATGTCATATGGGTGTCAGATGATACATCTTTTGATATGCCTATAGATACTTCTTTCCCTCAAAAAGGCCTAGCAATGACTATCATCCGTGCCATACTGTTTCTGTAGTGGCTCTTTTCCAGAATTGATCTTTCTAATATTCCTTTCGATTGCACCTGAAGACTTTCCACACCCCCAAAAATTGTCTTTTCATAGCCCTTCTCTTGGTGTATCAACAGATGCGACACAGACACTGCAAATAAATATCTCCATATAGCAATTTAGGATAGCCTTTTAAAGTTGGAAAGAACCGTACAACAACAAAATCAGTTTTATTGTGTGTTTGTTGTGGAGTTTAAAGTGACATATGTATTTGGCTTACAGAAACCTACTTGATTGGTTAGTGTATGTCTCATATTTTTGTTTTATATGTCTGTGTTAACTGTTAACTTGTGAGGAAGGACATAGCGATGAATTCTATTTTTGGTGTTCTCCATGTGTTTTACAATGTTAAAATATGCTGGATGTTGGATTTGCATATCTTAGAACTCACATAACAATCTGATGAAGCAGTTGTAATCTGTTATAATTTCCTTCTTCATTATGATCATTTCTATTGAGTGGATCTTTGTAACTTATTATTACTGATATTCCGTATGTCTCTACCATATCTGCTATTTCAGCTGGCCTCTGTGCGATTGTTTGATTGCCTTCTACTCTTCTGGCTATCCTCTTGCAAAAGCTGAAGCATATGCTGCTCTCCGGAAGTAAGTTCATACAAGCTTAGGGCCAGTTATCATCTTTTCTCTTTCTTGCACAATGCTAGGGAGATAATTCAGCCTTAAGTAGTATTGATACTTGGATAAAAAATTAGTAGTAATGATACTGCGATATTATGAATGCTTTCTTAGTGACATTCTCATTAGCAATAGATGATTCCTTTGTTGACAAAAGATTATTCTGTATTCTCTTTTTCAAAACTAGGTTTGTTCACTGATATTTGTTCACAATTATAAATTGGTTGTTGAACCACTAGTAAATATGGATTGAGACCTTCAATATGTTTTTTGATGATTTGAAATTTTAATTGTTTCATTTCAATATTACCCTTGTTTACTGATTATGTTGACATGAATTCGCAATGTGCCTGCAGGCCTTTCCTTGTTAATGAACTGCAGCCACAACATCTTCTTCATGATCGAAGAAAGGTTTATGAGGTGATAAGCTGAATTCCGGCTTCTAGTAAAATTCAGTTGGTGTTAATATGATCATGGATATATCTGGTGTATAGATAGATGTTTGGATTGCCAGGGTTTGAGGTTGAACTTATACTTTTTATCGCTGGATTTGGTCCCTATAACTGGAAATTTACATCCCATTTTATGATTTTGGAGTAAGAGGTGCATCTAGTGATTGATTTACACCATGTCTTGAGATGGATTTAGACCAATAATAGCGTTCCACCCTCTTTTTGCTGGTGTCAATAGAATAAAGGTTATTAAAAAAGGAAGAGAGTTCTTCCTGTTAATAATTGTTGCTCCTCTGCTAATTTATAGTATTTGCTGCTTGACACAATTAAGATTTAAGACTGATGACTATCTTTTTTGGTGTTGGCAGTGTCTTGAAATGTTTGATATACCTGTTCCAAGATATGCTCTTGTAAACAGGGAGTCTCGCTATCAAGAAGTGGATTATTTTGTTGAGGAGGAAGACTTTATAGAAGTTCATGGGGAGCGTTTTTGGAAGCCATTTGTGGAAAAGCCTGTTCATGGTAAGCTTAGTAAGCAAGCTAATTTTGTAGCATCTCTGCATGAAAAAGCTTTTGGAAATGAAAGCATTATTTTGTTTCTTCAAACTTAATTTGTTTCTAGTAATCATTTTCTTTTGTGAGTTATGTGTGGCCATGCTCTAAAGCTGTTCATTTTGAAAGTCAGCTTCCAAGTTACTGCACCATTTAAGAGCAGTAATGATACTTATTGTAGCAATTGCCTTGCTAATTTCCAGTAACATATTCATTTTACTTTTTTTTTTTTGAGGAATGTACCATTTCTGTTTGTTTATCCTTGTGCTGAATATTCATAGCAGACAGGAATTATGATCTATTACAGGGAACAGTTTGGAAATAAAAATTGATAAGTAATATATACATTTTACTTACAGGGAGTTTTAGTAAGATGTCTAATATTACAGTCAATTGTTTTTTGTTGAGTTTATTAATTCTTCAACTGGGAAAGAAGAATTTCATGAATCAGAGTGAATATTAGGTGCTGCACCCTATAAGAAACAGCACGATATATGCCTGACCCTTTTTTGCATTGATGATCGGGGGAGTGGGCGGTGTTAATTGGCTGTTCTACTTACTATCAACAAACCTCTCATCTTGAACAGGTGATGATCATAGCATAATGATATACTACCCAAGTGCAGCTGGTGGTGGTATGAAGGAGTTGTT
Source organism: Persicaria maculosa (assembly GCA_963922045.1). NCBI lineage: Eukaryota > Viridiplantae > Streptophyta > Magnoliopsida > Caryophyllales > Polygonaceae > Persicaria > Persicaria maculosa. The sequence continues at coordinate 84,335,694 of OY998251.1, read as the reverse complement.
CAGAAAGGTGGGAGCCTGGCTGCCCTAATCTTCTTTTATGTTATGTCTGCTGATCACTTTATTTCTCAACATTTTTGTTTTTTACCGTTAGACCCTTGGTTTGGTTTAAGGTCTGTGTTTCCCTCTCATTTTCTTAATATATTTACCAGTTCAGACTATATGTCAAACGTTTTTTGGTCAGTAACACTGTTTCTATTATTTCAGGTAGGTAACCGTTCAAGTGAGTTCCATCCAGAGGTTAGAAGAGTTAGACGTGAAGGGTCATACATATACGAAGAGTTTATGCCAACTGGAGGGACAGATGTCAAGGTTTCCATCCAACCATCGGAAATTTTTGTTAATAGATACATTCATTATTTTCTCTTTCTACTGAATAGGGTGATTATATTTTCTCTTTGGATATCTTTAGCAGTGGTTGGATGTTTCTTCTTATATGTACTCCTTATATTTTTCATGCAGGATATGCTTTGCCTGTCTTATTAAATTGAATGGTTATTTAATCGTTTCTCCCATTATTTTCTTGCTTTCCAAATGTCTTTCTGTTGTTTCTGCTTTTGGACCTGTCGTTTATGTTCCTTTTATTGTTTTAAAATCAGTGGTTGGTATTTCTTCAACTCTATGAATAAGTTTTATGAGAAATACATGGGATCCAAACCAAGCCTCTTTGTCAACTCGTTCGATGCTACGTATTGCATTACATCTACAGCAATTGGGAATTTCATGGGTGGTTTACTGTACAGGTCTATACAGTCGGCCCCGAATATGCTCACGCTGAGGCAAGGAAGTCACCTGTTGTTGATGGTGTTGTTATGAGAAACCATGATGGGAAAGAAGTAAGAAGTGCTACATATGCTTGTGTTTGCTGCAATTGGTGTTTTGTGTTGCTTTCGCTAATGTGTTTACCATTATCTCATTTCTATTTAATAGATGTTTTGAGCTCAACTTTTCTATCCTGCTATAGTTTGGTCTAATTTTTATTTAAATTCCAGCAGATATCTTAGAGTAGATTTAGGAATGCATACTTTTTTTTGAGGCATCCTTAATCGATTCCCAATCCATTTTTGCAGTCCTTTCTACTCTCCTAGTGGGAGACATCATAGTTTGAGTCTACCTCCCTAGCATATGACATTATACTACACATCCAAAGGGAAAAATGACCTGTCAGCATTGGCAATTTGCTGATGTTGTCAGTAAATTCTTAAAACAAGTCGCTTCCATTTTGTTCGATAAGTTTGTCTGGCTTGATGTTTTGTCTCCTTTGATTTTTGAGTAGCATGATCGAAAATTACTGACTCTGAACATGTTGCCAGACTCTGATCCTTCTTCAGTGGTTGCACAAGTATTCTGCATTTTGTAAACAAATTTGGTGTTTTTGGTAGGTGAGATATCCTGTACTTCTTACGCCTACAGAGAAAGAAATGGCAAGGGAGGTCTGCATAGCCTTTAGGCAAATGGTATGCATCTTTTGGTCCGCATTTTTCTTTTTTCTTTTTGGTCTAGTTTCAGTCTTGTTAACAGGTAGCCTGGAGGGCAAAAGCACTTGCAAGCAACAATGTTTTTGAGAAAAATCTTGTCTTTGATTTCAAGCTTACCTATTGGCGTAACTTTTATGTTTTCAAATGTTGTTAACATTTTGGTTTCCGTTTACATAACTTTGGCTTTGATTATCCTTCATTGCAAAGCATGTTTGGGAAATCGATGTTATTCATATTTTGATCATGCTAACAAGTTTGGTTCATATTTTGGCCATGGTTCACATTACTTGTAGGTTTGTGGATTTGATTTGCTGCGTTGTGGAGGCCGCTCATATGTTTGTGATGTGAATGGATGGAGCTTTGTGAAGAACTCATACAAGTACTAGCCTCTTATATTTAATCTTTTCTTTTTCCGTGTTTCAATTTTATTTTATTTTTGTTTCCTCGTTCTTAACATTGTTACTTGTTTATACTTATGTCACTTTTTTTTGAACTCCAATTTATTGAAAGAACAAAAAGTCCATTATAGCTATCGTATGGGCAATTTGGGTGGGGGTGGTTATCTAATTTAAAAGCACTTAATGTTGCATGTTTGAAGATCAATATGGGAGGATCTTGTTAAGAACCCACAAAGCTAATACTAGACTTCTTAATAGATACATATATGATCTATTTTCTAGCTAGGAGGATCTTGTTCTAGTTATAATAATAGCCCTCTTACTGGAAATATTAAATAGAAAGGAACCAAATGTGTGATACAGGATATTTTGAAATTACAATTTATAATGTTGGCATTCATAGATTATTTTGCAGCTATCATACTTATTCATACCATGCTGCCAACTGCATTTTAATCATAATGGGAATCTCATCTTTATAAGAAATTACACTAGTTCAATCTCTTGGAGCGACACTTTTCCATCGTTTTTTTAACCCAGAATGAGAAATCTGAAACCATCTCTTCATATCTCTCACTGGTTACAGGATTCTGTATGTAATTACCTATCTCTGAATTCCTCTCCCTTTTGAGGTTCTCTGTGTAGTCTTGCTGGTGAATGTTTTGCGGTGTTAACAAGACCAATTTTATAAAATCCTTGACCCTTGAATTTTGGGGCGCACCCATATTAGCTACCATGGGAGATGATGCATGAGTATTTGATCACTCAGGCTAAGATTAGACTATAATGGGATAATTAAAAGTTGCCCATGAATCACTTCTTGGATGGGCCTCTCTTTTCCATTTTTACTTGAACAAGTTTCTCCAACTGAATTGTCCAACAGCTCTCACAGTTTGGACTCTAAACTTTCAGATATTATGATGATGCTGCGTGTGTATTGAGAAAGATGTTCCTAGATGCAAAGGCTCCTCATCTATCTTCCACAATCCCTCCAACATTACCATGGAAGGTGAAAGAGCCAGTTCAACCTTCAGAGGGACTAACACGTCAGGGAAGTGGGATAATTGGAACTTTTGGGCAAGCAGAGGAGTTACGCTGTGTAATTGCTGTGATGCGTCAGTAAGAATCTAACTCGTGATCTCGTGAGGCATTCTTTACCTTGGCACTTCTGATCTTGATTCATGTTTCCTTGTTTTGACAGTGGTGATAGAACCCCCAAGCAAAAGGTTAAATTGAAGGTTACAGAAGACAAGCTTCTGAATTTGATGTTAAAATACAATGGTGGAAAACCGAGATCTGAGGTATTTACTGTTTCTTAATAGGGTGGGTGCATAAGTTGATCTATTGTTTCAAAGATGAAAAAGCTGATATGTTCTCCATGTGCCTCACTGTCAGACAAAACTGAAAACTGCAGTCCAGTTGCAAGATTTGTTGGATGCAACAAGAATGCTTGTTCCTCGTGCCAGGTCTTGATTTTTCTCTTCTGTATCTTGAGAAATATCTTTCATTACTTTTCATTCCTCTAGCCAAGTTATCATTAATAGCTTCTTTTCCTAGTGATAATTAGACTTGGTCATTTTCATAATATGGGATCGAAGTAATCATGCATCTTCTTTCATCTGGATGTTATTTATGTGATAGAATTGGTAGAATTGTTGATGAAAGCTAAAGCTTTCACCGAAGAGGAGGATAAAGGAGCTTGCTAGAATTGTTATTGGATTGTCAGCTGTAAGAAACTGTTTTTCTTTTAGATGAATTTGGATGAGTATGTTGCAGTCACAACAGTAGATATATATTGGTTTGGCTGAGCACAATGGATGGTTGCGGAAGCATTCTTCAGATACTATGAGATGATTGTACTGATTCTTATGAAATGTGATTTTGCGAACGTTTTTTCTCTCTGAGCCATGCCTGTTTAGCTCCTTTGTTATAGCATCATATCAAGTCTTTCTCATTACTTATGTCAAGGAACTAATTGCTTGTCTAAATATATTTTTCAATTAAGTTATTCCTTGTACTTTGCTGCAGTATACCTCTTATGTTTCTCTGAGTTCAAGTGGGATCCTGCGATGTGCTGATATTAACGTTCATTTTTAAAAAAAAAATTGTGTACATTATATTCCTCTGTTTTGATAGATATCCTGGTATCTATTCCACAATAATTCCACCATCTAATTGTTCAAGTCTATACATCTGCATGCTTCCCCAGCAGGATAGGATCTAGACATAAAAAAAAATTCCCTTTTTTTTCCATTATTTTATTTTGTTGATGCAAAGACTGAAAATTAATATTATGGTCTAATAATGTAGATCTGATCGTGGCAGTGACAGTGAAGCTGAGGATATAGAACATGCTGAAAAACTACGACAAGTGAAAGCAGTTCTTGAAGAGGTCAGACCCATGTTACATAATAAGTATTTTTGATAGTTCGTTATTTTCATCGGGATCTAAGTGGTTTATTCCCCTTTCGACATTTGTATGCATTACAATGTTGTGATTGGGCAATAGTAACATATAAGAGTCATAAGACACCTTACTAATCAACACGCATTTTAAGGAGCTAAAAACTATATTCCTACATTTGGCAAAACATGTTGTTTACTATTCAGACACACTTTTTTAGGAATGTAAAAACTATATAAATATCAAAGTTTTTCATTAATTTTTAAAAATAAAAGCATGAAATTATTTTTACAAATTAATAAAAAAAAGTTTGATCTTTTATATAGTTTTTACAATCCTAAAAAAGTGTGCATGAATCACATGTTGTGCTGAACAAATGGAATATAAAATATCGATTATTTTATTGATTTTTTTACAAATCAGTGATTATTTCTAATAAATATTGAATTGTAAAAAAAATTATATAGTTTTTAACCACTTAAAATACGTGCGGAATAGTAAAGTGTCTTATATTGTCAATCAGAGGGAGTATTAACCGAAGGGTTGGGTGATTCTAGAACAAATCTAAACAATTGATTTGATTATTTTCTATAAAACCAAAGTCTCATCTGATACAGTTTGTTACAGTTCACGCAACCAATTTTTTGGGTGGGTCAGATTAGAATTTGGACTTTTTGGATTCGTGGAGCATCTGATTCTTTCATATGAATCCAATGATAGTGATCTTATCTCTGTCTCATGTGATAGAGAAATGTAAATACTTGTATGTTGACAATTTTGGATGATCTGATGATATTCAGGGAGGACACTTTTCTGGTATTTATAGAAAGGTTCAATTAAAGCCCTTGAAATGGGTCAAAGTTCCAAAACCTAACGGTGAAGGTGAAGAGGAAAAACCAATTGAAGCGCTAATGGTTCTCAAGTATGGAGGTGTTTTGACTCACGCTGGTAGAAAACAGGTTTATCTTCTTATGCATGTGATTTAGATCACTATAATGGGATTTTGTTATAAAAAGTATTTTACAAATTTGGATTCTTGCTAACCTGAACTCGACAATGTTATATGCAGGCGGAAGAGTTAGGTCGATATTTCCGGAACAACATGTATCCAGGTCATACATCTAGATTCCTAATTGTGCATATAATTCTTTTTGTTTATGTTACTTTCCATTGTCTCCATATTTATAACTATAGCTTTATTTTTCAAATTGAATTATACATAGTGCCACAGACGAAGTTTATAATAATATCATGTTTGTCCTTGAGGTGTTATTGGACAATCATTGAGTTCGTGATCATCACCTTTACTTGGTTTCCATTTCGGAATTCAATATGACATATCTTCAATTTTAGATTTATAGTTGGGGGACCATTATAGGTCATAATATGAAGCCTGTGAGTTTTGCATGTAGAATTTGCAATAATGAGGCTGAATGATGGCCAATGCATATTCTGCGGTTGTTTACTCAAGAATATTTAGGGGTTGAGATACTTATTGCATTTTAGAGCTTCCTACATATTTCATGCAAATGCTAACCATTGCTCTCAAGAAGTATTTTTTTGAAAATTTTATTTATTCTTGCACACTTCGATATGTTATTTGTTCTAAGAATTGCCTCTCTTTTCTCTCTCTCAAAGTGTTCCTTGTACCAATCTGACAGTGATGTGTTTTCGGATGAACTCAATTTGACCACTCACAATTTATATCCATTTGCACAAAGCCACTTGCCCACTTGTCAAAGGAACTTGTAATTAACCACCCGTGTATACTCTGTTATTGCTCATTATTCACACTCACACATCTTTGTCATTTAAAAATTGTTAGAATTCATGGAAATGTAAAAAATTCCATTGTGTTTTAAAAATGAAAAATATTTGATACTACTAAAAAATGGGTGAAAATATGCTGATGTCTTGTTCATTATAATTATTCACACATCTTTGTCATTTAAATTCACAATGTAGTTTGGTTTTGTTCAAAATGAAACTGAGAATCTATTTCCCAGAAAGTATTAGCAATGCAGAAATCGTTTGTTCTTTTCATGTGAAAATGCTCTACTGAGTCGGGTGTAAACTCTGGAATTACAGGTGAAGGAACAGGACTACTGCGGCTCCATAGTACCTACCGCCATGATCTTAAAATATATAGTTCAGATGAAGGCCGTGTGCAGGTACTTCTGATTTTCATTTTCTTTCCTGTTGACTTTTATTTGTGGAAATCTTTACAATTACCATCTACTTCTAGTAACACTGACTCTACTAAGTATAAACGCTTGGCAGATGTCTGCAGCTGCATTTGCAAAAGGGCTTCTTGACTTGGAGGGGCAATTGACACCAATACTTGTTAGTTCCAATTGTTTATCCTCCTAAAATAATTGTTAGTTCTATGTGCAGTTAAATAAATCATTTTTTAATATGTTTTCTGAATTCATATGCTGTCAATGTCAGGTATCTCTTGTTAGCAAGGACTCTTCCATGTTGGATGGGCTTGATAATGCTAGCAGCGAGATCGAAGAAGCTAAGGTGATGTTTCCATATATGTCTAATTACTCTTTGGTTTATACCAAGCATGTATTCTTTAAAATGTGCTTCTGTAAACATGAGTACATTTGGAAGTCCCTTCTTCAGCCAGGAGACCTAATAAGATGAAAATTCAGTGTGCAGAAGGCATGGATGTAAACTGTGGATTATGATGAACTGTTCTGAATTTGTACTGATATATTATCCTTAGTAATGCTCAAGAAACACCCCTCACATTTTTTTGCTCATGTACAAACCCTTTTGCTTGAACACAAGTGCTAGTTTTCATCTTTCCTTTGTCCCCTTATGTATGGAGTATCTGAAAATTGTTTGTATTTGCAGGCTAGGTTGAATGAGATCATAACTTCTGGAGCACAGACAATCCAGAGCAATGGATCCTCTCAATTTCCTTGGATGGTTGATGGAGCTGGACTTCCTCCTAATGCTTCTGCACTTCTTCCTAAATTGGTATTTATTGATTTTTGGTTGCTATTCTATCTCAATTTCCATGTTGATTAAGTTTGTAGCATTAAGTAATTAACTTCAAATGATATCTTTTGCAAATGTCTTTTCCGTAACATGCTGAGATATTGCATGCAACTATGGGTGCGTCATTTCTTTTTATACACACTGAATTTTGTTTTGAATAGGTGGAGTTGACAAAGAAGATCACTGAACAAGTTAGACAGCTAGCAAAGGATGAAGATGAGAAGCTTGCAGATGCAAACCCTTATGATGTCATGCTTCCATATGACCAAGCCAAAGCCCTTGGTAAAACCAACATTGATGTGGATCGTATTGCAGCTGGGTTGCCTTGTGGTAGTGAAGGATTTCTCCTTATGTATGCTCGGTGGAAAAAATTAGAAAGAGACTTGTACAATGAACGCAAAGGGTAAGCGGCATGGATAACTAGCAACTACACCTTTGAGCTTACTGTTATTGTTATAGAATAGTTGAAGCAAAGTATGTATAGGTGTTGGTAAACGATAATTATAATTTATATTCACTAAATCTCATTGCTGAAACTTTTCTCAATTGCAGGCGATTTGACTTAACTCAAATTCCTGACGTGTATGATTCATGCAAGTAAGTTACTTTCGTACAGTCCTTAACTCTTTGTCGATAGCTCTAGGATTTCCACTGACTTTTTCAATCTTGGATATGTTATCAAGGGTTCCCATTTCAAATAAAATACCTGGAATTCATGCCAAGGTTTTGCAGTTTAATTTAGAATTCTCTATCATTGGAGTCCATAAGAGAATGTCATATGACATCTGTTGATTTGATATACTCACTTGGAAAATAGTTGGTTCTCTTGAGAGTCGGGAGATAGGCTTAAAAACAAAGTCATGTTCCTTATTATGATAGTAAGGGGCATCTAGAGTTCCACTAATATCGAATATGTGTTTGTTTTCTACAAGGCTTGATGAACGATTGAGTGATACATTTCAGTAACTTCGAAACATGGATGAGAAGCATTAACTTGAGTAATGGGTTTCAGTTATAAGTGGAAAAATGGGTAAACAAATTGTATTCAGATCATTTGTTAAATTTACCAGGTCATCTTATTTTTGTTTTGTAGGGTTTTGATGCAATTTAGTTTCCAATTCATTCAAAACCGCTAATACCTGAACTGAAAGACATTTATTTTTGCATGAAAGCTTCTGAGGAGCCTGAAAGACATTGGTTTCATTTTTCTTGATCAATGAGATGTTCCTTTTCTGTCTTTTCACTCTACAGGTACGATCTCCTGCACAACTCCCACCTTAATCTGGAAGGTCTGGGTGAGCTCTTCAAAGTAGCACAGGTACATAAAGAGTTAATTCTCATGCCAGAGTTATTGTTCTGTTACCCTTCCCCAATGAAACCAAAGATTATGATTCATGAGACGGTGTTCTTGATCTTTGAAATAAGGTTTTGCAGAGGGAATTCCCTTTTTCATATTATCCTCAGTTATTTAAGTTAGTGATTAGTTATTATTATTACACACTAGAGAGCATCATTCTAGGACTTGCCATATGTCACAAATCTTAAATAGCATATTAAATTGATTGAAAATATGTGTGTGAAGTCAGAAACATATCTGATGTTGCTTCATCATGTCATTTCCCGTTATAATCTTGAGTGGTCCATCTGTTATTTCAGTTGCTTGCAGATGGTGTTATCCCTAATGAGTATGGAATCAATCCCAAACAGAAGTTGAAGATTGGCTCCAAGGTCGGTTTTTCACTCCTGATGAAGTATTTTCTATGTATATCATATGCTATCAATGATGTGTTTTTTTAGTTCTACGCAATCTTAGATATTCCTGCCTTTTCAATTTAACTGTATGGTTCATTTTAAGTGTATGAATATCTTAACCATTCTTATTTCCTCATTGCAGATTGCTCGCCGTTTGCTTGGCAAGATATTGATTGATTTGAGGAATACACGTGAAGAAGCTAATCATGTTGTTAATTTGAAGAGTGAAAAGAGTCAGCCAGCAGCATCAAGCATAAAAGAAACTCCAAAACACCAAAAGAAGACCAAAGCTAAGAATGAGGAAAAGAAAACTCCTACAAATGGTGACAACTCGATTGATCAGGATGATGATGAAGACATAGAAGAGACTGAGTACCGCTTGGACCCAAAGTAAGTGCTTGAAAATTCAAATTATAGCTGTAAGGAAATGTTGGTACATAGTACAAGGTGAAGAGAAGTACACCAGATGTTGGGATGGGGTAGGATTGGGGGGGAAGAACAAAACAAGAGTGATGTGAAAGACAACACATCACAACTTTTTTTTATTTTATTGTTGGTGATGCTAATATCTCTAATCCATTGATAGGTATGCTAATGTGAAGACACCCGAGAGGCATGTGCGGACACGACTATACTTCACTTCGGTGAGTTAAAGTATCTCATTTTACTTACATATGTAGCTCATTCGCTCAAGTTAACAGATTCTTGTGTACTAATGTAGTACATAAGATTTAACCATACAAACTTCTAGATCTGAGAGAGCTTTTGCATGTTCTTGATTGTTAATATAACCGCCAAGTATAGTAAGTGATCTGTCATACTTTTATATTAGTAGTAATGTCGAGGAAAATTCTAAATGTATGATATACACATTTTGTTGACAGGAATCACATATTCACTCATTGATGAACGTTCTTCGCTACTGTAACTTGGATGAATCTCTACAAGGAGAGGGGAGCCTGGTTTGTAACACTGCCCTGGAACGCTTGCTCAACACAAAGGAGCTTGATTACATGAGTTACATTGTGCTGAGGATGTTTGAGAATACTGAGGTTGGTAATTGTAGATATTGTTCATACTTCACCTTTAGTCAAGCTGTGCCATAGAGTTGGTGCACTTGTTGCTTTTACGCACTTTTGGTTTCTACTTGGCTACTAAATTCACAACTTGCCTCTGTCCCGTTATCGGAATTTATTCATTTTGCTATAGCTTTCTATCCAACCTATTTGATGTCCCTCCTCTTTGGTGCACTTGATTGGATTTGAAACCTTTTCCTTCCAATTCAGACTCATTTTTCTCAAGAAATACCAGGACAATGTATGATCTATATAGTAGATGTTTCTTTGGAAATAAATATCTGAAATCCCTGTCATCTTGGTTTCTGTCTGAAAGTCTCTTACTAATGAAGGTTGGGTGAATTATATATCAGATGAGTTCATCTAACTCAAATGGGATTCGACTTTCAGGTGCCTTTAGAAGACCCAAAAAGGTTCCGTATTGAGATGACATTCAGCCGTGGAGCAGATCTTTCCCCTCTGGAAGTAAGTTTATAAATTGGTTAATTTTAGGTGCATTGCATTTTAGTTGAAGTCATTAACCGACCATCTTGGTTTATGCGCGTGTGACTCAGAGCAATGACACAGAGGCAAATTGGCTGCACCAGGAGCACACATTGCCCATCAATGGGCCGGAGAGGTTACAAGACGGAGGATCCTATTTGTCGTTTGAAACGATGGAGAAGATGGTACGCCCGTTTGCTATGCCACCCGAGGACTTCCCTCCTGCTATGACTCCCATAGGATTTACGGGGTATTTCTCCAAGAGCGCGGCTGTGCTGGAGCGCCTCGTCAACTTCTGGCCATTCCATAAGCAATCAAATGGCCACGCCAAGTGAGGTATACACGCAGGAAACAGTTCTGGCCCCTACTCCTTCCCTCAATCAACACATCCTTCTCTTCTTTACCTCCATTCTTTTATTGATTTCAACTTTTTATCTTTTCTTCTTTCTTTTTTTGGATTGTTCTCATATATGTCTAAAAATAATGAACAAGATGGGGCGTCTTTCTTTTTGCTGCTGCTAAAATGCATGGGGAAAAAGTTGAAAAACATTTCGTTTTCTTTGGCTAACACTTTGAGGAAGAAGAAATATGTTTTTGCCAAGATCTGAATCCTAAAAATACTAATGGTAAGGAACTGCAATGCCAGTATGTAAATTGCGGTTTTGTGAAAGTATCATCATAGATCATACGTATATTGTTGTTTTTTGTACAGTGGTATTTTCATATGTTTTTTGTATAGTACTCTCTCCGTCCAAAAATACATAGACTTTTACTATTCATGCACGTTTTTTTAGGAGTTAAAAACTATTTAAAATATTAACTTTTTTATTAATTTTTTTTAATAATTACAAACTTATTATTAATAAAAAAGTTAATATTTTAAATAGTTTTTAACTTCTTAAAAAAGCGTGCGTGAATAGTAAAGACAATATATTTTTGGACGGAGGTAGTAGTATTTTCATTTATTTTTAGTACAGTAATATTGTTGTTATAGTGGAATGCAATGCCGAATAAACGCACCTTATAGTTTCTAGATTCCAACTGAGCAGAATCGAAGGTGATAAAAAGGAAAAGATGCACCCACTAGCATTTTGATGTGAGGCTCTTCTCGATGCTCCATCAAATGGATGGATGTTTCTAGCGAAAGTTAAAGCTCTAATCAATGGTAGTCGTAGGACTAAGATGAAGCGATATACAATTATTAAAATTAATCATTCGTACATATGAATATATTACTGTGTATACAAGGAAACTTGAATTCTTATACGAATTAATAATATTATATATGTAAGGGTATTCGAAATCTTATAACACTAAATTAGTTTTCATTACTTTAAAAACCATTTAGGGTGCTCTTAAAGTTAAACTTTTCATGTGGGATGTGGGAAATCTAAAAAGCACCTTAAAACCATTTTTTTTTGTAACGTGTGGCTTCCGAGGTTATCGACTAATCTCTCACGGGTCCGAGCCCTAGCATGTAAAGGACGCGAATCGGTAAGTCAAGTGGCCAGGCTCACCCAATTAATATTATTAATTTATTATATATGTAATGGTATTCGAATTCTTACAACAATAAATTAGTTTTCATAACTTTAAAAACCCTTGAACTTTTCAGATGTGATGTGAGAACTCCAAAAGACACCTTAAAACCATCTTCTTCTTTTTTGTAACGTGGGGGTTTCGAAGTTATCGACTAGTCTCCCACGGATCCGAGTCATAGCCGCAAAGACCACTTCTCCCTTACCACTAGAGCAACATCTTAAAACCATTAAAACCATCTTCTCTAAGCATTACATCCAACTCATAGTAGTTGAAAATATTGGTAGAAGTGTAGAATCGTAGAAATTGTGAGTCACCAAAAAATTATATTTTATGACATCTAATAATAAAATAAATAATTTGTTTAACCAAAACACTAAAAAACCATGAGTTCAAGACTTGAATATTTCTGTTTCTGATTATAAAGGGGGGAAAAATCCCGACGTGTCACTCTATTTGTAGTACGTGGTGTATTTCTAATTTTGTACGACTATATGCGACTGCAGCTAGTGATGATCTAAATAGTGTTTTGGTCAAATTGGTCCTATGTATGTATCCCCTTAAAACGACGACACTTTGCACTGCTTGAAAATCCTCTGTTTTCCTTCTTTTATTCAAAAAAGGAGTGCTCTGTGTGAATCTCTCTGGCACTTTCTAGCTTCTGCCACCACCCTCTTCCTCATATATTATATAGAGTGGTCAGTAAGTGAACCCAACCCAAACTACAAAGTGGAGAGTTGGGAGAGATGGATGATGATCATTTTCATAGGGAGAAATTGCAACTCATTCTCAAAGAAGCTGTGGACTTGGTATGGATATCCCTTTCTACTTCTTTCCTTTAATTTGTATATAACAAGCTATGTTACACGGATACGATAAGGTTACGGTTAGCACTGCTTAGAAGCCGGTGCAAGAACACTTGCAAAGTCTTTTGTGAGTTTTTTTAGGTGTTTTCTTTTATCAATTTGGATGGTGATCTTCAGTGCCAAAAAAAGATAAGCACACGACACCAATATAGTTCCATTCTAAAATCAATTAACAATTATTTTAGAGGAGTAGTCCACCAACTTATATACAGAGCTTAGATATATCCAACCCATATATTTTAATTTTTTTGTTTAAAAAAATCCCATAAGGGACATATAGTCTCTTTTGTCCTCCATAAGCATCCGCCAGTCGCCACTAGTGATGTTTGTTTGTTTGGTTGTAGGAGAATGTACCAATTGAACAAGTGTTTGAGCAATTAAGGTGTGACAGAAATGGCCTCACTTCAGAGGGTGCTCATGAGAGGTTATCCATTTTTGGCCGCAACAAACTTGAAGAAAAAGAGGTTTGACCAATTGACTTCTTCCCATAGTAATATCAAATACTGTATGTGACATTGTTTGTTCTTACTATATTTCCTCCCTCTATGTTTCGGGCTTTGAGAAGAAAAGTCTTAACCTCCTTTTTAATTATTACAAGTCGGCTGTCGCAATTCGGTTTACCTAGTCCATGACTCCTGCTGGCTGGGTCAAGTGTCTAGGTTCAAATTGTTTTCTTAACTTTTTAGTCAAAAATAACAAATCTCAATAGCACTCTTCATAATTGGTGTAAAGAAAGTTCAAATCATTAAACATTATTCAAGCATTTTTTTTTTCGAAGGGAGTATTATTCAAACATTTATTTGCTTACTGTTCTTGCATGTCTCCATTCTATACATCTGTTATGTTATTTTTTGTCTATCGGAAACACTCTCTCGACTAGGTCGGAAAAAGAGTGTATACATCCAGACCCTCCAGACTCCGCTTTATAGTGAGATATACTAGGTCATTGTTGTTGTTGTTGTATCGATTGATATAAAAATTGGAGGGAAAAAACTTGGACAGGAGAGCAAAATTCTCAAGTACTTGGGGTTTATGTGGAACCCTCTTTCATGGGTCATGGAAGCTGCTGCCATCATGGCTATTGCACTTGCTAATGGAGGGGTAAGCCCTAAGCCCTACCCTTCTTCCTCATAAGCACACTTTTTTGGCTACCTGAGGTTCCTTAAATTGAGGTGATCCACACAGGGGAGGCCTCCTGATTGGCAAGACTTTGTAGGGATCATCTCCCTTCTCCTCATCAACTCGACGATCAGCTTTATCGAGGAGAACAATGCCGGGAATGCTGCTGCTTCTCTCATGGCTCGCCTCGCTCTCAAGGCTAAGGTTTGCTGCCATTTTCATTTCAAGCCTTGCAAATAAGGTGTAAACTGATCAATTTGATTGCAGGTTCTTCGCGATGGGAAATGGACCGAGCAAGAAGCAGCTGTTCTAGTCCCTGGAGACATCATATCTATCAAGCTTGGAGACATTATTCCTGCAGATGCTCGCTTGCTCGAAGGTGATCCGCTAAAGATTGATCAGGCAAGTCATCACATTATGTTTTTCCTTGAGGATTCTTTGTGAAGTTATATGTATGCAAGTTGATCTTGTTGTATATGATCTACAGTCAGCACTTACTGGCGAGTCACTACCGGTAACGAAGGGTCCAAGTGATGGCGTGTACTCGGGATCAACGTGCAAGCAAGGCGAGATTGAAGCAGTTGTGATTGCAACAGGAGTGCACACCTTCTTTGGGAAGGCTGCTCACCTTGTTGATTCCACCAACCAAGTTGGCCATTTCCAAAAGGTGCCGAAATTCGGATGAAATAAAGAATCTTAAGACAACTTTTGGCATTGCCATCTTAAAATGTGTTGAATTTTGGGGCAGGTATTGACAGCCATTGGCAATTTCTGCATTTGCTCAATCGCTATCGGAATGCTGGTAGAGATCATAGTCATGTACACGATTCAGCATCGCCCATATCGTGTTGGTATCGACAATCTCCTAGTGCTTCTAATTGGAGGCATACCTATCGCCATGCCAACCGTCTTATCTGTTACAATGGCTATCGGATCACATCGCTTATCTGAACAGGTAGATACCAAACCACCATTCTAGTAGTACACCATTTTTCCCTTATGATTCTTATGGTGACTATACCTTGGGGAACTCAGGGTGCTATCACGAAACGAATGACTGCAATCGAAGAAATGGCAGGGATGGATGTGCTTTGCAGCGACAAAACCGGAACTCTTACATTGAACAAGCTCACAGTTGACAAGAGCCTAGTTGAGGTTAGTACTTAGCTGCTTCTTCTAGTTCCTTCATTCGCTTATTCATCATAAGAAGTTTTTTTTTCTTGTGCATTTTTATAGGTTTTTGTCAAAGGGATGGATGCAGATGCTGTTATCTTGATGGCAGCTCGTGCCTCGCGAATGGAAAACCAAGATGCTATTGATGCAGCAGTGGTGGGAACATTAGCTGATCCAAAGGAGGTACCGCGATTTTCAAGTATTGAGAAACTTAATCACACAGTGTATATGATTTCTCTTGACTGTTTTGACATGTTGTTTATTGGTGTCGAAAAGGCGCGTGCTGGCATTCAGGAGGTTCACTTCCTTCCATTCAACCCAACCGATAAGCGAACAGCTCTTACTTACACAGACAATGAAGGGAAAATGCACCGTGTGAGCAAAGGTGCACCGGAGCAGGTTTGCTTCTATGCATCTCATCCTATTGCTTTCTGTTCATCGATTAGAGATCAAGTCTAGTATATAAGTCGGTGGGTTATTCCTCTTACAGATCCTAAACCTTGTGCTCAATAAATCAGCAATAGAACATAGAGTACTTGCTGTGATCAATAAATTTGCGGAAAGAGGACTGAGATCACTTGCTGTTGCATATCAGGTAGACAAGTCTGAAGTCATTGCTTGCTATTTTCGTCTTTCTGTATCGTCTATCTTATCGATGACTTGCTTATTCAGGAAGTTCCCGAGGGTACGAAGGAAAGCAATGGAGGTCCATGGCAATTTGTCGGCCTCTTGCCTTTGTTTGATCCGCCTAGGCACGATAGTGCAAACACGATTAGGCAGGCTTTGGATCTCGGTGTCAATGTGAAGATGATCACAGGTATGTATTGGTGATTCAGATGTGCTGTAGCCTTCCTTGTTGCCTGTGTATGTCCTTGGAGACTGACGATTTACGAGCAGGTGATCAGCTTGCCATAGCAAAGGAAACAGGACGGCGTCTAGGAATGGGCACCAACATGTATCCTGCATCTGCATTACTCGGACAGAACAAGGAATACTGCCTTGAAGCTCTACCTGTCGACGAGCTCATTGAGAAGGCTGATGGCTTCGCTGGCGTTTTCCCTGGTAATATCATACATAATGGCTTAAGCTTTTGTGATAGAAGATGGATCTCAGAGTTAAATGTTTGTTTGTTTAATGAAGAGCACAAGTACGAAATAGTGAAGCGTTTGCAAGCAAGGAAACACATCTGTGGAATGACCGGAGATGGAGTGAACGATGCCCCGGCCCTGAAGAAGGCTGATATAGGCATAGCTGTTGCTGATGCTACAGATGCAGCTCGCAGCGCATCTGACATAGTCTTGACGGAGCCTGGCCTCAGCGTCATTGTTAGCGCTGTACTCACAAGTCGCGCCATCTTCCAGAGGATGAAGAACTACACGGTAAACTAGCACATTATGATTGTTCAATCTTTGTTGTAAGATCAGTTTGGTCACTTTCTCTGGATGTTTTATCATTGCAGATCTATGCGGTATCGATTACAATTCGTATTGTGGTAAGTCCTGCCTCTTGCACTGACTGCATTTCTTGATTGTTGATGCATCATGAGCTACAAGTTTTCATTGACAGTTGGGATTTATGCTACTGGCTCTGATATGGAACTTCGATTTCCCGCCTTTCATGGTCCTGATCATCGCCATTCTCAATGACGGTTAGTGCTTCTATCTTAGCACATTGCATTGCTTTTGTACCAAACTAGTTCAGATCCTGTCAAAATCTTATGACTTGTGCTTGTTTTCGGAGTCCAGGCACGATCATGACGATTTCTAAGGATCGAGTGAAGCCGTCTCCCCAGCCTGACAGCTGGAAATTGGCGGAGATATTCACCACAGGGATCGTTCTTGGGAGCTACTTGGCCATGATGACAGTCATCTTCTTTTGGGCAGCCTACAAAACCGACTTTTTCCCTGTAAGCACCCATCTCGGCTACATTGTCTTGGTGACCTCGAAGTCTATCTATATCTATAACTATAACTATCCGTGTGCGACTGTCTCTGCAGCGTGTGTTTGGGGTGTCGACACTAGAGAAATGGGCTCACGACGACTTCAGGAAGCTGGCATCAGCTATATACCTGCAGGTGAGCATCATCAGCCAGGCTCTCATTTTCGTAACACGAGCTAGGAGCTGGTCTTTTGTCGAACTTCCTGGCCTTCTGCTGATAACAGCCTTCATCGTAGCTCAGCTGGTAAGCAGAAGCAGCTTCTTGGCTTTCCTCTGATAAGACTGATAGTAATGGTTTCGGATCACGCCTTGATGAACTCATTGGCTTGCTTTGTTTTTTCCTCAATGTTTATCAGATCGCGACACTCATTGCTGTGTACGCAAACTGGAGTTTTGCTGCCATTGAGGGGATCGGATGGGGGTGGGCTGGCGTGATTTGGCTCTACAACGTCGTCTGCTACATCCCTCTCGACATCATTAAGGTCATCATCCGGTATGCACTCAGCGGACAGGCTTGGGACCTTCTCCTTGAGCAAAGGGTACAAAACCATAAGACCTTTTTTATGACAGACTCTGTAGCATTTTCCAAAGCTGTTTACTTATGACAGAGTTTTATAGGTTGCATTTACAAGACGGAAGAATTTTGGCAAGGAAGATCGGCAACTGGAATGGGCACGCGCCCAAAGAACTCTCCATGGACTACACCCTCCCGAAAGCAAGACGTTCAGTAGGTCTCGCTATACCGAGCTCAACCAGTTGGCAGAAGAGGCAAAGAGACGAGCTGAAATCGCAAGGTAATGCCAGATTTCTGTACAGATATATGAATATCACATATGATCATACATTCATGATTCAACCGTACCCTTTGGCCTGTTCTTGTTCAGGCTGCGGGAGCTGCAGACACTCAAGGGTCACGTCGAGTCAGTTATGAAACGTAAGGGTCTGGACATCGACGCAATTCAGCAATCATACACTGTATAAAGCTAACACATCCAGTGCTGTCAACTTCCATAAATATATGTAAGAAATCCTTTGGGTTAGTTATCAGATGATCTATCTTGATAGATTTGAGACACAGATTGAAGAAGAACACGTATTCAAAGCATCACATACTGTAAACTTAGATTTGGTAGCCATCAACGATGGAAGGGACTAACAGAAGCAAACCACACGAGGTACATAGCGATGATACCGAGTGGTCTAAGACTTGTGCTTCTGAATCTTGATCTCGAGTTCATCCTTTCTTGCTCCCACGATCCTATCCACTTCCTTGCCTCCCTTCAACAGCACAAATGTTGGCATTGCCTCTACTCCAAACTCTTTCGCCACCTCCTATGTATCAGATCGAAAGCAAAACGTCCAAAAAAAGGCGAATTACATAAATATTCATGGAAGAACAGGTCTATTGAACTGTGGAACATGATCAATTTGCTCACAAATTATAGAGTAAATCAAATTTACCAACTTTTCTCTTAAAACTCAATCGATTGATCGCGATCAGTGATCACATAGCCCTCAAAGATCGTCAAAAATAGTGAATTTCAGATGCAATAATAGGTCAGTTGAATTGTGGACCATGATCGATTTCATCTGACAGTGAGCTAACTATGCATCAAATTTACCAAATTTTCTCTTCAAACTCAATCGAACGATCAGTGTTGAGAATGAAAAGAATGTGAAAAGAGACCAAAAAGAGTCCCACATCGATTACATGAACAAACAAACCTTAGTATATAAGCTAGTGGGCTATACCCCACCTATCGCCAATTGGTTTTAGGATGGAACCCTGCTCAGCTTATGTGCTAGGTTATTAGCGCAAGGGTGCACGTGTGCACACGACCCCCGATCACGAGTCCCAACGGACTTCAATATGGTATCATAGCGGAAAAGCCAAATGGCCCGACTTTCGATCATGGGCTAGCTAAAAGGAGAATGAGATGCTAGACCCGTTGTCCAAGTGTCAACTAGAGACGAAAAACGACTCTAGTTGCACTTGCGGGGACGTGTTGAGAGAATGAAAGATGTGAAGAGACGAAAAGAGTCCCACATCTTGCACTAGTAGTCTAGCACACAAGCCGAGTGGAGTTCCATTCTAAAACCAATTGGCATTAGGTGAGGTTAGGGCTGGAAATAACCCGAGGGTACTCGTTTTACCCGCATTAATTTTGCGGGTTAAAAACCCGCAAAAAAGTGGGTGACGGGTAGAGCGATTCACCCATAACCCGCATAAAAACCCTAAAATTTATATATATAATGTGTGTGATTTTACTATTTTAACTTTTTCAAGTTTAACTTCTACAAACCCTAATCCCTGAGTAGTGCTTGCCCACCAAATTTCAATTAGAATGGATATGGTCTTCCACGTTATAGCAAGAGATATATACCCTTTCAATGTAGGGTGGGGGAAATGAATTGCAAGTGATGTAAGTTGGCTAACCCAAGTAGGCAAGCATGTTAACTCATCACATCTTAGTATGTTTAGATCTTCAAGTGTTCGGAGATGCTGGCACTTCTCTGGCAAGGACTTCATGCTACAACATTGGAATTCGAGGCGTCTCAATCCCTTGAGGTCTTCCCACGGTAGCTTATTCCATTCATCTTCATCAAATCCACATGATATAAAGAATAACGCCTGAAGCTTTTTCAATTGTTGGATTGCCATGTTTAGGAATCCCACCTTATTTAGACCATCAATCCACAAGAATTTAATGTTTGGAGGAGCTGTCCATTGTGCATTAATATCATCTGGCACATTCTTATAGATGGACAACGTCTCTAACAAAGTGAGGTAGTGAAGTCCGTTGAGAAGATGAGCTCCTTGTGGATCGTTCCCGAATTCAAAATGTAAACGCTTAAGCCTTGTAAGTGACATCCACGGCATGCCCTCCTTTTCCCAATTCTGATCATTATATGTTTCTCTCTCAGAGGAGAAACCTATGAAAGTGAGCAATTCAAGAGAAGGCATATATTGCAATGAGCGAAAGAGAGATTCGCGATTGAAGTTTGAGCAATTCGAAATCAACAGTTGCCGGAGAGCAGGCACAAGGTTCAGTTCATCATCTGGAGTGGAGCATGTTTTCGTCTCTGGCACTCTTACTAGCTGTGTCACCAGTTTTACATTCGCAGTCTTAAGTATCAAAATGTTCAGAGAAGGACACTCAGGTAAGCATGTCAGTTGTGGACAATCACGTATGACTAATTTAGAAAGTCGTGCAAACCACAACTGATTAGCGTAGCTACCTTCTGTCATTGGCCTGCACCATCCCTTTAAACATGACATTTCAAGTATGTAAAGTATCTCTAGTGAGGGAAAGAATGATCCATCCCTGCCATCATAACATATATCATTCGCCGCATACTCAAGAAGAGGCAAAGACCGAAGGTAGAACCGTTTAAGCTGACATAGTAGACTCAGATGTGGGAGCTCAAGGCAACTAATGCAGCCACTCAGATTCAAATTGACAAGATTCGTAAGAGAAGAAAGCCAATCTGGAAATTTCACTCCTGGAAAATTATGTATGTACAGATCACTGATATTGTTGGGAGGTTGAAGCCTATCTAGCACGGCATCAGCTTCCGCAGTCTCTTCTACTTCTCTTGAGTTGTGAAATTTTATAACTAGCCTGCTTAATTTTGTTTTGCAGCTTAGCATAGACTCTTCTGCATCAGCAACACATTTTTTCCACAGGCCTCTTGGAAGTTCAATACGAAGAGCACCTGTCAGGTTGTTGAGGTGAGTTAAACACTTGAGTCCTCCGTGATCTTCTTTAACAATAAGTCGATCAAGCATAACAAGGGGAGTCATCTCTTCCAATCCCGAAGGCATATGGTCTAGCTCATCGCATCCTTCAATTTCCAAATATCTTAGGCTTATTAGTTTCTGTAGATCATCGGGCAGCCTAGTTAGATTCGAACAACCACCAAGTCTCAAAATTAGCAGATTTTGTAGCTTGCAAAGAGCAGTTGGAAGCCTTTTCAAATTTTCACTCGTCCTGAGATCAAGATACCTCAAATGAACCAACTTGCCTATGGAACTCGGTAATTCCTCTGTGTCTAAATGTTGTAAACTCAATGTCCGCAAGCTTGTCAAATTCATGAATAAGCCACCTAACACAGATCCTTCGACAAGGCCCACGGCAGGGGACACAAGGCTTCGTATTCCTTCACCTTGAAGTTGTATGCCTTCAATATCCCTTACCAGCAAATGTCGGGGAGATTTCCCCTTGATATTTTCAAGTTTCTTCACTGCAGCATATTCCTTTCCAGAAATTTTAACAGCCAAACTATGGAAGAGGTCATGCATTTTGCACTCTACACGGCCGTCATAACATTCTGTAATATTTTGGAAGAAGCATCTTTCTGTTAAGTACTGGAAGTATCTCCCACCAACATCCTCCAAGCAATCATTTTTATCAGACGATTGAAGCAACCCTTGAGCTATCCATAGATGGATCAAAGTGGTTTTATCAAAATTATAATCCTCCGGAAAGAGCGAACAATACACAAAACAATGTTTTAATGAATAAGAAAGGTCATCGTAGCTGATCTTCAACACTTCCATAATCATATTCTCAGGGTGATCATGCATTTCATTCATCACCTGATTATCCACAAGTTCTAACCATTGCTTCATATCTTTCTTGTACAAGTAGCTACCAATTGTCCTTATAGCAAGCGGGACATTTGCACACTTCTTCACAATCTGTCTTCCCAATTCTTCCTTTTCTTGATACCCATCTTCTTGTTTGTTATCAAAAGCCAATTTCATAAACAATGACCAAGCGTGCTCATCTGATAACCCTCTTAAAGTGTAGTAAGGTGTGACTGTGGAAAGATTTCGAGCCACTGTTTTTGAACGCGTTGTCATTAAAACCTTACTTCCTCTGTCGCCGACGTCTAATAAATCTTTCAATCTAAGCCAATGCTCCCTAATATCATCCCAAACATCATCCAAAACAAGCAGAAACCTTTTTCCTTGGATCTTTTTCCTCGTCATATTTTGTAACTCATCTAAACTCATGGGCGTTTTCACGCTCATTACTCCCTCCAAGGCATCTTTCAAATTTGTGAAATAATTCACACAAGCCCACAGTCGTAATTCAAAGAAATCCTCAACTTCCTCTGCATTGTACACTAGCTGAGACAAAGCAGTTTTGCCTAATCCACCAATGCCGACCAATGCAATGACAGAAACAGACTCTTCACCACCAGGATCATTGAACAACAATTCTAATATCTCCTCCTTGTCTTTCTCTCTTCCGATTACTTGGTCTTCTCGAATGTAAGAGTGAGACTGTGGCTTTGTTTTTATAAGAGGTCTCTCGTCTACTCTCCTTATAAAGCCAAACTGGTTGATGTCTTTTGCTATGCCATCTAGCCGCTCCCTGATCTCCTTTACCTTATGTGCAGTTGAGACAACGAAAGCAAGATGGTTTGACTTGGAGAAGAAAAGCCTCGTCTCTTTGAGTATCTTATTGCCGGACATGACTCGTTTTCTTAGAGCTCTAGTGGAGATGGAATCGAACAAGTCGTCTGCTTTGTACATCTCATCACGAAGCCTCAAAAGCCATTCTTGAACAGTGGTATCAGTAGCTTGCCTTTGTTCAGCATCAAACAGCACGCCTTTGATAGTGGTGATAGTGTTCTCAAGCTTCTCGAGCTCAGTCTTTGAGTTGTACCAAAGAAATAGCTCATCCTTGGCAAGCGAGCTCAGCTGTGGAAGGAGCGATTTGGCGATGTTGAACACTACCAATTCAGCCATTGGGAGAAAGATGGATGTTTCTGTAAATCAAGGCAAGCATAAATTGCAGACGGACGCAAGCTTCAGACTTATCGAATAAGAGTCTGATAGAATCCTTGAATCCATATATAACCAAGCAAAGCCAAACTCTAAAAACTTTAATCAAAATCCAAAACCAAAACATGAATACAAACACAATTAAAATTTGTTGTTAGAAGCAAACTAATAAACTCATAAATCTCTCATCGAAACAGACTAAACTAGCGAGATGGATGGATGGCGGAAGAGAAACCCTATAAAAAGAAGTTGAATTAACAGAGTATTGAGGTTTTGGCAAAGAAATGACATACCTGCAACAGTTGCAGTAAGGAAACCGATCGAAAATCAAAAATCAACCCAACTCAATTCCAACGACGATGACAACTACAGATCTGAAGCTCTCGTCAATTCTCTCTTGATCCCCTCAATTCAACGGGATTGGCTCCCGTCCAGTTTTTAAGACACTGTAGTACACAGTTGACTATTACAGTTGACTAAATATACACCATGTATTTAATCAATGGTTGATATTAGTCTCAGACTCTCAATGTTTTTTTTAAGAAAGAAATTTAGCAAGGAAATAAAGAAATTTAATAAAACACTCTTTCCCCTAATTCTCCTGATATAGCATGCCAGAACTCTCAAATTGGGGCTTATTGATTATGTTAAGGGTAGTATGGGCACTTCAGATAGCGAGAGAGGAGTAGCTGAGCCTTGTCGTTGTCGAGTCCGATAGCCTCCAAGTAGTACAGCTTCTGAGGACGAGGAGGATCCCCAATTCGGTTCTTGGGATGCTGGCGGAGAAGGCTCTTTTCCTGGCCTCGGCCCTTGAGTGCTGTTCGTGGTCATTTGTGAGTCGACAAGGAAATGTGATTATGTTTTTTAGAAAGAACAAACATAATCACATTATGATAGAGTATACATAGGCTAAGGGCATTTCTGTAATTTTCTAATCAGTTGCTCTCTATAAATACATTTGGTTCGGTTGTAATTGAGACAAGTTGAATAACAGTTTTTTCAATCTTTCTCCATTTATCTCCTCTTCTTCTGTTTCTTCCTCACAATCAAACAATGGAGTTTTGCTGTCATTAAGGGGATCGGATGGGGGTGGGCTGGCGTGATTTGGCTATACAACGTTGTCTGTAATCATTATCCGGTATGCAGTCAGCGGAAAGGCTTGGGACCTTCTCCTTGGGCAGGAGCGCAAAGAACTCTCCATGGACTACACCCTCCTGAAAG
Organism: Persicaria maculosa; assembly: GCA_963922045.1. Lineage (NCBI taxonomy): Eukaryota > Viridiplantae > Streptophyta > Magnoliopsida > Caryophyllales > Polygonaceae > Persicaria > Persicaria maculosa. The sequence continues at coordinate 84,311,443 of OY998251.1, read as the reverse complement.
CAACCATACCCTTTGGCCTGTTCTTGTTCAGGCTGCGGGAGCTGCAGACACTCAAGGGCTACGTCGAGTCAGTTATGAAACGTAAGGGTTTGGACAACGATACAATTCAGCAATCATACACGGTATAAAGCTAACACATCCAGTGCTGTGAACTTCCATAAATATATGTAAGAAATCCTTTGGGTTAGTTATCAGATGATCTATCTTGATAGATTTGACACACAGATTGAAGAAGATATATTAGTACCTTACAAGTTACAACTGAACAATGACTTGCACAGCATATAGAGTTAAAAACATGTTATTCAAAGCATCACATACTGTAAACTTAGAATTGGTAGCCATCAATAATGGAAGGGACTAACAGAAGCAAACCACAAGAGGACTAAGAGTGTCTTTGGCATGTCAAGCGGTACATAGCGATGATACCGAGTGGTCTAAGACTTGTGCTTCTGAATCTTGATCTCGAGTTCATCCTTTCTTGCTCCCACGATCCTATCCACTTCCTTGCCTCCCTTCAACAGCACAAATGTTGGCATTGCCTCTACTCCAAACTCTTTCGCCACCTCCTATGTATCAGATCGAAAGCAAAACGTCCCAAAAAAGGGGAATTACATAAATATTCATGGAAGAACAGGTCTATTGAACTGTGGAACATGATCAATTTGCTCACAAATTATATAGAGTAAATCAAATTTACTAACTTTTCACTTAAAACTCAATCGATTGATCGCGATCAGTGATCACATAGCCCTAAAAGCGAGTCAATCAAAGATCGTCAAAACTAGTGAATTTCAGATGCAACGAGGCGAATTATGCATCGAATTTAACAAATGTTCTCTTCAAACCCAATCGAACGATCAGTGATCACATAGCGCGAGTCAGCGAGTCAAAGATGGTCAAACATAGGGAATTTTAGATTCGATCGAAGTTAAGGCGAAAGAGAAAGAGAGAGATAGGGATACGAACGGGCAACTCGTCCACGTCGATCTTGGCGAAACCGACATCGGAGAGCTTGGAAGCCATGCCGGTGACGACGGGCTCCATCATCCTGCAGGGACCGCACCAGGAAGCGGCGAAATCCACCACCGTCTATGAAATCAAGCAGATCGTGAAACACGAGAAATTTCAGTTCAAACACACCGGATCAGGTCCATAAACAGATTTCAAAGACGGAGAAACTTTTGTCATACAAGCTGGTTGGAGTCCTTGAGGGAATTCAAGTGGAGCTGCCAGCGATTGGCGGAGTGGTACGCCACCACTGCCGACGGCTCCGACGAGGTGTCCTCGGCGCCACCCGCAGCGCCGCCCATCAAGTTTGATAGGATTGCCCCCATCTCTCACTCTCTGTGGATATCAACTTCTTCGGATACTTTGAATTTTGAAAGTGCCGTTAAAATTTTCTTCTTTTTTTATAGTGAGCGAGTAAGCGGCGTTTGGCCAATGGCCGATAGTATAGGACGACGTCGTTTTCTTATTTGAAACTCGTCCGCTTTGCGTTTTGGGTGGAGATTGAACGGAAGAGAAAGTTATAACATACGTTATGACTTTATGAGTTTCAAAGAACAAGAATAGATTCGTCGACCTTACTATTGATGGATGAAACCTTATCATTAGAATTGATTCCCAAAATGCATAATGGGAATACGATTCTCGTTTTAGTTAAAAATATAATGTTTTAGTTTAAAGACGTAGTTTATTATGCTATATTTTTCCTGTTTAAATGAACGAAATTTACGATACATTATTTTGGCTAAAAAGACATCTTTTGAAACATAATAAGTCAATATGTAATTAACTTGTTATGTTAGTATGCAAAAACTTTAAATATGCATATGCATCAAATTATCCAATTGAGTAAAAATATATAAGTCCATTAAAATATATAAGGCATCGTAATTTATTAAAATACATTTGAAATGATAAACCCGTGTTCAGTTTTCGAACATTCGTAACTTTTGACACGAGTATTGGATTTAGGCTTATAATAAATCAACGAATATGGTGTCGATCCTACTCAGGTCAAACTATATTCGTTAATAAATCAATGAATACCGAGGGATGGGGGAACATATGAAATTCTTTTAAAAGTACTAATAATAAACAAATATACTAATTGTTTATCTAATGTTTGTTAGGATTATTTTGATGAGTATACTAATTATTATAAATATTTATTGAGGTGTCAAGTCAAACATATTACAAATTTAGTATATAAGTTGGAAATTTAATCTTTTTATTGTCAATTGATTTTAGAATGAAATGAATTATGTACTTGGCTTAGCTAAATAAAAAGGTTAGTAGAGTTGGTTCGGTTTTGTTTAGTCACAACTACATTCTTGAATCTTGAGTGCAGAATACATGTTTGGAGAATGTTATCTTATTCCCTATTGGGTTGGTGTATTATTGGAAGATCTTATACTCAATTTTGATTTTTTTTTTACTTGATTCAAAAATAAAATCTCACATTACTTTTTTATCATTATGTCAAATTGATAATGCAAAATGGTTTACATGCTCTTATTATGTTAAGGGTAATCCACTTATCAAAGAAAATGTTCTCATTTTACTATCAAATTGTACAAAATCAATATTTTCATTGTATCTCTGTCTTTACCCATATTTAATTTTATCATTCTCGAATCTCGATCCTAATTCTCTCTTATGTCTTAGTATTCTGGTATGACACAAACTCTCACTTCTATAGTTCTATATAACTATTTAACAAAATAATTGGCCTTCATTCTTTATGGTTCCTGTTATTGGCACAGTTATTTTTTCGTTAAATGCACGATCTCCCCACAAACACAGAAAGTTAGAGTCGGCAAACACTGCACCGACACCAATACAACACCAAATCCAACAGATCCTCATCCACCGACATTGAGTGTCGATCTCGGCATCCAATTGACTCACCAGCAGCAGCCCTCCACCACGCACAGCACCACCAGCGCCACAAGTTACGGATTTTGAAAGTCGGTGTCGGTGAGCTCGTCATGCATTTGACGGGTTCGAACCAGCCCAGTAGTAAGACCGTTCTTTGTACATGTATTATTGGGCTTTTTTTTTTTAATATTCACCGATGGAATAAATGACAGGTTGATGTGACCTTGCTCCAAATTGTATTTGGGTATTGGACTTGTAATGACTTTGGGCCTTGGTCCATCCTACAATATCCCCCACCGATTACTACACCAACCAATCAAGGGTGTGTTCGGATTCAATCGCATTTTAAATATAATGCAATTATTCTATCGTTTTATGTGCTCGTTTGATTCTAAAAATAAAAATATGAGAAAAATCGATATAAAACCGTGATTTGATCAAATAATCACATAAATTATGATAAAATAATTACAATATAATAAATACATAGTGGAATCCAACCCCCAAACTACTTAGGATCGGTTTGATAACGATATTTGTATATTATACTAGTATGAGTCGTTGTCAATATTTTGATATTAAATTTTTCCTCGTTTTTACTATTTGATATACTAATTTAAAAAAAGATATCACTTAATATCAAACAGGTCTTAAGGTGGAGTGATCCTAATTCGACGGTTAAGAAAACAAAATGAATATATATTTAATGGTTGCTTGAGAATTTATTCACTAAAATCTTAATGATACTATTATATATTTTGCTTAAATTCTTATACCTAAATTGAAAAAATAAAATAAGACATACTATGTACCAAAGGCTACTTGTCCCGTGCAAAGTGACAACATTAAGTTAACACAACACTCCACTGCATTTTTTTTTTTTTGGATCAAATTCGTTTTCTAATTAATCAGATTCAACAATAGTAAAATGTCAAATAATTGATGACATATCTTAGTATATTATGGGTGATTTCGATTGTATTTCCCGTTTCTTTTCTTTTTGAAAGGTAAAGAAAGCCTTTAACTTGACGCATTGTACAAAGGATGAGGGAGGGCATCATTCAATAACGCAATGTACGTGTACGCATTGCCACATTTTGTTTCCGCCAAGACCCAACGTATAGATATCTAATATCTTTATAGTAAAAATAACGATACCCCAATTTCTGAATTAACGTCAATGTCACCGTGTCGTTAGTTGGATTATCTAATTAGGCAGTCATATTGCACATGTTTAGAACTTAGACCACGTCTTACATCTACACCCGGCCTTTTATTAATAATTCAATCTGCACCCTTAACTAATCAAGCCATGTTACCTAACCCACGAACCACTGATCTTAATTTTGTCATTATATATTATTCCATTTTTGTTAATTTTGTCATTATATATTATTACTGTCTTGGACAATTAATACAATATCATTATCAACTAGATCGAGTTTAGAGGCAAATAAAACTTTATATTCTCATCTATAAGAATCTCTAAAATAAGACATTTTTGCTGACTTTTTTTTTCTTTCTTCTAAACACATATACTCCACCCGTTAATATATACTCCACCCGTTAAGTATATTTTAGTGTTTATTTTTCAAAATTACTCCTGTAACGATTAGAAATATATTAGTTGTAGTTTTCTATAAAGTGAAAAAGTAAAGTAATCCGTAATAATTAAGAGTATAAGTATGTAGTATATTTTTGTTTGATTTTGTATATATAAAACTGTCCAGATTTTTAAAATGACATCTTTTAGTTAATGAGAAGAGTAATAGGGGTGTTATTCGAGCCGAACGAGTCGAGCTTGACATGCTCAAGTTTGGTTCATTTGTTAAATGAGCTCGAGTTGGGTCAAACCGAGCCCAAATTTGAAACGAGCTTTCTTTTTTGTTCAAGCTTGACTTGCTTTAGTAAATGAATTAACAAGCTCGAGTCCAGCTTGTTTCGAGCTTTAAACATTTTTACTTGGTCGTAACATATTAATTTAAACGAAATTTTAGAAATTCCATAAAATTCAAGTTAATTGAGCTTCAATCGAACAAGTCGAACCGAGCTTAAAATCATGTTCAGGCTCGACTTGTTTAAGTAAGTGAACGAGCTTGAATCGAGCTTTTCCCGAACAACGCTAGAGAGTATATATACATACCTAATTGGCTAATATGCTTAATAAAAACAAGTTGATTAATTAACGTTATTTACCTAATAGGCTAACGTGCTTAATAAACAAGTTGCTTAACTAAGGTTATTTTATTGATATTCGTCAACACGAAAGTTGCACCCGTTGACCAGTCAACCACGGAACCGGTCCACCTCGTTCTCCCCCCAATATCTATAAATTCAAACTGCCAATTTCCAAACCTCACCTCACCATCAAATTTCAAATATATTAATTAATTAATATTAACACCAAAAATGTCCGACATTAGGCTAAGAGCTCCCGCCTCCGTCCAACAACCACCCGCCACCACAGACTCCGACTCCGATGCCGAAGTCAACGCCCTGGTACCACCACCGCCACGGCCACCGGCCAACCGCTCGGCGGTGTCGCAAACGCTCGCAAGCACAGCCTACCTAGCGAACCTCCTCCCGACGGGGACCCTCCTAGCCTTCCAGCTCCTCACCCCGATCTTCACCAACAACGGCGCCTGCGACGCGGCCACCCGCCCCCTCACGGTGGCGCTCCTCCTCCTCCTCGGCGTCTCCTGCTTCCTCGCCTCCTTCACCGACAGCTTCCGCTCCTCCGACGGCCAGATCTACTACGGCTTCGCTACCTTCCGCGGGATGTGGCTCTTCGAGGGCCCGCCCGCCCTGCCTGACCTGGCCCGGTACAAGATCCGGGCCCTTGACTGGGTCCACGCGGTGGCGTCGATGGCGGTGTTCGGCGTGATGGCGCTAAGGGACCGCAACGTGGTCAGCTGTCTGTACCCGCGGCCGAGCCACGAGACCCAGGAGGTGCTCGATATCGTGCCGATCGGGGTCGGGATCCTCTGCGGTTTCTTGTTTGTTTTGTTCCCTACGAAGCGTCACGGAATCGGTTATCCGGTTACGGAAAGCAAGAACAATTGATACGTTACACATTAGTTTTAATTTAATTTCTTGTACTTAATTTATTTGGTCAATAGGGATATATTCATTCATTTGGTTAATGAGGCCGTCAGTAATAAAATAATTGGTCTTTGCTACTTTTTTCATGTAATAAAATATTTATTTTTTTTAATAACATTAATAACAAAAATTTCTAATTTTGTCAATTTATCTCATTAATTATATTCGATTTTTTAACATATTTTATTAATACTTCAACTTCTCATACTATTTTTTTTAATTGGTCAAATTTTTTCACATTATTTATTTACTAGTAAAATTTTATTTTATTTTTAGTTTTCTTAAAAAGTGTGAAATCGATCAAAAAAATAATTATTCTCTTAAGGAGGTAGTATGATTTTGTTATGTTCGTTTTTCTTTGCTAAAAAGTACGGTACAAGTTATAATGTGAAAGCATCCCCAATTTATTCAAATACTTTAATATATATACGTTTGAATTTTCAATTATAAATCACCAACTCATTTTGACAAACAAACACTAAAATCGCTACATTTGCCCCAATTGAGATAACTTCGTCGACCCTCGTGTTAGCTGTTGGTCATTACCGATTAATCTGCAAATCTCAATAAATTGTTTGACAATCATTTGTATATTTTTCGCACAGAACAAAGGATGTAATAAAAAAAAAAAGCTCTAAAACTCTCTTTTGAAGTCATAATTCAAATCTAAATTCAATTCGAATCGGCTCCGCTCAACTCATCCAAAAGTGATAGCTTCTTTGAAATTCATAACTTCCAAATTAACACTCTAGGGTAGTTTTCGCTATTGATAAATTTGCATAAGTAAGCTTTTGAGTTTTGACTAAAAGTCTGTATTAAAGTTGCCCCTTCCGTTATTATTACACTAATTCACTAAAAAATTATTATTATTACATAAATTCACTACAAAATTATATATATTTTTTTTATAAGAAATAATTCCAATTATGGATAGTTTTAAAAAATGACATAAAAGAACACTTCTATTCGAGTCCAGCTTCCATAACACTAATATTATCACTTGATTTCTAATAAATAAAAAACTCATTAACAAGAGATAACTCTTATTTTCTCTCGTAGGAGTGATGTTTAAGCTAGACCTTGTTAATATTTACAATTAATAGTATAATTAATAATAACTAGTCTTGTTTTGTTAGATTTGTGAAGGTGGAAGAACATATTCACGTTTGGGTTGGGCCGGCCCATATCTAAGGCCCAATGTCTTATTAAATCTGAAAAAAAAAAAAACTATACTGTATTGTATAATTTTTTTTTGGAAAAATTATAGAAAACCACCCTTTAAATATGGGTGTTTTCACTTAACCACCCCTTAAATTCAAAATTACAGAAAATCACCATTTAAATGGTACTTGTTTACAACTCACCACCCATTCAACTATTTTCTTTAATTTATCATTAAATATATTATATTTTAATATTTTTAAACTCAAATTTGATTGTAAATATATCCAAATTTTGAATTTAAGGGTTCGATCATATATTAGGGATTATTTTATTTATTTTTAAAAAATAATAATAAATAGAAGATATTTGACTAAATATCCATTTTGACAAACCCTTTTTGCAAAATATCCTACTAAAATCAGTTTTTGTTAAATGTCCAAAAACATTTTGAAAACCCGGTTTTGCCCCTGCCTATGTAATTCAACCCTTTTTCCCATTCCAATAGGTCAGATCGTGTTAGAAGAGGAGAAACCGACAGAAGTTGAATCCGAAGCGCTCGTCGCCATGGCCGATGACTTAGCCTTCTTCTCCGTCGGAAGAGATCTCCGGTGATTAGCCGGCGAAGATTCAGTCTCGAAGCTCCTCTTCATGGTTTGCAGTTCCTTCTCTGCCAGATTCAAGAGCCAAGGCCTCAACATCAACGAATCTGTAAGGAATTGTCGAATTAGATTCCATTTTCATTCCACACGAGGGTCCCCCTCTCTCTCTCCGAAGTTTGAATTATTTGTTCAATTCGAATCGTTTCCGAATTGAATTGTTTGTTAACTAGATTTCTAATGTCGAGATTTGTTAATTGAAAAAATTATTGATTTTTGGTGGTATGTGTTGTCCGAGTCATCGCCTGCGAATTTTTTTGATTCCCGTGGATTTCATGTGCTTTTGTGGCTCCATATCTTGTTACTGTGAGTTCTAGGTTACTTGGATTTTTTATCTATAGCTTTGCAGCAGTTTTATAGTTTTAATGGGGATTTCGTGTGCTTTTGTGGCTCCATATCCTGTTACTGTCATTTGATCTCTATCTTTCTCATTGTTTCTTCAAATTGAGTGCTTGAAATTCATGTGTGGTGACAATGATTGGCGAAAAATTATCAAATTTTGTTGAATATTTGATAAATGCAATTGTGCAGATTACAGTAAACAAGTTCCTAAAGTACTAGGATAGCCATGAATCCAAGCCAGTCTTTGAGACGGTGGAAGAGATGCTCAAGTGGTCGGGGCTGTTGAATGGGATCATTGGAATTGAGGATGTAATAAGGAGATGTTTTTTCATGGAAGGAAGTAAATTAGGTGTTTTTTGATTTCCTGTCATCAACTACAAAAACTTGGGAGATTACCTTAAACTTTTGGTTGATTACACTGTTTTGGTTGATTTTTACTGGTATCTTCAGCTTCTTTCTTTGTTTGATTACACTTTTTTTTATGGTGATATTGTGTTTGATTACACTAGATTTTTCATGTTTGATTACACTTTTTTTTTTTTATGGTGATATTGTGTTTGATTACACTAGATTTTTCATGAAATTATATGATCAGTGTGCAAGGGATGCAATTCTGGCCGCTGGCTATCGTTTTGCATATGCCGGACTGGAGTTTCTGTTTTGTTATCAAAATTTTTGTGGGATAACTAGGTGCTGTGACTGGTCTTAGTTTTGCCTTCGGTTGCTAGTGACTGGTTTGCTTGCTTGTGGGAGCCGGTTGCTGAGATAATTCAGTTTGAGGCTTGTCGTTGATGCCTGCTGTCATAAGCTTTGGTGAAGGCGTTTTCCTGATGTTTACAGTCTTTCAGTTAGCTGTCATAGAAAATTAGATGGGGATTTAAATTTGATTTTGGCTGGGCTTGTTTTTGTGTTAGGTTTCGGCCCGTTAGAGGGTAATTGGCCTATATCTAAAAAGACGACTGGTATAATTTTGCTTTGGCTTCTTCTTTCAAATTACATATAATCATATAATTATATTTGTATAATTTTATGATTACATGTTAATTTGTTTTAAGAAGCCGGTTTCGGAGGGGGAGTAGTGGGATTTACTTTATTGAGGGTAGAATGTGTGGGTAGTCTCATATTTTTCGGAAGACCCTTCGTATGGTGGTCCTTTTTGTTTTTCCCTCACATTTATGTCACCATATATATATATATATATATATATATATATATATATATATATATATATTAACCTGTTCAGACTATATTTATTTTTAATTTTTCATGAAATTACATGTGCCACCAAGAGTGTCACCTCTAATAAGGGTGGTGACATCAGTGGTGACAGTGATAATGTTGGTGACAGTGATTTTGTAAAAAAAACTCGAACAACAAATCTGTCACCAGTAAAAGTTGCTACTGTATGTTTGGTTACACTATATTTTTCAGTGATATCGTGTTTGATTACACTATATTGTAACCACATGTATCACCACCGACAATGTCACCAAGTGATCTCATAAAAAAAAAACTAAAAACAAAGGTGTCACCACAATGATAAGGGTGGTGACAGTGATAGGAGGTGGTGGTGACAGTGATAGAGGTAGTGGTGACAGTGATAAGGGTGGTGGTGACAGCAATAGGGGTGGTGGTGACAGCGATAGGAGTGGTGACAACGATAGGGCGGTGACAACGATAGAGGTGGTGACAACAATAAGGGTGGTGACAGTGATAGGAGTGGTGGTGACAGCGATAGGGGTGGTGATGACAGTGATTGGAGTGGTGGTGACAGGGATAGGAGAGGTGACAACGATAGGGCGGTGACAGCGATAGAGGTGGTGACAGCAATAAGGGTGGTGACAGCAATATGGGTGTTGGTGACAGTGATATGGGTGGTGGTGACATCGATAAGGGGTGGTGACAGCGATAGGAGTGGTGGTGACAGCGATATGAGTGGTGGTGACAGCGATAGGAGTGGTGGTGACAGCGATAGGAGTGGTGACAGCGATAGGGCGGTGACAACGATAGAGGTGGTGACAGTAATAAGGGTGGTGACAGCGATAGGAGTGGTGGTGACAGCGATACGAGTGGTGACAGCGATAGGGCAGTGACAGCGATAGAGGTGGTGACAACAATATGGGTGGTGGTGACAGTGATAGAGGTGGTGGTGACAGTGATAGAGGTGGTGGTGACAGCGATAGGAGTGGTGGTGACAGCGATATGAGTGGTGACAGCGATAGGGAGGTGACAGCGATAGAGGTGGTGACCGCAATAAGGCTGGTGACAGCGATATGGGTTGTGGTGACAGCGATAGGGCGGTGACACTAATCTCGTAAAAAAAAAAAAATTGTCACCCAAAAATTTGTTTATCATCATACATGTGTCACCAAAGCCATTGACCGGTGTCACCACTTATAAAGGTGGTGACAGTAATTTCGTAAAAAAAAAAAAATCGAAAAAAAAAAACGTGTCACCAATTTTTTTTTTGTCACCAAAGTTGTGTCACCAATTCATTGACTTTGACCGGTCAATGGTCAAAATAAAAATGGGAATGAAGGAAGAGAATGGGAAGGAGGGGCAAAAATGTAATATTAGGACATTTTGCAAAAGGGGAAATAAAAGTGGACATTTTGCAAAAGGCCTTGTAGAAAATGGACACTTAGCAAAAAAATCCTAATAAATATAGCCTAGAATTATTATCTTGATTTATGGTTGAAAATGTTTATAAAATTTTAAAATATTATGGAAATTACTCTTATTTATTTATATTTTAAATAAGAGTAATTTACATAATGTTTTAAACATTTTCAAACATAAATTAAGATAATAATTCTCGTATTTATTGATTATTATTTTTAAAAATAAATACAATGATCCCTAAAATATAATTGGGCCCTTAAATTCAAAATTTGGATATATTTACAATCAAATTTGAGTTTAAAATATTAAAATATAATATATTTAATGATAAAGTAACTAAAATAGTTGAATGGGTGGTGAGTTGTAAACAAATACCATTTAAAGGGTGGTTTTTTGTAATTTTGAATTTAAGGGGTGATTAAGTGAAAACACCCATATTTAAAGGGTGGTTTTCTGTAATTTTGCCTTTTTTTTTGGAAGCGATATAAAAATTAGGACAGACACCAACGATCGGTCTTTATAGAGCGTTCGAGAACACAAAGTTTTGGATCGACAGTTATGCTATCAACGGCAGGGAAATTGTAGGCTAGACGTGCAATCCTGCCACCCATAGACGTGCAATCCTGCCACCCATAGCATTATTAGACTCCCTGAAAATATGACGAATAGCAACATGAGATAACGAATTTAAATCAACCATAGTATCCGTCATCAAGAGTTCAATGTTCCAAGGACAGGACTAGTCACCCAGAAAAGAATTGATGACGACCAAACAATCTCCTTCAATAAGAAGTTTTTGTAAACCTAGAGATTTAGCACTATCCACACCCATAGGAAAGCCCAAAGCCTCAGCGAAAGCAACAGAGCTATTGTAGCAGGGGCCAACACCTATGGAAATAGTGTTACCATTGCGACCGCGAATGACGAAACCAAAGGTGTGTATATCTAGTACTTTTAGACATTTGCAACTCTTATACTCCTCATTAATTATTAACAACCCTTATAAACCAATAAAATTTGAACAAAAAGTAAAAAAAAAGTAACAATTCATATATATCAATATCTAGAAAACTTAAAAAGACTTATATTTTAAAAGAAAAAGTAACAAGATTCCCAAAAGCTCACCCGCCGAGCCAGCTCCGAATCCGACAGCGACCGCGAGTGCTGCTGCCCACGACGAATGCTGTTCAGCCTTCGATATTCTTCCCAGTTCCCGAATCCGATTGAAATTTGAAAAGGTTAGTTTTTGTTTGGTACTCCGTATTATACTTGTTACTACAATTTACTACAGAGTATTTATGACAACTAGCAAAGTTAAGACTTAAGACTAGACCTGTCAAAACGCAATTCGGCCCGATCAATCCGAAAAAATTTCGACCCGAACCCGGAAATTTTGGTCCGAAATTTTTTTTCGACCCGAACCCGAAAAACCCGAAATTTTCCGAGTAATCTGGGTTTCGACCCGGTGACCCGATTGACCCGGTAATTTTGACCCGATTGACCCGATCGACCCGGTGACCCGATTGACTCGGTTGATTTATAATTATATATAATTAAATTTGTTTATATATAATTAAAATTTATCACAAAATTATCAAAACATGATTTTTTTAATTTAAAAAAGAAAAAATTTACAAACCCGAAATCGACCCGAAACCCGGTCAAACCCGAGTTCGAGTCGACCCGAAAAACTCGAAACCCGTTTTACCCGAAATCCGAAGTGACCCGACCCGAACGACCCGTTACCATTCGATGTAATTTGCCTTCTTTTTTAATCGCCTAAAAAATTTAGGGTTTTCAAATCGACCCTGCTAGTTAGAAGTTGGAACGACGCTGTCCGGTTATTCAACTGATTGTTTTTCAGTCTGCCCTGTTCAGGAATTTAATTCGTTGCTTCTCTCTTTTGAGTCTTTTCCCTTCCCTTTCTTCGTCTCTCAAGTATTCCATCTTCACAATTTGAACACACTGTGCAATCCCGGATCAACCACTCCAAGATTTTTGACTTTTGAATTTGGTACCTTCACCTTCCTGGAGGAGCTCGATCGGTTTCCGGACTGCTCAATCTCTGGTAAGTTTGGGGTCTTGCTCCTTTTGTTTTGCTCTTGATGCTTTTGAGTTGTTTCGTCTCGTTTGCACGATTTTTCACCTCTCGATTGATTCTTGTAAGTTCACATTATAATACCCAGTGCCAATTTAAGGCTTCAAGGTTCAATTTTTATCCGTCCTCTTGTATTCCATATTGCAATTTCTGTGGTATGATTGTTGATAGCAAACCTAGGGTTCGTCTACTTATACGCTGTGAGGCAATTCCAGTCCTTCATTTACATTCGATTCCCTTTTATGCTTTGCAATTTGGTGGACTGTAAGTAAACTGGGTTTGATTTTGCAAATTGGGGAGCAATATCTTGTTCTAGGTTCAGCAATTGGAGTGAGACCATAGTTATTTAATCAAATACCTAAAATTATAAATAACACAATTTTACAAACGATATACACAAAATGCACTATCTTGGAAACGCACCCTAGGCCAATTGCAAGGGAAATTCGGGCAATTTCTCTGTAAATAATAACCTTAGATGGCCAATTTATCTGATGATATTTGGATGACCTTGTAGGGGTAGTGAAGAAGAGGAAACGAGATGGGATATGGAGTGGCAGTTGGTGGCCCACCGGCAGCAGGAACTACTAAGCAAGTGAAGCTGGATAAAGAGAGTGAGCTGCGGATTGAAGTTTCTGAGAGTTTGCCTCTTCGTCTCCGGCTGCTTACTGGTACAGCTGAGATATATGGCACTGAAATTCCGCCAGAACTTTGGATTACTTTTCCCCCTCGTCTCAAATTTGCGGTAAAATTAATGCTGACCTCTCATTTATTACATGATCTAGACTTTTAGTAGCATAGTTCTTGACACAAGTAGCTTGTTCACAAATTCTCGATATGTAGCCTACTATTGCCTGGAGTACCCATCTAACTTTTAGTTGCATAGTTCAGTTTGAAATCATGATTGAAATACAGTTGGGACTTGGGGCTTTGGTTTATGTGTTATTGTTTTTTCCTATAAAGAATTTTTTTCCTTTTTCTGTAGAGCCTCTGTACTGTCATTTTGATTTCTGTTACATTCTTATGGAGCTTGCTTGATTTCCAGGTTTTTACTTGGTATGGAGCCACCATAGAAATGGATAGCAACACTGAAACCGATTATACAGCTGATGAGGTATGCTTATGCACCCAACATTTTTTTATTGTTGTCATTTTCTGTGTGTCATGGGCCTCATGGCAATGTTATGCTTGAAAGAAGCTTTAAAATTATAAACTTGCTTGTTCAATGCTATTCATTCAGACGCCAATGGTCAGCTATGTTAATGTGCATGCTGTACTGGAAGCACGGAGAAGCCGAGCTAGAGCCTCATCATCTGGTGATCCAGAATCATCTAAGGTATATCCTTCAAATTTGAAAACGTAAATTTCACGTCTTTTTAAAGAAACTCTTGACCAAACTGAATTAACCAAAAGACAAAGTGACAAACTGCTACTTGTTGAGCCTATCTAATTTTGGGATGAACAGGGACCTCGTGTTATTGTTGTGGGTCCCACTGATTCAGGAAAAAGTACCTTGTCAAGAATGCTTCTTAGTTGGTCTGCCAAACAAGGTTGGAAGCCTACTTTTGTGGACTTGGATATTGGCCAAGGATCAATAGCAATCCCTGGGTCCATTGCAGCAACACCGGTTGAGATGCCTATTGATCCAGTAGAAGGAATCCCTCTGGAGATGCCCCTTGTGTACTTCTATGGGCATGTAACCCCAAGGTAGAAATATGTCATTGTTAAATGATTATTTTTTTACTAGCATCTGCGATATTAATATCTATGTACCAACTTCATGGAAATCTATAATAATTGAGTTCTTTCTGTGTCTTTCAGTGCAAATGTTGATTTATATAAAGCTATTGTCAAAGAGCTTGCTCAAACGCTGGAGAGACAGTTTGTCGGAAATGCTGAATCTCGAGCTGCTGGCATGGTCATCAATACCATGGGTTGGATAGAAGGAGTAGGCTATGAGGTACTTGACTTCTCTGGTTATCTGTAATAAATGATTGATTATATTCATTTGGAATATTTGTTCCACACAAAATACATTGATTGGTAACTGACCAGTCTATTTTATTCTTCTCCTACAGCTTCTTCTACATGCAATTGATACATTTAATGCCGATGTTATATTAGTGCTGGGACAGGTAAGCCTTTCATCTTAGTATGGATTTGCTTTTGCCGCCTGTATACATTTTTGTTGGCGTCATTTTGGTATTCTTTTAAACTTGTTTGGGTACAAATTTAGACTATTTAGTAGCATTTTACATGTTGTCCTTATAACTATTACATATGCCTTGAATGAGCAATTTTTATCTTAATTCTATTTTCCATATCCATTTTATTGGACAGGAAACTTCATTGCATTAGTGATTCCGCCTCCCAGAAAAAAGTCATCTAAATCCTTTAGTTGAAATAGGCAAGATATTTGTACACATGTTTTTTGGAAAATAAAATGTTACAATTGTATGCTGCTCCTCCTTGTAAGCTGACCTTATGATATACTCCGTATAGAAAAGGGATTGGGAAAATAAGAATTATGGTGACCAGAAATAGTGCGTGGCTTCTAAGTTACCCTCTACTTAACCTATCCCTAATCCCTATGTATGATTATTTTCTTTCATTGGCGAGTTTACCCTGTATAACACAACTTACTTGTCGTTCACTCTGTTCTGTTATCAAATAGTGAAACACATCTGCACTTCGTTGCTCCCAAGTCTGAGAAAATTATTATTGGAATTTTGCAGGAAAAACTCTATAGCATGCTTAAATCCGTTATGAAGAGCAAACCAAAGGTGGATGTGGTTAAGCTTCAAAAATCAGGTGGTGTTGTGTCTAGGAATGCTAAATTCCGTCAGAAGACCCGAAGCTATAGGATAAGGGTAACTAGCATCAATCTTTTTTGGAAAACATTGAAAATTTATGAATTTGATGTGCTTTATATTCTGATGGCTTGCGTTCTTTGGAGTTTATACTCTCATTCTTTGATCATAGATAATATTCTATCTTCTTTATTATTTATTTATTTTTGTCTCTGTCATATCAACTTCCTTGAGTTTTGTATTCGGTTTATTCATTTGTTACATTTTAATAGTGTTTGCTCGTTGAGTTGTTCAAAGGAATTAGATTGACTTGGCTTATGGCCGTCGCTACCTATTGCTTCATTTTCCTCTTCCAGGAAGGCAGGAATCATACCTTGTCCAGATGAATTCATTGCAATTCTGATATTATCTGTCGAACGATGTAGCTTGATTTGGTGGACTTCCTCTTTGTGAATGCCCTTTTTTAAGTTCCAACTAGTCTGATTCACAAAGTTGAAAGTCTGAGTTTATCATAATTTTGCTTGTTGAAAAAGCATGAATTCGGTGGGGAAATGGAGAAATGTATGTAGGTTAATTTTGCCACAGTGACAGTATTTATACTGAAAGGTTTAAAGGATTTAGCTGTTTTAATTGCTTACTAATCCATAGTTATGAATGATTGATTGGCTACATCATGTATTGCCTTTCGATTAGGAATATTTCTATGGACTGGCAAATGATCTTGCTCCTCATGCCAACACTGCAAATTTCAGCGATTTGTCGGTATATAGGATTGGTGGTGGACCACAGGCCCCACGCTCGGCTCTACCAATCGGTGCAGAGCCTTCTGCAGACCCCACAAGGTTGGTTCTTGTGAACATCAACCATGACTTGCTACATCAAGTCCTCGCTGTTTCATTTGCAAAGGAGCCTGATCAAGTTCTTTCAAGGTAGTTGCTTTACTTGCGTGTTATCTTGTATATCTCTTGTTTGAATATGCAGTGGCAATGAATTTCAGTCTGACTTTTTAATATTTTTATGTTGATGACATCTGATTCCAATTGCAGTAATGTTGCTGGGTTCATCTATGTCACTGATGTTGATGTCCCAAGGTAACGCGCTTTCAAGTTTCAACTACTGAATCATAGCGTAAATCTGAGTAGATTTTTTACGTGAATTCAAATTCAAATGGCAGGAAGCAAATCACATACCTTGCACCATCAGCTGGGGAGCTACCGAGCCGAATCTTGATTATAGGAATGCTGTTGTGGAACGAGATTTGAAGGGGGCAACCGAACTAGACAGATCAATTTTGAGCTTGCAACAGCTTCCCTGCACTTCTTAGTTCTATCATGCTGTGTAAATTAATGTTTCTCCGAGAACGTCTATTAGGGTTCGTTTGGCACGATTTGTTATTTTGCTTATAAGGGGATTATTTTGGTTAAGGTATTGACTACTGATAATGAACCTTATAATGTAGAAGTTGGTTGTACCAAACAAACCCTTGCCCGGAAAAGTTCAGTCTTTTGGTAGTTGAGTTATTGTATTACAAAGAACTTTCTAATGAGTGAAGTTAATTATTCATGTCATGGCCAATTATTTATTACAAGAGCTGGATTTTGGGCATTCTAAAACAATACTCTGTATAAATATCTTGCATTCAAGGTCAAAGCATTGACCAAAGATCACCCTTAGAGCTTAGGGCTTGTTTGGTTTAAGTGTTGAAAAGATAAATGGAAATGAAATGAATGTAGTCCATTTGTAGTTTAAGGTACATTGTTAAAAAATTTAATCATTATCCCCTCCTCTAACTTTTCATACAAAGTTAGTTTTGTTTCTTCTTATTTCAATCATTCATTTGGACAACATATTCTCTGTACTCCTTTAATTATTACCCTTCCTATCTTATTTTTCATACAAAAAATAACATTATTCTCTTATTTAGATATATTTTCTTATACAAAATTTGTTTTCATTCCGTTTACTTTACATGTTTATACCAAATTAGCCCTTATTGTTTACCTTGTTTTTGTAAACATTATGTACTAATTACAAGATTTTGGTTTATTCCAGTTTATAATATTTTAAGTGTGTTCAATCAGGTTTTGGGTCAATTCTGTAAAGAGCTAGACAATATCATTAATGTTACATCTCTTACCATTTTGAGGGTACAAATTGAAATTTGAAAATATCAA